>VZQC01010358.1:870051-1482551 GCA_009823505.1 Rhizomys pruinosus | reverse complement strand
AAATGAATGCCAACTTTCAACACTCACAAAGAATATTCGGTGTGAACAAAGTCTCTGCACTGAACACCGAGGCTTCCTGTATGCTTGCCTATAGTAGTCACATGCAGTATTATGACCAATGGCATAATGATTGTTTGTTAGAGAATGCAAGTGTAGAAACCAATCCTAACATTGGTGTGTTACAGGTAAAACATGAAAAATCAATGGCGGAAAGGAAAATAAATAATGTTGCATTAAAACGGATTTTAATATGTTCAAAAAGGACACGCATGCAAAACAGTGTCAGGGGGACAAATAAAAATAGTTTCTCTACAAACAAAGCTAGAGGACCTCAATTTAAAAAGAAATTCAAGCATATTCAAAATAAATCATTAAAAAGACCTTAGCCAAATTCAGGTGAAAGCTTTCTGATATCTGATTTGCAAGGCAGTAATAAAATACTAATAAATTTGACCCCATCAAAAAACACAAATACAAGTATTGCAAATACTAAAATAGGTCAATTTAATGCATGAATGACAGATTAGCCAAAGATAATTATGCAACAAAAGATGGTATTATAAAAATTCTGAGACTTAAAAACAGAGAGAAGGTGCCAATCAAAATCTAAGCCATAATTACCATATTTGTTCTCCCATCAAAATCTTTTCATTAAAATTCTTTCTGTTTCTCATTTTCCTCCATTCCCTGTGGGTTCAAGTGCCTAGAGATACATGAATAGATTTACCTGCACCACATTCATATGAAAACAACCTGCATGCTGGGGTGGCCAGGTTCAGGGCAGCAGAGGTAAGCACAGGTGTGGGGACAGAGGCTTTCTCTCAGAGCAAGGAAAAAAACATATAAATTAAGCCTATAAACTTAATTTAAGTTAAATTAAACTTAATATACTATAAATTAAGTATATAAACCATATAAATTAAATTTATAAACCATATAAAATAAATTTTGAATTCAAGATTGCTCCAAATTTATATAATTTATAAAGTATACGTACTCGTTTCAAATAATGGGTTTTGCGTGAACCTAATCAGCTTCTAAGCCTAATCACTCTTCACCACTTCAGGCCCTAATACCCTGAAGGCTGTTATCTTCCTGTGGTTTCCTATTTGAAGAGTGATAACTGTCTTGTGCAGGACCTGACTGACGCTAGATCCCGACCAACTGGCTGGTGAAAACAGCTCATCACACAGTCTGAGCCAAAGTGAATATCTAAATATCCCAGTCTTGATTCACAACTTTCTGCTTTCAACATTACATTTCATCACTTCCCACTCCCATTTTTCCTAGCTCAAAGGATGGTTTAGCTTTGATGCTCATTTGGTAAATTTAACAGTAACCACTGTCTATCACATGAAACAAAATGCTGGCAATCAGTGAAAGGGATATACAAAAAATATAGTCATACACTCATATCTGTATTAGGGTCCAAAAGAAAGGAGAAGGAGTATGTTGACAATGACTTACATTTAACGAAGAAGCCATATATTATAATGCTATAAGGAAGATATCAGGAAACCTGTCTGAATCTCTTAGCAACTGTCCATACAGAAGTCGGCAGTAACAAGCCTGTGGTTCAATCATGGACACTCAGAAAGGGAGAAAGAGAAATGTAAATGCATTGTGATGAATTATGAAAGGAACCAAATGTCATATTCTGATTAAAAGTAAAAGCAGTTGTCCATTTCCAGACATTCATCAGTAGACTTGTGAAGAAAAGTCAATAGATATCCTATGCAAAGGCTTTCTTTTCTTTTCCATTTGAGTTTGGGAGTTATTTAATTTAAACTGAGTTGCCCTTGCCTCAGTGTCGTTCAAAACTATAAATATTATTATTCAGTGTGATGCTTCAAAATGAAGAAAACCAGCTTTAAAATTGCTTTGAAAGCAATTTAACACCAAAATTTATCATATACTATATATATATATATATATATATATATANTGGTGATGGTGGTGATGATGTGATGGTGATGATGCTATGAGAGTGAGGATGATATGTGCTCGAGGATGATAGGATGACAAATGATCGTGATAAGGAGAGGTATATGCGTGATGATGATGGGTTATGATGATGGATGATGGTGACATGTAGTGATGATGATGATGGTGATGATGATTGATGATGATGGTGATGATGTGGTTGATGGTGATGATGATATGGGATGATGGTTGATGATGATAATGATGGTGAATGATGGTTGATAGCAGAGTGATGGTATATCTGATGAGATGGTATTTTGCTGTCAGGTTGATGCTAGTGATGGTGGTTGATGATGGTGATGGTGGTGATGCATGGTGATGGTGGTGATGATGTGTGATGATGGTGATGATGGTGATGAATGATGATGATGTGGTGATGATGGATGATGGTGATGGTGATGATGTTAGGGGGTTTTTTTAATGATGGATAAGATGGTTGGGATGATGATTGTGTATGTGTAATGATGACCGATGTGAGGGTTGATGATGAGTGGTGATGATGGTGATGATGTGATGTTGTGATGGTGTGGGAGTGAGCTGGTGCTGATGTGATGATGGTGATGATGATGATGGGTGATTATGATGAGTCAGAATGAATGGTGTGATGTATGTCATTAGATGGTGGAGGAGGAGTGATGATGGTGTTGATGATTATTGCGGATGGATTGATATGATATCATTAATGATGGTGATGCTGATGATGCTGTGATGTGATGATGTGATGCGGATGTGATGATGGCTGCTCTGCTGATGACTTGCTCTGCATGTGGCTGCTGACTCATGTGGTGTGTGCATGACTGCCCCCCTGCGGCATGAGTGATGGGGTGTGATGAGCGTGATGTGCTGCTTTGTGACTGCTGCTGCTGCTGATGGATGCGTGCTGGTGATCTGTGGCGAGATGTGTCTGGGTGCTGCTGTGGTGAGCTACTGGCTTGCTGCTGAGTGTGGGCTGCTGGTGCGATGATGTGGTGTGTGGGGTGTGTGATGCATGCTGGTGTCGGCATGGTGATGATTGTGCTGACTGGTGCTGCTGACTGCGTGTGGTGGGTGATGCTGGTTGTGATGCTGGTGGGCATGTGACTGCTGGAGCTGTTGGTGTGATGTCTGGTGCTGATCCGGTGATGCTGAGGTTGGCGGTGATGGCTGGTGATGCTGATGGTGTCCTGGACTTGATGAAGTTTGGGGGTGAGAATGTCAATGAGGTGAAATTTCAATGTGATGTGTATGACTGGCTGTGTGTATGGGAATGTGATGATGCTGGTGCTGTGTATGCTGTTATATGTGAATGAGGGGATGGCTGGTGATGTGCGGTGCTGATCGCGACTGCCAGCGGTGATAGATTGGGGTATCCATTTTACCGCGGCTCCTTCTGGATTACCTCTTTTTAGGACCTCTTCAGATATAGTAGGTTGTTTGCATTTCTCAGGTGCAGGAAGTGAGTTCCAGGAAGACAAAGTCTTTTCTGATTCCTCTTGCAGGTCTCACCTGGTAGCTTGATTTTGCACCCACATTTTACACCAGAAGAACTCTATTGCTGTGGCACATTTATTGGATGGAGTTGGGTCCTGGGAGCTATCATTTTTGTTCCATGTTCCTGCATCAAAATTCCTTTTCTAAAATGAATGCCAACTTTCAACACTCACAAAGAATATTCGGTGTGAACAAAGTCTCTGCACTGAACACCGAGGCTTCCTGTATGCTTGCCTATAGTAGTCACATGCAGTATTATGACCAATGGCATAATGATTGTTTGTTAGAGAATGCAAGTGTAGAAACCAATCCTAACATTGGTGTGTTACAGGTAAAACATGAAAAATCAATGGCGGAAAGGAAAATAAATAATGTTGCATTAAAACGGATTTTAATATGTTCAAAAAGGACACGCATGCAAAACAGTGTCAGGGGGACAAATAAAAATAGTTTCTCTACAAACAAAGCTAGAGGACCTCAATTTAAAAAGAATTCAAGCATATTCAATTAAATCCTTAAAAAGACCTAGCCAAATTCATGGTGAAAGCTTTCTGATATCTGATTGCAAGGCAGTAATAAAATACTAATAATTTGACCCCATCAAAAACACAAATACAAGTATTTGCAAATACTAAAATAGAGTTCAATTTAAGCATGAATGGACAGATTAGCCAAAGATAATTATGCACAAAAGCTTGGTATTATAAAAAATTCTGAGACTTAAAAACAGAGAGAGGTGCCAATCAAAAATCTAAGCCTATACTTACCATATTTGTTCTCCCATCAAAATCTTTTCATTAAAATTCTTTCTGTTTCTCATTTTCCTCCATTCCCTGTGGGTTCAAGTGCCTAGAGATACATGAATAGATTTACCTGCACCACATTCATATGAAAACAACCTGCATGCTGGGGTGGCCAGGTTCAGGGCAGCAGAGGTAAGCACAGGTGTGGGGACAGAGGCTTTCTCTCAGAGCAAGGGAAAAAAAACATATAATTAAGCCTAAAACTTAATTTTAAGTTAAATTAAACTTAATATACTATATAAATTTAAGTCATATCAACCATATAAATTAATTTAAAACCATATAAAATAAATTTTGAATTCAAGATTGCTCCAAATTTATAAATTTATAATATTACGTACTCGGTTCAAATAATGGGTTTTGCGTGAACCTAATCAGCTTCTAAGCCTAATCACTCTTCACCACTTCAGGCCCTAATACCCTGAAGGCTGTTATCTTCCTGTGGTTTCCTATTTGAAGAGTGATAACTGTCTTGTGCAGGACCTGACTGACGCTAGATCCCGACCAACTGGCTGGTGAAAACAGCTCATCACACAGTCTGAGCCAAAGTGAATATCTAAATATCCCAGTCCTTGATTCACAACTTTCCTTTGCTTTCAACATTGACATTTTCATCATCCCACTCCCATTTTTTCCTGAGCTCAAAAGATGGTTTAGGCTTTGAGGCTCATTTGGTAAATTTACAGTAACCACTGTCTATCACATGAAACAAAATGCTGGCAATCAGTGAAAGGGATATACAAAAAATATAGTCATACAACTCATATCTGTTTAGGGTCCAAAAGAAAGGAGAAGGAGTATTGTTGACAATGACTTACATTTAACGAAGAAGCCATATCTTATAATGCTATAAGGCAGATATCAGGAACACCTGTTGAATTCTCTTTAGAACTTGTCCATACATGAATGTGCGGCAGTAAAGCACGCCTGTGTTCAATCATGGACACTCCGAAAGGGAGAAAGAGAAATGAAATGCATTTGTGTGAATTATGAAAGGAACCAAATTGTCATATTCTGATTCAAAAGTAAAAGCAGTTGTCAATTTCCAGACATTCATCAGTAGACTTGTGAAGAAAAGTCAATAGATATCCTATGCAAAGGCTTTTCGTTTTCTTTCCATTTGAGTTTGGGAGTTATTTAATTTAAACTGAGTTGCCCTTGCCTCAGTGTCGTTCAAACTATAAATATTATTATTCGTGTGATGCTTCAAAATGAAGAAAACCAGCTTTAAAAATTGCTTTGAAAGCAATTAACAACCAAAATTTCTCATATACTATATATATATATATATATATATCCAGACTCACCCATATGTGGGAAACAAAAGGCATAGTGTTGATCACAGAGCAATTTTATCATTCAACTTCATGAGCTTTAAATATTGAAGAAAATATTTTAGAAAAGGCCATCAAGCAAATAAATGATCAGCATATTGAGCTACAAGTCCCAAGAATGGTTTCACTTAGAATATATGAAGCAAGCAGTATAATAAGAAGACTTGCATTATCTTAAATTTTTGTCTCAAATAGTAAGTTTATCATTTGGGGAATTGATTTTTTTTATTTAATTTTGTATTATGTTATTTTTATGTGTATGGGTGCTTTGCCTGCATGTATGTAAGTGCACTCATGTCATGCAATTCCTGTAGAGGCCAGAAGAGGGGGGTCAGATTCCCTGGAACTGGAGTTACTCATAGTTGTTAGCCACCATGTGGATGCTGGGAATAGAACCTTGGACCTCTGGAAGAGCAGCCAGTGTTCTTAACCATTGAGCCATTTCTTCAGCCCCTTTGCAATTGATTTTTAGCCATTATTATTAACTGGAATTATCTAAATTATATTCTAGAGAGAAAATTGCATGTATCCTTTGTGATATTCTCCACTCTACTAATAGTCAAGCACTGAGAGAAGCTAAATGTGAGAGACCAAAGAAGCAGAGGCATATCCAAAGGCAACACTCTTCTTAGGGTGCCTAAGAAGAGAATTTGAGGGACACACTGTGCTGAGGCATCTCATGAGTGGATGCTAGAAGCCCATGATGCTATGGAGACCATGATGGCCCATGATGCTATGCAGACCATGACATCTTTGTAATTGACTGCACATGTGGAATTTTTAAGATAAATAAAATAGCAGTAAAAAAAAAATGTGGGCAGAGGGACATGGTGGTGCATGCCTTTAATCCCAGCACTTGGGAGGCAAAGACAGGTTCAAGGCCAGCCTGGTCTACATAGAGAATTCTAGGCCTGCTGGAGGCCCTGTCTCAAAAAGACCAAAAAAAAAAAAAAAAGTGGTGGTAGTTCATCTTAGCAAAGGCCTAACCTTATAGCCTCTGCCTGCACTAGGAGTCTCGGTAGCTCTTTGGAAATGGCTAGTTCTCACTTCTCTCCTGCTGGATGGAAAATCCTATGGATAACACACAAGCAAATGTCTAGTCAACACTAACAGAAGTGGCCATGGACAAGAACTTATCTCTCCCAGAGAGCTCAGCAGACAGAAAACAGCTATGTGTCTTTATAAACAAATCATTCTGTGAGTGGCAGCGAGTATACAAATATGCCAGTTCCCCAGCAGCGTTCTTACGCCCTCAATTGCTAGGTTTCCTTCTATGTTGATTACAGAATTAAAATGTAATTAGTATGTTTTAATGAGTCCAAACATACCACATTAAGATTCAGTAATTACTATAAAATGATGTGTTGCAGTTGTATGTCCCCTCAAACAAGGGACATTTAAAAACAGTCCCATTTACTGCTCAGTCACTGCTACTCTTAAACCTACCACCCTTCAGTAAATACGCAATAATAATTTTAGAGTTTAATCTCATTCTTGCAGACAGAGGCAGCTAGGCTTATAGTTTTCAAGTGTGTGGGTTATTTGATCATGTGAAGATCTCAATGAATATGTTTCTCTTTTGGTCACACTTGGCTAAACATTGGCTTTCCAAGTTAGTGCCCCATTATAACACAGACAAACTGGTCCATGTGTTATCAGTTTTTCTCTTCAGTCTGACTCCGGACCTCTATGCCATTTCTAGGGTTCTATTCATCGTTAAGCTTCAGTAGGCCTTATAACAAATCTAGAAAAGTGATCTGAGAGTTTAAAACACAAAGAGAGGGCATGACATGTGTTTCCTGGGATAACTGAATTACCAACACATCAGCAGATATCAACATTGATTGTGTAAGTTATTTTTATGTCAGTAGGACCAAACATCTGAGAGAAACAATGTAAGGGACAAGAATATGTCTTGTTCCATTTCCTGTTGCTGTGATAAAAATACCCCAATGAAAGCAACTTAAAGGAGAAAGGGTTCATTTGGCTCACAGTTCCAGATTATAACCCAGTGTTCTAGTATGTCTTCCATTGCTGTGACAAAACATTCTGACCGACACCAACTTGGGGAGGAAAGGGTTTATTCAGCTCACATCTCCTAGGTCACAGTTCATCACTTAGGGAGCCCAAGGCAGGAACTCAGAGCAGGAACCTGGAGGCAGGAGCTGAAGCACAGGCCATGGAGGAATGCTGTTTACCGACTTGCTCCCCTGGCCCATGCCCAGCTTGCCCTCTTATACAATACACAACAACCTGTCCAGGGTGGCACCACCCATAGTGGGCTGGGCCCTCCCACATTGCTTGACAATCAAGACATTACTCCACAGATGTGGCCACAGGCCAGTCCAATGGAGCCAATTCCCCAATTGAGGCTCCCTCAACCCAGGTGTGTCAAGTTGACACTAAAGCTATCCAGCAAAATTGACCCCTTGTCAACTTGACACACAAAACACATCACTATTAAACCACCACCTTTCCAGTTCGTATCCCCAAAGTATGATAACATTAATCACAACCTAAGACAGTACAACCTTAAAAGCCCCACAGTCCTTAAAATGTCCCAACACTTAAAAGTTCACAGTCTGTTAAAAGTCTCTTAACTGTGGGCTGCTGTAAAATCCAAAACAAGTACTGTCTTATTTCAAAGGGAAGAATCAGGCACTCTCAAACAAAACCTAAGTCCAGCAAAGTAGCTCAAGGCTGGACACCTGGGATTCACTCACAATCTTCTGGGCTCCAAAGGGTTTTGGCAGCTCCCCCTCTCCGACTCTGCCATCCATGGCACACACAGCTCATCTCGACGAAGGCCCAGGCCTACTCCATTTCACACCTGCTGCTGCTCTTGGTGGTCGTCCCATGGTCCTAGCATCTCCAAAAAGCTGGGGTAGCCACTGAAACTGAGGTAGCACCTTCACCAATGGTCTCTTCTGACCTCTCCTGGTGCAAAGCCTCAGCTTCTCTCCATGACCCCTGCAATCCTGGGGTCTTCACTGCAACTGAGGTGCACTTCCACCAATGGTCTTTCCTGACCTCTCACAGTGCCAAGCCTCGGCTGCTCTCTGTGACCCCCTCAAATTTCAACACCAGAACCATATAGGAGACTCTTACACACTACCAAGTCCTGCTTCTGGCTTGACATGGAGGCTCGGGCCCCTTCTGGAACATAGCTTCTGTGTGCTGACCCTGAAGAAATTTTTCCCAGAAGATTTCACCACAGTGATGCTGGTCTCTTGTTACTTACAGCTGATTTTTCAGCCCCAGCTAACCAGCATCGATTGTCCCAGTAAAACAAAGGATTCACTTCAGGTTCTGGTCTCTTGTTACTTACAGCTGATTCTTCAGCCCCAGCTGACCAGAACCCACAGATTACATAGTCCTGATGATCTCTGCTTCCCTTTGAAACTAGAAACTTCACAAGCCAGGCCTCCATCTTCTACAACTCTTTCAGCAAAACTGATCCAAGTTCCACAGCAACAATCTTTAGGCATTCAATGATTTTTCTAGCCCAAAGTTCCAAATGCTTCCACAATCCTTCCCAAAAACACAAAGGTCAGCTCTGTCACAGCAATACCCCACGCTTGGTACCAATTTCTGTTCTAGTTTGTCTTCCATTGCTGTGACAAAACACCCTGACTGACACCAACTTGGGGAGGAAAGGGTTTATTCAGCTTACATCTCCTGGGTCACAGTTCATCACTTAGGGAGCCCAAGGCAGGAAACTCAGGGCAGGAACCTGGAGGCAGGAGCTGAAGCACAGGCCATGGAAGAATGCTGTTTACTGGCTTGCTCTCCTGGCCCATGCCCAGCCTGCCCTCTTATACAGAAAACAACAACCTGCCCAGGGTGGCACCACCCATAGTGGGCTGGGCCCTCCCACACTGCTTGACAATCAAGACAATACTCCACAGACTGGCCACAGGCCAAACCAATGGATCCAATTCCCCAACTGAGGCTCCCTCAACCCAGGTGTGTCAAGTTGACACTAAAGCTATCCAGCACATCCATCATTGTGGGGAAGCCCAGACAGCAGAAATGTGAATCAGCTAGTCACACTACATCACACTACATCCACAGTCCAGAGCAGAAAGCAATGAGTCAATACAGACTTAGCTCTAGCCCAGGGGATGGTGCCACCTCCTTAATTAATGTAATCAAGATAATCTCCCATGGACACACCACAGGCCATCCTAATGTAGACAGTCCCTCACTGAGATCCCTCTCCCAGATTATTCTAGACTGGGCCAAGTTGCCAGTGAAACCCAACTAGCATAGAAAGGTTTCAGAAAGATTAATTCATGGGTGTTTGACATGATAACCTTTTGCAGAATAGCAAGGCAGTGGAAGCGTGTGGCAAAGGAGCTTAATGAGAGAGAGAGAGAGAGAGAGAGAGAGAGAGAGAGAGAGAGAGAGCTATAAGACACCCCCAAAGACCCATATCCAGTGGCTTACTTCCTCCAGTCAGGCCATATCTCCCATAACCTCCTCACTACTTGGGGACCAAGTTGTCAACATACTAACCACATCAAAGCTGTAACACTGACAGAATTCACAGTGACACTGAGATCTCAAGAAAACACTGAAATAATTAACTTCCTTGTAAATTAGACATTTCATTCTATAGAAAATCTAAAACAAGTAATTGTTAATGGATTTTAAGTATACATAAAATTTTACCATTTATTAAATAATACCCTAAATTCGTAGCGTATCTGCATGCTTATTTTTACATTAAGGAATAAATCTTGGAACATACAGTTTGGCCCATACCATTTGAGCTGGAACAGGGGTACCCAAACCTTCGGCAACTGACATTTGGGGAAGAAACTACTGTTGGAATATGCCAAGTGGCAGATTGATTCAAGCCTGCCCCCCTCTCTGGGAGGCAAGAAACCTTTTAGGGTTCACAACGTTTCAGAACTTCAAGACTGCCCTTGTAAAACTCAAGGGCTACCTTGGACCCAGCCCCGCTCTAGGAGCTTGAATATTGGCTTTCCTTACTGAGAAAGATGTATAAGGTAGACCTTAAACCAGACGCAAAGGAGATGGCAGCCATTGAGGCTAGAAGGAACAGAGAAAAAGATCGACAAAGCCGCTTCTTCAACGTGCGGAACCGAGTCATGGGTGTGGATGCGGAAGCCCTGAACCGCCAGGTGCAGGAGCGGAAGCTTCGGGAGACGAGGGAGCGGGACAAAGAGATGGCTTTTGGTCACAACCAGGTCCAGTATGGTCGGATAGCAGAGATGCTAGAGAGGGAACAGAAGGACCGGATACGGAGAGTGAACAAAACAGTGCAGGAGTTCTGGGAGGAGCGGCAGCAGTCTAAGAGTGGGGATCCAGACCAGGTCCGGGAGTTTCCAGTTCCTCTCAAGGACCGCGGCCCGCACTGTGGCCCAGCCAGCATGCAAACTTTCCTTGGCGAACACCAGGAAAAGGCCATGTGCCTGAAACTGCAGCAGGAGCAGCTCAGGTCCTGCCTTGATGCGCAGGTGCGGGAACAGCGTGAAGCCAGACAGGAGGAGAGGCAAGCGGCCCTGCTTGGTGACCGGCTGCGCGTAGCCATGGACCGGCGGGCTGCAGAGCTGGCCAGGCTGGAGGAGTCCTGCCATGCAGCCACGAGGGCTGCGGTGGCCGATGCCAACAAAGCCCTGGCCGCTAAGCAAGCCCTGCAGCAAAGCTTTGAGCATCGGCAAGAGCAGGAGGCCAACTTCATGGAGATCAAGAACCAAATCACCAGTGTCGTACTGACTGAGAACCCTCGGACGGCCCAACACGCCCAGACTCCGCACCACGTCCTGGCACACAGCTGGAAGGGCATGGATCAGGAGCAGCTAGCTGCCTTCAGGAAAAGCCAGGAAGCACAGCGCCGGGAGAAAAAGGAACAGCACCAAGCCGAAAAGATCCTGGAGCAGGAGTGGGCCGCCCAGACCCTACGTTTGGCCAAAGCAGCGCTGGTGCTAGAAGATCAGGAAAAGGAGCTGTGTGCGGAAGCTGGAAGAGGGCTGGGCTTCTTCAACCAGGAGTTGGCCAAGGAGCAGCGAGCCCACCAGGACTACCTGAATTCAGTCATCTACACCAACCAACCTACAGCACACTATTACCTACAGTTCAACAACAGCGCCCGCTGAACTCAGGATGGCCCTCTCCCTTCTAGCAAGCTGGGTCACAGGTGGCCAGGAATGCGAAGAAAACTACTGTATATGCTCCCTCTAATCCATCCCCAATAGGAGAGAGCGTTACCCACACCCCTGCTTTCTACCCTAGCTAATAAAATTATCCACTAAAATGGAAAAAAAGAATTAAATTTCGGCTGAATATTTGATGGATGTATGTATAGAACAGATAGCATCTTACAATTATTTCAGAATTGCTTGATCAGTTCTAAGAACAAACAGTATTAAACACAATGGCAGAATTATGTTTAGGGCCACTTCAAAAATAGTCAGAAACTGTCAAAATTCAATCCAATATTCATGTAATCATTTACAAAATATTAGCATATATTAATTTTGCACATTAGGTTTCACTATGGCCTTTTTATCTGCTCCTCTCTGGGGTTCCACTCCCCCTCCTGCCAGTCCTCTTTCCTTCTCTCCAATGCTCCTCATTTCTTTTTTTTTTTCTTATTTTTTTTAACTTTTTTTTATTTATTTCTGTATGTGTATCAATGTACTGTCTGCATGCAAGTTTGTGCACCATGTTGTGCAATGCCGCAGAGGTCAGAAGAGGGTGTCAGATTCCCCTGGAACTGGAGTTCTCCTGGAATTGGAGTTTCAGACGGTTCTCGGCCACCATGTGGGTGCTAGGGATCGAACCAGGGTCCTCTGTAAGAGCGGTCGGCGCTCTTAACCGCTAGGCCATCTCTCCAGCACATCCTCACTTCTACTTCCATATCTTTTTCTTCCTTTGCTTTTTTTCAAATTTTAAAATTACATTTATGGGGTGTGTGTGTGTATGTGTGTGGCTCTACCCATGTGCCACCATGAAATCAGAGGACAACTTGTGCCAGTTCTCTTCTACCAGGTGGGTCTTCAGGATCAAACTCAGGTCATCAGGCTTAGTAACAAGCACAGCTACCTACTAAGCCATCTTTAGGCCCCTTTATTTTCTTCAGTGGCTATATGTTGAGGAAAACTTCTTCCCTCCCCTACCAACCACTGACTCTCAAAATCCTCAGGAAAGGACAGGAGCTTATGAACACCCATCCAGTTAGTAGACCACTGATAAACAGTCCTATGTGGATAGTGTGCGGGTAATCACAGCTGCTGTGAATTAAAGAGTTCAATGGCCATGTCATGTCCAGAAGTCACATCCTCCTCCCTTACCCAGCCTCCTCCAGCCCTTGAATTCTGTCCAACCCTTCTTGCATGATGGCCTCTGAGCTTTAGAGGGAGTGATATGGATGTCCCATTTAGGGCTGAGCATTCAACTGTCCCTTGTTTTACCAGTTATGAGCCTGTCCAGTTACAGCTGTCCACCACAAAAAAAAAAAAAAAAAAAAAAACTTCTCTGGCCAATGCTTACCCTAGTCTATAGGCATAAACAGCTATTTAGAAAGCAATTTGATAGGCAGATCATGTCCATATAACAAAACAACAGCAGTAACTTCCCCACGAGGGCCTGTGATCTCCCCCACCCCCAAAATCTTAGTAAATATTAAGACAGTTTTGAAAGGAAGAAACCCATCCAATTAATCTGGTAGCCTATACAGATATCTCAATAACTCAATACAAGCCAGTTAATAGCATCAGTCTTCCTATAACCTATACCCATACCCGGTAATCCTAGATCTTAAGAAAAATTGCAGGAAGCATACACTTCATAGTTCCCAGCCCTTCAATGATATGTAAAGTACTATCCAGTGTTGAAGACATCTCGAGGTTGAGCATGCCCTCTCCTAATAATTCCTATCGTCTCCTGTAATATTCTGATTATGGCATCTAAGAAGAGATATACACATTGGCATATGTCTTAATTATGGTAAATTCAGTTCTGTTCTATGCATGTTAATTTGCATTGGGTAAGCATATCATTCAATACTTTCCAAAAAGAAATTAAATTTTCATATAACATATTTGTTTTGCCCCTGGTATATTGAATATTTTTGTGTAAAGTCCTCTAAACATGTTTATGTCAAACGATGTCCAGTCACTTATCTCTGTTCAGTACTTTGAATTTAAATCAGCAGTTCTTCTACTTAATCCTCCTAGATTATGTAGTGTAGTTTTATTATGCCCATCCATCTAGACTGTGTTGCTCTTACTCTGAAAGCTGCATTAACCTGTACATTTGGCTCATTTGAAAATTCCATTAGTCTACTTTCTCTCCCAGGTTGTTTCTCAGAATACTGAGCAGAAAAAAAGATCCAGAATGGGCATATGGCTCATAGGCCTCCTTCTGTTCTGTAAGAGGGCGCTCTCGCCAGCCTCCCCACCATTCATCCAAGTCCCAGGCTAGCAAAGGCATTGTAAGTGACTCAAAGGAATGCTTTTCTGAACTAAAGACACACTCACTAGAGATCTTTGACCTGCCTACATTCAAAATAACTTCTAGAAGCCCTACCTTTTGTTTCTAAACACAGATAGCTCTTTTATTTATTAGAAAATCTAACACCCTGAGTTTTCATTTGCTTTTTGTTGTTGCTTTCCCACCTTTCTAAACATCAAAATGTCATAATTTTATTCTTATTAAATACTTAATAGAAAAATGTATTTCCCATGTACAAATCACGTGCACCCATGTCAAGTAAATTCCATGTTTCTGGAACAATATAATTAATATAATTAACTTATGTAACTATTCAACATTGATTCCTGATTTTCCAAGATGTTGAAGATATATAATGTATAAAATGAAGGTATTATTTTAAAACTATTGAAAAGGCATGAAAATGGCAGCTCTTGAAAGGGCAGCATTTCATGCTTCTAAAAGACCATCTGCCTGTCAGCAATTAAAAAATATATTAAATTAAATAACAATAATGTTAAGGGACATATGTCAGTGTTTGCAAGCTGGGAAATTGACAAGTGTCTGTGTTCTGCCAGCTCCCTTACAGTCAACCATTACACATAATGGGGAAATTTAAAGCAGTAATTACCATTCTGGACTGCCATTGTTTTAAATGTGCTGTGACTTCTTTCAAGCATCCATTCCAACAATTATTGGTGATCAGCCAAGACAGTTAAAGAGCATAAGAATGAATACTCAGCCATTTTGCAAGCTAGTTTTATGACAGTAAATTATTTTTCTTCCTTTTTCTCTCCAGTGTTGGCCACAATGTTTACAGCTCAATTTGTACATAATCCTTCAAGTTACGCTTTTCTTATTTTAGGCACAGCCTTTATAAAAGTCTTCTACCATTTGGCTTAGGCACTGTTTAGAACTAGAAATTACTATTTGCTGCCTGCCAATTACAGAATAATTTAAGGTTTGATGCTTCCAACCACAGTTCTTGAAATTCACAGAAAAAAACAACCTGTTAAAGAAGAATATATAATTTTTTTGCATTTTACAGCTTTAGTAGATTCCATAGAATTATATTAAAAATACTAAATAAGTCAATAGGGAAAATATGTCACCTCTAAGAAATATTTGGGGATGATTTTATTATTCTTCCTTTAGATATAGCCATCACAAATGTTTCTGAGATAATTTGGGTCTATAGAAACATGATGAGTATAAATATAAATTTTAAACACAAAATTCTAATTCCTATAAGATTTACAAGGCATAAATTTTTACAACATAAATTAGAATAATTAGAAGAGAGTTCAGTTTTCTGAATCTTTTAAACTCTAAAATGAAATGAGTTTTCCTCCTTTGTTTATTTGAATTACCTCACTATTATTTATACAATAAGATAGGAGATTTCTAAGGTAGGGTAAATTGTATTGGTTTTAAAGATTCAGGGGTTCATTGGAAGATGCAAACAGCTTTTTGTCTGGTCCAGGAGAAGGAATGTATTGATCTCCATGAGTTGCAGGACAAAAAAAGAGAAGTACTCATTTCTGCAACTCTGCTATCTTGCCTACAACATCTAGGACAGTTCCTTCCCAGGAAAAGCAGACCATGTCTTTCTCTTAGTCAGTCACAAGCATGCTCTGATTCCAAAAAGTACCTTAGAATGTTGTTTTCTTCACTCTTTCCTGTTGAGTGCATTGAACACATCCCAGAAGTCCTTTCTCTAGTCTCATCTTGTTTCTGCCTTGCTCGGGGAAACACACTGAACACATACACAGGGGTCTGTAAACTTTATTCTTGGCTCCTTCTATTTCTTCAGAATAGAACACCCCCAAAGTAGCAAGCCTGACTCTTTTTTTTTTAATTTAATTTTTATTGATGCTTTGTGCATTTCATACATCATTTTCCAATTCAGATCAGGCATATTTCCCTTTCCCTTCCCCCCCACCCCCACCCCATCCCAGATCATGTATTCTGCCGTAACTGACTCTTAAGGTAGCACCAGAGTACGAATCTGGGTTTAGAGAAAGCAGAAGGATGGATCACCAGTTGACACTCTGCTGCCACTCTTATCTCTTTGTTAAACTTGAGTCATAGGCAAAAACTGGAACATATAAATGCAGACACAGGGGACAGTGGTATGGGGTTGTTGGAGTCCGAGTTTAAGAAGGGACATAAGCACCAACACACTCTCCCAAACAGACTACATACCTTAATTCACAGCAACCAGATTTCTAGTAGATCAACAGTTAACATAAGCCATGCTAGAAGGTTTCTATGGAGATTTTGGATAAAAGAGCCTATATTCATTTCAAGAACAGTTGATAGAGGAAGGTTCTACAAAAGGATGAAGTATTCCATTAGTTGGTGTTAGGTTCCTATTAAGGGGAGACAAAAGTGTACAGGACTCTGATAAGGATATCTCAGTTTTATTTTGGGCATAGGACTAGGCGTGGGGCTGGCCTGCCTCACTCTGGGGCAGGATGACCAGTTTTAAAACGGCACTAAAGCAGTAGTTTTAAACCCAGGCATACAAGGAAATGAGCATATAAGCAAGTGGCAGCGAGGAAGTGGGGGACAGGACGAGGTGGGCCTGTGGCTGGTATCAGGAAGCAATCTCCAGAGAAACCAGGGCCTGTGTTCTTGCCTCTGATGAAGCACGATTGCAGGATGTTGTGGCAACCTTTTCTCAGATTGCAGGAATGCAGTTCAGGGTGATTATTTCTCAGACTTCTGCCTTGATTGGCTTTCTACAATTCCTGACTTAGGTGGGCTGCAACCTTATGGTTGGTAAGCACTTGAGAAGAAATTTTGGATTCTCTGGAGGAAACAGAAGCTAAAGTCTTGCACAAGAGTGTCTAAGAGGAAAAGCCAGGGCACACCAAGGCCACAGCAGAGGGCTCCCATTCCTTCGGGGACTCACTCACAAACACAGGATTCTGAACCTTCATGGGAAGCAAGAGGACTTCTTGATGTTTAACAGGAGCTCATCAAAATCTAAGTTGGAAATACTTTCATTTCTTTATAAAGGTAGATTTTATATTTAAAATAAATGGGTTTGTTTGGTCTTTAAAATTCCTAGAGTATTAAGATTTCAAGACAAAACCCATTCATTCTTCTCATGGGTTAATGAGAAGTAAAGAACTTATACTGCATTTTATATGAAAACTTTTATTTGAATCACAAGGTAGAAAGAGGAGAGGGGAAAGCCATCCTTAAAATTTAACTTCTTGCCAGGCATGGTGGCACACACACCTTTTATCCCAGCACTTGGGAGGGCAGAGGCAGGCAGAGCTAGTTGAAAGCCAGCCTGATCTACATGAGAAATTCTAGGCCATCCAGGGCTACACAGTGAAACCCTGTCTAAATAAAGCATTAACCTTTCCTAAAGTCACATTTATGCCCACATAGCCATGGGTTATTCAAATCCATGTGCTAATGGATTTAGGGCTCACAGTTTTAATGGACAGACCTATTAGGAGGAAGCACAGTGGAGTAAGTGTGAAGCAACCAGTCACACTGCATCCATAGTTAAGACATAGAAAGAAGTGGCTGCTGTTATTCAGCTCTCTGTCTCCTTCTTATTCAATCCAGAACCCCAACTCATAGGATAGTGTTGTTCACACTTAGGGTAAGTCTTCCCAGGGCAATTATCCATCTAGGAACTCCATCACAGAGGTTTGTTTCCATGGTGACTCTAAATTCCATCAAGTTGACAATTAGGATTCATCATCACCATATCTATATCTATATCTATACCTATATCATCTATATCTATAGCTACATTTACATCTATATCTATCTATATCTAGAGTGAACAAAATCCTTCTCTCCAAAGCTGTGGATTAAATGAAAGTAATCCTGTCTGGCTAAAGGTAGTGCCAGAAACTGCAACTCAGAAACAAATATTTATGGATTACAGCCTGGGCTAGCTTATTTTTCTCCTAGAAATAGAGTCCATAGGAATTTGGCTCTTTAACAAGAAAGTCACCGACCTCTGCAAACATTCTAGGGCATAGTCAAGACACAGAGTTTCGGTGGGGTGGAAACTAGAGAGCAGGGGGTGGAGGGGTTGGGGGCACTCCTTGAAAGCTGGCTTTTAGTCAAGCCAGGAAACATGTCAAATCCTATGAACATTTTTAAAAAATTTCAAGGGAATAGGTTCCACCCAAGGACTCAGAGCTGAGCTGAGGACCAGCAGAATGGATTGGACATGATCACTGTCTATGGAAGTAAAAAGGAACTGTGATTTGAAAGGGGAATGATTACCGAGATCAAAACCAGCTGTTTGCCGGGCGTGGTGGCGCACGCCTTTAATCCTAGCACTTGAGAGGCAGAGGCAGGCAGATCATTGTGAGTTCAAGGCCAGCCTGGTCTAGAGTGAGTACCAGGACAGCCGGGACTACAGGGAGACCCTGTCTCGAAAAGACCAAAAAAAAAACCAGCTGTTTACTGTGGGCATAGGGCACAGTTCCCTGGTCTTAAAAGACTGAAGAGGTAAAGTCAATTATGGGCTTATTTCCTGAACATCTGTGTAAACTCCTAAGTGGTATTTCATAAGCCAGGGCCCAGACTGGGCCTTGGAATGTTGTGTTGTTACTACCAGGTACAGGCATGGAACATATGGGAGCGTTTCAGAAATTAACTCTCCAAGCTGAAGAGTATTTCCAGCTGTGACTGTGTCATAGTTATTAATGGAGCTTCTGTAGTTGACTAGCATAACAAATACATATGATGAACTACCCTTGGCCCACTAAGAACTTGACTTTTGCATCATAGTTGTAGTAATAGACCTAGAAAGGCTCTTAATACAAAAAAAAAAAAACTTTATAGTTTGTTTATTGTGTCTCTCAGTGCAGGAAGTTCACATTTGCATTGCTAATAGTCATTTTTCAAAGTCTGTTGACATTTCTGCTGATCTTTTATGTGATTAAATGTTAAAACACCCTTGAGCAAAGTCAGTTCCCCAAAATAAACCAAGCAACCTCTGGGCTCCCTTGTGTAAGTTCCACAAACACAGGTACCAGGTTCCCATCCACAATGGAGAGTGCACCCTGCCCAGGCCACCCTGCACTATGTCACTTTGGCAAAAGGAGTATGTTGAGTTAAAGAACCTTGAAAACCAGAAGATACAGAACAAGTAGTTCTTTCCATTGTCTTCTAAGGGTTTGAGATAAAATTCCTTGGGAAAATTGTGTATTCCCTGTACCAGAAAGGCAGATACAATCTCTTCACCAGAGATAGAGTTGGCTGAGAGAAATCTGTGTAAACAGACCTTGTTGAATTAATTTCCATCTGCTTAGTCACTTTCACAATCAATCATCCTGGCCCCAACTCTTCTTCTGTGTCATATATTATCTCTTTGTACAATTTTTCGTACATCAACATCTGGCTCTGTGTTTGGGTGTCTTCGTTCTCCCATGGGGACTCTATAAAAATCCATATCTGTTCATTGGCTAATCTGTCTCTATAAATGAAATGATCAGGTCTCACTGCCACTGGGAAAATTCGGGGTTCCTTTGGGGATTCTTAGTCTCGTTATAAAAGAACTTTAAAACAGACTTGGAAGGAAGCTGGAAGACAAGTTGATGAGGCAAGCAAACTCCCAGGAGGAGGAAGATGGAAAAGAAGAAAGTCATCTCTTGAAGAAAGGAGGCTCCTTTGGTACCAGAGGTCAGCAGGCACATGACAGACCAGCAGTTGCAGGGCAAAGGAGAGGAGAACTTAAGAGGAAAAGAGAGAAATCTCAGAGTATCTGAAAAAGCATTCCCAGGCTTTGGCCAGTAACTAAAAGAAAAGTTGTCAAAGAGAAGGAAAAGTTGCTTTTCTAAGTAAATCAAACAAGCAGGTTAGTTCTGCAGTGTTCAATGGTGGAATCTCTTTAGCGATGGATGTCTCTACAGAGATATGCAAGTGTCTGTACCCAGGCAGGGACTTCTGAGAAGGAAAAGTACATCATCTCATTAAAGGGATAATTAGTCCCTGCCTCTCCTAGCTTGCCTTCAGGATAGACTTCAGCTTTCCTCTGGATAGACTCTTGGTCAGAAGATTGATAGGCTCAGCTCAGTGAACTCTTAAAAGAAGGAAATAATAAATATATGATGTTTGGGGTAGCTTGGAATGTCAGATCTCCACCCAGGGCCAGACGTAGAGCTTAGATTGGAGTCTTTTGACCAAGAAGAAGCAGCTTTGACTTAATGGGACTCAAACAAAAGCCCAGATACCTTCACCTTGTTATATGGTAATTTAAAGCCTAAGATGGTAATTCCCTTTCTAAAATTACGTGGCAAACAGAAGATGCAGCCCAACAGGAGAGAGCTCTTCTGCAATGTCCTCTAAGCCTGTTAGTACCCACCTACCTACCTACCCCCATCAAAGACCCTACGAGGATGAAATTCTCTGTATCATCAGCATGGGAACCTGAAAAATGAACATTTGAATCCAGGACACACAGAAGAGAGGAAAAAGACTTATAACATGTCGACCAAGTTAAGTATCCACATTCATGCAGATGCTCACATGCATATACATGACTGAAATTACTTAAAGTGTCATTACGTGGGTGCATTTTGCAAATTATTGAATATTGTTTCAGCAACATGCATTGTTGTGTGTGTGTGAGAGACAGAGAAACAGATTTTACCAAATGAACCAGAACTACTTACAATACGTAAAGATGCCAATACTATAATATAGCTTATAAAAAACAACAAAGTAGATATATATTAAAAATGTATGCCACAATTGATTTTTACTATATTCATATATATGTGAGTATATTCGTATATACATATGATTCCTTCCCTATATTTTTATTTTTTTATATTATATATTTTTATATATTATTATATGTATAATTATATATTATTATATATATAACATATATTATAAATATATGTTAAGCAATGATTTTAATTTTATTTTTAGTGTAGAAAAGCATCATTATTTGCAGCCAATAATTGTTGTTAGAGAGCTATTATTAATTTTTTCTAAAAATTTGGATGGGCAATTCATTTTAATTCACACTCTTACAGATGGTCATCCATTCTATATTTATCAAGCATGTCAGAATCCAAAGTGTATTACGGTGAATTCTTTGTCTCTTTATTTTTCCAGAATCTGTTAAAATTCACAAAATTTTTTTGCTTATAGGAATACATGTGGAAAATATCACAAAAAGCTAGGAAAATTAATCATATGTGTATATAATCACATATATGAATAATAACAATCAATTGTGGCATAAATTTTTAATATATATCTATTTTGTTTTCTTTTTTAATAAAATATTTTATTGGTGTTTTGTGTATTTCATACATCATTTCTCAGTCCAATTTAGACACATTCACTTTTCCATGTCCTCCACCCCACCACAGTTCATGCATTCTGCTATACATATCTTGCATCTTTTTCTCAGTCTTTTTAAAGATTTTCTCTGCAGAGGTTTATTGCTTGGGTAGAAGTTAACTGTTTCAGTCTGATCTTTTACCCAGTCCTTTTGTCCTTGTTGTTCCCTCCCATTAGTATTGCTCCACAATATGCCTCTATATATATATCACATATATACCAAAATTATGGCCTCTGAAAATAGACTATATGTTAATTCCAAAATATGTTTAGGAGTTCACAATTTTCCCCTTTAATTTTATATTATTCTTAAATATGAATACATACCCTCTGTGCTGGATAGCTTTAGTGTCAACTCGACACACCTGGGTTGAGGGAGCCTCAATTGGGGAATTGGCTCCATTGGACCGGTCTGTGGCCATGTCTGTGGAGTACTGTCTTGATTGTTGAGCAATGTGGGAGGGCCCAGCCCACTATGGGTGGTGCCACCCTGGGCAGGTTGTTGTGTACAGTATAAGAAGGCAGGCTGGGCATGAGCCAGGGGAGCAAGCCAGTGAATAGCATTCCTCCATGGCCTGTGCTTCAGCTCCTGCCTCAAGGTTCCTGCCTTGAGTTCCTGCCTTGGGCTCCCTAAGTGATGAACTGTGACTCGGGAGATGTAAGCTGAATAAACCCTTTCTTCCCCAAGTTGGTGTTGGTCAGAGTGTTTTGTCACAGCAATGGAAGACAAATTACGACACCCTTCACCCATATACCACAATTACAAAGTCTGAAAATAAGTGGTAAGTTAATTTTAGAGCCTGTTAAGGGATTCACATTATAACAGCACAGTTGGCTTCAAATAAAAAGAAATATAACGGGCTGGAGAGATGGCCTAGTGGTTAAGAGCACCAACTGCTCTTGCAGAGGACCAGGGTTTGATCCCCAGCACCCACATGGAGACTTAGAACCATCTGTAACTCCGATTCCAGGAGAACTCCAGTTCCAGGGGTATCTGAGTCCCTCTTCTGACCTCCGCGGCATTGCACAACACAGGTGCACAAACCTACATGCAGACGGTACACTCATACACATACAAAAATAAAATAAAAATTTTTTAAATTAAAAAAATGTCTACTGACATAAATCATTTTTAAAAAAAGAAATAACAATAACTTGTTCAGCTTGCCTTTCAACTAGGGATTTGGTGCTAGCGTTCAAAAATGAGGGATAACATTCGTTGTTTGTTTTTCTGGGACTGTGTTACTTCACCTAGCATAATGGCTTTGAGTTCTATCCATTTACCTGCAAAGTTCATAATGTCATCTTCTTTACCTCTACATAGAATTCCATTGTGTAGATGTATCACATTTTCTCTATCCATTCATTGGTTGAGGGACACTTGTGCTGCTTCCAGCTCATCACAATTGTGAAGAGAGCGCAATAAACATAGATGTGCATGTATCTCTGTGATAGGATGAGGCTTGTGGGTTTATACCCAGGAGTGGTATGACTGAGTCAGGTGGTAGGCTCATTCTCAGTTTCTTAAGAGTTCTCCACACTGCTTTCTATAGGGGTTGCATGAGTTTGCATTCCCACCATCAGTGGATGAGTGTTCCTCTTTCCCCACAACCTCTCCTGCATTTGGTATCCTTTGTTTTCTGGATCATAGCTAGTCTTACAGAGTAAGATGAAATCTTAAGATGGTTTTAATTTGTGTTTCTTTCATTATTAGTGATGTTAAACACTTTTTAAGCTGTTTCTCAGCCATCTTTCCTTCTTCGTTTGTGAAGTCTCTGTTTAGCTCTTTACTCCATCTTTTGAGTAGGTCATTTTTTTTCTCTCACCTTTGTTTTTTGACTAGTTTATACACTCTAGATGTTAATGCTCTATCAGATGTATAACTGGTGAAGGTTTCCTCCCACTCTGTGGGTTTTTTTATCACTTCTTTGATAGTTTCTTTCTCTTTACAGAAGCTCTTGAGTTTAGTAAGATCCCATTTATCAATTGTTGACCTTATTTTTTGCTCAGCTACTGTCTGATTTAGAAAGTCTTTTCTTATACCTATGTCTTGTAGGTTACTACAAATGTTTTCTTCTATCATTTTCAGAGTTCTGGGTTTCACATGAGGTCTTTGATCCATTTGGAGTTGAATTTTGTACATGGTGAGAGGTAGGGTTTTAGTTTTATTCTTCTACAAGATGTGATCCAGTTATGCCAGCACCATTTGCTAAGATGCTGTCTTTCCTCCACTGAGTCTTCTTGGTCCCTTTGTTGAATATGAGATGGCTGAAATTGGATTTGCTTATGTTTGGATCCTCACTTTTGTTCCATTGACCTACAGGCCTGTATTTGTGCCAATACCAGGCTGTTTTTATTACTATAGCCCTGTAATATAGTTTGAAGTCTGTTATGGAAATCCTCCCTGTATTGCTCTTTTTGCTCAGCATTACTTTGGCTATCCAGGGTCTTTCATTTCTTCATATGAACTTTAGGATTTTTTTTCTAGGTCTGTCAAGAAGCTCATGGGGATTCTAATTGGGATTACATTGAAACTGTATATTACTTTGGACAGGATGGTCATTTTTACTATATTGATCCTTCCAATCCATGAGCATGGGAGGTTCTTCCATCTTCTAGTATCTTCCTCAATCTCCTGCTTGAGGGACTTAAATTTTTCTTTGTAAAGATTTTTAGTGTGTTTGGTCAGGTTTGTTTCTACATAATTTATTTTTTGGAGGCTATTCTGAGTGGGAAAGTCTCCTTGTATTCCTTCTCCAATTCCTTGTTATTGGCATAAAGAAAGGCTACTGATTTTTCTAATTTCGTTTTGCATCCCACCACTTTACTGAACCTGTTTTCTAGGAGTTTTTGGCATCCCTAAGGTAAACTATCATGTCATCTGCAAAAAGGGATAGTTCAACTTCCTCTTTTCCAATTAATACTCCTTTAATTTCCTTTTCTTGTCTTATTGCTCTCATGACCATTTCAAGCATTAAATTGAAAAGGAGTGGGGATAGGGGGCAGGCTTGCTGGATTCCTGGCTTTAAGGGGAATGCCTCTAGTTTTTCCCCATTTAGTATAATACTGGCTGTGGGTTTGTTGTATATGGTTTTAATTGTGTTGAAGAATGTTCCCTCCAGCCCAGTTCCCTCCAGGACTTTAAACATGAAGTCATGCTGAATTTTTTCAGAGGCCTTTTCTGCATTGATTGAGATGACCATGTGGTTTTTGTCTTTCAGTCCACTTATGTGCTTTATGATATTTATTGATTTATGTATGTTGAACCATGCCTGCATCTCTGGTATGAGTCCAGCTTGGTCATGTTTAATGATCTTTTTGATATGTGCCTGTATGAGGTTTGCAAGTATCTTGTTGAGAATTTTTGCATCTATGTTCATTAATGAAATGGGTCTATAATTTTCTTTTTTGGTTGTATCTTTGCCTGGTTTTGTTATTAGAGTGATGTTGGCTTCATAGAAGGAATTTGGGAGATTTCCTTCTGTTTCTATCCTCTTGGATAATTTGAGTTGTAGTGGCTGTAAATCTTCTTTAAATATCTTCTAGAATTCTGCCATGAATCCATCTGGACCTGGGCTTTTTTTAGTTGGGAGGTTTTTATTACAGATTCATTTTCCTCCTTTATCATGGGTCTATTTAAGATGTCAATTTCTTCCCTGTTAAGTATGGGTGGATTCCATGATGTCAGGTATTCATCCATTTCTCTTAGATTTTCAAGTTTAGTAGAATATAGCTTTTTGAAGTATTCTCATAAGATTATCTGAATCTTTTCACTATCTGTTATGATGTTTCCATTTTCATCTCTAATTTGGTTGATTTGGAGTTGCTCTTTCCTTCTTTTAGTCAGTTGGCCTAGAGGTCTTGTTTATCCTTTCAAAGAACCAGCTCTTGGAATCATTGATTTTTTGTATTGTTTTCTTTGCTTCTATTTCATTGGCTTCCACTCTGATTTTTGTTATTTCTTCCTGTATGCCTGGTTTAGGATTCATTTGTTGCTACCTCTCAAGTGTTTTTAGTTGCAGTGTTAAATCATTTATTTGTGCTCTTTCTGTTTTCTTAATGTAGGCACTTAGGGCTATAAATTTCCCTCTCAGGACTGCTTTTAAGGTGTCCAACAAGTTTTGTTGTGTTGTATCATCTCTTTCATTTAGTGCTAGGAATGCCTTTACTTATTTATTTATTTATTTATTTATTTATTTATTTATTTCCCCTTTGACCCATTTGTTATTCAATAGTGTGTTGTTAAGCCTCCATGTGTTCCTATAGCTAGTAGGGCCCTTTCTGGTGTTGATATTAAGCTTTATCACACTGTGGTCTGATAAGATGCCTGAAATTATTTCAGATTTTTTGTATTTGGTGAGGTTTGCTCTGTGTCCCAGTATATGGTCAATTTTAGAGAATGATCTGTAGGTCGCTGAGTAGAAAGTATATTCTTTGGCGTTTGGGTGGAATATTCGGTAGATGTCTGTTAGATCCATTTGGTGTATCATATTGTTCAGTTCAGATGTCTCTCTGTTTATTCTTTGTCCAGTTGGCATGTCCAGTGGGCTCAGTGGGATATTGAAGTCTCATACTATTAGTATGTTAGGATTGATCTGTCTCTTGAAGTCCTTCAGGATTGTGTTTATGAAGTTTGGTGCACCAGTGTCTGGTGCATGTGTATTTATAATTGTGAGATCTTCATGGTTGATTGATCCTTTGATAAGGATGTAGTGACCCTATTCATCTCTTCTAATTAGTTTTACTTTAAAATCTATTTTGTCTGATATTAAAATAGTAATGCTTGCTTGCTTTTTGGTACCATTTGCTTGAAATATTTTTTCCATCCTTGCACCTGAAGATTGTCCCTGTCCTTAAAAATGAGGTGTGTTTCTTGTAGACAGCAGAAAGATGGATTCAGTTCTTAATCCATTCTCCCAGTCTGTGTCTATTGAGTGGGTAGTTTATATCATTAATATTCAGGGTTAATATTGAGAGATGCATATTGCTTCCCTTCAGTTTATTTTATGTTTGCATTTTTTATCTATGTTTGTATTTCTGGGTTTATCCCTTCATTAATTACTCTCTCTTGCCACTTGGGGATAGCTGCTCCTTTCCTCTGCCCCCTGAACTGCTTTGAGTATTTTCTAGAGGTTTGGTTTTCTAGATATGTATTCCTTCATCTTGTTTATGACATAGAATATTTCCCTTTCTCCTTTGAATATAATTGACATTTTTTCTGGGTAGAGTAACCTGGGTTGGCATCTGTAGTCATTTAGTACTAGAAATACTTTGGTCTGAGCTCTTTTGGCTTTCATCGTTTACATTAAGAAATCAGCTGTAATTCTGATGTGTTTTTCTTTATATATAACTTGTTTTTCTCTTGTGGCATTCAGTATTCTGTCTTTGTTTTGACCATCTAAAGTTTTGATTATGATATAACGTAGGGAGTTTCTTTTTTGATCTTGTCTATTTGGTGTTTTATGTTCTTCTTGTAATTGTATGGATGTGTCTCTTTTGAATTAGGGGAAATTTTCTTCTATAATTCTGTTGAAGATCTGGTCCATACCATTATCCTGGAATTCTTCTCCTTACTCTATACCTATGCTGTGGAGGTTTGGTCTCTTCATGGTGTCCCACATTTCCTGATTATTCCACTCTTCTGTTGTGTTTTTTTTTTAATTTTTCATAGTCTTTGCTTGAGCTCTTCAACTCTTCCACATTTTCTTCTACAGTTGATATTCTATTTTCTGCTTTGTCCATTCTGTTACTGAGGCTTTCTCTTGCCTTTTCATGTTGACTGGATGAGTTTTCGATTTCCTTTTTCATTTCAGCCAGAGATTTTGCAGTGTTTCCATTTCCTTCTGAAGTTAGTCATTCTCTCCCTTTAGGTCCTTGATTTCTTTGAGTATATCTATGAGTGTTCTTTTTAAGGTCTGTGTCCTGGTTTACCTCTAGAGAAATTTCATTGTTGGGGTCCTCTATAAGACTGATGGAGTTTGGTGGAGATTTCTTATTTGCTTTTCCCAGGTTGTTGATTTTTCTTTGTCCTTTTGGCATGTGGATTTGATTTGTTTTGTTTGTAATCTGATGTGAAATTCAGGTGTTTCTTCGATGCAATATAGGCCTGTTCCTTTAGTTTGACTGGGGTGGCAGTGCTGACTTGGCCCATGGGCTGGCAACCTGGCTGTGGCCTCAGTGTCCCTGAAGCCCCAAGTTCCCAGTGGGGTGTGCCTGTTTAACCAGCCTGCAGGAGAAGCCAAAGTGACACTGGCTGCTACCTCAGTGTCCCTGAAGTCCCTTTATTTTTCCAGAATCTGTTAAAATTCACAAAATTTTTGTTCATAGGAATATATGTAGAAAACATCACAAAAATATAGGGAAATTAATCATATGTATATATGACTATAGTCACATATATGAATATAGTAACAATCAATTGTGACATAATTTTTAGTATATAAATATTTTGTTGTTTTCTTATAAACTATCTTATAGTGCTGGCATCTTTACATATTGTAAGTAGTTCTTTTTCATATGGTAAAATCTGTTTCACACACCACACACACACACACACACACACACACACACAAACAAACACAAACAAACAACTCATGTGAAAAAGACCATGTGACCATATTAAGAGATGATAAAGTGATAAGAAAAAAACATAACGAGTTCAGAAATACACTTGTTTGATATTTTACTCATGACAGAATTGTTTTGAAATATCAGTGAAGCAAATATTTTGAAAAAGTTAACAAATGCTTTTATGAACTAAAAGAAAACATATTGGTATAAGCTTAAGGGATATGGAAAATTTTCTTAAACATTGTATATACACAAGCCTGAATTTCCCTAGAAGCAAAAGGAAAGACTGTGAGAACAAAAAAGTTCCTAGAAATTCTTGTGTCTTAGACTAGACTTCCTTCAAGGCTGACCAACTGACAAGCACTTCAATGACTATGGAGAGTTTAAAATGTTGCAAATCCAGAGACTGCACATTTTATCTAAGGCCTTATTTAGCCTTAAACAGGCACCCCTAGCCTACCTCTGTTTCTGCCTGACATTGTCGTGACTGACAAAAAATGTATTAATTTAACAAAAGAAACCGTTTCCTACCAATGAAAAAGCTAAGAATGTGATCAGATAGCATCTGACACCTATAGTAGACCTACCTACTGAATGTATCCAGCAGTGTCTTGATTCATGTCTTTTCTTTGTTCTGTTACTATAAAACCCTAATGCAACTGTTATCATGCTAGAACATGGAATTTAGGGTAAACTGAGTCTGTGTTCCCTGGGCCATGGTCACTCGCATTTGGCTCAGTCTTAAGACAGCACAAAGACTCTCTGCTTCCTGTGCGTAGATAGAACCAAGAGATCACATCTTAGCCACACACAGGAAGCAGAGAGTAAGAACTGGACATAGAAATGGGCTGTAAACCTTCAACTCCTGCTGCCAGTGATATTCTTCCTCCTGTAAAGCTTCACCTCCCTAAAGATTCCATAACCTTCTTACATAGCACCACCAACTACAGACCCTGTGTCCAATGAGTCTATGGAGACATTCCTTATTCAAAGCACCATTAGCAAGGGGAACAACAGGGACAATGCTTTTTTTAAGATCTTTTTTTTTATATAATTTTTTTATTTTATTTCTTTATTTATGTGTATGAATGTACTGTCTGCATGTAGGTCTGTGCACCCGTGTCGTGCAATGCCGCGGAGGTCAGAAGAGGGTGTCGGATTCCCCTGGAACTGGAGTTCTCCTGGAATTGGAGTTTCAGACGGTTCTCAGCCGCCATGTGGGTGCTGGGGATCGAACCCGGGTCCTCTGTAAGAGCAGTCAGCGCTCTTAACCGCTAGGCCATCTCTCCAGCCCAGGGACAATGCTTTTTAACAAAATCTTTGTAAGAATTCTCTAACCATATCACAGTGAAAAGTTGAAAACTGAGTGACGGTGTTAGTAGAGGAGAATTCAGTAGAAGACAATATCATTTCATGGTATTCTTTACTGCTAGTTTCTTTGTGCTGTCTTTAGTCTGACCATTTACAAAGTCTTCTATTTGGAAATGCATGGCAGATTAAATGACAATTAATAATAACAGCCTGTACAAAAAATGGTTTGTGCTTTTCAAAATGCTTTCATGCATTTTATTTTATTTCATCTTTACAAGTAGCTATTAAGTATAGATAGACCCAGTTTCATTTCTTTTCTGCGTTTTGTTCAAGATCATGTTACTAGGTGATACACCTATGGCCTGGTTTACCCTTGTTGAAGTCATCTAAGGCATTACTTTTCAAAGCTGTGCACTGCAAAAATCATTTTGGTGGCTTATGGCTAACATTTTAAATTTTTATTATATTGCCTTTATTTTTTTGATGTGCATGAGTGTTTTGTCTGCATGTTTGTAAGTGTACGTTGAGTGTGCAGTGCCCAACAGAACCCAGAAAAGTGTGTCAGAATTCCTGGAAGTGGAGTAACAGATGATTCCCAGCCATCTGCATCTGGGAACTAAACCTGGGTTCTCTTCAAGAGCAGCCAGTGCTTTGAATTGCTGAGCCATCTCTCCAGCTTCATGACTTAAACATTTTAAAATATTATGAATTAGAAGATAAAATGTCAGTTTACCGGGACTGGAGAGATGGCCTAGCAGTTAAGAGCGCCAACAGCTCTTGCAGAGGACCCGGGTTCGATCCCCAGCACCCACGTGGCGGCTGAGAACTGTCTGTAACTCCAATTCCAGGAGAACTCCAGTTCCAGGGGAATCTGACACCCTCTTCTGACCTCCTCAGCATTGCACGACACGGGTGCACAAACCTACATGCAGACAGTACGTTCATACACATAAAAAATAGCCAGACATGGTGGTGCACGCCTTTAATCCTAGCACTCAGGAGGCAGAGGCAGGTGGATCTTTGTGAGTTCAAGGCCAGCCCGGTCTACAGAGTGAGATCCAGGACAGCTGGGGCTATAAAGAGACCCTGTCTCAAAAAGACCAAAAAAAAAAGTCAGTTTACCAAATTCTAAGAGTTAATAGTACTTTGTAAAATTGCGTGTGTGTGTGTGTGTGTGTATGTGTGCGTGTGTGTGTACAGGAACCATAATGTGTGTGTATGTGTGTACAGGAACCTCAATGTGTGTGTGTGTGTGTGTGTGTGTGTGTGTGTGTGCAGGACCCTCAATGAAGCAACAGACTTACTGTTGAGCAAAGATAACATTTGAGAAGCTGATCTAGGGAAACAGACAGAAATTCCTCAATCACTATTTTGTTTCCCACTTCATTCCCTTTTCTTTTTCTTTTTTTTTTATTTTTTATTATTTATTTTTTATTTTTAAGGGATTCTACAATATAATGACACAGTTGTTTGCAGATAACATTGATGTTACTCAGTATGTCATACAATTAGGTAATTGGTGCATTTTGCAAGTATCTATGTCCAAATTTTGAACAACCCAAGGTTCCCATAGTCCAGTTGGAGAAGCTTGCATGCACAGGCATGTTGATCAATCAGGTGTCCAGACTATATTCCTATAGTCTCATGATTCACCCCTATCTCTCCACAGCCCTTACAATCTACCACGCCTCCTCTTCCGCAGTTTGTTCCCTAGGCTTTGGGAAAGGGGCACAAGTGGGTGAGAAGAAAACAGTCTAATTTCTTTGGAGTTGTCATTTTGGACTCCGGTCTGTTCAGTTTGTTTCCCTTCACGGATTGACAGCTTTCACAGTGATACCCTTTTCAGTCATACTAACAAAGCTCAAGCTATTGGATGTACAGGCATTTAAGCAGTACCACTTATTGTGTCAAGCTAAGCTGTGAGCATAGACACAGATGCTTGGATGGTATGCTAATCCGCAAACTGTGGTTTCTCTATAAAGGGTGACAAGTTCTTATTGTGGCTTATAACATCGCCTAACCACTAGAGGACATAAGCTTGTGGCATCCGCTGTGAGTTATTCCTCCAAGGAGAGAGCTAATAGCCAAATAGTTTTGGGATATAATATAGACACTTGGCTGCCACTGTTGCACTGTATCTCCAGGCTGTTGAGGTGTAGCTGATATTTTCGGAGGAGTCTTGTTTGTCTCAGGGAGACCAATATTTTGCTGTATTGCTGTAGTGGCCTTTGGTAACGCTCTCTAGCATTTCAGAGGCCAGTTGTACGCTAGCAAGTGACGTCTCATAACATTTTTCATGCTCACACCAGGTCTTCGACAACAGGGACTTACTGCCTTTCTCCTTGCATATATCCCACTTATAGGCAAAAGGCCTTTATAATTTGGGGGGGGCGGGTTTGAATCCCCTAGCCAACATCTCCTAGGCAGAATAATTCATTGCTGATGTCAGAGCTTTCCTGTAGTAATATATTTTGCTTAATTACACAACTTATAAACACTTTACTATTGAATTTGGCTCTAGATAGAGAAATATCCTTTCACAGTTCCTATGCCTATCAATCAGTTAATACGTTATGCCTGTTTTATAGGAAATTACCACTGTAACAATTGGCTCTAGTTTACAGTTAGGGAGTGGTTTCATTACCATCATGTTTTTCTTTTTCCTAAAAAAGGGGAGAGGTAGGAAGGTTTCTCAGCATCTGGAAGGTAAACTTCATTAGGGTCCATTATAAACAGTCAACCCCAATATTATTCAGAGAGATGCTCAGTGTCCGTGACTCAGGCAGTCTGAGGTTCCTCATTCCTTAATGTTCAGATGGGTCAACCTCTCTGCTGGCATTCCCCAGTTCATCCTGCACAGCCATAAGTTGTATGTTTTCAGGCATTTAGATTGGTGATTTTTACCTGTGGGAACATAAAATTCTCCTCCCATTGTTAGTTTCAAGATCAGAAAAATTGAAAATTTATCAATAGGATTGGAACACAGAGTTTTCCATTTGTATCCCAGAAAGGATAGTACCCCACCTCCCACCTCCCTTTTTTTTTTTTTTTAGGTTTTTATGTTTTGACCTATAGATGCCTAAGTTGTATTACACATACCCATAAACAGGAGCCAAGGCATAAGCTTTCATTAAATTTACCCAAACTGTTTCTCATTGACTGTATGCTACTTATTTGGGAAGGAAATTTAAGCTTAGTTCCTTTAAATTGTCCTACAAGTAAAAGAAAGTGTTATAATGTGATGTTGTATAATTCAGAAAAATATAGAGGCCATTTGTGTACCTTAACCCAATACAAATTATAAATAAAACAATTAACATTTTATATTCCCAATTAGTTCAATTGTATTACCATTTCCACCAAAACCTACACCTAAATTTAACTAATCTAAACAATTCACTAAGCCTTAAAATATCCTATACTTTGTGGATAAAGCTTGGGCAGAGTTGAGTACCTGCTAAATAAATTTTACCCAATAAACACTTTGCTCTTTAATGCTATATGACTGGACTATGACTTCTACTTATTTGGGAAGTAAAATTTAAGCTTAATTCCTTTAAATTGTCCTACAAGTAAAAGAAAGTGTTACACTGTGATGTTGTATAATTCAGAAAAATATAGAGACCAACCCAATACAAACTATAAATAAAACAACTAGCATTTTATATTCCCAGTTAGTTCAAATGTCAGTATCTAGCTCCTTTTTTTTAGCACAAACATCCTTCATATAAAACCAATTTGCAAGCAGTTGTGCCCCAGCCCACACAGCCCAAGCCTCCCAACCATCCAGCTGGAGGGGCTTGAATGTTCAATCAAGTTGATCAAATAAGTGTCCAGAATATATTTTCATAGTTTTACCATTCACCCCAATCGCAACCCCTACAATCTACCACTCCCCCTCTTCCACAGATTGTTCCTTAGGCTTAGAGACAGGGCATAGGTGGACAAGAAGCACAACAGTCTACTTTGTCTGGAGATGTCATTTTGGACTCTGATCAGTTCTGGCTGTTTCCTTTCATGGGCTGACTGATTGCCCAGGGATAAGCTTTCAATAACCTTTTATTTTTCTTAATGATGATTGAATCCAACTGGTGGTTCTCAAATACTCTGTTCATCCCCTGAAGCACGGCTGACCTACATGTAGCAGTCACACCCATAAAGAAAGTTGACTCTCCATCCCCCAGCAATGTTCAGTTGTCAATAGCTTCCTAGCTATGTCTGAGACTTGGTGCCCACCTCCGCAGGGGCTCCATGCTAGGGTTTTGTCTGGCGTGAGTTTGTGCTGTTCTCATGCATGCTGACACAACCCACTGTAAGTTCATGCATTTGACTGTCTGGCTGTGTCCTGGAAACAGTGTTGTGCTGTAGTCATCTATCACCTCTGGCTGCTTACACCCTTTCCAAGCCCTCCTCCTTGACCATCAGTACTCTATTTCAGATTGCTAAAACTACACTAAGATTTCCCTCACTTATGTTGGGTCTGAAAATTCCACAGAAAAACTCTCAAGCCCAGGATTCAGTCTTTGAAACAAAATTTATGTGAAAGAAAATGTTACCAACTGAAAAACCTGGAGCACCAAGAAGCCAATTGAGAAAACTGGTGTAACAGGGAGCCAACTGAGAAAAACTGATCCACCTGGGATGCACCCACCCCATGCGGGGATGAGTGCAACCCTGCCTGTCTATTACAGAGAGTTTTAAAGACAAAATACACAAACCAGAGGATTTTTGTGACATTATAGAAACACAATTGTGAGGTTATGTAAAAACAAAGCAAGCAATGGTGACCTTTAAACCGATTGGTTGTGTTTAGCAGTGTAAAGTCCCTTGGGGAGTGAATGCACTCCCCCAGGACTGGGATGCTCTGCCTCCAGGACTGGGAACCTTCATCTTAACCCGAAACAGCTTTGGGAACTGGGTACTCAAGAATAGAATGTGTTCTTGTGGTTTACGTGTGGAGCAAAAGTAGTCATGGGAACCAGGCTTGCTTTAACTAACTCAATTTCCAGTTAACTCCTTCCTTCTGATTAACTCTTTTTGACCTGCTCCTAACAGCTGGATGACAGTATTTCCCAGATTGTGCTGTACGTGAAATGCATGTAGAATTAGAGTCCTGAAATATGTCAATAGATAATCCTGGTTAAAAAAAGAAAGACATTTTAATCAAAACAGTAAAAAGAAGATACATACATACTATAACCAGCTTTGAAAAATCACATACAATGGCACACTGGGTGATTTAAAAAATCCAGCAATAAGAGAGGTTATTTCTCAAAACTTTTGAGCACACATTTCTCATAACAGTTTTTTTGTCCAGTTCAGGAAAAGGGGACAGGCTGGAAAAGGCAATGCCCTCTACTAAAAACAACACAGTCTGTAGCACCAGTCTTATAGGTGTCTTACTCAGGTAACAAATATATGTTGATATTTGATATGGCATTGTATGTTAGCCCTGAAGAAGAGGTTTGTTTATCAGCAGCTTTTTTGACAAAGTACAGTGGTATAAGACACTGGGGGAGTTTAACAGTAGGGATTCATAGGTTTTCATTTTAAATTATACTATTGTTCATTTATTCTTTGAGATTTTCATACATGTATAGGATGTATTTTGGTCACATCCACCCCACATCCTTCCAATTCCTCCACAACCCTTCCTCAGCATGTCCTGCCCCAACTTCATGTCTTCTTTTCTCATACAATCTACTGAGTCTGATTAGCTGCACATATGTGCATAGGAATAGAGCCTGGGGAACCTAACAGTTGGTTGCCCCAGGGAATGGCATGCCCCTATTGCAGCAGAGGGCTCATCCTGCCTAGGTCTTTATTGATCTACAATCTTGTGAATTTATGAATTTGGTCTTCTCGCTCTTTCTCTTAGTTGGTTTAGTTAAGGTTTTGTCTATCTTATTTATATTGTCAAAGAACCAACTCTGTTTTGTTGATTCCTTGTACTATTTTTATTTGTTTGCTGTTATTTATTAACTTGTGCCCTGATCTTGATAATTTCTTTTTTTTAATTTTTTTTTAATTTTATTTATTTATTTTCTATGTGTATGAATGTACTGTCTGCATGTAGGTTTGTGCACCCGTGTCGTGCAATGCCGCGGAGGTCAGAAGAGGGTGTCAGATTCCCCTGGAACTGGAGTTCTCCTGGAACTGGAGTTACAGACGGCTCTCAGCCACCATGTGGGTGATGGGGATCGAACCCAGGTCCTCTGCAAGAGCAGTCGGTGCTCTTAACCACTAGGCTATCTCTCCAGCCCCAGATCTTGATAATTTCTTTCCATCTATTGAGATAGGATTTGGCTTGTTCTTCTTTTCCAGAGATTTAAGATATATCATTAAGTTATTTATTTGAGATCTTCCTGATTTCATACATAGGTACATGGAGCTATAAACTTTACTCTTAGGACAGATTACACTGTATCCCATAGGTTTCTGCTATATTGTGTTTTCCCTTTCATTTAATTATAGGAATATTTTTAGTTCTTTCTTGATTTTTTTTTAAGGACCAATTCATTGTTTAATAGTGTGTTGTTCGATCTCCATGAATGTGTGTATATTCCAGGTTTTCCCTTGCTGTTGATCTGTAGCCTTATTTCATTGTGCTCAAATAGAATGTAGGAATTACATATATTTTATTATGTTTGTTAAGATTTGTTTTGTGTCTTTACACAGCTACTGTAGAGAAAGGTCTATGGGCTGATGAAAGAAATGTATTTTCTTCAGTGGTTAGATGGAATATTCTATAAATGTCTGTTTATTTGGTCTATGATATCCTTTAATTCAGATATTTCTGGTTTTTATTATTATTATTATTTATGTGTATGAGTGTACTGTGTGCATGTAGGTTGGTGCACCCGTGTCATGCAATGTGGCAGAGGTCAGAAGAGGGCATTGGATTCCCCTGGAACTGGAGTTAAAGACAGTTCTTAGTCGCCATGTGGGTGCTGGGAATTTAACCCGGGTCCTCTGCAAGAGTAGTTGATGCTCTTAACCGCTGGGCCATCTCTCCAGCCCCTCTGTTTATTTTCTAAATTGGGATGCCATGTTAATATTATAGATGTCCCCTACTACTATTATGCAGGATTAGTCTGTGAGTTTACATCTAGTAGTATTTTTTTTTAATGAAATTAGATACACTTGTGTTTGGGGCATATATGTTTAGAATCATATCCTCTTGATGGATTGTAATCAGAATGAAGTGACCTGCCTTAACTTTTTGCATTGGTTTTTGACATGAAATCTATTTTGTCAGATATTAGACCAGTCACATTGATTGTTTTCCAGAATGGTGTGCTGGGAATATCTTTTCGCACCCTTTCATTCTAAGGTATTGTCTGTCTTTTGTGGTTAGATGAATTTATGAAAGGCCCCAAACAGAATTTGCATGTCTGTGTGTGTGTATGTATTGTTGCTGTTTTGTTTTGTTATATAATTTAATATATATATATATATATATTTGAATTTTTCATTTCATAAAATATATCTTAATCATATTTAAATCCTTTTCTCTATCCATACCCCTCACAAGCCACCTGGCTTGATTTCATGCATGCTGTCATACATGGTAAAGCCTGTCAAGTCAAGTTTGGGTACTCAAATGTCCTTCCATGCAAGTTCATCCACTGTAGTCTAGTCAACCTATCAGCTCCCTTAAAGAAAATCAGCCCTCCCTCACCCAGCAATAATCAACTGCCAATAGTTCCTTATTTTTAAAATGTGTATTTCTTACTATGATTTTAATTTGTGTTCTTGTCCTATTTTGTGATTCCATAATTATACTTTAAATTTTTCTTTCTGAAACCTCTTAGGCATAGTCTTTCTCATCTTCAGTCATTTGTACTGCTTCGGATATTCTCTGTAGGGCTGGTTTTATAGACATGAATTCTTCCAGCCTGTTCGTATAATGGAAAATTTTTCTTTCTCCTTCAACTATGATAGTTTTGCTGGATAAAGTGTTCTGGGTTGGTATCTATGGTCATTTAGAACCAAGAATACTTTGGTTCAGGCTCTTCTGGCTTTCATAGTTTACATTAAAGTGTCAGCTGTAATTCTGATGGGTTTTCTGTTATATGTAATATGTTTTTCTCTAGCAACTTTCAGTAACTTTTGTTCTGTATATTTAGTGTTTTAACTGTAATATGCCATGGTGAGTTTATGCTCTGTCCTGTCTAATTGGTGTTCTGTGTGTTTCTTGTATCTGTATAGATATGTCTTTCCTTAATTTGGGGAACTGTTCTTCTATACTCCTGTTGGAGATCTCATCAATGCAATTGACCTGAAATTCTTCTCCTTCCCTCTATGCCTATGTATATGTATACATTTGTATAATGTATGTGTATACATTTGGTCTTTTCATGGTGTCCCACATTCCCTGCAAACTCCACTCCTGTGTTATTGTTTATATTTAACCTTTTGTTTCTTTACTTTATAGTCCAGTTCTTCAATTTTTCCATTTTTCCATCTAGTCTTGATATTCTGTTTTCCATTTATCCATTGCTTGTGTGGCTTTCTCCTGTAAGTTCAAATCCACTTAGTGAATTTTTCAATTGCACCTTTATCTTGTCTTGGTCTTTCTTCAATATTTCTATCTCTGTTGTGAATTCACTTTCAAGTCCTAAATTGTTTTTGTCACGTCATTCAGTTATATATTTGTATTTTCTTGGGGTTCATTCAAGAGTTTATGCTTATCCTCTTTGAGTTCTTTGAGCTGTTTGTTCTTTCTTCTTTGATGATGTTTATGATTGTCCTTTTAAATTCTGAAGCCTGGTTTTGTCTGGGTGGTTCTCATTGCAGTAGACTTCTGTAGGTCTGGCGTGTTTTCCTGGGCATGTATTATCTTGTTTTTTCATATTATTTGTGATTTTATGCTGTCATTTGGGGATATGGATGCCTTCTTTTAGTTGTAGGTCAGATATGAAATTCTAATCTGCCTTTGTTTAGTTAAAGTTTGGTTGAAGTTTGGTTCTGTTTATATTCTGTTTATATTCTTTATTTGATTTGGTTGCTTTTTTCTCAGGTTTGAAGAGTTACTTAGTATGTGCATTAGGTTCTTACTTTTTATTTTTTATTGGTAGGACAGGATGGTTCCAACTGGATTAGTGAGGTGTTCACCTGTGGGGCAAAGGGAATTCAAGGCTACTGGGGTTCCTTAGCTAGGTTCTGGCAGACTAAGTCTCATGCAAAAAGAGCAAGAGGAGGTTGCAAGGCCAAGACTGGGGTGGGATCTGTGTGGGGAAAGTCTAACCAGCTAGACAGAATAGGTGTGGACCCTGAGGCTGTAGAATGCAGCTAGCCTGAGTTCAGGGGATTGAGACCCAGTGAGCTGGATCTGGGTTAGGAAGATAGTCTAGAGATCTAAGACAGGGATGAACAGAAGCAGGCCTAGCCCACAGCTGGAAGTGGGACAGGGTGGGGAGAGAGAATAGAGCTGGTCAGGGAATCAAGCCACTTGACTCCAGTCTACTTTTCTGTGCCTTTCAATTGGGGAATTGAGGCCATTAATATTCAATCATTATTTTATTTTTTTATTTTTTTTTCCTTGCAACTTTGTTTTGAAAGAGTGATTATTTTTAAATGAATATTGATTCCTGCCTTTGGTTGACTTTTTGTGTTTGATGTTTTCCTCTTCTTCCCTTGCTTTACTATTATTATAGAATGGGTTACTCTGTTCTGTGGCCTCATGGATGGGTATGTTTTACTCTTCATTCTGAATGCTTTCATCAAGTAGTTTCATTATGAGTCTTTTAAGGGTTCTCCACATTGCTTTCCATAGTGGTTGTACAAGTTTACATTCCCACCAGCAGTGGATGAGTGTTTCCCTTTTCCCACAACCTCTCCAGCATCTGTCATCTTTTGTTTTCTTGATTTTAGCTCATTGTATCAGAGTGAGATGATATCTGAGAGTGGTTTTAATTTGCATTTACTTAATTATTAATGATTTTGAACACTTTTTAAGATATTTCTCAGCCATCTTTACTTCATCACTGGTGAAGTCTCTGTTCAGCTCTTTACTCCATCTTTTGGGTAGATCATTTGTTTTCTTACTTCTTTGTTTTTTGAGTAGTTTATATATTTTTGTTGTTAATGCTCTGTCAGATGTATCACTGCTAAAAATTTCCTCCCACTCTGTGAGTTTTCTCTTCACTTCCTTGATTGTTTCTTTCCCTGTACAGAAGCTTTTGAGTTTGATGAGGTCCCATTTGTTGACTGTTGACCTTACTTCCTGTGCAACTGCTGTCTGATTTAGAAAGTCTTTTCCTATGCCTATGTCTTGTAGGTTGCTGCTGACTTTTTCTTCTATCACCATCAGGGTTTCAGGCTTCATGTTGAGATCTTTGATCCACATGGAGTTTATCTTTGTACAGGGTGAGAGTTAGGGGTTTAATTTTGTTCTACAAATGGTGATCCAATTTTGCCAGCACCATTTGCTGAAGATGATATCCTCCTCCATTTTGACCAATGGAACAAAATCGAAGATCCAAACTTGAGCTCATACAATTTCAGCCACCTCATATTTGACAAAGGAGAAAAGAAAAAACCTGGCATTCCTTTAAAACACCTCCACCCACTTTGCTTTTTCTAATAGGCATCCATCAGTGCAGCAGATATGCGATTTCCCACCATTCATGAAACTGCAGAAAGGCCACTCAGTACTTGAAACATTAAGAAAACAAAGTGCCATTTTGCATTCTTGCCTGCCCCAGAAATAAGAATAATTCCTCATATCTTATGGTGTGATGGATAAGGAGTGACACGTAAAAACTTATGCCTCCTTGCAAATTCTCTCTGACCATGACCATGGCAACAGTTTCAGTGGGGCAGCAAAAACAACAGACACCCTCCAGAGTAGAGAACCGACCAAGCCTAGTGGCACCTAGTATCTAGACCTAAAAATCCTGGTCTACCATTTCTCTTCCCCTTGCCCACCCAGGTGCAGTGTGGGCAGTTGCCTTTCTGGAATAGGCAGAATCTTTCTTGAAGCCATATTTATCCATAATCCATCTTTTACAGTGAGTTGAGTTAGATGCAAGAATATACTGAAGCTGCCTAGAGCCCATTGAGACCAGATTTGTTGTTTTTCTCAGAGCCTAGTCCTTCCTCATATCTGATTAGCTTGGCTCTCACATACTCAGCTTCAAGCCCTCTCATGTGCCTTCCTCAGGGTTCCTGACCTCACTGTTTTAACACTAACATTTCTTGTAACTATAAGACTTATTAAAAAATTAAATCTAAGACTCTCATACAAATAGAAGATCCTGAAAGCATTTAGAGAGATCTGCATATCAATATTTAATATATTAGAAGTTTACACTACATGAAAAAATGTTTATTCATCTATTTTAAAATAACAATAAAAGCTTTAAAAGCAAAAATTTTATAACAACTTATTAATATGCTTTAAATGCTTATTTAGTCCCAAAACAAGAAAGAATAATGTGAGATATGGCATTACTGTTTAATTTTGCAAACCTCATTAATATTTGACTGATTAGAAGTAACTAGGTTCTCAGGCCTACATCTTATGAAGGCCAGAGTTCCAAAACTAGCTCCTGGGAAGAAAGGAGAGAGAGAAAGAGAAGAAAAGAAAGAGGGAAGGAGGGAGGGAGAGAGGGAGGGAGGACTCCATGAGGGTCTCGGAGTCTCTGGTTACCTCTATAGCACATTTAGAGGACATTAGGACAGTACAGAATCAGAGGATAGAGAGCCAACCCCAGGTCTGCTCACTATTCCACATCAGTCCTTGGCTGGAAGAACAGGCCCCTCTAGCTCTAGAGCAAAGCACAGCAAGCACACACAAACTGAAATACAGAGAGAGAGCATCATCAGGGTACACATGGCTAAAGTCAGCACAGAGGGGCCTCCAGGGGACCTTTCTGGATCAAGACTACAAACTCAAACTCATGAATTCCTGGTTGTAATTAAACCATAATTTAATGGTGGAGCTATTTATAGTGAAATATTTTTCCCCAAGAAAGTGTTGCACAGTAAAACTAAAATCAGGGTTTGCACATGGCAAATCTTGAAAATAATTCTGTATTTATATCCCACTTAGCCTACTTAGCTCCTTGCTCTGCTCATATATGCCAGCTCTTTCAACTACCATAAAAACAATAGCTATGTTCGAATAAATTCAATAACTATGCATTATTAAATTCAAATTTATGACAGAATTTGGTTACTTCTCATGTTTTAAAAAGCACAAAATACATGAATGGATATTTGTATATATTTTTTTTCAAGAATGTTTTCTAAAGGACTCGTGGAGAATATCTCAAGAGAATTATTTCCTTGGCTGAGAAAGAAAAGAATAACCCTCAGTGAGATCAGCAGAACACATCAGAGGATCTGTTTGCTTTTAAACAATGCTTAAATGGGATATGATACAAAATAGAAATATTGGAAATAGCCAAAAGAAAAGTTTCATCTCTCCTCTGATTTCTCCTAAATCTGGACACAGTTGGTAGCAGCTACACTAGTGACATCTTGCAGTTAGTCTGAGAAGCTCATTAGGAGAGCCCAGCTGTGCTCCTCTGTCTGCCACAAACACAGGAAGACTAATGACCTTCCCAACCTCAGATACATTCAAGCATTCCTTTTCCACCATGGACCACAGGACTGTCATGGAGATTTTAATTTGCTGATTAATTTCTCATATTAGTCGAAATTAGACAGTATTTGGTTCAAAGTCCAAAAGTTATATATATATATATATCTTCTGTCACCTTTGATCTCCACTCAAGCAGTAATGAGTTACTAACCTCTTTGTACAAAACTTCTTCTCATAAATTGTGAGATTATATATGTATAACTCCATGCTTTTTCCCAAAGATATTACTCATGTAACTACATTGTTCCCAATGGGAGAATCTTCATAGATAAATACCCATCATCCTGAATTCTAACACTGTAAACGAAGCTACAACTTTCTGTACTTCATATAAAAGTGACAGTGCTTGGATTGCCTTTATTCAGTGTTAGACTTGAGCCAACATTTTAAGATTCATCCATGTTATATGTAGAATTTACATTGATATAGTATTTCTGCAAATACTCCACAGTTTAAGTCGTTGATAAACACTTATCTTAGTCTGTGATCACAAAGTACTGGGTTTTTAACAAATAAAATTACTTTTCACATTTCTGAAGGCAGGATGTATAAGATCATGGTGTCAGAAGATTGGAGGTCATCCATACTTCCTCTTCAAGGACATCAGCTTCCAGGAGGGAGCAGTGGTACCCTTGACCTCTTTTTACATCCCACCAAGAGGCCCCACCTTCCATAACTTAGTTCCATCCTAATGCCAGCTACTGAAGGTTATTATTTTAGCACATGAACTTTGAGGAACACAGGCATTCAGACCACATCATTTGAACTGCTTCCAATTTTAATCTTATAGAATAGTACTCCAAATGTTCCTTTTTAATATAATACTTTTATTGATGTTTTGTGTATTTCAGACATCATTTTTCAGTTCAATTTAGATATACTCCCCTTTCCCTTCCCCTCTTACCCCCCACCCCCAGTTCATGTCCTGCATGTCTGCCATACATGTCCTGTATCTTTCTCTCAGTATTTTTAAAGTTTTTCTCTGCAGAGGTTTATTGTTTTGGGCAGAATTTAACTGTGTCAGTCAGTTCTTTGACCCAGTCCTTATGTTGTTGTTGTACCCTACCATTTGTATTGCTCCAAAATATGCCTATATAAATGTCATGTATGTGCCAGAATTATGTCATCTGAGAATAAACTGTATGTTAACTCTGAACTATGTTTAGGAATTCGCATTTTTTTTCCTTTAATTTTATATTACTCTAAAATATGAATATGTACCTTCCACCCATGGATGTTAATTACCATGTCTAAAAATAAGTAGTAAATTAATTGTAGGGCTCATTAAGAGATTCACATTATAACATGACATTTGCTTTCAGATAGAAAGAAATAAAACAATAACGTTGCTCAGATTGCCTTTCAATTGGAGGATTTGGTGCTAGCATCCACAAATGAGGGAAACCATCCCATTTGTTTTTTTTTTTGGATACTGTGTTACTTCGCTTAGCATAATGGCTTTGAGTTCCATCCATTTACCTGCAAAGTTCATGATGTCATCTTTCTTCACCCCTGCATAGAACTATATTGTGTAAATGTACCACAATTTTGTGTGGTGCATGGAGGCATTTTGTTGTTGGATCTATTTTTATCTAAGAGTTGAAGTGCTCTGTCAAAGCCCATATGAATGTTCAACCTTAGTAGAAAATGGCAGAGACTGCTTTTCTTAATTTTGTCAATTTGCAAATCTATGAAAGTAATTTAAAATGTTTACTACACATACTAACAACACTTGGCACTATCACTGTGTGTGTGCACGTGTGTGTGTGTGTGTGTGTGTGTGCATGTGTGTGTCTGTGTGTCTGTGCGTGGGTGTCTTTTTGAGGCAACTGAGCCCCAGCTAGCCTGGAACTCACTTTGTAGACCCTGACTGGCCTTGACCTCACAGAGATCTCTCTGACTCTGCCTCTGCCTCTGCCTCTGCCTCTGCCTCTGCCTCTGCCTCTGCCTGCCTCCCAAGTGCTGGGATTAAAGACATGCACTACCATGCCGAATATGTATGTGTAATTTTGTCTATTCTGATAATGTGCAAAACCTTCTTATTCAGGTTTGGCTTTTCATGTCCCTAAAGCTAATTATACTGAACACCTTCTTGTAGGATGGTGAGTTTTTTGGACTTCAAAAAGTGATTGTTCCAATTTTCCAAAATTCAAAGGAACGTGGTTAGGAAGAAAGTATCTTAAAAAAAAACTCATGGAAAATGTTGATTTTTTTAAAGTAACTGAGGACCACTGCATTATATACAAGTGAACAGAGCATGAGTTCATGGGAAACATGTAAGTGGAAAAACATGGGACAACTAAGGGAAAAACACAGACAGCATATGGGGCCTCAAGGCCCAAACTAGAATCCCAGAAGAGAGATGAGAAAAGCAATAAGTGCTGAGTTACTGGTTGAGACAGTTTTAAAATCAATGTGGCATCAAAAAGCCTCTGAGGAACCGGCAAGACTGCTCAGTAGGTGAGTGAAAATGCCGCCCGCAAGCCCAAGTCCCGTGTTAGGTGGCTGGGACCCACACAGCGGAAGAAGAGAGCTCCCTCTCACAAGCTTTCCTCAGAGTCCTACACATATAGGCATGTGCACATGTGAAAGAAATAGAACTTTTCAAAGTGGGATGGGGGGATGGCTCAGCAGTCAAAAGCACGGGCTTCTCTCACAGAGGGTCCCGGTTCAGTTCCCAGCACCAACATGCTGGGTAGCAAATGTCTGTGTTCCAGAGGACTCCAAACCCTCTTCTAACCTCTGAGGGCACTGTACCACATGGGCACACTTACATAAATTCAAGCAATACACTCCTACACATAAAATAAAACTGGAAAAACATGTAAAGATGCACCTTCAATCTGTTCTTTGCATTAAAACTGATGAGAGGCAAAAGGAGTTGTTTATAGTGAACCAGAAGAAAAGTATGCAGATTATCTTTAAAGAAGCCAAAATGATGCTGACAGCTTCTCAACACAAATAGTGAGGGTCAGATAACAGAGAGGCATCTTTAAGCACTGAATGAAAATGATTGCCAGCTCAGACTAGTCTATTTCTACCTCAGGAATGAAGATTGAGCACTTTAAGCAAATGAAAGATGAGGGAATCTTTCACCAGTAGTTTTGCTCTTCAGTAAACATAATTTTGTGTGAAATATGTTAACAATGGCATTTGGGCTCCTTGGTGAGACCCTGGGAAGGTTGGACACTCAGGGAAGGCATGTGTAATACTCTCATGGTCCTGGTGTATCTTAACTCTAAAGAGCAGTCTTGAAAGAACCCACATCACAGAAAAAGGAAGCCAGGAGATCCGTACTGGCCACCACAACCCCAGAACCCCAGATTCTGCTTCCTTGGCCTTCTTCACTCTGATCATGGATATCTGTCCTCTCCCTTGTCCCTGACCTCCAAGCTCTTATAAGTGTCCACATTTATCTTTAGCAGAAAAATTGGTCCATGGTGGCAAATTCGCCATTATTCAAAATAACTCTTTTCTCTTTTGATTTTGTTTTTCTCGGGAAAATTAAACATCAAGCACATGCAGCTTTTCTGAAGGAATGTTTTCCTCTGAAAAAGAACAGAAGAGAAATGAAGTAATAGTGTGTGTGGTGGGGAACCTATTAGAAAATGTATGTGGCTGTTTTTAAGATGAGAACTACCATAGGGTATTTTCACACTGGGAGTAATGACCCAATAGAAGGGGAAAGCATGAAAATAAGGAGACAGGGTTTCCCACAAAAGCAAAGAACTTGGTCCAGCAAGAGGCAGTACAGTTGGGTGAATGAATGGCAGGTGGGCCACATTAGAAGGGGTGTTTCATCCATCATATCAGGGAAGTCCCATGCTCAGATACGGCTCCAGATGTATATAAACTCAAAGGTGGGAAGATGGCTTCAGTCTGCTTGAAGTAGTTCTATGTTTATTCCTGAAATAAAAAGCCATAAGCTGATCCTGAAGTGTGGAGTGAAAGGGCTGCTGGCTCGAGTCCTGAAGAGAATGCATGGGGGATAAATTGACTAGGAAGAGAGCAGGATAGTCCTGCCTGGCAGCAGATCACTGATGTTTGTGGGCCACATGTACAGAGTGACTGCTCAGTACCTTTGGGTCCTGTTTTTCTGCATCCAAAATTTACTGATGAGATAGAATGAAAAACTATGTGGCTTTCCAAAACTGGCTTTCTATGGAATGTTAGCTGTGGTGGCAAGTGGGAGAGAAGGTGCTTGGGTTTGAGGAAAGAGAAGAATGAGCTGATTAACACAATAGGAGTGGAAACCTGGATATCCACATGTAGAAGACTAAAACACTGTCATCCCTATGTATCACTCTGTAAAAATCAACTCAAAGCATAAGCAAGAACTTAATGTTAAGACATGAAAGGTAATCTAGTAAGAGAAAACACTTCAAGAACTAGGCAGAAGGACTGGAGAGATGGCTCAGTGGTTAAAAGCATGGGCTGCTCTTGCAGAGGACCAGGGTTTAGTTCCCAGCATCCATAAGGCAGCTAACAACTGTCCATAACTCTAGTTCCAGGGGATCCAAAGCCCTCTTCTGGCCTCTGTGGGCATTTCATAACACAGGTGTACTTCCATATAAGCAGACAAAGCACCATACACAAAAAAGTAAATACAGTTTTGGAAAATGTAAATATAGATCCTGGCTTCCTGGATAGGTCTCTCATCACTCAAGAAATCACAGTGAGTATTAACAAATGGGATTACAGCATATTCGAAAGCTTCTCACAGCAAAGGAAACAAATAACAGACAGTGTACAAAATGGGAGAAAGTTGTAAGCTCCTCACAGACAGGGAATTAAAATCTGGAATACATAAAAAAGTAAAAAAATTAAACACCAGGAAATCAAAAATCCAATCAAGAAATGGAAAAATCAACCTAAACAAGCACTTTTCAAATGATGAAGTGCAAACAGCCAATGAGTATGTGAAATATTGAATGTCTTTAGTCTTCAGGGAAATGCAAATCAAAACTGCATTGAGATTCCACCTCATCCTAGTCAGAATGGCCTTATCTAGAAAAACATAAAAGAAATAACAAATTCTGATAAGGACACATGAACTCTTCCACACTCCAGTAAAATAATAGATGACTACAGCCATTATAGGAGAGAAATAGAACCCCTGTGTGATGCAGCTTAGCCAATCCTGGGTGCATACACAAAGTCAGCATACATGGACATACCTTCACATCCATGTTTATTGCAGTACTATTCACATAGCCAAGTTATGGGATAAGACTAAATGTCTGTCAGTCAGTGTAAGAATGTATCAGTGGTAACAGTGACAGGGACACAGCTCCATGGTGTGATCTGTAGCAGCTTTGACCATTCCCTTCATCTTTGAGGGAGCCTGACTTGGGTAAAATTGTGTCCGTGGCTTCCATGAAGAAAATAATTTGAGGATGAGCCAGAATGAAACAGAGTGGGGGGGGGCAGTAATTAAAGATGTCTCAATGCAAATTTTAAGCATGGAAGCACTCTGGAAGAAAGTAAGACACAGCAGAATATGAGTTCAGGCTTCTCTGAGAGGGAAGCTCTTGTCTACATAAGAGTCACATTTAGGATTTTGGTGGGGTTTGAAGCTATTATCTTTGAAGGATTGCTAAGCGAGAACACAAGGTGGTTTCTGAAGGGTTACAGTCCATAAGGTAAAACCGTTAGATTATAAGAATGCTGGAAAATGGCTATATTTACTGTATATAGTTAATAGACTTCTTTGAGGTTCTCAGAAAATGTCAGGCCTTAAGTCTGGTTGATTGTTATTTTAACAGAAACCATTTACATATAAAAGATTATTTTCTTTACAAGAGCAGCTTCCATAGAAAGTGTTCTTTGTGCTACAATTCTTGCTTCTCAGCTGGCTGGAGGCATCTACCAGACACCCCACTTTTCAAAGAGAGGCTCATTTCTCTTCTGTGGTCCAATAAGGAAATAATCTCATTTCATGAGTACTGTACATTTTCTTTCATATATGTGAAACTGAAAAGAATACATGAAAGTAAAAGGGGGGAGCTAATAAGGGTGTGGAGGGAGAGGGGGCAGGAATGAATGAAAATATAAAGTTCATTAAATGCAGTATATTGAAATATCATAATGACACCCACTGCTTAGGGATTTTTAATATAAAAATTAACTTATTGTAATGAACCTGGAATTAAAAACATCACCCAACCTGATTAACATATCCATTCAAACAACACTTTCCTGGTCCAAAGCCCAGTATGTCCTGACGAACTTCTTACCTCGTTAGAATGGCCATCCATAAGCTGTGGAGCTTTGCTTGCAGTATCTATTACATTTTGATGCACTATTCACCATGCACAAAGAGGAAAGAAGCCATGACAGTTTAAACTAGGAAAAGTTTGGCTTTATAGCCTCTTTCTGGTCTCCTGCGTCTTTTATGTGCGTTCTGTCCTTCCTCATCACTTAACATTACCCCGTCTTGTTTTTCTACATTACACTATACTTACAAGTACATTTATTTACTTATGTACATATATACATTATAGCTTAATATTCACTTATAGGAGAGAACAGAACTTTTCATTCTTTCTGAGAGTGGGTGACCTTGCTTAATATTATACATCTCAAGTCCATTCGTTTTCTGACAAATTTTGTGAATTCATTTTTCTTTAGAAATGAATAATATTCTACTTTATATGTGTACTAGATTTTCATTATCCATTCAGCTCTTATTGAATGCCTAGGTTGGTTTCATTTTCTTGCTCTGGTAAATAGAGCAACAGTAAGTATGGGTGCACAGCCATCTCTATGATAAAGTTTGGAGTTCTCTCTGGGTATATACCAGGAGTGGAATAGTTGGGTCATAAGGGAATTCTATTCTTAATTTTTTGAGGAACCTCTATATTGATTTCCATATTGGCTGAATTAGTTTCCATTCCCACCAGCAGTGAATGAGGGTTTGGCTTCCCCCACATCTTCTCTAACATTTGTTGTCAGGTGATAGCATCCTGCCTGGGGTGAAATGGCATCTCAAAAAGTTTTAATTTGCATTTCCCTGATGAATAGAGATGAATACTTTTTAGAATAGTTATTGGCCATTTGTATTTCATCTTTGGGGAACTGTGTGTTCATTCCATTAATCTGTTTATTAGTTGATAGTTTGTTTCCTTGCTGTTTAATTTTCATACGTCATTGTAGATTTTGGATCTAACCTCCATCTGAGCGTACTGGTAAAGATTATTTTCCCATTCTGTGGGATGTCTGTGTGCTCTGCTGATAGTTACCTTTGCTATAAAGAAACTTATTCATTCTATATAGTCCCATCTGTTGATTCCTGTGCTATTCAAGTTCTATTCAGAAAGTTCTTGCCTACCTCAATATCCTGAAGAGTATTCTCTAGACGTTCCTCTAGCCCTTTCCTGGTTTCTGCTTTAAATTAGTCTTTTATCCACTTCAAGTTGATATTTGTACCTAATTTTCAACAATTAGGAGACTATGCCCAGGGCTCAGGGAACATTGTGGAGGAGGGGACAGAAAGATTGTAAGAGCCAGGGAGGTCATACAAAACCAAATGGAAATGTATCCTACAAGCTCCTGGGACCCTGTTCATATGAACCTACAGCAATGGTGTCAGCATGCACAAGACCCATGCAAGCTCAATGAGACAAAAACCCAGCATGGAACTGCAGAAATGGGTAGCAAAACCCAATCTTAACTGAAGAAAATATTGGCAGCTGGTTACTGTTGGGTGAGGAAGAACTGGCCTGTTCATTCCATTAACCTGTTTATTAGTTGATAGTTCAGAGCTCAGAAGATGAACTTGCACTGAGGAATGGCCAGGGAGATTAATTTGTCACAATAGGCCTTAACACAAATGACAGAATGTATGAATTCCAGTGTAGGGGGGGTTATGGGAGGGTGCTAATGGAGAAAGGGGTCTAAAGGTGATTAAAACTGACTGAGAATGTTACGTATGAAATATACAAAAATTCAATTAAAAAATTTATGCACAAAGTAGTCTTATAATATCTAACATGCATAAATAATGGCAGTAGCTTAATGCATGATTTGTGTAAGTCTTAACCTTTGTAAAACACACTGATATGTAATATATCAATGTTATTGATATTTTATTATTTAAATATGTTATCTATTTAAATATGTGTTATATATTTACATATAAAATTAGGAGAGCATTGCTTTGTCAGTTAATTATCAAGTCCTCAATTCTGTTCCATTTATTATACAAATTCCAACTAGCATGGACTACAGTATATCACCACAACTAAAGTACAGTTATCTACAGTAGTCAGACATATATTGTAAAGAAGAGAAGGAAATAGCTATTTTTTTCTTCCAAAATAATTATCCTCTAACCAGACCAGACTACATATGATTAAACTTTGATTCTGAAAAGCCAGTCAGAAGTCAGTGTTTTTTAGTTCTTCATTTTTCTCTTTGGCTCTTGAGATCAATATTCTCCCATGCCACGTTGGCTCAATAATAATACAATAAATTGCATTTCTCTGTTTCCATCAAGATTAACAAGCTCATAAAGTCTGAAGTCTGGTAAGGTGATTCCTCCCCTGTATTGCATTTTTCATTCAGACTACTCCTAAGTTCTACTCAGACATTTCAGAGACTCCACTCATGGGTTCATGTGTGAGCACTAACACAGCCCTTCCCAGTTCCCCAGTAACCCCTGCAAATTCCCTTCTTGTCTGGTCCAGCTGCTGCTGATATGTCTCTGTTACTTTTCTAGAATGGATGGGAACTACCAGTGCTCATAACTCCTTGTCTAGCTCAAGCATATGCTGTCATTTCACAAAATTCTTACCTAAATTGGTTTTCCTTCTTTGTAACCTTCTTGACCAACTTCTACTGTAAGTGATGACTCATCCTATTTACTATTACTCTTTTCCCAAAACCTGATCTATCAACCTAGGAACAAGATTCAGCCCTTCAGCTCCCTTCCATTTACAGGCCCAAAAGACTACTGACTGTTTCATTCAAACACAGCATTTACACACCATCTATCCACCTAACCTGTAGACAACAAGCACAGCCAAACCATCATAATCTTGGAAAGGTTATAATTTAGACTTTTGAGTGGAGATGCACTCAGATCCCGTGAGAGATAACAACTATCAATTAATGAATTATATGGTGGATACCAAAGTCCGCATGCTGACTAATGAATGAGAAGGACTAACCAGGGTGTACAAGAGGGGCTTAATGGCATCACTGGCAAAATTTAAAGCAGTAAAGTGGAAAGAAACCCAATGAACGGTAAGATGGTTAACCAACAAGGTGGGACTGGCCCCAGTAAGTGGTGGTATGTTTAACTGTATGTTTTTACTTTTTTATATTTTCTATGTGTATGAATGTACTGTCTGCATGCAGGTTTGTGCACCCATGTCATGCAATGCCGTAGAGCTCAGAAGTGGTTGTAGGATTCCCCTGGAACTGGAGTTCTCCTGGAATTGGAGTTACAGATGGTTCTTAGCCACCATGTGGGTGCTGGGGATTGAACCCGGATCCTCTGCAAGAGCAGTTGGCGCTCTTAACTGCTAGGCTATCTCTCCAGTCCCTTAACTGTATATTTTTAATATTTTTTTCAAAGCCAATTTTTATTGAAGCTCTGTGCATTTCATACAAATTTTCAAATCAAATTTAGACCCGTGCCTCCCTATCTGCCCCCCCACCCCACCAGAGCTCATGCTTTCTGCCAAACATGTTTTTCATATTTTTCTCAGTCTTTCTCAAAATTCCCAATGCAGAAGTTTACTGTTTCCAGCAGAAGTTCACCGTTTCAGTCAGTTTTTTGATCCAGTCTTCTCGTTGTTGTTATTGTTTTCCTTCCAATATGCACCCCAAAATATGCACATATACATGCCACAAATATAATAGGAAACTCTTTTTTTATTTTTATTTATTTATTTATTTATTATGTGTATGAATGTACTGTCTGCATGCAGGGGTGTGTACCCGTGTCGTGCAATGCCGCAGAGGTCAGAAGAGAGTGTTGGATTCCCCTAGAACTGGAGTTCTCCTGGAATTGGAGTTACAGACGGTTCTCAGCCGCCATGTGGGTGCTGGGGATCGAACCCGGGTCCTCTGCAAGAGCAGTTGGCACTCCTAACCGCTAGGCCATCCCTTCAGCCCTGGAAACTCTTTCTTTTATAAGTTTCCTTGTTCACAGTGTTTTTATAAGTTTCCTTGTTCACATTGTTTTATCACAACAGAACAGTGACTAGTACACAGCCTAACAGAAAAACAAGCAAATGAGCAAACAAAAACAATAAATAGCAACTAAATTAACAGCAACCAGATAAAGTAAAAGACAACCAGATATAACTCCATGCAGTTAAAGCCACTTGACATTTGGCAAAAGAGCTAAAACCACATACATTGGCCAAAATACATCTTCAATAAGTGGTACTGGGGAAACTGGATATCTACAGGTACAGGAATGAAAATAGATCTCTGTCTCTCACCTTGCACAAAAATCATTTCAAAATGGACTTTAATGTAAGGCCTGAGCCTTTGAAACTTTGGGGAAAATATAAGGAAAATACTTCACAAGGTAAAGATGTTGGCAAGAACTTTCTGAAAAGGACCCCAATAACTCAGGAAGTGGCTGCTAGAACTAACAAATGTCATTGAATAAAATGAAAAAGATTATTCATAAGAAACAAAAAATTAACAATGAAGAGATGGAAGAGTAGGAGAGGGCACCTGCCAGCTATACATCTGTTGGTTACTAGTATCTAGAATACATAGAGAATGCACAGCATTTAAGTACCACGGAAAGCAAATAATCTCATCAATAAATGGTCAGCAGATAGTTCTCAAAAAATGATATACTAAGGCTGGAGAGATGGCTCAGCTGTTAAGAGCACTGGCTGCTCTTGCAGAGGACCTTATTTTGCTTCCTAATACCCAGACCCATAGGCTGTGTGTAGGTTTGGGCACAACTGCTTGCAAATTGGTTTTATATGAAGGATGCTTGTACTCATAAACTATTACTTATTGTTAAAAAATGAAAAAAATAAAGAAGTAATTAAAAAAAAGAAAAAGGATAATATACAACAATCACATTGTCTGTTACAATTGCCTATATAATTTCCAATAACGTTTACTGTGTGTGAGAATCCAGATGACTGTCCTTCATATATATATATATATATATATATATATATATATATATATACATATATATATATATTTACCATAATCATCTGGGTTTGATAGTAACAAATTCTATTTATCTGATAATAAATTCATTTTGCGGGCTGGAGACATGGCCTAGCGGTTAAGAGCGCCGACTGCTCTTGCAGAGGACCCGGGTTCGATCCCCAGCACCCACATGGTGGCTGAGAACCGTCTGAAGCTCCGGTTCCAGGAAAACTCCAGTTCCAGGGGAATCCAAGACCCTCTTCTGAACTCCGCGGCATTGCACGACACGGGTGCACAGACTTGCATGCAGACAGTACATTCATACACATACAGAAATAAAATTAATTAAAAATTTTTTTTAAAAATAAATAAATAAATAAATAAATAAATAAATTCATTTTCCTTTCATGTGGGTTTTATTTTGACATTTTCATTCGAGTATATCGTGTACTTTGACCACATCTGTCTTACCCTCTCCTTCCTTCTCTTTCCCCTTCTACCCATCTGTCCCTCTTCCCAGGCTCCTTCTACTTCCATGTCATATGCATATATACACATATATACAATCTAGGGCCCACATATGTGAAAAATATGGAGTATGTGTCTTTCTGTTTCTACCTTGTTTTACATAATATGATGCTGTGTAGTTCCATCCATTTCCCCTCACATGGTTTCATTCTGCTTGCTTTTCAGTACTGAGGACTGAACTGGGGTCTCATGCATGCTAGGAGAGCGCTCTAACACTGAGCTGCATCCTGGGCCCAATTTCATTCTTCTTTCTGGCTGAATAAAACGCCATTGTGTGCATGTACCATATTTTCTGCATACACTAATCTACTAATAGACATCTAGGTGGATTTATAACTTGATCATTGTGAATAATGTCACAATAAGCATGGATGTTCAGGTATAGGACAGTTTGTTGACCTACATTCCTTTGGGATATATTCCCAGGAATGGTAGAGTTAGATGGTGCAGTTAACTCTATTCAGTTTGCTTTTTTACAAACTTCCACTGATGTCCGTAGTGGTTGGACTAGTTTATATTCCCACCACCAGTGTACAGGCTGCCTTTGTACCCTGAATCTTCACCAGGGTTTGTTTCCTGATGGATGATAAAATCTCAATGTAGTCTTCATTTAGAGTTATTTTTAATATTTTTATTGTTTGCCAGGTTCACATGTCTATATAATGAATTCTATCATTTAAAACTCCTACCAATTCCCATCTTCTCCCCCCACACACTGGAACCCTACTTCTCAGAAGTCTCTCTTTCAAGTCTCTATGTCTTCTTTGTATGTGTGACCCACTGAGTTTAGTGAGAGTTACTTCCTAAGTGTGAATAGGAGGTTATTGAGTGCGACAAAGGCAACATAGGCATGGCTATACCACTGAAGAAAATGACACCCTTCCCCAAGAACCATTAATCATTCATCATCAATAGTCCTTTCCCTGGGAAGGTAAAGCCTTGTGAGCCCCTCCCGCTTCAATGATGAAATGTTGAGGGGCCCAATCTTTTGCAGCAAAGGCTTTGGGAGCATCATAGAAGTGGGGGGGAAGAGTAAGGAGGCAGGAGCCAAAAGATGGAGAGATATGCAGTGAAAAGATGTCCTCTAGACAATTCACAACAGGTTTAACTGTTTAATTAAAGCTTTTTATCTGCATCTTATATAGACAGAAACTATCTTGTCAAAGATGCTATATCGGAGTACCTATGATCATTCTTATTTTATGTGTTTGTGTGAAGACACATGCAGAGTGTACTGTGAGGCTGCTTGTGTATATGTGTGTGAATGTGTGTAAGTGCACACACACATGTGTATATGTGCATGTGAGGTCAGATGTCAATGCTGGCATCTTCTATTATCATTTGTACCCTATCTCTGGAGACAAAGTCTCTCACCAAACCTGGTTCTCAAAGTTTGGTTAGGCAGCCTGGCCAGTGAGCTTAGGGACTGAGGCTTCAAACTCAGGCCCTATGTGGGCATTTTCCCAGCACAAATCTTTCTGTTTTTCAAGGCCTAGAAATCATTTTTTCTCTTCTTTACTAGAAATAGTGCCCATGTGTAACTCTCAGTGCAGAAAAAAAAAACATAGTTGGTAATAGTTGGTAGGGTAAACAAAAGAATCAATTATATGCAGAATGGTGACTCTACATAGACTGTGGAAGTCCAGTGTGTCCCCTTCTTGTACAACACCTTATGAACCAAGTATCTTTTGATGTTAAACTTCCGTTTTCCTTTAGATCCTGAACTGTTCACTATCAGATATCTTCTACCTGGTTCCTTGAGGAGCCTGTATTTTTCCATCTCACAAATAGCTTATTTTCCTTTTATTAAGTGTCTGTCTCTTGCCTACTCCAGCTTATATCTCTTTTCATTCCTGCAATAGACTTAGTGGAAAGACTTTCTCTTACTCTCGTCTGCCATCTTCTAAATGCCTGTTTCCTTTTGATCTACCTTACTTGCTACCCCAGGAGTGCTTGATATTTCTGAGAAAAGTCGAAGACCGAAGACGTAGCAATCCTGTCTGCTTATTTGAAATGAGCCCCTGTGGTCATTCAGAGACAGAATGAAAATGCACAGATGATCAAAAGATACATGCAGAGCAGAGGGCAGTCCATGTCACAGCTGATTTACGTTTTAAACACTGGGAACTGTGAGCTCATTCCATTGTCCAGCTTCTCAAAAGGGCATTGTATCTAGGAAAGGCCTTATTGGTGATGTGTAGTATAGACTCCAATAAAAGACATTAAATAAAAGAGAGTACATTTTTATTGGGTAATATTAAACTATTCACATCCACATGCTTTAACCAGCTTGAACAAATTAGTTATCCCCATTGGTGATCCTCATTGGTGATACTATAATAAAAGATTCTAGATATGGTACATCATCATCACTGGCATTATAATTTTTATTTCAGAATCTCAGTAATTGAATATTCATTATCTAATTATAATTAAAATGCATGATTCTCTTAAGAATGCTCCTAACTGTTGAAATGAATATGAACTTTATTAAAGGAATAAAAATAGGAATATTAAAATTATTCCAAGAGGGTAAGCTTTATTCTTAAAGAACGATAGGATTGCAATGGGAAGAAATAAAGAATAAGGAAGGGGAACAGAAAAATCAGAAAAGTAACAACAGAGCCCAGATGGGCTATGGTAGGGAAATAAAATATTAATTTAATTACATAGTTATGAAAAATAAAGAAAATATGAAGGTCCTGGTAATCTCCCTGAGGATTGAAATGAGGTTTTTTTCTGTCATTGTTTTCTGCACCAGGGCAATCACTGTGCCTTAGAATCTATTGGACACTCAATAACTCCTGTCAAATGGCATTTTTAAAAAAAGAAAATTCTGTCTCTAAGTTATAAGAAGTTCATGAGTACTTTTCTAATCAGCTTGTAGGTGCAACCCTGAAAGAAATTCATAGTTGAACTCAGTTAAGATGTGTGCATCTCATTAGAAGATTAATTTATATGCTCTGTAAATTACTTTTTTAATTAATTTGATAAAGCTATAAGGAGGCACCCAAGCTCAGAGGGAAGGGTCATAACTTGGTAATTTGTCTTTTCTGTGGTGAATTCCTTACTGTTATGTATTATAAAAAGAGACCATCCATCACCACCCAGGAGGAGGGACAAGTGCAGAGCAGAATCATCTTCTGTTCACACTGACCATCTCTTCTACTCATGATAATTTTTTACACAAATGACTATGGAGTATTTGTCAGGTATTACTATAAAGAAGGTTGATGATGATGACTTTAGCAGTAGTTAACAGTATGCAGAGCTATGAAAAACTGCCATTTCATAGAGCATTTAAGTGAATGCTACAATTATTTCATGTGTATTGATATCTACTGAACACTTACTCAGAGATAAATAAGCACAGGGATAAGTGCTTACAGTCAGTGAATTCACTTTTCACCAAAAACTGAGAGGTAAGTGTGGAATTTTCAGAAATAGAAAGTAGGCACAGTTTGGCTCAGATTTTTTTCTTATATTTCCATCCTTCCCAGGATTTTATATGAAAGTGCTCAATTATGTTATCAAAATTTTACTTTGTAATAACTTATTACACCAACCAAAAATGGCAGCAAGATATACTATGGCTAATTCACAGTGAAAACTGCCAGCTTTTAGAAAGGTGAAGTTCACTTATAATTACAGAGGTCATTACTCTCCCCACATCAAGGCCAAACATTCTATGGTTACAAAAACAACACGGGTGCACAAACTTGCATGCAGACAGTACATTTATACACATACAAAAAAACCCAGCAATCTACACTTGAAGAATTCACATCGTCATAAGAACAGAGAATTATAACAGTTCACCTCTATCACAGGAGTGACACTTCTACAAGCCATGTAACCCAATGCAAAATCAAGGACACATAGTAAAAATATGCTTTTGAGACAAAGATATAAATATTTAAAACCAGGAAGTTCCCCCCAAATCCACAATTTATGTCAACTATAACTATAGTATCTATGTAAGGGAATTATTATGAGAGCCCAAAGAAGACACAATTGAGTCGCTTGAAGTAGTCAGGGCACACTTCACAGAGAGATGGTTGAGAAAGAAGGCTTCAAGGATGACTGAGGTCCCACTGGGGAGAGAGAGGAGAAAGGACATCCCAGAAAACAGAATGCACGCAAAGAAAGCATGAGCATGTTCTGTAGTGACCAAGAATAACAGGCGCCTGTGCCAAGGGGAAAGGGCAATACTTGATTGCCTCTCAGGAGCCTGGAGGCCCAGGCACATGCAGTGTGGAGACAGGAACATAGACTCCTATTTAGGAAATTATACATTATGTTTTGTCTAAAAGGTAATGATAAGATGCCAATTAATTCTCCTGAGCTGCAATTTCAGAGACAGAAGTGTACAAATGGAACTGCTCCGTGCATTTATTTTTACTATGAGTCTACCTATGAATCATCACCCAGATCAAACTACAGACCAGAGCCCCTACCTGATCCCAGTATCCTGCAAAGCAAACTGTAATTCTGACTTCTGTTAGATCAGACGTTGTTTTGATCATCATGTAAATAGAATCATTGGACCCAAACTTTGTGTCTCACATGTTTTCTCAATATGATTTAGAGTTTGACCTATGTATTTGTTAACTTCTTCTGTTGTTGTAGTGATAAGATACTTGGCACAAGCAAGTGAAGGAAGAAAGGGTTTATCTTGGCTCACATTTGGAAAGCATAGTCCATCATCCTGGGGAAAGTATGGTGGCAGAGTGAGAGGCAGCTTATCACAGTGCACCTGCAGCCGGGAGGCAGGGATGAACACTGCTGCTTACACACCCTTCTCCATTGTGCTTAGTCCAGGACTCCAGTCCATGGACAGCTGCTGACCATATCCAGGGTGGGATTTCCCACCTCAGTTAGCCTCATCTAGAAACTCCCTTACAAATATGCACAGAGGTTTGTTTCCATGGTGATTCTAAACCCCATGAGTTGACAGTCAGGATTTCACCATACTTCGTGTTCTGTTCTGATTATGAATTATTATTATTATTATTATTATTATTGTTGTTGTTATTTGAGTGTATCATATCTTTTAAAATAATTCCTCTGCTCTGTTGTTTCTCATCTGCTCTGGATAGCTTCTCCTATTTCTTTTTACCCAAGAAATGAAAGTTAATTTAATTGGCTATATTAAAGAATCCCAAAGGTTGGACTATCCTAGTTGATTAAGACATATATTCTCTGTATGAGTTACTTTTCTGGTCACTGTGACCGACACAACATGTCTTAGAGAAACAACTTCAGGGAGGAATGGTTATTTTGGCTCATAGTCTCAGAGGATTCAAAGTCAATATTTGGTATCAGTTGCCCCCACATACTTGGCCAGAAGATGTTGGCAGGAACATGTGACCGAGGAAGCTGGCCAGTTTATGGCCAACCAAAAGAGAGAGGAAGAGGCAGCATAAAGGAAGAGACAGAAGTAAGACATTCCCACAATACCACAATAAAGGCACATTCCCCAGTGACTTACTTCCTCCAAGGACCCCATCTCATACATCTCACAATGTCCTGGTAAAGCCATCATACTAAGAATCCATTAAGGGATTAATCTACTCATTAGCTCAGAGCTTCCATGACCTGACTGTCTTTGGAAATACCCAGATACCAGATGTGTGGTTTACTAAGCTCCTAGGCACGTCTTAACCAAATCAGGTTGACAATCACAACTAGCCATCCCACTATGGCTAGGTAGGAGCACAGCTGCGTAAAATTATGATGCTAAGGACTTCCAGTGTTCTCTGCCTCTCTGCCTCTTAATCTCATTTACTCAATCTAAAGCTCTGGAAATGATTTCCCACTAAAGGTATATTTAATAAGTCACTGAATGCCAAAATCTGTGCTTCACAGAATGGTGTAATGACAAATGCCATATATCTACATATTGATATATGTGCTAGAAAATGTTTTTCTTCCAAGATAATGTATTAAACAATGCTAAATATATTTTCTTCAATGCATGGATTCTCATAGTTTTTATAATATAATTTTGGGTCTCCAGGCCCAAATATATACATATAACCTATACCTATGGGTTATATATTTTTTTCTATAATATTTATTACTACTTTCCAAAATTGATAGTTTCTAAAAAATATCTCCAAATTTGAGAATCATCAGTCTCTTATGGACTGAATTATATCCCTTTAAAATGCATCCATTTAAGACTTAAGCCCAAATGTTACTGGACTTGGAGCTGATATGGATTTTAAGGAAATAATTAAGATTAAATGAGTTCATAAGAGTAGGACCTTATTCCAATTAGGGTTGGAGTTTTTATAAAGAGACATGAGAGGCTAAAGAGATGGCTCAGCAGTTAAAATCACTGTGTGCGCTTGCAAAGGACACAGGTTCGGTTTCCAGCCCTTACATGTCGGCTAACTGTCCACATCCGTCTACAACTCCAGTATCATATGCATAAAAAATAAAAATGCAAATATATGCATAAAAAATAAAAATGCAAATAAAATGTTAAAAAGAGACATGATCTCTCTCTCTCTCTTTCTCTCTCTCTCTCTCTCTCTCTCTCTCTCTCTCTCTCACACACACACACACACACACACACATACACACACAAGCACAAAATAAAACTGTGAGGACATGGTAAAAAGCAAACCGAGAAGAAATCGCACCAGAAATCCACCCTAATGGTTGATGCAGTAACTCAAGATGCAATTTCTGCCCTTTATGACTGTAAGGAAAGAAAAGGAAGTTCTGACCACTGAATCTGTCGGATTTTGCTGTGGCAGCTGGAACAGACTACTACAACAATTTCTAGGTCAATTTAGAATCTCTCATCAAGAGATACACTCCTTGAAGAAAGGAAATGATGAAATCCTTCCCAGACTTGTTTGCTTCACCTCTGTTTCTGTTTTCCTATGATTTGGCAGCTGGATGCACCAATAGAAGCGCACAGCTATTCCTCCTGCATTCTCCTGCAAAAGCATGCTTTGTTCACTCCTTGAGACTGAAATCATTTGTTTGCATTGCTAAAATAATACTTTAGCTGACCAGTTCAGCCCCCTTTCTTTGATGCCCTTTACTATTCCTCAGTTGATAACATTCTAGTTGTTGGTTTTATTTTGTTTTGGTTTTTTTCAGTTTTTGTGACAAAACACTGACCAATACCAACTTAGGAAGGAAAGGGTTTACTTGGCTTACATCTTCCAGGTCACAGTTCATCACTAAGGGAGCCCAAGGTAGGAACTCAGGGCAGGAACCTGGAACACAGACCATGGAGGAGCGCTGCTGCTTACTGGCTTGTTCCATGCTCAACCCACTTTCTTATACAATACAGAACAACCTGCCCAAGGATAGCATTGTGCACAGTGGACTGGACCCTCTCATTCAACAATCAAGAAAATGCCCTATAGACATGGCCACAGGCCAGTCCAATGGAGGAAATTCCCCAATTGAGGCTCCCCAACCCAGATGTGTTAAGTTGGCAACTAAAACTATCCTTTCTTCTGAACAGAAACTTGATATTTGTGGATTTGTGTAAGTTAGATGATTCATGCTATCAATGGTTCACCTCAAAATTACAAAGTAAACTTGCAAATAGATATGATTTTGTTTGTTAAAATCTGAAGAACTGAAGTTTTAGAATGTCCCTGAGTACATTACTGAATTTCTGTTGTGTTTTTTTTTCTCCAAACCCATCAAAGAACCAAGATCCAGCTGGGTCTAACTAACCAAAAAACTCAGAAGTGCGCTGTAAAATGATCCAGTGAGTTATTTCCTATGATACCATCCCAAACATTTTCCTGAAATATGTTGACATCACATTTCAGAAGTCATGTGCTTGATTTTCCGTGATTAAGGGCAGAGCTCCATAGGCTCCTTGATCACAGCAGCTATAAGAAGAGGAGGCTGAAGTGTCACATGCTCACAGTCATGGTTAGTTCCCAACTCTATGCCCTGTGGACAAAGCTATGTGCTGTCTATACCCATAAAATGAGAATCTTGTGGCTGGAGAGATGACTCAGTGATTAAAAGCATTCATCACTCTTCTAGAGGACCCACGTTCAATTCCTAGCACCCATGTTTTCTGCCTCACAGCTGCCTGTATCCAGGGGATCCAATGCATTCTTGTGCGCTCTGGGAACCAGCACACATATACATACACACATAGAAACACATAAACAAAATGTCCTTAATTTTTTTAGACTCTTCATTACTTTTTACTTCCAAGCCTGGAAAATTATGTTGGCAAGTTGACTGCTGACATATGTGATAAAATGTAATTAACTGATTCATCTCCCAGTCTATAAAATCCCCATTTTTGAAGCTCCCCTGGGTTCCACCCTATTGCTTCTTCCATTTCTCATTCCAACTTCAGGGTGAGAATTTAGGAACTGTTTCTACTTTCTCGATTTCCATTCCATTATGAGCTACTGGATGTTTTCCTCATCTTAGCATCAGAACTTTCTGCAGTACCTTCACCAAAAACTTTCCATGTTTCTATGCCTGACATGCACTCTGATTTTTTTGATACCAAGTATTCTGTAATATTGAACCTAATTGGAAAATTTTTACTCACCAAAGATTTTTATTTTTTTAATTCCTGTTAGCCATAATTCCTTTGGCTTTATTTTCAATTTCCTCTATTCATCTTCTCCCTTCATGTTGGAGACTAATAGCAAACTCAAGGCTCTTCCTCAGCAGCCTCTGATTTGCAGTGCCAATTCCTGAGAGGTAATTTGAAGGTTTATTTTATTTAGACCATCTCATCCTCAAGAGTAAGTGCTTTTCATTGTTGTATAGCCAAGGGGATATACCTTTCTCAGATGTTTCCATCCCTCAGCATCTTCTAGATATTGATATCATAAAAACAAATATCGATCATCTTAAGAGCCTCACAGATTTCAAAGCCCAGTCAAAGAAACCAGTTCCACCTTCAAGCAAGCCTTTTGTGTCCACTGCAGAAGCAAAGTGACCTGTTGGGATAAAGAGGGATTGACAAAGTATGTGAAGATATATGATGTTTGTACAGAAAAGACAGTGGCAAGAATCAACATGAGCAATGCTGGCATGCATGTACATTATGTGAAAGGGGCTTTAGAAATGGCTATAGGAAGAAAAGCCAATGCTTCCTAATTAAAAGTATACTTATATCATTGAAAAACTAGCACCTTTTAGGATGGTCAGATTCATAAACTACAAACCCATGTCCTTCCTGCTTAGGCCAAATGTGTTAGGACTAAGGCCCCTTTGAGAAGACCAAACTGAGCACAAATTATGGGGTGGAGAATCTGATTATACTTTTGTGGTTGGAAAGATCTGCATAAATGTTAGAGAACTAGAGAATTACCTCAGTTACTGACCCTTGGGTAAAGAAGCCTAACCTCGAGAATATCTTCCCTAAGAGCTCTCACAAAGAATGAAGCAAAGACATGAAGAGATAAATGAGATCTTAATAAAGCAGAAATGCAAAGACAGAACTTGGAAGGTCAAAGTGGGCCCACCAAGACTCTTATTGAGGTGAGCATGAAAACTGCATTCTTGGGGCTGGAGAGATGGCCTAGTGGTTAAGAGTGCCGACCGCTCTTACAGAGGACCCGGGTTTGATCCCCAACACCCACATGGTGGCCGAGAGCCATATGACACTCCAATTCCAGGAGAACTCCAGCTCCAGGGGAATCCAAGACCCTCTTCTGACCTCCGCAGCATTGCATGACACAGGTGCACAGACCTGCATGCAGAAAGTACATTGATACACACACAGAAATAAATAAAAAAAAAGAAAGAAAAGAAAAAGAAAACTGCATTCTTTCCAGATAGCATGATCCTTGGGCAAGAAAACTGTATTCCACTTTGCTGGCCCAACTAAGGAAGAAACAAATTACATTCGTTCTATTACTGTTGGCTGTAACTCTATATCAAAGATTGTTCTGTGTGGTCCAGAACTCAGTAAGGATGTTTGAGATAGGAGATAGTGAACTATGTTTATTATTACTACAAGTCCATTCTTTTAACTTTTGTTAACTTTCGGCCAGAAGTGGGCAGCTAATAATATGTACTTTCAAGAGTTTATAGTTTCACTTCATGGCCAGTGGAAATGTTGGGTCATCTTATACCAATAGCTTTAAACTCCAACCTGTTATTCCGGCTCCCATTTCTGTGTTTTCCTTTGTTCTTTAAGATGGTTTTACCACAGCCCTGGCTGGTCACTATGCAGATCAGACTCATCTCAAATTTGCAGTGATTCTCCTGCCCTAGTTTCTGGAATGGTGAGATTCTAGGCACACAGCACCATGTCTGCTCCAGCTCATGATTACCTATGTAGTAGCAAGTTGCTTTGAGGATTGTTTGCTGAAACCCTAGCGTGAGAAAGTTGAGAGTCACTTCCTGGAGAATCTCTCTCCTCCCAGTTCTGTAACTCCTTGTCTACCATAACAGAAACAATGAAGACATAGTCTACACCAAGATCAAATTTCATAAAAATTTCATGTTATAAAAATGGTCTAGGGTCAGCGGTTAAGAGCATCAACTGCTCTTACAGAGGACCCAGGTTTGGTTCCAAGAACATACATGGTGGCTAAGAACACTCTTTAAGCCAGGCATGGTGGCATATGCCTTTAATCCCAACACTCGGGAGGCAGAAGCAGGTGGATCTCTGTGAGTTCAAGGCCAGCCTGGTCTACAGAGTGAGTTCCAGGCCAGCTGGGGCTATAGGGAGACCCTGTCTCAAAAAAATGGTTTAGTTTAGGGGCTGGAAAGATGACCGAGGTTCAATTCCCAGCACCCACATGACAGTCTTCTGTAACTCCAGTTCCAGGGGAATTTGATATCCTCTTCTGACCTTTGGGGGCATTGTATGACATGGATACACTTATGTACATGTAGACAATACACTCATACACATAAAATAAATTAATGAATAAAATAGTTTAAAATGGTCTAGCTTTAGACTTTTCTATATCTAAGGATGAAGTAATAAATCAAATTTATCCAGGCTGCAAACTAGACAGAGATCTTTGGAGCTCCCACAGTCCTGACCTGACAGCCAACTCTGTTGATATTTCCTGGTTCACCTCCTTGGAGGACGGCAGAGAAGCTTAGGCATTCCTGGAGAAACATGAAAGATCAGCAGAAAAGACAAATTTTCACAAGGGTCTTCCAAGCCAATAAGGCACACTGTCTCAAACAGTCAATGAATGGCAGCTGAGGAATTACAGCTAAGGTTGTCCTCTGGCCTCTATATGCATATATACACATATGCATGTGTACACACACACACACACACACACAGAGAGAGAGAGAGAGAGAGAGAGAGAGAGAGAGAGAGAGAGAGATGGGCCTGCGTACATAGAAACAAGCATACGCACATACACAATCGCACAGAAGAACCCTCCTGAAGGGCCTCCCAGCCACACCCAAAGGCCACTCAGCTGAGGGAAGGGACAAGAACCAAGTAAGCTGGTTCTGAATCACAGAAAAGAATGCTTAGTAAATGCTTTCAGAGCATCTGAGAAACTCAGGATATAAGAAAGATTTTCTTTCTCCTCTCCCTCCATTGATAGTAAACACTTTCTGATAACTATTTTGGAATTATGCCTTGTTACTGTCTACATTTGCTTGTGTATTTATCCAATCACAAAATATATAAAGCTCACTGCTTTTAATTGCCTACTTGTGCTTATTTTACAAAGTTTCATGAAATAACATGCCTGCCCACAGGGACCTTGCATTCCAGAAAGTGAAATCAGAGAATATATTCCACCAAATCTCAAAACGATTATGGGGATTAAGAGAGACTAAACTGAAAATGTTATTATTGCCTGTCATTTATAAAAGGCTTCACCTATTCCCACTGAAAAGAAGTAATTGAGTCTATACTTACTTTCATTTCATAGGTGTGCTGGATAGCTTTAGTGTCAACTTGTCACACCTGGGTTGAGGGAGCCTCAATTGAGGAATTGGCTCCATTGGGCTTGGCCTGTGGCCACGTCTGTGGAGTATTGTCTTGATTGTTGGGCAATGTGGGAGGGCCCAGCCCACAATGAGTGGTGCCACCCTGGGCAGGTTGTTGTGTACCGTATAAGAAGGCAGGCTGGGCATGAGCCAGGGGAGCAAGCCAGTGAACAGCATTCCTCCATGGCCTGTGCTTCAGCTCCTGCCTCCAGGTTCCTGCCCTGAGTTCCTGCCTTGGGCTCCCTGAGTGATGAACTCTGACCCAGGAGATGTAAGCTGAATAAACCCTTTCCTCCCCAAGTTGGTGTTGGTCAGAGTGTTTTGTCACAGCAATGGAAGACAAACTAGGACAATAGGGGACATAGGCATGGATTCTAAAGTTCTAATTGTGACTGTTGTTTTCTTGATTACAATAATAACTTTGTAAAGAACACTATCTTGTAGCATTGAAGAAAGCTCTATTGAGCTTTAGTCAATGATGACTGCAGACAGCATGAGAAGGACCTAGAACATTCTAGTTTATTTTAGAGGTTCGGTTTCCTTCACCTTCTGATGATCCATACTGCAACAGTCCTGTGTGCTGGATGAGAAGAAGCACTGGCTAACTATACATAATGACGGTAGAGGAACTGGCAAACCTGCTCCACGGTGGTGGCAAGGCCTCCCTGTTAAGAAAACATAGTTCACATTTTTTAATTTAATTTTTATTGATGGTTTGTGCATTTCGACATCATTTTCCAATTCATATCAGGCATATTTCCCTTTCCCTTCCCCCCCACCCCCACCCATCCCAGATCATGTATTCTGCCAAACTGTCCTGCATCTTTCAGGTTTTTTTTTTTCATTTTTTAGCTATAAGTGATAATCCATGAGTATAAGCATCCTTCGTGCAAAACCAATCTACAGACTGTTGTGCCCAACCCCCACAGTCCCACCATTCAGTGGGGGGGTGACAGGTTGTTTGTTCATCAACTTGATCTAAATGAGTGTCCAGACTACATCGCTGGTAGTTCACCGTTCACCCCAATCGCAGCCTTTACATTTACCACGCCCCCTCTTCCGCAGATTGTTCCCTAGGTTTGAAAAAGGGGCACAGGTGGATGAGAAGTAAAACCTGTCCTCTCTCTCTGAGCGTTGTTGACTTGGATTCTGGTCAATTCTGGCTGTTTCCTTTGATGGGCTGACAGTTTTGTTCAGGAGTAACCTTTCGATCTACTACTGAAGCACAAGCATTAGATATTAGGTATTTAAGCCAGCACTAATAGTTATGGTAGGTTACCATGGCTGATGCCACAAGCCTACATCCTCTACAGGTTAGGAGATGTTATAAGCCACAGTAAGACCCTGTCATATTTATCAGGGGGTAAAAATGTAATTCATGGATTAACATATCATCCAAACATATGTGTCTATGCCAAAGTAACCTACCATAGTTCATATTTTAACAGTAAAGTTGCATGCAGGTAAAAAGAATATGAATAGAATATGAATACATGTCTTCCATTCATATATGGTAATTACAATGTGTGAATACAAGTGGTAGGACAATTCTAGAGCCCATTAAGAGATTCACATTGGAATAGCACAGTTGCTTTCAGATACAATTAAATATAATAATAAAGTTGCTCAGTTTGCCTGCCAACTGGGGATTTGGTGTTTAGGAATCAACCTGTAGTTTATTTTCAGAATTTGTAATTTTGATTTATGTGTGGAGTATATATATGCATATTTTGGAATAATATAAAATTAAAGGGAACAAAATAGAGAGAGAAACTCATATTCAAAAAACTGACCAAAACAGTAAACTTGTGCATTAAAAATATTATAAAAGACTGAGAAAAAGACGCAAGACAGGACTTAACATGTATGACAGAATCCATGAGCTCTGGCGGGGGGCAGGGGGATGTAAGGGCTGGGCATGGATGGGGGAATGAGTCTAAATTCGATTAAGGAATGTTATATGAAATGCACTCAATAAAAATTAACTTAAAAAAAGAAAGCATAGCTCAAAACAACAAGCCTCTGAAGAAAAATATCCTTGGAAACACTGAGAGAAAGATGCAAGAAATGTATGGCAGAATACATAAACTGGGGAGGGAGGATGGGCAGGGAGAGGAGGGTGTATCCAAATTGGACTGAACACTGATGTATGAGATATACAAAACGTCAATAAAAAGAACATAATTTTAAAACAAGAAAGCATAGTCACCTCCACCTCAACCTAGTCATCCGAAGGTGCCAAGAACAATCCTCTCTTCTCAATCCAACCTCTGCCATTCACAGAGATCTAATCTCCAGAATTGTCCTGTGAAAACGCAAAACTACAGCCAATTTAACTTAAAGATCCACTGGGTTTTAATTATCAATTCTAGAGTCAGGCAACATCGCATTCTGTAAAATAATCAACAAAGCAGAATGGATATACCAAGAAGTTGAGCAGAAGAGGCTGGCTTTGCGGCAGGCAGAAACCTGACAGAAGGCTGATAGGTCATTGCTGAGTATGTTTCTGTGTAGGGTTAAATTGGCATGCTGGTATAGGGAGATGGCCAACAGCCATTGGTTACCATCAATCTTCTGTTTTTTTAAAAACTAGCCTATACCAAAATTCATTTTGGTTCCATGACAGGTCGAATGACCCCATTAAAACCAATCTGATTAGTGAAGCCTACTCCAGACAGCAGCCCCTCCCATCCCTTGATCAACAGCTTCACTAAGGCATTGCTTCTACTATAGGCAATGAAAGAAATAGTTTTTCACATCATTCTCTGGGAGCAGATTTATACAGACTGAGACAGAGGAAGAATATGGATATCAATGTCCTTCTAAGGACAGGGCAGCTTATTAGAACCCCAGAGAATATAATGTATATAAGTACAGAATTGGGGACAACAAAATAAAAAACACAGATTTTAAGAATCCTCATTTACTTCATAGCAACCTCACACCCACCCCATACACATGAGTTTTCACTGTTTAACTTCCAGTTCTATGTTGCCCAAGCTGATCTCAAACTTGTGATCCTCGTGCCTTAGCCTCTGAAAGCTGGAACTACAGATAGGTGCCCTTACCCGTGGCTCCTGCGTCTTCCTATATAATATCTGATACAAACATATTAGCAGTTAACTAGAATTGGGTGTTGCACCACAAACAATTATATCATTGCTAAGCATGGTTTCACTTCAGGTGATGGATCTGTTCCTAATTGGTTATGTGGTACCTAAAATTTGTCAGATTGGATTGCAATCCAGTTTTCCTTGTATCTCCAGAAACTATTTACAAAGTCACAAAGACAAAAGCATCAGGAGACCATCCAGGGGAGTCACCAATTTTAAACTCTGCAAAACTCTTGTTATTTGTGGTCTTAAAGATTAAAATTTAGGAAATGGGAAAAAAATAACAGCAATCCAAAGAACCTATATAATCCAAAGAACCTAATAAAAATAACTAGACAATAAATAAAGAAACTTGTGCAAGTTTTCAGTAAAGTAATAAATGTCCAAAAAATTTATTGTAGGATTTCAACTTTTCACTCTATTTTTTTCTATACATTTCTATGGCTATTAGAAGAAACACAACAGTTGAGATAAAAGACACAAAAATTTATCTGTAAAGTGAATTCCATTTTCTCAACCCAAAAAGTCACTTTAAAGGTCTGAGAAAGTTTGGACAAACCTTAGAAATGAAGATTGGATACTAAAAATGTTGGCCTTTGGGGGATATTAGAATTGCAAATGGTGACTTTTTAAATATTTTATTTATTATATTTTATTATTTTATGTGTATGGGTATTGCCTGCATGTATGTAAATGCACCCAGGAGGTACAATGCCACAGAAGTCAGAAGAAGACATTGGATCCCCTGGAACTGGAATTACAGACATTTGTGAGTACCAAGTGTCTGCTGATTTTGAATGCTGGTCCTCTGCAAGAGCAACCAGTGCTCTTAACCACTGCACCATCTCTCCAATCCCACACATGGTGATTAATACAGAATTTCACTATTAAGCAAGTCCTAGATAAATGAGAGTGTGTCTGTTTTGCAATGAATGAAGCACAGTCCTCATTTTAAAACTGATTTAGAGCTATAGAAGGTGTCACAAGTTGGTAAGGGGCAGATGCCACATAAAGGATCCAAGATTGGAACATAGATGAAGCAAGTAAAGTGTTCTGTGATGTTTTAAAAATCTAGTGATGTAACACAGTCCCAGAAAGACAAACAGAGAATGGTTTCCTTCATTTGTGGATGCTAACACCAAATCCCCCAGAGGAAAGGCAAGTTGAATGACATTATGGTTATATTTCTATTTATCTGAAGGCAACTATGTTGTTATAAGGTGAATCTCTCAACAGGCTCTGGAATCCACCCACCAATTATTTTCAGACTCTGTAATTACTGTATATGGGTGGAGAGTATGTATCCATATTTTAGAGTAATATAAAATTAATGGAGGAAAATGTGAATTCCTAAACATAAAAAAAAAGATTGAGAGAAAGATGCAGGACAGTTAAGGCAGAATGCATGATCTGGGGTGGGGTGGAGAAGGGAAAGGGGAATATGCCTGAACTGAATTGAACAATGATATATGAAATACACAAAACATCAATAAAAAATGAATTAATTAAAAAAATAAGGATGATATTGACATTTTACATAGGGTTTTATTACAGTAATTGTGATCGTACTTACATAGCATTTTGTATAGAATATAGTGTATCATAAATAATAAATGTTAGTTATCAATGTATTTTTAAAAATCTTGATTCCTGTTCAATTGTTATGCATCCATTAAAAATAACATTTTAAAGAGAATACTTGTAGAGGCCAAGGGTGTGAAGAGCAGACTGAATGAAGCATTGTGGGAAAGGTGCTCTGAGACTCTATCCAGGAAGCAGGGTGCATGGGAGTGGAACTATGCTCACAAATTTTTAAATTTGCCTTTTTAAAAAAGAAGAGTCAAGTTTGGCGTCGTGGCACACACCTTTAATTCCAGTACTCAGGAGGCAGAAGCAGATGGATCTCTGTGAGAGCAAGGCCAGCCTGGTCTACATAGCAAGCCAGCTGGGGGTACTGAGAGACCCTTTCTCAAATTAAAAAAACAAAAAATGAAAAGTCAAAAAGATTTTACAATCTTTTGTAACCTCAGGTTCAAGGTCACCATGGAGACAACTCCAGGTCAGGAAAACTGGCCCCACACCCACCGGAGAGTACCCCAACAATGATGTAAGACACTGTCTTCCCACTGCGAACTGGCACATTACAGCTGTTTGTAGCTCTTTAACAATGACTATTGGAGTCTGAGTCACAGGGCCCATAATCACCAATTTTAGGAGTTTAAGTAAATTCACTGGCTCATGCAGCCAATCAACACAGATTTGGGACATTTCTTTTCCCCCTGAAAGATTCCTGTTCTCCATCAAGCTGTTTCTACCCAGGGAGGCTCTTACATGCTTCATGCTTGCCTTAAATGTGTCCTTCTCGGCATTTCATGGATGGGGAATTAGAGCGTATGTAATCTGCTCCATGCTTCATTCAACTGCACACCCCTTGGAGGTTTATTCAGATTGTCCTCTGTGTCCATATTTCATTCATTTTTATTGTTTATTGTTATTTCATTGGACGGCTATATCACATTTTGTTAGTTGATGGGGTTTTAGGTCATTTTAACTTGGTAGCTATTATAAAGCTGTACAAACATTTTATGTAATAACCTTTTTAAATATTCTTCTTAGTTCTTCCTCCTATCTCACACCCCACATTCTACCTAAAACATGTTTGTTTGGACTCAGTTTCATTTCTGGGGATGGAATTTTTGTCTCATGCAATAAATCTCTGTTCAACTTTATTTTTTGTTTTTCGTTTTCTGTTTGTTTGTTTTTTGTCTTTTCAGGACAGGGTCCCCCTACAGCCCCAGCTGGCCTGGAACTCACTCTGTAGACCAGGCTGGCCTTGAACTCACAAAGATCCACCTGCCTCTGCCTCTGGAGTGCTAGGATTAAAGGCATCCGCCACCATGTCTGGCTTTTCAACATTTTTTTTTTTAATTCTGCCAAACAACTCTCAAAAGTGACTGTTGTACTTCAGACCTTCAGTAACACATATGATGGTTTTCCCAAATCCTCATCAATATTTGTTAATAACTCTCTTTTTCTATTATGATTCTATTGGTAGGTTTTCTGTGACTTGGCAGAGTGGTTTCACTAGCAATACCAGTTTTTCTAGTGACTAGTGATACTGAGTATCTCCTCATCTGCTTCTGTCCTGTTTCCGTGTCTCCTTATGACCCAACATCTCTAGTTAAACCGTGACTCCCAGTCTTTTCAGAATCTGATAGCTCAGGCAATGCTTTAACAGACATACATGGAAGCATAAAGGTTAGATATTTTCTTGAAGGCTTCCTAAGTCCTCCCAAAAGATTCAGAAAGAAGTCCGTTCTCTCTGTCAGGATTCAGGACACGGCCTAGAGTGAAAACTTTCATAACATCTGATAGAAAAACAAGTTCACAACTGTGGAAACTTTTTCAAAATTTGTATGTAACTTTTGACTTTCATATTCTCACTCAGCTTAGGGAAAGAGAGAGCTGCCTGGAGGTCTGTTTGCCTTCTCAGCAGGGAAGGGAAAAGCAGCATAGAGAGAATCCTGCTGGGAACCAGCAACAAAGCAAAACCATGCCAGATCCAGGCCAGAGACTCCCTGTCATCACTTTAGTCACTATGCAAGAGTCTGCATTCAGGGTCTACCTGAATTGGGTGAGGGAATTTTTCTGATGTACAAACCCTCTATTACATATGATTAGTGTGTTCTGCCAACATGATAAGTAGGACTTAATGTCTCCCTAAATTAGGACCTCAATCTCCAAAGATCATCCTTTTCGACAAAATCCTGTTTGCAAACAAAAACGCCATACGAAGTTCTCAGAAGGACATTAGTTATTTTCGAGGCTTCCCCCCCAGATCGCAGGTCATGTTTAAAATGAACTGTGCTGTAAAATCACATCAGAAACTGCTAATCATCCTGCTTCAATGTTATCCATGACTGTGTTCCCACAAATAATAAAGTGTTTTCTGTTTGATGAATTTCATATGTGTCTATCTGTGGCTTTAAAAGTTACAGAGGGTCTCCTTCGAGCTGGGCATGGTGGCACACACCTTTAATCCCAGCACTCAGGAGGCAGAGGCAGGCAGATTTCTGTGAGTTCAAGGCCAGCCTGATCTACAGAGCAAGCTCCAGGCCACCTGGGACTAAAGTGAGATGGCCTAGCAGTTAAGAGCACCGACTGCCCTTACAGAAGACGCAGGTTTGATCCCCAGCACCCACATGGAGGCTGAGAACCATCTTTAACTCCAGTTCCAGGGGGATCCTACACCCTCTTCTGACCTCCGCGGCATTGCATGACACGGGTGCACAAACCTACACGCAGTCAGTACATTCGTACACATACAAAATATATAAAATTTTAAAAAAATTTAAAAATACCAAAAAAAGTTACGGGGTCCCACTCATATCTTTGACAATAAATCATTGAGTAGGTAACTTTTTCATGTTGTCTCAGCTGATAAATTTTTTTAGTTTAATAAAGGAGGTCAGAGTTTTATGTCAATTAATTGTACATCTTTATCAGTCCAAATGGGTTTCTCTGGGCATGGAACTGATCTAGGAATCCCCTTTCCTTGGTACATGGTGGACTATACTCAGATATCCCTGATCATAGGACAACCTATGGACCTTCAAAATGTAAGATCAGTTAGATGCATATTACAAAGCATTTTCATCTATAAGTGAGAATTTATAAAGGGCTTTAATTGACGGGGCTGGAGAGATGGCCTAGCGGTTAAGAGCACCAACTGCTCTTGCAGAGGACCCAGGTTTGATCCCCAGCACCCACATGGTGGCTAAGAACCGTCTTTAACTCCAGTTCCAGGGGAATCCGACACCCTCTTCTGACCTCCACGGCATTGCACAACATTGGTACACAAACCTGCATGCAGACTATACATTCATACACATACAAGAATAAATAAAAATGTTTTTAAAAAAGGATTTTAATTGACAACAGGGTATTGGTAGTTTGTTTTTACTCTGTGTTGTCCCCCTCCCCCTTTATTTTACTGGGAAGCCCTCACAGGGATACGGATGGTATTGACTGAAATTTAGACTATCATTTCTGAGCTGGGGACTGTGGCCAAAATAAATTCTCTGATTCTTGTGCTTGTCAATAGTAGAATGCTTATGACATACATTTCTTAGTGTTCTTAATAAAGAATGATTGTGTTTTTTCAGTTTCATTGACAAAATACAAAACTGGTATTGATGAAATCCACCTTAAAACTTTCTAACATTCTTGATGTTAATCAATTTCTAATAAAATCATTCATTAATGACTAATTTTAGTATTAAAGTGTCCAAATTTTTGGAAACTGTGTTTATAAAGCTATTACAAATATTTTAAAACTGTATTTCCAAGTTGTTTAAGTATATGCTATGTCTGGGGGGATTTCCTCCAAGATTGTACACACACATTTGGGCAATGAAATCACATAATGATCAGAATATTTTCCAGACATTTATTTTTCAAATATTCTTTTCTTTTTTTTTTTTTTTTGTCTTTTTGAGACAGGGTCTCCCTGTAGCCCCAGCTGTCCTGGAACTCACTCTGTAGACCAGGCTGGCCTTGAACTCACAAAGATCCGCCTGCCTCTGCCTCCCAAGTGCTAGGATTAAAGGCATGCGCCACCACGCCCAGCTCAAATATTCTTACCTTAGAGATTTAAAATACTGTACAAAACTTCCTTATAAGATGGGCTGGAGAGATGGCCTAGCGGTTAAGAGCGCTGACCACTCTTGCAGAGGACCCAGGTTCGATCCCCAGCACCCACATGGCAGCCGAGAACCGTCTGAAACTCCAATTCCAGGAGAACTCCAGTTCCAGGGGAATCCGACACCCTCTTCTGACCTCCGCGGTGTTGCACAGCACGGGTGCACAGACTTGCATGCAGACATGTACATTCATACACATACAGAAATAAATAAAAAATAAAAAATTAATTAAAAAAATACTATACAAAACTTCCTTATAAGATGTTTATAAGCTTCCGTTCTTCTCATAAATGACTGATGACACATAACTACTGGCAAAGATCCTCAGCCACCTGAATTCTTTTACGCTCTTTTACGTGAAAATGTACTTTGACATAAGCTCTGTAGAAAACTGCCAGAAATCATCTACAAAAGTTAAGCAGACCTTATAGCCCAGCATTTCCTTGTATTTGTTCCATTTTAAGATCACCTGCACAGTCCCTGCTGCATAAGGATGGGTCTGGCAGCAAAGTGTCTTGAGGTGTTTTGTTTTGTTTTCGTTTTGGTTTTTGATTCAATAATTTCATACAATGTATCTTGATCATATCCAGACCTACCCCCACCCATCTCCACCCTTACCTTACAACCCTGACCCTTGTAGGAAGCTTTCTTTGTAACGAGCAGGCACCATACGGCCCTGCTAAAGGAAGGGGAACACAATACCTGCCTGCGGCCACTGTAAAGAACTGGCCTCTCAGTGCAGAGACAGCCACTACTTCTGTAGCCCTGTCTAAGAGGTCCCTCCAGCTCAGGCCCTTAGCCTGGGACAATGAGACTCATTTCCCACTCTTGGCTGTGATTTCCCACCTGCCCAGAGATTGCTGACCCCTGGACAGGAATTTCAGGCTGATGGCTGATAACCTATCTTCAGTCTATATCCACTCACAATTCACTTCACCACACCAGCTACCCAGTTTGGTGGTCCAAGAAGAACCTCTTTCCAACCCACTGGCCACCCAAAGGAAATGCAGGCCTGCTTTGGCCTGGCCTGTATGCGCACAAAAAAATAAATAATGATGGCTGGGAATTCTGCAATGATAGTAATGGACAATTCGATTTATTACCTGCTACTGCCTGCTTTTATAAGCCAAATGATGACAGGCCCCCAACTCTACACCACTGCACACCATTGCCCCACCTAGCATCATGTACCTAGGCCATGTTGTGTACTCCTCTTTGGGGCCGTGTCAGAGAAATCCCCTTACTCCCATCCACGTGGTACCCTGAGGGGTGCTAGCTGAGAACTAGCCCCCATTTTAAACTGGTTCTTCCTACAGACCCTTTCCACTCCCTACCCCCTACTTTATGACTTCTTTTAGCAAGTGAAAAACCCCACTTCTATTAGCAAATGGAAAAACTCCATCCATCCTACATAACACATCTGAGCTGTGTTCCAGAGAAATCATATCTCATTAGAGTGTTAGTCATCTATAATTCTTACACACAGATATGCCAAAGTAAGGGCCTACTCCCTTTCCTTTGTATATGGCTTTGGGTCAGAATATACCTAGGATTCTCAGAATGAGATTTTCACAATTATTTTATATTTCTCTTATGCATTGTTTAAGGATTTCTATCTTCCACAGTGATGAGAAACTCTTGGGTTTCCTTCATCAAAGTTAGCTGTTGAGAGCTCTGGCACTGAGGTTACACCACAATGACCCACTGTGGACCAAGGCATTCTCTAACAGGTTGATTTCCCACAGGGAAATTGTGGGTAGAAGCAGAAGCTAGTTCTTTACAGCAGGCAGCAGGCAGTGCACAGGCCTCCAACCCAAGAGTCTCTAAGTGACAGTTGGATGTTTTACAGCTTTGCATTGCTGGACTTCTTGGGATCCTAATGCTAATAAGGACTGAAGACAGGTTTTGACAGCCACTGATTGATGATGATCACTAGGCTGACCATGGGTCCCACCGGGGTCCAGGCTGGCTCAACTCTGCCCAGCTAACATGCATGGGCAGTTCTTATTTGGGGAAAAAAAAAAAAAAACCTATGAATACTAACAAGTAATGCATTTAAAGGGACCTCCATAGCCGCTTTATTCACCAAACCCTAGAGTCAACTCAGAAGACAAGAGGAGTCCCATTCTTATTGTTGTACATTTTTGCTACCCCAGTACAACATTCCATCCAGAATATAGCCCCAAATATTTGAATGTTTGAGTAGTTTTAATTAAATAGCAGTAATTTTAGAGGATGTACTGGCTACTGGGAGGGGCAGGAAAAAAGCTTCTGGGTCGCTTCAGCAATTCCAAACTAATAACTGAGGTGTGGTTACAGAGATGGATATATGAACCATAGGTGGCATACATACACATATGTAAAAATTCATTGAACTATACATTTTTTATTTTCATGATCATTATTCATTTCATTATATAATACCATGGGGATTCTACCTCTCAAAGATCTTACAGCTTACTTGTGTGTGCGTGTGCACATACATGTTGGGGGTACACGTGCATGTGTATACAGATCTATTTGGATACCAGAAGACAGCCTCGGACGTCATTCCTTGGGAATGCTTCTACTTTATTACATGAGACAAGGCTCCTCGTGGGGCTGGGGCTCACCAATGACCCTAGCCTGGCTAACCAGCATCCCAGAGATTTGCCCACCTCCACATCTTCAGCTATGAGATTGCAAGTGTGCACCACAAAGCCCAGCTTTTGTTGGTTTGAATTAGGTTCTCTCTCTCTCTCTTTCTCTCTTTCTCTCTCTCATACACACACACACACACACACACACACACACACACACACAAACAAACACAATTTTTTAAGTCAAAGGCTTTGTTTCTCCTTTGACATTATTTTAATTCATAGAACTTCTGCTCAGGGGGATGGAAAAATGGCTCAGTGGTTAAGAGCACTGGATGCTCTTGCAGAGGATCCAGGTTCAAGTCCCAGCACATGGTGGCTAACAACCATCTCTAATTCCAGTTTCAGAAGAATGCAATACCCTCTTCTGATCTCCACAGGCATTGTATAAAACAGGTGTACAGGCAATACATTAATACACATAAAATAAAAATAACAAAATACTTTAGAAAATACTTTTGCTCAAGAAAACTAATTTTGAAAAAAAATCCCACTGACTTTTTTTAAGTCAATGATATTTATTATCAGTTACATGCTTTGTGGAAAGAGGTGTTAAAAATATGGAACACATCACAAATTTCCGTGTCATCCTTGCACAGAGGCCATGCTAATCTTCTCTGTATCGTTCCAATTTTAGTATATGTGCTGCCAAAGTGAGCACCCCACTGACATTTTTAAGGCCTAGTTACAAATACCACTTCAAGTGTCAATAAAAATCCCACATTTTGTTAGTTCTAATATGAAAATCTTTACTTTGGAAATGATGAACAATGAAATAACTACAAGGTAAAATACACATTGGCGACCCACATGCCATGTTTGGTAGCTCTGTCCTGGCTTTCTACTCCCAGTTCATATGGGAGAGCATGTTCACTGACATCACAGCATATCAGCTATCAGCATGACTGGTGTACCATGAACAGCACAGCACTTCAAGGTGGGATCCCAAGTGACTTCCTGCCAAGTCTCTGCTCTATGTTCCAAGAGATGTGAGGACTAATAATAATAATAATGTCAATAATAATGATAATAATAGTAATAAACCTTTAGCTTCATTATTTAACCATCTCTCTTATTATCTAATTATCCAAAATAGCATTGAGAGTTGCTATTTCTAGTCAGGCAGAGCAGCATAAAAAGCCATCTGAGGGCTGGGCATGATGGCACATGGCTTTAATCCCAGCACTCAGGAGGCAGAAGCAGGTTGGTCTCTGTGAGTTCAAGGCCAGCCTGGTCTACAGAGTGAGCTCCAGGGTAGCTGAGACTACAGGAAGACCCTGTCTCAAAAATACCAAAAAAAAAAAAAAAGCCATCTGAGGATGACTCTTCAGAACAACTTCATTCTGATTCATGGGTCCAGCCCCAAGAAGGGGAGCTCTAAGCCATAGCAGCAGGAAAATATGATGGGAACAAAGACTTTCCACGAAGTAGGAAGGACCTGGCCTGCACACACCCTGGAGAACAGAGCTGCATGCAACTCCCAGTGATCCATCCCCAGAGCTTCTCCTGGGCTCTGCTACAAAGCAGAGCTTTCAACTAGCCTGGTTCTCTTCGTTCATGAAGGCCATCTCCATAAGAGGAAATGTATGCCTAGTACCACATATAAGTCTGGCAAGAACTAATGGCTGGGGAGCTCATAAGCCGAAGTGGTGAACCTACTGTTTATTGTTTTGCTAAATGGATCAAACCACCCTCTAAATTCATAGTGTAGCTCTCAGACCTCATTAGAGAAGTTTCTTTGTGCAATAGACAGGGGAGTAATGCAGAAACTGACAACTGTTCACAATGCAGAGAGTATCTATGTAGGACTCAGTGGCCAATAGGGCATCTATAGCACACCACTCCCGACATGGGTCAGGGACCATCATGGAAAAGGGTGTGGAAAGATCATAAGGGCCAGAAGTTGGGGAGGACTGGGCTGAAACGGTGTCTTCCGGACAGGACAGGACCACTGCACTAATGAACTCATAGAAGCTGTGTGTTTGCTTGCATAAGACCTTCACAGAAGCCAGCAGGTCAACAGGGCAGGATGGGAGGGAGGTACTCCCTGCTTCTAACTGAGGCTCAATTAACGGTTGATTATGGCTGGAGTAGGGAAAGTCAATTTTCTTTAAGGGTGTGGCTCCCGGTAGGTTGACCATGTTCCAGCAGATGGTCTCACACCTTTGGGGGAGGGGGCCGGTCAGTGGCTTCAGTGGGTTATTAAAAAGAAAGACAGATATGAAATTGGGAGGGTCGCAAAAGGTCGGGGGATGTGAAGGGAATTATAGGGAGGAATGCAGGATGGGTATATTCAAAATATATTCTGCATGTATGACATTCTCAAAGAATTAACAAAAATGTACTTTGAAAACTAGACATACAAATAGCATTGAAGCCAGGCATGGTGGTACACACCTTAAATTCCAGCACTCAGAGGGCAGAGGCAAATGGATCTCTGTGAGTTCAAAGCTAGCCTGGTGTCTACCTAGTGAGTTCCAGGCCAGCTGGGGCTTCAGGGAGACCTTGTCTCAAAAAGACAAAAAAAAAAAATCCCTACAACAAATAGCATTGGAAAATGTGAAGCAGATGAGTGTACATTAAACAGAATGATACTCGGAGGGAAACGCAAACTGATTTGAATCTCAGCTTCATCTCTCAGTAAATGAGATCATGAAACAAAACCTGCCTCTTTCGTTAGCTGACACAGAGCCTGGAAGGAAGTCCTAAAGAAATTGCTTCCAAAAAGGTTTAAATAGGGTGTATTAGTTACTTTTCTGTTGTTGTCATAGAAATACCAAGACCAAGGGAACTTATAAAAGGAAGAGTTTATTTGAGCTTACAGTTCCAGGGGGTTTAAGAGTCCATCGTGGGGGCTGGAGAGATGGCCTAGCAGTTAAGAGCACCGACTGCTCTTGCAGAGAACCCGGGTTCAATCTGCAGCACCCACATAGCAGCTGAGAACCCGTCTGTAACTCCAATTCCAGGAGAACTCCAGGTCCAGGGGAATCCAACGCCCTCTTCTGACCTCCAAGGCATTGCATGATATGGGTGCACAGACCTGCATGCAGACAGTACATTCATACACATACAAAAATAAATTAAAAAATTTTTAATTAAAAAATTTAAGTATCTTTAAAAAAAAAAAAAAAGAGTCCATCATGGTGGGGAGGCATGGTGGCAGGAGGTGTCAGAGCAGGAGCACAAAGCAGAGGTTCACATCTTCAAGCAGACACAGGAAGCAGAGAGTGACTAGAGATTGACAAGGTTCTACGGACTCTCTAAGCCTGCCCCCAGTGACGGACTTCTTCCAGCATGACCACACCTTCTAAGACCACCCAAAACAGCACCACCAACTGAGGACAAAAATGTCCAAATAATTGGAGCCTATGTAGGACATTCTCCTTCACACAGGGTTTTGTTTGGTGTACCATTCAGGTGACTTTGCTGAACTTTCCGTTAGCTCTCCATGTGAGTGTCTGTGTCCCATGCGATCTAGTCTACCCTCCACCAAAAATAGAAGGCATCATATTAGTTAGAGTATCGGCTCTGCTTTCCAGCAGATGAGGGTGCCAGAGTCACTTCTGAGCTGTGCTCTGAGTGATCACCCATGGAGGAGGGAGAACTCTGTCAGGGGTTTTACTCATTTACATTTCTGGACAGTTATTAAAATGCCATCAATGATGAGAAAACATAAGCGATGATCAGTAAACAAGTGATTCTAACGCAACCTCCGCATGCTTTTCTGTTCTTTCTCTGTGATGCAGGAGGAAGGATGCTGGCTTCTTATCCTACAAAGATCACCTGCCCGTGAGCCAGGTGGTGGTTGGAGATACTGACCGGCAAGGGTCGGAAGCCAAGCTGAGCGTGGGTCCCCTACGCTGCCAAGGAGACAGTAAGTGTGCCCAGCAGCTGTGTCTTCTTTCTTATCACACTGAAATAGTGTTTCCAAGCTCCTCAGAGAGTGCCAGAAAACAAACCTCCTCTTCAAAGATGACACATAAACCACAAACAGAACCAAACAGAGAGCTATATGGACCTTTACTGGTAGTTGAGGGTGTCTCCCGTACAGGAGTCACAATCCTGGCTTAAGATGCTGTACTCCATCTTCCTTGTCTCGTCATATGTAACAAGTTAATGATAATATGAATAGCAATGCAAATAGCATAAAAGCGCCACTCGACAGCTGGGATTCCACTGAGTGCTGCTGTTAATGCCATTAGCATAACTATTTATATCAGCATAAACTGACTTTATGGTGATATAAATAGTAGCATTATGGCTTAATGTATCATTGTAAACTTGGATTATGGCCATATAAAGTTTGACATTATTGCTATCAAACTCCATCATCATCAAAGCTTGATGGTCCCTTGAAAGGCAAAGATTGTTTCTATAATGATGTCCTGCTTTCAGGACTAGGCACCATGGAGAGGAATTTGGGGCTGTTAGCTTGACCAGTGGGAGGGAAGGGAGTTAGCATGATGGTCCCACCTAATTAAGAGCACCATTAGGATCTGATGTTGTTTGATACTCTTCGGTGTGTTTTATGTGCAGGGGAGGGATGCAATGGAAGGTTGCTATGGGGATTCTGCAACGAGCACCCTGGGCATCATTTCCCCACTCTTCCTGCACCTGTGGTTCAGGCAACTCTCATGGGAGTTCTATGCTTTGTGTGATTGTGTGCTAGGCATTAGGAGACCTAGATTCTACTCCCTCAATAACTGGCTTGCCCGGAGACCTCAGGCAAGCCTCTCCATTTTCTCAGCTGTAGTAATGAGACTACCACCTGCGTCCCAATGCCTCCTGGGGAGGCCATAAAGATTTTAGGGCCTGGATTTGGATTCCTCCTACCAAAGCATTATGTGAGATGGAATATTTTTTTTTTACTACTTCTGTAAATCAATGGTGAATTAGGCCTTCTCAGTAATAAATACTAGCAACCACTCGAAGAGGTGTTCTAAGGAATGCAATGATGCATGCTTAGCTGTTTACTACTTAGTTAATTGAAGCTGTCAGCAATTAAGCGATGGAATGCTTTTAATGCAAAAGCAGGGTGGGTTTTGGACTCATTTTTCTCTTCTTACATTGGGAAAGTGAAATTGCTTCCTTAAAGCAAAAACTGGTCACAAAAAGATCCTTATCAAACCTTCCCTGAGCAATAAATAATACATTATCTGTATAGCTAAACTTTATGAATGTGCAGTAAGAAATTCGATCTCACTTCATTAAGGAAGATACTATCATAAAACAGTAAAAAAATGTGCATTTTTAAATAAATATGCTGAGAGACAGACCATTGTGTCCTATAAAGTTAAGCTCTCCTGTATTGTAGAAATGAAAGCCAGTTCTGTCACACTGTAATAAGTTACTAATATATAAAGATAAATACTTCTGATTTATTAATTCTAATTCTGAACTTCACTTTGAATTAGAGAAAAGGGTCTCATCAACTGGCTGATTTAACTTTTTACAAATAGAAATCTAAGCTTTACTGTCAATGGAAGTTTCTATGTTAGAATATATTGTTTTTATAGTTACTTTATTATTGCAGATTATGTAAAAATGATTTCTCCTAATCCACAAATCAGTCTACAGAAAGAATTTACCATGAGACTGCTTTTTGAGCCAATACTTTGCCAGGCACTCTTGGAAATAAGAAAAATATGTTCAAATTGTGTTTAAAAAAGGCACATGAAAGTCTTGGGAAACACGAAATGGTTTATAACTTCATATTTGATTTTGATGATCTGATAGAAAATGATTGCAACTGATTGCTCAAAAGAGGAGTGAGAAAGGTTTGTTTAAGGTAGATTCTGTTTGTGTGTATATGTATGTGCACTGTGTGGATTCATGCATGTACAGGCATGTGTGCTTGGTTATACAGGCATGTAGAGGCCAGAGGCTGATGCTGAACCAGCTTCTTTGATCGCTGTCCACTTTGCTTTTTGAGACAAGGTCTTTCATTGAACCTGGTGCTCACCATGTTGGCTGTGCTAGCTGGCCAGTGAGCCCCTGGATTCCCCTGCCTTGCCACCCCCCTCCCCCCAGCACTGGGATTATAGGTGTATATAGTCACACTCATCTTTCTAACTGGATTCTGGGATCTTAACTCCAGTCCTCACGCTTTCATAGCAAGCACTTTATCCTCTGACCATCCCCCATGCCTAGACTATATGCTTTTTAAATATTTTATTTGTCAGTTTTATTTTATGGGTATGAGTGTATTGGTTGCATGTATGTAAGTACACCAGTGTCATGCAATAGCCACAGAGATCAGAAGAAGGTGTCAGATCCCCCCGAAACTGGAGTTAAGGAGGTTTTTAGCTGCCATGTAGATGTTGGGAATCGAACCCATGTCCTCAAGAGCCACCAGTGCTCTTGGCTGCTGAGCCATCACTCCAGCCCTAAGACCATATTTTTTTTTTTTGGTCTTTTTGAGACGGGGTCTCCCTGTAGCTCTGGCTGTCCTGGAACTCACTCTGTAGACCAGGCTGGCCTTGAACTCACAAGAGATCTGCCAGCCTCTGCGTTCCAAGTGCTAGGATTAAAGGCGTGTGCCACCATGCCTGGCCAAGACTATTTTTTTAAAGAAAAACAATAGGAAATGTATAGCAACCATTGCTCATTTAAGTTTCTGTTCCAAAGCTGTATTCAGAAACATTATTAAGACCATTAATAAAACCCACTCTGACTTCATTTACTGACACTGCATGGTTCAGTATAGTTAGAATGCTGTAAATTCAGGGAGATACTTTTAAATAGTACTTACCGACATTTCATAAAAAGTACAATTATATGGAATACTTTTGTATTTGTGAGAGAAAGACATCTTCCTTTTCCCCAAGGAAACCAAGAATATGTGTTGTATAAACTGGACCTGCCAGGCAGCAGCCAGCAGTCAGAAGCTTGAAGGCCAAATTTCCTTTAAGAATGCTCTCACGTGGGTGCAGTCACGATGAAATATTCCACATGTACAGTATTTCCCAGTTTTACACATGTCTGATCTCCTTGGGCACCTGTAGCCCCATGTGCAGTGTGTAAGGCAAATATTTTCTGTTGTACAGATGAACAAATTGCTTCCTTTCAAATGGCATTTACACAATACATTTCCAAGTACCGTTTCAGGCTCCCAGAAGAAAAATGGAGCAAAGAATAGAAACAAAAGCGGCCCTTTGCTCGCCCCTCTGTGATGGCCTATTAAATTCAGTGTCTTAAAATTCCCCTTGGGTTTCAGCCCACCACAAGACCCACCCACCCACGTAATGCAAAGAGGATTTAATTCATGTCATTTTTAAAGTCGCCTAGTGAGTTTATGCTGTTACTTATGGAGATGAGCTTACTTTGTGACATGTCCTGAAGTCTGTTCAGAGCTACCATTCATCAAAAGCCACCATGAACAACCTCTTTCTCTAAGGAACAAGCCGCGTGATGCCAGCTCTCCAAAGGGGTTGAATTCGGTCCTGGGCCCATTCCCAAGTTGCAGAGAATGAAGCCATTTCTGTGGCTCTAGCCAACCATGTCAGTGGTTTCTGTTGATTTCATCATGCCTGCTGAGTTTCCTTTTTACTTTGATTCATCTAAACTCATAGAGCCATATAATCAAAATGCTAAAGAAAATCAGTGCCTCGCACAGGGGGCTGCACAGGGGCTGCTGTGTGTTTCCCACACAGCACTCTGAAATGCCTGTGCCCTGACGGGCTTTTTTTTTTTTCATTCAAATACATCCAAATGGAAACTTCCAATCTAAATGAAACTGAAAGAGTGACTTGTGATGGATGGTTTGCTAAGATAAAAATTGCATAGACATTAGGAATTTCTCTTAAACCACTGGTGCTAACCTGGCGGAGGGAAAAACAAACTATTCAGAGGATCAAAACTCAATATCGGGGTAGACATTGTTCTCAAATTTAAATATAGGCACAAGATCTGAGGTGGCTGTGAAACTTTCGTGGAATAAAAGATTTCCATTTTTGAAGGCAGACATTTCGTTCAGACTGTATGTAGTGACTATAATTATCTGTGTGAATGTAGGATTTGCTGGGTAATTGTTTGGCTCTCAGCTATACGAAGTAAAGATTTACCATCTCGTCTTTAAGGATACAGACTTTAAACAATTAATTGGGAGCAAGTTTGCTACAAAAGCAAAGGTTCTTGACAAAGCCAGGCAGAAGCAGGCCGGTAAGGCATGCTACTGGAGAATTGCTTCCCAGTCCACACCGGAAAGCTGCTCCGGCGATGGGAGCTGACAGGCAGAACGCTCCAGTCACACTGCGGGTTTAAGATGTAAATTCAATTTCTTAGAGCTGCAGAGGTGACCCAGAGGCAAAGAGGGGAACTGGCAAGGCAGGTGACACATCCGAGCTCAGGTCCAGAACACTGTGAGGTGGTGATGGAGTTGTAGCCAAATGACAGTGGACATTTGTTCTTCCAGAAAGTAATCGTGTGTGCCAGAACAATAGAAAGGCCGCACTCTGTTTACTGCAAGAACTTTCTAATCCAGGACCATAGCCTTCTGATTCCACACGAAGACAGACTGGGCAGGGCCAGGTCCATATGCTGTTTATCCACCAATGAAACATTTCCTGAGGGTGGAATCAGGCCTGACTCTACCCTCCATGTCCCTGTGGCCCCCTCACTTCCTAGAAGCTTCTCTTTGCCAATCTGCGTCCCTTAGATGAGGAAAAAAGGAGAGGAAGGGATGGCCAGTTTTCCTTCTGAAGAGATAGCAGCTCCTCTGGTTGCAGAGAGGAGCAGAAAGTGTTTATTATCCTCTTCATTTGCCTGCTTCAGGGAGGGTTCTAGTTTGTCTTCCATTGCTCTGACAAAACACTCTGACCAGACACCAACTTGGAGAGGAAAGGGTTTATTCAGCTTACATCTCCTGGGTCACAGTTCATCATTCAGGGAGCCTAAGGCAGGAACTCAGGGCAGGAACCTGGAGGCAGGAGCTGAAGCACAGGCCATGGAGGAGTGCTGCTTACTGGCTTGCTCCCCTGGCCCATGCCCAGCCTGCTCTCTTATACTGTACATAACAGCCTGCCCAGGGTGGCACCACCCATAGTGGGCTGGGACCTCCCACACTGCTCGACCATCAAGATAATACTCCACAGATGTCGCCACAGGCCAGTCCAATGGAGCCAATTCCCCAATTGAGGCTCCCTCAACCCAGGTGTGTCAAGTTGACACTAAAGCTATCCAGCAAAATTGACCCCTTGTCAACTTGACACACAAAACACATCACTATTAAACCACCACCTTTCCAGTTCTTGTCCCCAAAGTATGATGTTAACATTAATCACAACCTAAGACAGTACAACCTAGCCCCACAGTCCTTAAAATGTCCAAACGCTTAAAAGTTCACAGTCTATTAAAAGTCTCTTAACTGTGGGCTGCTGTAAAATCCAAAACAAGTACTGTCTTATTTCAAAGGGAAGAATCAGGCACTCTCAAACAAAACCTAAGTCCAGCAACTAGCTTAAGGCTGGACACCTGGGACTTGCTCACAATCTTCTGGGCTCCAAAGGGTTTCAGCAGCTCCCTTTCTGACTCTACCATCCACAGCACATGCAGCTCATCTCACAGGCCCAGGCCACCTCCACTCCATGCCTGCTGCTGCTCTTGGTGGTCGTCCCATGGTCCTGGCATCTCCAAAAAGCTGGGGTTGCCACTGAAACTGAGGTAGCACCTTCACCAATGGTTGGTCTCTTCTGACCTCTCCTGGTGCAAAGCCTCAGCTTCTCTCCATGACCCCTGCAATCCTGGGGTCTTCACTGCAACCGAGGTGCACTTCCACCAATGGTCTTTCCTGACCTTTCACAGTGCCAAGCCTCAGCTGCTCTCCGTGACCCCCTCAAATTTCAACACCAGAACCATATAGGAGACTCTTACACACTACCAAGTCCTGCTTCTGGCTTGAGATGGAGGTTCGGGCCCTTTCTGGAACACAGCTTCTGTGTGCTGACCCTGAAGAAATTCTTCCCAGAAGAATCACCACAGTGATGCTGGTCTCTTGTTACTTACAGCTGATTTTTCAGCCCCAGCTAACCAGCATCAGTAAAGCAAAGGATTCACTTCAGGTTCTGGTCTCTTGTTACTTACAGCTGATTCTTCAGCCCCAGCTGACCAGAGCCCATAGATTAAATAGTCCTGATGATCTCTGCTTCCCTTTGAAACTAGAAACTTCACAAGCCAGGCCTCCCTCATCTACAACTCTTTCAGCAAAACTGTTCCAAGTTCCACAGCAACGATCTTTAGGCATTCAATGATTTTTCTAGCCCAAAGTTCCAAACGCTTCCACAACCCTTCCCCAAAACACCGAGGTCAGGTCTGTCACAGCAATATCCCACTCTCTGGTACCAATTTCTGTTCTAGTTTGTCTTCCATTGCTGTGACAAAACACTCTGACCAGACACCAACTTGGGGAGGAACGGGTTTATTCAGCTTACATCTCCTGGGTCACAGTTCATCACTTAGGGAGCCCAAGGCAGGAACTCAGGGCAGGAACCTGGAGGCAGGAGCTGAAGCACAGGCCATGGAGGAATGCTGTTCACTGGCTTGCTCCCCTGGCTCATGCCCAGCCTGCCTTCTTATACAGTACACAGCCACCTGCCCAGGATGGCACCACTCATTGTGGGCTGGGCCCTCCCACACTGCTCGACAATCAAGACAATACTCCACAGATGTGGCCACAGGCCAGTCTAATGGAGCCAATTCCCCAATTGAGGCTCCCTCAACCCAGGTGTGTCAAGTTGACACTAAAGCTATCCAGCACAGGGAGGCAGGAAAGGAGAAGGAGAACAGGTCCCTGGTGCGGGTTCTAAATCTAAACTAAGCCCTTTGCCATCTGTTTCTCTATTGATTCTTCCCTTTCTGGTCCCTATGTGGGGGTTTACAATTCATTTCAGGGGTGGGATTAGAAAATAACCCTCATTTCTCTTCTACTCCATTGGAGTTGATGTTAGGAGAGGAAGGGAGGAGGGGAAAGAGGGAGAAAGGAGGGAGAGGAGAGAGGGAGAGGGGGAAGAAATGGAGAAGAGAGAGAGAGAGAGAGAGAGAGAGAGAGAGAGAGAGACATCTCCTCTGCTCTCGGGGGTACATACATCTAAACATATGCAAAGAAAGAACTGAAGATAATCTCCCTTCTGACTTCTAAGTGACATACATCACTTTCACTCACATGCCATTGTCCACAACTCACTCTACACCTAGGTCTAATTCGGAGGGTAGCTAAGAAGCATAGTCTTCCTGTTTGGCCTGCAGGAAGAAACAGCTGCACACTCTGTATTCCTCACACAACAACATGTCTTCTAACATTCTACATGAATCCAAAGCTAGTCTCCACATGAGAGAAAAGAGGGAAAGCTGATAAAATAGCTCCTAATCTATTCTTCACAGAAGATATGGCTCCATTCTCCACTGTGCCTCAGACAGGTCATACAGCATTGCTCCTGCCCCCCCACCCCTGCCCCCAATGCATTATTCTGCATCCCTTCTCAAAACGATCCTTAAGAGTGTCAAAGGAAAAAGTTAGAGTAATTGAGTCCAAAGGGCCTGACTTTATTTTGTATTCCTAGAGCTCCAAAGCCTTATTCTATGAAACAAAGTGACGGCTGAGTAAGAAAGGCTGGTTTAAGAGCAGGGAAAAAAAATAAAACAGAATTAGAGAACAACTGGTCACTTTAAAGTTACTTGTAAGGGCAAAGCAGGTATAAGGAGAATGATGTAAAAAGGTAACAGATTGTTACATCAGGTAATTTCAACTTCCCTTGTGAGGACTGAAGGATGAAGGGGTTAAAGCAGAGAGAACTTCATTGTCAAGCCCGTGGGCTGCTGGGAAACTTGACTCTCTTCCACCCTATTGACTTCTCACTGGTCAAGTAACCACTTAGGTCTATGGTAGTGATAAACATAGATGCTTCCTATTTGATTGCTAGTCTGGTCTATGGTCTGTTGGACACCATACGGGAGTTCAAATCAACGGCCTCCTCTGACTTTTGTTCCAGACATTATAGTGAAGGGTGGTTCTGGAAGTGAAAGAAATGAAGGCTAACCTCAAAACACACACTCCACCTCATTCTTAGAGAGGGAAGAGACTCGCAGTTCTGATGGTTGGATCCTCAAAAGTAAGATGTCTCTGAGAGCCTTTCATGATCTCAGTAATAGTACATTCCAAAAATGTACATCAAAGCAGATGTAAAGCACTATTGCCAGGTTTTGTTTTAGACCCATATTCTCCCTTCACAATAGCCATGAACCTAAGCAGAGAAATTTCAGAACCTTAAGGCTTTGGGATCCCTCTATGGAAGCCCAGATTCTGAGTAAAGCACCTTCCTGGAACCCATTTTCCTAACATTCTCTGCTCCTTCCTTGGGTGGAGCTCTTGGCTCACATGGACCCTCTTCTTGGTGGAAAGCAGTCTCTTAAGTCACCAGAACAGAGAGGACAGAGACTGTATAGTAGGACAGTAGCATTAGAAGATCATTGTCCTTCCTTACCTTGACCATCAACAAATGCTTGGCCTTGGGCTTCAGCCCATGTGGCTTTTGAGGGACAGCACCATCATCCATACATTGTAGAATGGATAAATTTTTAATTTTTTTTATTAATTTTATTTATTTCTGTATGTGTATGAATGTACTGTCTGCATGCAAGTCTGTGCACCCGTGTCGTGCAATGCCGCGGAGGTCAGAAGACGGTCCCGGATTCCCCTGGAACTGGAGTTCTCCTGGAATTGGAGTTTCAGACAGCTCTCGGCTGCCATGTGGGCGCTGAGGATCGAACCTGGGTCCTCTGTAAGAGCGGTCGGCGCTCTTAACCGCTAGGCCATCTCTCCAGCCCTAGAATGGATAAATTTGATTACAATCAGTAACCACATCCTGTAAATATACTCTAAATTCATTTCTTCCTTTCCTTGTTTCTTCCCACTATATACACACACACACACACACACACACACACACACACACACACACCATTCATATGCACACACTTAAACCGAGCATATCTCAAAGCAAGAACAAAGAACACAGCCTCCTAAGGGTGGGAGGAAGAGTTTCAGATGTCAACCAGTGCAGACCTCTCATTTCATAGATGAGTAATCTGGGTCTCAGGAGGTTAAATGATTGGTGCAGGGTCTCACAGCTGGCTTATGGCAAAGCAGAGAGACAGAGAACTTGATACGAAGCAATGCCCAGATGAATGCTAGGACCTATGAGGAGCCTTCGACTGGCACTGTAAGTTTATGAAGAGCTGAGCAGGAGGACAATGTGCTGTGAGGTCTCCTCATTCTACCCACTGTGAGCTCAACCGTCCACAAACTTTGATAGACAGCACCCAATCACAGGGATGAAGAATGAGGGGACATAAAACAGGTAATTTCTGTGTTTTCCTGTTATTTCCAGTTCTGCCAGGGCTTTCTATTTGTGTTTTTGTTTGGGGTTTGCTTTGGTAGATAATGGACCGTAAGTGGAAATAATAACCTCTGTTTTGCTTTGGGTCCCATTCCCCCTGCTCGTGTCATTGGCTACTTGCAAGTGGAGAGCCGGAGTAGCTCTGGGAAAAGAATGAAATAATGAAATTCTCTCAGGCTCACAACCTAGGCTGATGTCCCATTAAAGGACCGATCCCCAGGGAACATGTAGGTCACCTCCGATTTACAAAAGCAGCACCTTGGCTAAGTTGAAGGGAACGTTCCTTTTCTTTTTGTCTTCCTGACTCTTTGGTCACTTCCAACATTTAGAAGACCGGTCATTCCCCTAGGAAGACTCAACTCGTTGGCATCATTTAACCATTCAACTTCAGCTTTAGCTGCAAATTCATTGTTGGAAAGTGAAATTAGTTATAATTGGAAAAATAAGAGAGTTTCTATTTTGCGATTGCATGGAGTGTGTGTGTGTGTGTGTGTGTGTGTGTGTGTGTGTGTGTACATGACTGATATTCTCACCTATTACCTCAAATGCTGCTTCTGTTTCAAAGAACTGAACCCCCAGAGGTGATCAGGTGAAGAGGGGTGATGTCCAGGCTGGATTCTGCTGATATGGTGAATGATGAGATCTCATAGATGAATGATCAGATTCATAGATATGCTTCATCTAGTGCATTGTCTCTCCCTGAACTTGGTATTCTCTGCAGAAGCGACAGCTATGGAAATGATAGCATCCCCACCTAATGGAGAGGATTTACTCTCTGAATAGTGGATCCCTGTGGTCGGGTTCCCATGCTGAACTTCTTCAAGAAATCTCACTGTTCACACAAGAAAAAAAACTTGTTCTATTGATTTTAAAACATTCTAGTGTGGAACACTCTGGGAATTAAGAAAAGCACAGAGTGAAACAGATTCTAGCCTGTTTTAGGATCTACTCCTGAAAGTGAATTCAACCCAATAAGCCTTTACAGAGGAAAATGTCACCCATGGGAACAGTTTATTGTGCAAAAATTTCTACCAAAGCTCAGGAGGTAAGGATGGGAGTTTGCATTCCTAGTGAGAATTTGAATGTAAAGCTTGAAAACCTTGTATAATTGGGCTACACAGACTTTTTTTTTAATTCTTTGACAATTTCATAAATCTATACAATAAATTTTGGTCATTTTCACTGCCCTTGGCACAGATTTTAGCATTCTTGGAAATTACCTGGAAAAAGAGAATTGTGATGAGGAGGTCTGGAACAGATCCTCCAAAGGGTGTCTACACTGGCTAGTGGACCACATTTAGAGTAGCCAAGTCCCCCAAGGTGTGTCTATGCTGGCTAGTGGACCACACTTAGAGTAGCCAAGTCCTCCAAAGGGTGTCTACACTGGCTAGCGGACCACACTTAGAGTAGCCAAGTCCTCCAAGGGGTGTCTACACTGGCTGGTGGACCACATTTAGAGTAGCCAAGTCCCCCAAGGGGTGTCTACACTGGCTAGTGGACCACACTTAGAGTAGCCAAGTCCTCCAAGGGGTGTCTACACTGGCTAGTGGACCACACTTAGAGTAGCCAAGTCCTCCAAGGGGTGTCTACACTGGCTGGTGGACCACATTTAGAGTAGCCAAGTCCCCCAAGGGGTGTCTACACTGGCTAGTGGACCACACTTAGAGTAGCCAAGTCCTCCAAGGGGTGTCTACACTGGCTAGTGGACCACACTTAGAGTAGCCAAGTCCTCCAAGGCGTGTCTACACTGGCTAGTGGACACATTTAGAGTAGCTAAGTCCTCCAAGGGGTGTCTACACTAGGTAGTGGACCACACTTAGAGTAGCCAAGTCCTCCAAGGGGTGTCTACACTGGCTAGTGGACCACATTTAGAGTAGCCAGTCCACGGCAGCATGAAGAACACGGGCTTTGAATCCAGTTTTGAGGAAACTAGGATCTCCTTCACTAACATTCTAAGAAAGCCTAATTAGCAGAGCCAATAAGAATCTCTAAGCCTTCGTGACTGTCATCATTATGGTATTTATTCATTATTATAAATTGAGTGGTGAGTTCAATATCAGAAAAAACCCATCCCCCATCCTTTGATCACTTTATACCTTTTACCCTTGTGTACTAGTAACACTTCCTGTTGCTGTAATAAAACTCCCTGACAAAGCCAGTGTGGGGAGAAAGGGCTTATTTCAGCTCAAGTTGGAGGGTGAGACTGCCATGGCTAGGACGTCGCAGCAGCAGTGCCTGCTGTCCCTGCTCACACGGCATCCACAGTCAGAAGGCGGAACGTGCTGAAGGTCAGTGCCGGGTTTGGGCTACCTCTGGTCTAGTTCCTCCAACAGGCTGTTCCTGTTACCACCTCAGGAACTTTACCGGTAGTTTCTTCTACCCAGAACCTTCTGGCCCAGGCCTCACCTCATCATGCAGGTCTCAGGTTTGATGTCACAGGTCTCTCACCACACATTGCAGTGGCACAGTCACTCATACCTCACCGTGGCCCTTATTCCTTTCTTCACAGAAATTGCCATTCATTGAAATCATCTCTGCAAGATACAACACAGTTCTGGCACTAGGTGCCCAAGTTAAGGGCACAACCCCAAACGGGACACCTTCCCCTCAGATACCAGCTGCATGCCACTGGCACTTCTAGCCAGGGGGTCTCCTGTCACATCAGTGCGCATCAAAGAACAGCAAACCTCACCAGAGCTTCAGCTGTGTAGGATCCTACAGGAATTTCATTATATGCACAGGGTATTAGCCATAGGGTGAAGTTCAACTCCAAGACTGTACCAGTACAGTCCCAGGAATCTAGACCGAGACCAGATGGACAATTTCCATCAGTTCCCTTTGTCTGTTTGAGTTAACCCTGTCCCCACCAGCAATAGTTGCTGGCAGCCTTAGGCAAAGTTGGACAAGTTGGCTAAGTCTATAGCTCAGAACCAAGGATGGTGCCTGCCACTGGGGGCACTCCAGCGTTTCCAGGAGATGAGAATGAATGGTTAACTAACCACAAATGATTTAAATAGGCACTGCAGTTTAACAATAGAAGCCGTGCAGCGAAGCACATCATGATAAATTGCAGAAAACCAGCACAGACAATGCTTGTACTAGGGTCCAGGACAGGAACTATCACTGGATTTATATGCACAGCTATTTTTAACCTCAGCAAGCTTTTTAAACATTTCTTCTTCTTAACTAAATGAAAACTTTTATTCCTTTGTACCTTGAAAATCCCTTGAATCTGATGATTATCTTCAAATTAAGGATTAAATAAGAAAACTCTTTTCACTAAGTTTTTATACTTTCTCTGGCAATTCTAAATTAAGATGCATATGAAGTATTAAATTTATACAACTCATTGTTTAATCTAAATTAGATTAACCCTCCTGGCCCCTCACAGATCCAAGTGAGGGTTCCACACTTTTGTTTATCCATGTCTCAAGGTTATTACTGACAAAATTACAATTAGTCCTCCAAACCTATTGTTCAGGTGCTAAGCTGTGAGCTATAAACTACCTCACTCTGGCATAATTAAAACTGTTCCAGTTCACCTACTTTACGATCTGACTTGGTTTTGCATAAAGCTTCCTTCCCAGGTCCTGACTACATGTGGGCCTTGGAAACTTGGAGCTTATTACCAAAGAAAACTTTAAAATCAGACTCTCCATGATGTTTTCTCAGAGTTCTGTAGTAGCAATCTTCTTACTATCAGGGTTAAAAAGAAAATGTACTAAACCAGGCATGGTGGAGCATTTGCGTAATCCCAGTACTCCAAAGGTTGAGTTCAAGAGGATCACCAGTTCCTCGAAAGCCTGAGCCACATAGTGGAGACTAGCCTAGGCTACGTAATGACTGTCTCTATAAAAGGAAATGTCATTAAGTCATGGTAAACATTGCATAAGTCTTTTCTTGTTTTAGAATGAATACCTAACCCAAATTAAGAAGAAAGAGACATACGTTTTATCTCTGAGGAACTCTGAGGCGGGGGGGGGGGGGGGGGATTCCCGGAGCTGCTGGATGGGCAGCAGAGATACAAGACCAATATATAACCAAGATGCAGCCCCTAAGTATAACCATAAAACAGCCAAACCAAGAAAGAAAAGATGGCTTAGGTTTGATGAAGATATGTTCTCTGCCCATTAGAGTCTGGCCAGGCCTCTTCCATGCAGAGCTTTCTAGACTCAGGCAGAATGAAGAAAATGAGGTGACTGGGCAGTCTTTTCCATAATCCCTTTGTCTACTGCTTTATGTATTCCTTAATTCAATTTTAGAAGATTATCCCAATCAATTTTTATGGTATTTAGGCCTTTAGGAATAAATTTTCTTATATGAATGCTATGCAAATTAAGGCTGGAGCTTAAAATATGGCCTTTTAGTTAATGGAAACGAGATATATGTGTCTGTTCCAGTTCTTCCAATGATGCACTGAGAAAATATAATAATGTGTTCAAGACTGTCTCCAGCAGCTCCACTTCCTGCAGGCCTTAGCTTACCTTCTTTTGGTTTGACCAAAGAAACAAAGTGAATTCCAACTACCTCAATGGTCTCCAACCCCAAATTTAAAAATGGAAGCAAAGGAAAACAAAGAAAGGAAAGAAGGGACATAAAGGATGAAAATTTTAAGCAATGTTGCTTTTTTATTAAATAACGCCTAGAAATTGAATGTGGGGGAAAGAATATCACACAAGCATTAAAGCTAGGAAAATTCTCTGATTTTTAAACATGTTTAAGTATAGTTCTTCTTTAGTTCTGTCTTTTAAAGGGATAATTCTCCTTAAAATTATCACATTCATAGGTGAAGAATTAATCTCTTGCTGTTTAAATATATCACAGTACTAAAATTCCATTTGTGTGTTTCTTGCTTGTCTTGTGCTGATGGCATGAACAAGAAATTGCTTGTATCTTGGATATCTGCAGTTAAAAGACCACACTTCAAGGCAGTGTCTGTAATAAAACTGATGTGGCAGTTTCCCTTTCAGGCTAAGGAAGACAAGGCACTATTTATCCCCCCTGAACTTCCAGTGGCCAAATCACATCTGGAACTAGTCACATCCTTGTGGGCACTGTCAATCTAGACTAGATCATGACTCTACAAATTTAGTGAGTTCTGTAATGATAATTTTTTTAAAGCCCAACACAAAGCAAACAACTTTGAGCATCAATTCTCAGGACAGTCAGGAAAGCCCCTAGGCTGCCTCTCTTCCTCTTTTGGCCCACAGGTCTCTCCCTAACTGTCTCCTCTCCACCCAAGCACCAGGCATTAAGGAATACAGAAAAGAACTGGACAACACTTATTTTCAGGAAAACGTCATATAGTTTCTACTAATTCTGCTCTTTTTCTCTCTCTTTTGGTACTGTTAAACATACACACAGGCACACACACACACACACACACACACACACACAGGAGAGGAAGGGAGGGAGGGAGGGAGGGAGAGAGGGAGGGAGGGAGAAAGAGAGAGAGAGGTTCTCTGGCCTTCAGAATTTAGCACCAATCCTTCCTTCTACGACACTCATCTCATTTCTAAACCCATCGTAACCAATGTAACCCCAACCAAAAGCTTAGAACAGCTCAGAGACCGATTCCAGTGTCATTGGAGATAGAGAAGAAGGCAAATGAGATTTGAAATTAGGCTTCTGCTGTCCCGTGGAAAGAAGTAACAACAGATAATGAAAGTGAAACCCATCACTGGACTTCAAGAAATCTCTAAAGCCCAGTAGATCTGAATCCATCACAGGCTTTAAACTCGGATTTTGGAGTTTTGTCTTAAATTAAGAAATAATCACCTCCTTCTTAAGAAGTTAAAACACTGATGTGGAAGCCAGGTGTGGTAGCACCCACCTTTAATCCCATCACAGGAAAGAGGCGAAGGCAGATGGCTCTCTGAGTTCCAGGCCAGCCTGGTCTACAGAGCAATTTCCAGGGCTAAATAATGAGACCCTGACTCAATAGAAAGCAAAAATAAAAACAAACAAGCAAAAAAGCAACAAAATGGTGATGAACTAATCTTTAATTCAGAAAAGGTCTGTGTATGTACAAGAGAGCTCCAAGTTTGAATCTGTGTCTTTTTGTGTGCTGTTTACAAAATCATTTCATGCATTTCACCCAAAGCCATCAAGAGTGAGGACAGAACCCTCGTATCTGTGATCTGCACTCCAATGGGGATGAGACAGGGCACTAGGAGGACAGAGCATCCCCCTTTCTGTTGGCTGTGACTTGGGCTCAATGCTCCCCATTAGAGTTGTCTGTGATGATAGAGGTTGCAATGGTTAATGCTGACTGCCAATTTGAATGGATTAAGGGATGCATAGGGAATCAGTAAAGGATACTTGGGTGACCTTGGGGCACATCTCCAGATTAGATTATGAGGGTTCTGACTGCTTATATGACAGAGGTTCCACAAGATCATAGTGGAGCAAGCCTCAACTATAGCTCAGTGCAAGAGTGTGTACTTAGTACATGAGACATCCTGTGTTCAATTGCCAGCATGTCCTTACCACAAAAACAGACTATAACAGAGTTGAAAATGTCCTAGTGCCTAGTGACATCACGATCATCCTGACACGCTCATATTATTCATTACCCACACGTTTGTAGTGACACTGGGGTCAACAAACTGACCACACTGTCTGTTAGTTATGTGAAATGATAGCACATAGAATTATGTCCAGTATTTGCTATACTCTGCTTTTCATTATTATTTTAGAGTGTGTCTTTCTACTAATATGAAATGTGCTATGGAGCAATAAGGCCTGTTATACCAACAGCAGCCTCACATCTGTTTAAGAAGCTAAATTGAGTGATTGTGCACTAGTTACATATTAGTCGATGATAATTATGCTTTAAATATTAATCTTTGAGATCGGTAGTAGGAGATGGTCATTCAGAAGAACAGCTGTTAAAGACAAGCTCAAGCCAACTGAGGAAAACTTGGAATGTAGGAAGAAGGTAAGGAGCCGTTTCTGGGATCTCCAGGCATACCCCGAATCTCATTAGAGCATGTAGCTTACTCATTGGTCTGGTTTACTACAGACGAAGGACACAAAGTCAGGAAAGAGAAGTAGTCAACAGGACCAAGTCTAGAGGAAACCAGGCACCCAAGTTTCTAGGATTCAGAGAAAACATGCTTCATTTCCCTAGCAATAAGTTGCATAAACATATATGAAGTGTTCGTTCACCAAGGAAGCTCATTGGAGACTCGGCACCCAGAGACTATTTTGGAGGGAGGAAGAACACTGGTTATGAGACCCAGCCTGTAATGCACCCAAGTCCCAGCCCTCCAGAAGTAAAGCTAATATTCAACAGGAGCTATATCGTTTGTATTAACACTTTGGACCCCGCATGGCATGCTTCTAATTCATCAGTTAACTCTTCTGAAATCCATATATGGGACTTCCCCAGCACAAAACGATGCCCCTCTCCTTCCAAACCTGCACAATTAGGACCTATGCTCTTATAAATCCTTCAGCGGGAGATGGACTACATCTAGGACTTCACTCAGCACCATGTTCCGCTTCATGTTTTTCTCCACTTTCTTTTTTTTTTTTTCCTCTGAGTCTTTCTCAAAGTCCTAACAGAGACAAGAACAAAGATGGTGCTATTCTCTCTTCCATCAATTATTTGTATGTGGTAGCCTGAAGATCTTGCTCAGCAGTTGCCTGAGCTGGACCAGATACATGGTTTGCAAAGCTAGGTGAGGATGAAGGCACAGGATGATTTGTTTTAAAAGTATGAATTTCGAAAGCCACCTGAACCAAGAATGGGACTGTTTTAAGCCAACACCGGTTGCTATACACTGTTAAGGTCAGCTCTAGACTCCAGGGTACTGCAGACCTGTGCAAAGTGGGTCTATAAGTTTTACTTCTCCGGTAGATTTGAACCTAAAGGAAAAATTTACATTTGTGCAATAAAAATCAAATCATAGCCACATGTGGTGCTGCATGCTTTTAATTACAGCACTTGGGAGGCAGAAGCAAGTAGATCTCTGTGAGTTCAAGGCCAGCCTAGTCTATATAACTAGTTCTATGTCACCTAGGGCTACAGGAAAACCCTGTCTCAAAAAAGACAAAAAAAAAGTCAAATAATATATGGAGAGCAGTTAATAAGAGGACAGCTTTGTAAATATTGAAAAAACTCATTGTATTATTGACTCCTAAATTTCTCTAATAGCACAAATCACCTGTGGTGCTGTCAGCTGCTACTTCCAGAGATTTTGGTTCAGATCTTCAGAATGGAGCCCAGAGCTCTGTTCTTAAGAAGTTTAAAAAAACTTCTAAGAGGTCTGAAAAAACACAACCCCATATAAATACAAGAAGCACATAGAGCACCAAATAGACAAGACCAGAAAAGAAATTCCCCACACCATATCATAGTTAAAACAGTAGATGCTCAAAACAAGGACAAAATACTGAAAGCCACAAGAGAAAACAACAAGTTACATATAAGGGGAAACCCATCAGAATTACAGCTGACTTCTCAGTGCAAACTATGAAACCCAGAAGAACATGGACCAAAGTATTCCCAGTGGTAAATGACTTTAGATGCCAATCCCTATTACTATACCTAGCAAAAATGCCAATCATAGATGAGAGAGAAAGAAAAATCTTTAATGAGATAAGCAAAATGAAAGAACACATGTCATAAAACTAACACCAGAAAATACTTGAAGCAATTCAAAGAACAGAGGAAAGGAGCAATCATCCTTAAGCAACCCAAGAGAGAAATTAACAAAAGCATAACAGAGTAAAAAAAAATACATAGACCAAGAATACAAATGAAAAATAAGTTGAAAGGGAGCAACACACATCTCTCAATAATAACCATAAATATTAATGGTCTTAACTCCCCAATCAAAACACATAGACTGGAAGGCTAGATTAGGAAACAGAATCCATCTATATGCTGCCTACAAGAAACCCATCTCACCCTCAAGGACAGACACCACCTTAGACTGAAAGAATGGAAAAAAATATTCCAAGCAAAAGGTATCAAAAGCAAGCAGGAGTGACTATTCTAATATCAGACAAAATAGACCTCAGTGTAAAATTAATCAGAAAAGACAAAGAGGGCCATTATATCATTATCAATGAAACAATTAACCAAGAATATTTCACAATCTTAAATGTTTATGCACCAAACTCTGGTGCACCAAGCTTTATAAACACAATCCTTCAGGACCTCAAGAAACAGATTAAGGTGCTGGAGAGATGGCCTAGCAGTTAAGAGCACCAACTGCTCTTGTAGAGGACCTGGGTTCGATCCACAGCACCCACATGGTGGCTGAGAACCTTCTGTAACTCCAATTCCAGGAGAACTCCAGTTCCAGGGGAATCCGAGACCCTCTTCTCACCTCCACAGCATTGCACGACACGGGTGCACAAACCTACATGCAGACAGTACATTCATACACATAAAAAATAAATAATAATAATAATAATAATAATAAATTTTTTAAAAAGTTAAATAAAAGAAACAGATTAATCCAAGCATGCTAATAGTCAGGGACTTCAGTATTCCACTGAGTCCCTTGGAAAGGTCAACTGGACAAAAAATAAACACAGAGACATTGGAACCGAACAATACAATACACCAAATGGACCTCACAGATATCTACAGAATGTTCTACCCAAACACCAGAGAATATAACTTCAGTACCCAATGGAACATTCTCCAAAATTGACCACATACTGGGACACAAAAGAAATGTCAACAAATACGAAATGATTGAAATTATTCTATGAATTCTATCAGACCACAGTGCAATAAAGCTCAATAATAACACCAGGATAAGCCCTACTAACTATAAGAACACATGGAGACTAAATAACACAATCCTGAATAATGAGTGGGTCAGGGAAGAAATAAAGAATGAAATAAAAGCATACCTGGAAATAAACAAAAATGACAATACAACACAACAAAACCTGTGGGATACATTAAAGTCAGTCCTAAGAGGGAAATTTACAGCCCTAAATGCCCACATTAAAAAAGCAGAAAGAGAACAAATAAACTACCCAACACTGCAGCTAAAAACACTTGAGAGACAACAACAAATGAACCTTAAACCCAACAGACAGGAAGAAATAACAAAAATCAGAGCAGAAATCAATGAAATAGAAAGAAAACAGTACAAAAAAATGAATCCAAAAGCTGGTTCTTTGAAAAGATAAACAAAATAGACAGACCTCTATCCCAGTTAACCAAAAGAAAGAAAGAGCAACTCCAAATCGATAGCATTCATGATGAAAGGGGAAATATCACAACAGACAATGAAAAGATCAAATCATATGAGAATACTTCAAAAACCTATACTCTACTAAATTTGAAAACCTAAGAGAAATGGATGAATATCTGAAATCCTGGGATTCATCAAAGCTTAACCAAGAAGAGATTGACAGCTTAAACAGATTCATAATACTTGAGGAAATTGAAGATGTAACAAAAAGCCTCCCAACTAAAAAAAAGCCCAGGCCCAGATGGTTTCACAGCAGAATTTTATAAAACATTTAAAGAGGTCTTACAACCATTACTTCTCAAATGTTTCAGAAGGATACAAACAGAGGGAAATATCCCAAATTCCTTCTATTAATGCAGCATCACTCTAATACCAAAACCAGGCAAAGATACAAACAAGAAAGAAAACTATAGACCCATATCATTAATGAACACAGATGCAAAAATTCACAACAAAATACTTGCAAATCGCATACAGACCCACATCAAAAAGATCATCTATCATGACCAAGTTGGATTCATACCAAAGATGCAGGGATGGTTCAACATATTTAAATCAATAAATATCATAAAACACATAAATGGACTGGAAGACAAAAACCACACAATCATCTAATTGATGCAGAAAAAGCTTTTGACAAAATCCACCATCCCTTCATGCTTAAAGTCCTAGAGGGAATTGGACTGCAGGGATCATTCCTCAATGTAATCAAAGTCATATACAAGAAACCCACAGCCAACATCATCCTAAATGGAGAAAAGTTGGAAGCATTCCCCTTAAAGGTAGGAACACAGCAAGGCTGTCCACTATGGCCACTCCTCTTCAATATAGTGCTTGAAATGCTTGCCAGAGCAATATGGCAAGAAAGCAAAAATAAAGGAGTACTAATTGGAAAAGAGGAAGTAAAACTATCCCTTTTTGCAGATGATATGATAGTTTGCCTAAGGGATGCTAAAAACTCCACCAGAAAATTCCTAGAAATGATTAAGAGTTTCAGTAAAGTGGTGGGATGCAAAATAAACCTATAAAAATCAGTAGCCTTTCTTTACACCAACAATAAGCAACTGGAGAAGGAATATAAGGAGACCTTCCCAATGTCAATAGCCTCAAAAAATACCTAGGAATAAACTTAACCAAAGACACCAAAGACCTCTACAACAAAAAAATTTAAACCCAAAAGAAGGAGATTGAAAATTACAGCAAAAGATGGAAAGACCTCTCTTGCTCATGGATTGGAAAAAATTAATATGGTACAAATGTCCATTCTACCCAAATTAATATACAGATTCAATGCAATCCCAATCAAAATCCCCATGAGCTTTTTCACAGACTTGGAAAAAAATCCTTAAATTCACATGGAAAAACAAAAGACCCCAAATAGCTAAAGCAACACTGAGTGAAAAGTGCAATACAGGGGGATTACTTTACCAGACTTCAAGCTATATTACAGGGCTATAGACATAAAGACAGCCTGGTACTGGCAAAAAATCAGACCCATTGACCAATGGAACAAAATTAAAGATCCAAACTTGAGCTCATATAACTTCAGCCACCTCATATTTGACAAAGGGGCCAAAAAAATCTCAATGGAGGAAAGATAGCATCTTCAGCAAATGGTATTGGCAAAACTGGATCACCATTTGTAGAAGAACAAAATTAAACCCCTACCTCTCACCCTGTACAAAAATAAACTCCAAGTGGATCAAAGATCTCAAACCTGAAACCCTGAAGATGATAGAAGAAAAAGTCGGCAGCAACCTACAAGACATAGGTGTAGGAAAAGACTTTCCAAGTCAAACAGCAGCTGCACAGGAAATAAGGACAGCAGCTGACAAGTGGGACCTCATCAAACTCAAAAGCTTTTGTTCAGCTAAAGAAACAATCAAGGAAGTGAAGAGAAAATCCACAGAGGGGGAAGTAACCTCCACCACTGATACATCTGACAGAGCATTAACATCCAGAATACATAAACTACTTAAAAAACAAAGAAGAAAACAAATGACCTACTCAAAAGATGGAGTAAAGAGATAAACAGAGACTTCACCAGTAAGGAAGTAAAGATGGCAGAGAAACATCTTAAAAAGTGTTCAACATCATTAATAATTAAGGAAATGCAAATTAAAACCACACTAAGGTATCATCTCACTCCAATAAGACTAGCCAAGATCAAGAAAACAAAAGACACCAAATGCCGGAGAGGCTGTGGGGAAAGGGGAACACTCATCCACTGCTGGTAGGAATGTAAACTTGTACAGCCAGTATGGAAAGCAGTGTGGAGAACCCTTGGAAGACTCAAAATGAGCCTACCACCTGACCCAGCCATACCACTCCTGGGTATATACCCACAAGACACATCCTACTGTAAAGATACATGCACAGCTATGTTTATTACAGCTCTTTTCACAATAGCAAAGAGCTGGAATCAACCCAAATGCCCCTCAACTGATGACTGGATAACAAAAATGTGGAACTTCTACACAATGGAGTTCATTCAGTGGTAAAGAAAGATGACATCATGAACTTTGCAGGTAAATGGATGGAACTCGAAGCCATTATGCTAAGTGAAGTAACACAGTTAAAGGCAAATGATTTCCCTCATTTGTGGATACTAACACCAAACCCCCAGTTGGCAGGCAAACTGAGCAACTTTATTATTATATTTCATTGTATCTGAAAGCAATGTGAATCTCTTAATGGGCTCTAGAAATGACCTACCACTTGTATTCACACATTGTAATTACCATATATGGGTGGAAGATATATATTCATATTCTAAAAAAGAAAAAGAACATAAAGTTATACTTCTTTTTACCTGCATGCAACTTTACTGTTAAAATGTGAATCTCTAAATGTGTTTTGGAATTCACCTATAGTTTATTTTCAGATTTTGTAATTTTGGTTTATGTGTGGAGTTTATATATGCATATTTTGGAATAATATAAAATTAAAGGGAACAAAAAAAGAGGGAGAAAAACCTATTCGAAGAACTGACCAAAGCAGTAAACTTGTGCATCAAAAGGTTATAAAAGATTGAGAAAAAAATGCAAGACAAGGTGGGCATGGATGGGAGAATGAGTCTAAATTTGATTAAGAAATGTTGTATGAAATGTGCTCAATAAAAATTAGCTTAAAAATAAAAAAAAAGAAGTTTGGGCAAGAATTTTCAAAGCAGGAAATTGTAGAAACTTTGGCTAAGAACATTGAATTCAGGGGCAGACAGACCTGAGCTCAAATTCTCCAGTTGTCAGCAGTGTGACACTGGGATCATTATTTAACTTCAGTGAGCTTCAATTTCTTCATCTGTAAAATAGAGATAATTATGCTTCGAACAAAAGGTTGCCATGGGAATAAAATGAGACAGATGTATGTAAAGTGCTTAAAAGAGTGACTGGTGCAGTAAGTTCTCAATAATGGTAGTTATAAATATTATGCGAAAAAAGAAGAAAACTCCTTTAAAACTAATCAGTTTTGTAAAACCAGATGAATTAAGATTCATTATAAATCAGTGAAGACAACCATTTGTTTTTGATAGAGTAAACAATGGGAAACAATGAGTTCCCCAAGCCAATGACAATCCCAGTTGTCAGGACCTGGATGTCTAGGTCCTCCCCCAGATCCATACACTGAAGTGTAGTCACCAGCGAGAGAGCATTAGGGTTGGCCTTGAACAGGATTTGGTAAGGAAGCCCCAGGAGAAGCCATTTTCTCTTTCTATACCATCAAGGACCCCAAGAGTGGCCCCTTACCAGGTACTGAATCTACCTGGACTTCTCAGCTTCAAGACTATGAGAAATAAAGTTTTGTTTATAAAACTCTCAGTTGCTCAACTGATGAGTGGATAGAGAAAATGTGGTAAATCTACACAATGGAGTTCTATGCAGCAGTAAAGAAAGAGGACATCATGAGCTTTGTAGCAAAATGGCTGGAGCTAGAGGACATCATGCTGAGTGAAGTAACACAGTCTCAGAAAAACAAACGATGAATGGTATCCCTCATCTGTGGGTGCTAGCGCCAATTACCTAGTTCTAAGTATTTCCTGTGCATGGCCCCTTGAGCTTTTGTCCAAAGCAGTTGGGAGTGATGCATATTGGAAACAACAACAACAACAACAGAAAGGACTGCATCAAAGAACTGACTGAAACAGTGAACTGCTCAAAACAGTCAACTTCCCCATGGAGAATATTGAGAAAGACTGAGAAAGAGATGAAAAGCATGTTTGTCAGAATGCATGAGCTCTGGTGGGGTGGGGGGATGGGGGAAACATGGGTCTAGATTTGATAATATATATATATATATATATAAATTAAAATGATGTCAAAAAACAGACACAAATACCAACTTTAATAAGATAGAACACAATACCTAACAGCAGCAGGAGGAGAGGTTTATTTTGACAGTTTTAAAGGGTATAGTCCATTATGGTAGGGAAGGGAAGGCAGAGTTGTGCTGATCAGAGAAACTTAACTGTTTTAAATTAGTATAATTTCTGATATTTGTTCACAATAAAGCTTTATTATTTTTAGTGGGTGGGCACAATTGAATAGAAGATGATCTTTCTGTAGTTACTGCTTACCAAAATCCATTTTGTGACAGTAATAAATGGTATCTCTAAAAACAGAAAATTCACTGTTCATTAGCCCTTGACTGAATATAAACTATAAAGCTAGTGTCAAATCAAATACAAAATTAATTCGAAAAAAAAATAAAACTCTCAGTTGATGATACTTTGTTAGAACAGTCAAACAAAGGGAGATAAGTACTAATGAGGCATTTGACAGGTTTCAAACAGTAATTAAAAAATTTGAAGTCTAGTTCTAGGATAAATGAAAAGATGTATCTCTGAAGAAGGAGCCATATAATCACCTTATGGGGACCTTGAGAGAACAAGGACAGTGAATAGTCATTTTCTGTGGGTTTGGTAGGGTAGGCAAATGGCTGAAGCTGAAGAATGTTAGACAGCCACTGGCCCAGATGGCTAGAACAGAAGTCTCCTATAGAGAAGGTCTGCATAGACTTCATGGGAAATGCCTGGCCAAGTATTTAATGAGAAAACGTGATGAAAACCAGAACCAGAAAAACCTACAAATGCTGAGCTGAGCCGCACTCTACTGCAGGCAGGAAAACATTTTTGAGTCAGAAAGAGGAAGGGGTGAGGGAGCAGTCTTTGAAGGTTTAATTTAATTTTAAAAATGTGTAGTTCTTCATTTATGCCTAATTACAAAGATTTATACTCATGCCATTTATCTTTCTCTAATATATGTTTTTTTCATGAAAAGAACATTGATAATAGAGCAAATGAGGGAATTCAATGAAGGGTTCGCAAAAGGTTCATATCCAACAATGCTGTGATACCAACACACACTTAAAACTCATTGTTAGATCCTCATAATAGAAATCTTTTCATGAAGCCTTTTTAGAGATACTGTCCCATTTACTGTTACTATAAACAAATACAGCAGATTGAAGATGATAAAGAATAAATGTTTATTTGGCTCAAGGTCTTGAAGGCTGGAATGTTCAAGATAGAGTTGTTTTATCTGATGAAGTTCTTATTGCTGCTGGGTACTCAACAGATTCCCAGAGTGACTTGGAGCATACTGTTCTGAGATAGACTGTTCTAGCTTAGGCCTCACCAAGTTTTGTTATAAAGCCACAGTCCCCTTGGATTACGGTCCCATATTTATAACCTCATTTACACTAGATTGCTCCGCCCACCTCCAACATTATAATGGGATTACATTTCCACCCTCCTAATACCTCACGATGGGGATTAGATTTCAACATGTCTTGATGGGAGCATTGATAGCCAAGTATTAATTGTGTGAAACTTTCCAAAAATACATAACAATGTTAATAGACCCATAAAATGCTGATGACTATGACTTCTCTGATTTTCATTTCATCTATGTATGGTGATTATTACTGACTAAATTATGTTCCCCAAAATATAAGTTGATGTGCTAACAACCTGCATTGCCTGTGAACGTGACCTTATTTGGAAGTACAGGGTCTTCCTGGATGTGATTAAGTCAAGATGAACTGGCTTCAGGTGGGCCAATTCTATAGGAATGATATCCCTCTAAAAACAGAAAGCAGAGACATGATCACACATAGGGGAGACCTCATGAAGACGGAGGTAGAGTTTGGTACTGCCCTGCCTTAAACCAAGGAACATTGAGGATTACTGGCTACCATCAGAGGCTGGGAAGTAGCCCTGAGTGGACTGTCCCTTGGATTCTCCAGAGATATCAACTCTGACAACACCTGCACTAGAGATTTCTCAGCCGAGCACTGTGGGAAAACAAACCTGTGTTGGTTTAAGCCATGAACATTTCACCTGTGGAGTTTTGTTAAAGCAATCCTTGGAAGTGAATCCAATGACTACCCAATCCAAAGAGAGGGAGGGATCATCCAAGAGATCTTATCAAGCTCAAGAGGAGCAGTTCGTTTTCAGAGAGCGAAGAATGATTGTAAGGAGGAAGATGAAGGTCATTGCCATCCTCCTCCAGCAGGCACTCTTCGAGGAGAAAGGAGCTCCCTTTTCCTGAGCTCCCCTTCTGAAGGGCTGGGCTACTTTCACTGCTTAGATATGGTTTATCCCCAGAGGTGGGCGTGTTGGAAGTCTGACCCCTGCATAGCAAATGAGAACCTGTGGGACTTTTAGGAAGAGAGATCTAGACAGTATTGAGAAAAGAGAAATTTTATGTACTTTTGGTGGACAAAGTAGTATAGCTGTTATAGAAAAAAAATTAGCCAGGTGTGGTGGCACACGCCTTTAATCCCAGCACTTGGGAGGCAGAGGCAGGTGGATCTTTGTGAGTTCAAGGCCAGCCTGGTCTACAGAGTGAGTTCCAGGACAGCTGGGGCTGAGGGAGACCCTGCTCGAAAAAAAAAAAAAAAAAAAAGAAAAGAAAAAGAAAATAATATGGAGGGTTTTCAAAAAAACTAAAAATAGATCAAACTATCCTGTTTCTAGATATACATTTAATTTTTACATTTATTTATTTTTGTGTTATGTGTGTATGTGTGTGTTATATAGGTGTATGTGTATGCATGTAACACTCAGAGAGCAATCTTTAAAATTGGTTCTCTCCTTCTACCACATGGAGACTAAATTGAGGTCATCTATCAGGCTTGGTTGCAAGTGCCCATAGCCCCTGAGCCATCTCAATGCCCTTTCATGATATATATTTAACAGAAATTAATTCAGCATACAAAATGTTTACTGTGATAGTACTAATAGCATGTAAGGTAGAGAATCAGTGTAGATATTAACAAACAGTTAAAGGACTGTGGTATATTTATACTATGGAATATTATTCAGCCTAAAGAATAAATACTGAAACTGTCACTTACAACAAAATAGAACTAGAAGACTTCATATGTTTGCTAAGAAGCCAGACACAGAAAAGCAAGCACTATGTGTTTCTTTAGAAGCTAAAATAAATGTCTACCTGGCTGCAGAGTAGTGGTTAATAGAGGTTGGGAAGTGTGTGTGAAATAAGGAGTGAATAGAGGAAGCTGGAAGCATGTGTGAAATATTTCAATGAACCCCACGAATATAAATAATTAATATATTATTAGTCAAAAGTAAAATGAAGAAAAGGAAGCTGGCTGTGATGACTTAGAATCCGAGCACTCCAGAGCAGAGACAAAAGAATCACAAGTTCAAGACCGTCCTCTATCATGTAGCAAGACTGAAGGCCAGCCTGGGCTATGGGAAATCAAGACAACCAAAAATAAAATAATAAAATAAAAGTAAATAAATAACCTTGTTAAAGAATAAAGGAAGCAAGAGGGGGCAGATAAAAGATGTGGGCCCTACTGGGAAATCCGTAGGGCACCAGAGTTACTGACTTTGACCTTGAAGAAATTGATGGAGTTCTTACCAGCCCTGGCTAGTTCTCCCAAAAGGGATGTTATAAAGGAGAGAAACTAGGGATGGAGAGATGGCCTGGTGGTTAAGAGCACTAGCTGCCCTTGCAGAGGACCCTTGTTTGATTCCCAGCACCCACATGGCAGCAAACAATGGTCTGCCACTCCAGGTCCGGGGACCTGACGCCCTCTTCTGACCTCTACAGGCATTGCACAACACAGGTGCACTTACTTCCATGTGGGCAGTACAGTCAGACACATAAAATAAAAATAATAAATTTTTTCAAAAAAGGGAGAAAAACTACCAACTGCCCTCACTCTGGCCTCCTGTCCCACTGAGTGACCGCTCCTCTTCAGACCTGCTCCCACCATGGTGATTCTGTCTGTCACGAGCCTTCACCCATGCAAAGGATGCCCTTGAATCTCAACACCTGGTTGTTACCGTAGAAATATAGGAATGACTTTTATAAAATGGACAGAATCTGGACTAATAACTTTTAATCTTCCAACCAAAAAGCTATGAAGTCATTGAACTATGTGCTCTTGTGACCTGGGCACCTGACTTCAATTTTGAGCTAAATAAACCTGTTTTCTTTATTAATTATCCATCCTCAGGTAGTTAATTATAATGATGGAAAGAAGAGGATGAATACAGCCTACCTGATTCTGCCCATCCCAGAGGAGAAAGCTTTTTTGTAAGACACTGGAATGATGGTAACAGTAGGCTGTAACACCAGTCCTATAACAGAGATTATATCCCCTGCACATCTCACACCTGTCCCATGTCCTTAAACACTCTACAAATCACTCATTTAATCCTCACAGGTATTCTAAGAAGGCAACATTGTTATGCTTAGGTTGCACGTGGGAAAATCAGGCTAAAGCAGTAATTTTCTCCAGCAACAGTGAATGGCAAAGCAGGACTCAAGTCAACTGCCTCTGAGACCATCAGGCTTAGCCTTTGGACTTTAAGGAATTTGCTCAAATAAGTAAATGACACCTTTTGTTACCATAGAAATATAGGAATGACTTTTATAAAATGAAGAGAATCTAGACTAATAACTTTTAATCTTCCAACCAAAAAGCTATGAAGTCATTGAAACATGTGCTCTTGTGACCTGGGCACCTGACATCAATTCCTCTCCTCAGAACCTCAGTATACTACTCTACCCAAAGATAATGAATGAATGTGGGTGTGCTTGAGAATTAATGTATCAAAGGGCTGAAGAGCATGCACTTATCTTCATTGACAACAATGAAGATTAGGAAGAACCTTGGACTGTGTGTATGTGTGTTCTATGCCTAGGAGTGAAAAGGCGAGATTGTCTAATAAGAAAGGTAGATCTAAGTAGTTTCCCAAATGGATGCTGGAGAAATGATTTAGAATTACAGTATGGGTGAGACCTACCTCAAGGACAGTTTCAGAGCACAGTTCCATGGCACAGTTCCAAGAGACCTCTGGGGGAACAGGTGGCCTCTGAGTTTGGGCCCACACTTAAAAGCTAAAGTTAAGGGCCAAGCTGCTTTATTCAAGCATTAACTCTGATGTGGCATGATAAAGCCACTTGGAGTCCTGACTGCATTCTAGCAACTCCAGAGCCCAGGGTCCTGTTGACAGCTCATCACTTGCAAATTTATAGGAAAAGTAATGGTGACATTGATTTCTTAGAGAAGGATCTTCCCTTGACTTCTCCCAACATTCTCCGGAAGTTCCCAACATTCCGTGGTCTATGGAAGCAGAATAACCTTCTGTTTCCCTCTACACGTGGCTTTCCACTCTGTATGCCTAAACCAGCTTCTATCTCTTGTAAGGAAACTCTCATTGCTTGGAGCCCCTCTCATTCAGAAACTCATCACTTTAATGACATCCCTGCAGATCAGACAAACTCTGAGGCTTTGAATGATTGTGAACTTAGAAGACAAGAGGAATGCTCTCCAGCCCATGGCAGTGGCCAACAAGCACTGTACCAGTCTACCCCAAGACAAGATTTCCTGCAGACATTCTCTGCTTCTTTAAGCCCCAGGACTGTGAAGCTCCTCTAGGTTCAGTGAAAGACCCTGTCTCAAAAAAAAAAAAAAATAAGGTGGAAGCTGGGCATGGTGAACCATGCCTTTAATCCCAGCACCCCGAAGACAGAGGCAAGTAGATCTCTGTGAGATGGCCAGCTTGATCTACATATCAAGTTCCAGGCCAGCTGGGGAAATAAAATAAAAATGATTAAGATTGACAGTGATAAAGACACCTGATATCAATCTCTGCATATATGCACATACACATGCCTACAAGCTTGCACGAAGAGCACATATATACCATACAACACACACACACACACACACACACACACACACACACATGAGTGAGATGAAATGAAAGACTTAGATTTCTGCTTACTGAAGCTCATATTTGAAAGTAAAATGAGAGATTTTTCTTCTCTGTGTGTGTATATGTTCACTCAGACAGAAGAAAAGCTGTAAGTTAACATGTATATGATCCTATGATTGCTTTCCTTATTTCAATAAGCATGTATTTATTAATCTATCTATGTACAGATTGGTAAGAAGATTTGTAATAAAATGTTTTTATTGGAGCAGACAGAAGATTTACAAAAGTATTTCTGTTAGATTTTCTGGTTTACTTTCCTTAAATTGGTCCACTTTAGCATTTCAGCTGTTTAAATAAGGCTGATCCATTAGCTTGTGTTCAAAAATGAGCTTGATTATTCATCAACCTTCATGCACCTTGTAGTTCATAGTTTTCCAAATGTCTGTACATTTTTGTTAAACGCAGGCCATTTTGTGTCTATAAAGTCTATTCCTGAAGAAAATGACCTTGCTACTAAACAAGACCATTAAGTTTCCAAATTTACTCTTCCTGGCTTCACGCCCTCCCAATACCATAATTAGCGCCTTGTATGGTTAACTATTACGAGAAAAACCAAGCATCCCCAGATTCTCCACGATGCTTATCATTTGATGGTTTAACTGTTTTCTTCTTCAGTTCCTGCTCTTACCCCAAGCTGTGCAGCTTTTCATTTGGGGGAAAGATGATAAACATATGCCTTTCCAAACTGAGAGCAAAATATTCATCAAGAATTTTTGTAAAGTTTTGACAGACTGAATATATATTTAGAACAAGCTTTTCAATGGCTCATTACCTTTTCTTGAGTTGTGATTTCACCTTATCTACAATTCCTATAGCTAGAAAAGTGCACATTTTCATATGAACATAAAATTTTGCATATAATTTTGGAGAGGGTTTAAATACTCTGAAGACCAGATGTAGTCTTCAGGCTTTGAAGACCAACATTTATTATATTTTCACTATAATAGTTAACCATTTATCTCTAGAATTACTCTCATTTTTAAATAATTTATTAATTTTTGTGTGCATGCGTGTTTTGTCTGCATGTATGTAAGTGTACCCACGCAGTCAATGCCCATAGAAGCCAGAAGAGGGCATTGGATCTGGAGCTACGTACAGTCATATTAGCTCCACGTGGGTGTTAGGAGCTGAACCTGGGTCCTTTTTAACCACTAAGCTACATCTCCAGCCCCTTAAAAATTCTTTAGATAACCAGTAAAAGTCATTTAAGTTATATACAAAATTAACCTAAAAAAAATCAATGGCCTTTCTTTACACCGAGATCAAGCAACTGGAGAAAGAATTCAAAGAGACCTTCCCACTCACAATAGCCTCAAAAACAATGAAATACCTAGAAACAAACCTAACCAAAGACACCAAAGATCTCTACAACAAAAATTTTAAACCTTTAAAGAAAGAAATTGAAGAAGACATCAGAAGATGTAAAAACCTCCCATGCTCATGGATTGGGAAAATTAACATTGTAAAAATGTCCATTCTGGGGCTGGAGAGATGGCCTAGCGGTTAAGAGCGCCGACCGCTCTTGCAGAGGACCCGGGTTCGATCCCCAGCACCCACATGGCGGCTGAGAACCGTCTGAAGCTCCAATTCCAGGAGAACTCCAGTTCCAGGGGAATCCGACACCCTCTTCTGACCTCCGCGGCATTGCACGACACGGGTGCACAGACCTACATGCAGACAGTACACTCATACACAAAGAAAAATAAATAAAAATTTAAAAAAAAAAAAAAAAAATGTCCATTCTACCAAAACTCTTGTATAGATTTAACGCAATGCCATCAAAATCCCCAACAGTTTTCTTCACAGGTTTGGAAAAAAAAACATGCTTAAACTCATTTGAAAAAACAAAAGACCCCGAATAGTCAAAACAACCCTGAGTGAAAAGAGCTACATAGGGGGATCTCTATACCAGACTTCAAGCTACATCACAGGGCTATAGTCATAAAAACAGCCTGGTACTGGCACAAAAACAGACCTGTTGACCAATGGAACAAAACCGAAGATCCAAACCTGAGCACATACAATTTCAGCCATCTCATATTTGACAAGGGGGCCAAGAAGACACAATGGAACAAAGACAGCATCTTCAGCAAGTGGTATTGGCAAAACTGGATCACCACTTGTAGAAGAATGAAATTAAACCCCTTCCTCTTGCCCTGTACAAAAGTCAACTCCAGATGGATCAAAGACCTCAACATGAAACCCCAAACTTCAAAGACGATAGAAGAAGAAGTTGGCAGCAGACTACAAGACATAGGCGTAGGAAAAGACTTCCTAAGTCAGACAGCAGCTGCGCAAGAATTAAGGTCGACAATTGACAAATGGGACCTCATTAAACTCAAAAGCTTCTGTACATCAAAAGAAACAATCAAGGAAGTGAAGAGAAATCCCACAGAATGGGAGGAACCCTTCACCGCAGATACATCTGACAAAGCATTGATCTCCAGAATATATAAACTACTCAAAAAACAAGAAAGAAAACAAATGACCCACTCAATAGATGGAGCAAAGAGCTGAACAGAGACTTCACAAGTGAGGAGTTAGAGATGGCTGAGAAACACCTCAAGAAGTGTTCAACATCACTAATCATTAAGGAAATGCAAATCAAAACCACTTTAAGATATCAACTTTAACCCAATCTTTTACTTTTTTAAGGGTCTAATAAAATTCAAGGCAAGGACGAAGTATTTAAATCTTTTTAACAATTTTATTTTGTTTCATATCTGCTATCTTTGTGACATAAATGAAGAAAAACGAAATATATTTTATATCACTTTTTATTTATTCTTTAAAATTTTCATACATGTATACAATGTATTTCAGTCATATTCACCCACTCCCCCATCTAACTCCTTCCCAGAATTCACATCCCTCCATCCTTTCAAATTCTCTCCCTCCTTCCCTCCCTCCCTCCCTCTCTCTCCTTCTCCCCCTCTCTTTCTCTCTCTCTGCATAGCTGCCCATATACTCAATGGTTGCAGAGCCATCTACCGGAGCATAGTCAGCCTACAAGGGACCACACCCATCAAGCTTACTCTCCCTCTTCTAGAGAACATCAACTGTCAATAGCTCCTCAGGAGTGAAGGCTCGCTCGTGTGTCCCTCCCCCACCCACACTGGAATGTTGACTGGCTTGATCTTGTGCAGGTGTCATGTAGTCACCCACAGCTACTGTGAGTCCCTGGGTGACACAGTCCTGTCATGTCCAGAAAGCAATGTTTTGCCCCAGTCTTTCCTAGCATGGGGCTCTCACAATCTTTCTGCTGCCTCTTCCACAATGTTCCCTTAGCCTTGAGGGAAATGGTATGGTACAGAGGTCTTATTTATGGTTGAACACTCCACAGACACCTGCTCTCAGTACTTTAACCTCTTGTGAGTCTCTGCTGTGTAGATAAGACACAATGGCTTACATACAAAGGAAGTGTAGATAACACTGTTACTTATGCTTTTGTTATTTAACCTTAAAAGTGAGGAATGTCTACTTTATGCATATGAAAACTGAAGTGCACACCACCCCCCAAAAAACATTGTGTTTAAACAGATGTGACCAAAGGAAGGATGAAAAGGCACTTGGGTTAGTGTGGAGGAAGGGTCAGGCCAGCTGCCTTTCTCCTATGTAAGAAAAGCAGAGAGAGCTGCGGGATAGGGCACTGGCAGGACATCTCTACAATACAGAAGAATGTGATAAAGAAGCTGCATTGCTCAGTGGCTCTAGAAAGGATTCTCCAGTTGCTTCAGCCTGGGCTTTTCCCATGAGGCAATGGGCCTAAACTGTGGGTGCTCAGGATGAAATCTATAGCTATGTCAACCATTTCTCACACCAGCCACAGGAAGGGCTGACACCAGACTTACTAGGAATTAGACCTGCAAGCAGGTCAGGTGGGCTTCCAAGGCATGCTACCAGTTTATTAACACCTGTAGTCCCTCCAGCATAAAATAGAGTTTAAAAAACATCCTGAGTGTTTTGTCTATCTCTCCTTCCTCCCTCTCTCACTGTATTATACCCACAGAGAAGTGTAGTTCTCATACTTCATCAAAGGAGATTCTTTTGTAATTGATGGAGGATGTTATAGAGATCCATACTCATCAAAACAAAGAGAAAAAGTGACTGTGGGGTGTGTTGCCACAAATGAAGCATCTACAAGGCAACCCACACATCCAAGGTTTAGGGAGCAGAGGGGAAGAAGGGGGTGCAAAGATTATAAGAACCAGAAGACCAGAATGCCTGTTGTTAGATAGTGTCTAAAGGAAGGGGCTTATGTAAGCATTGAAAGATAAAGGAATTAATGCACAAGCAAAATGAGGGTATCCATTATAAGAGACACCAGTTACTACTAGATGTGATTTTGGACCTCTGTGTACACTGTAGCTGTCCTGTGATTAAGGCTATTTCAAGCATCTACAGTGAAAGGGTAGGGGAGACTCAAGTTCCCATTCCAGCCACAGGTGGAATTGGGCATAAGCCCCATTTCCAAATGGCCTCCGTGATCCACTTGGGTCAGTTTCCAGGCAGTGGGTTTGTTAGAAGAGTCAGTGTGTCCCTCCTGCTCTGCCACCCTTTGGCTTCCACTGTGAGATACCGCCCCAGACCCCACAATCTTAGACATCGCCATCACAAGAATGTATGCAAAATACATTTACTTACTTTTAAGTTAACCAGTCTATGGTTTTCTGTTATAGCAGTACCAAACCACTCAACCAATACTGATCCCCAATCCCCTCGTTTGCCTATTTTCCTTTTAAAGAGAGTTCATTCTTAAAGGTTTCACTGTTTTTCAAATCCTGTGTGTGTAAAATCCTGCCTTCATTCTGTATGGAAAGTGCTTAACCCACAGAACTATCTCCCAGATCCAGTTTCGCTATTTTTTAAAGCCATTTTTTACTGAAGTTTTCTGCATTTCATACATTTCTTAATCAAATTTAGACCCATCCCCCCTTCCTTGCCCCCCACCCCACCAGAGCTCATGCATTCTGCCATATATGTCCTTCATCTTTTTCTCAGTCTTTTTTTTTATGTGTATGAGTGTATTGTCTGCATGTAGGTTGGTGCACACATGTCATGCAATGCCACGGAGGTCAGAAGAGGGCATCAGATTCCCCTGGAACTGGAGCTAAAGATGGTTCTTAGCCACCATTTGTTGTTTTTCTTTTTAATTTTTTGATACAGAAGTTTACTGTTTTGGGCAGAAGGTTATTGTTTCAGTCAGTTCTTTGATCCAGTCTTTTTTGTTGTTTTTCCTTCCAATTTGTATCACTCCAAAATATCCATATATGCATGCCACACATATATCAAGATGATGACATCATAGGTTTTAGAAATCTCAGCTTATGATTTCTTTTTTTTTTTTCTTTCTGAAAAATTTCATGTTTTCCTTAAGGAAGTGTTTGAAGGCTCCTCCTTGGCAAGCCCAAACAACGTCAATCCTGACCTTGTGCTCCACACTGGGGTCTTCCCTTCCAATGGTCACCAAATGAGGTCCAATAAGCACTGCGTCCTATCTTGCTTGATCTTTCTGAAGGGCCTCCATGATACAGCCTGGGTAGTCCAACAATGGCAGTCTATACTCTGAAGAGGCTGAAACCCCAGTAGCTGCTCAGTCCACAAGCTGGATGTCTCAGCAGTCCCCATGTGGCACTGAAGGTTTGGAGGATTCTTGGAGAGACATGAGTCTTCAGTCCATATTAGAAAGTTGAAAAGCTTTCTGATGCAGTCTTTCTGTTGTTGTTCTTTTAATATGCATCCCTCTTCACAAGAAATATTAATAACTGGGTTATTGATGCTAGCATCCACATATGAGGGATACCATTCGTCGTTTGTTTTTCTGTGATTGTGTTACTTCACTTAATATAATATCCTCCAGAGACTACAGGAATATAGTCTGGACTCCTGATTGATCAACATGCCTGTGCATACAAGCTTCTCCAACTGGATTATGGGAACCTTGGGTTGTTCAAAATTTGGACATAGATACTTACAAAATGCACCAATTACCTAATTGTATGACATACTGAGTAACATCAATGTTATCTGCAAACAACTGTGTCATTATATTGTAGAATCCCTTAAAAATAAAAAAAATAAATAAATACAAAAAAAAAAGAAAGTTGAAGAGCTGTGTCTCATGTCTTTGAAGAATGGCAAAAGCAGTGGCAGCCACAGGATAGATGCACCTCCCTTGTAAAAATTGAAGACAGGCAAAACAACTGTGCTCTCTTTCTTTCAGTGTCACTATTTAAGATAATATACAATTATATATACAGCAACAAAAAGTATTATGTATTTACCTCTGTATCCTTAAAGACAAGATCAGGACCCAGCCTACGTATTGGGTTCAGTTAACATCATTTCCTGCATATTTCTTGACTGAAGGGTAATAAACTACTAGAAAACTAAGTGATTTGTGAGATTTGAGAAATTATTTACAACAGTCTAGAGAAATCTGTTCAATAAGAGCTAATCAAAATTTAAAATAATTGTAAGAGTAAATTAGGAATCAAGCAAGCAAATGCTATATAGTTTATGAGCATGTCTGTCTTCTAGCAGGTATGTAATCTCTCTCTCTCTCTCTCTCTCTCTCTCTCTCTCTCTCTCTCTCTTCTCGTGTATTTTGTGTATTACCCATCACATACAAGAAAGTTTTAAACCACAATGAAGCAAATACTCCAATGTTCCAATTCCTCAGTCATGAAACCATTCAGTCTTAGGATATAACTTCTAAGATGTGATGATGCCCTGTATTTTTAAAAAGTGCATCTCAGTTGATAGTGTCACATAAATTATGTAATTATAGGCTTGAATTAGTGCCACAGAAACTTTCCTCAGACTTGTCATAGAATAAAAATAGCCTTTTAACCTAAGCGTGGTGGCACAGGCCTTTAATCCCAGCATTCTGGAGGGCAAAGGCAGTTGGATGTCTGTGATTTCTAAGCCAGCCTGATCTACATAGTGAGTTCCAGGACAGCTGAGGCTACAGGGAAACCCTGTCTCAAAGAAAGACAAAAAAAAAAAAAAAAAAAAAAAAAAAAAAGAATTCAAATAGTCTTTTAAATCTTAAAAAAAAAATCAATAAGAAAAGCACAGTTATGTGAATACTCAAAGTCCTCCAGATTCATTCTGACAGACAGGGCACTGAGTTTCCAGGGAACATGAACACCTTTTAGAAAACACAAAAAGTGTTGTTCTTCTGGACTCAGATGTAAAGTTCTCTTCATTCCCAACACCAGTTGTTACTTATTATCCTTTCCATTGAGCTTTCATAAGGCAAGGAATGACTCCATGGAGTAACTATTTAAAACATTACAAACAAAGACTCATTCTTATAACCCTCATTCCTTAATATTTAAATAAAATACTTCATCTTTCATTATAGAAATGTTTTCTGTTCTCACCTCTTGGATAACTATTCCTTACAGTTTGGTTCGATTTTTAAATAGAATTCAAGGGTTTTTTTCCCCCTCTGTGTTTCAAACAGGAAGAAAGTAAGTACCTGTCAGCCTGTATCAGAAAAGACCTTTTTAATTGAACATCTATCTCCTCTTGGTTAGTGAGTCCAAATAGCTGATGAAGCAAGTTCATTAAAACTGAAAAATACATCATGGTGCTAAATTCTCCAGGTTCATCCTGAGGAAAAATGTTCTTGAATGAATGGACTTCCATTCTTCTTCGTGGGTGCTAGCTGCAATTAACAACTGCGGATTTTCATTGTAGCTTCCTATCTTTGTCATTTGGGTATGTGACAGCCAAATACAATAGACAGGGTGACTTATAAACAGCAAAAGTGTATCTCACATTTCTGCTGTTGGGTGTGAGAGGTTTGGATGGTGGCATCATAGTGTTGGTTCTAGGAAGGGCTTACTCCTTGCAACCTCACATGGCACAAAGAATGAGAGAATGAAAACTCTCTTGCCCTTTTTTTCTTTTCTTTGATAAGAACACTAATCCCACTTGTAAGGGCACACTCTCCTGACTTAATTGTTCTCGAATGCCCCATTGCCTAATATCATCATGCTGGGGGTTAAGGTTTCCACAAAGGAATTGGGGGGGGGGGGGCAGGGCACAAGCGTTCAGTCCACACACAGGCCAGGCAGAATGAGCACTGTGGCACAAACTTCACAGGCTCCCTGGCGTCAGCTAATTATGCCATTCATAAAGCACCCATGAACCCCACTCTTGTGACTTCCCAAAGCTGTGCTCTCTAATCCAGCATCCAGCCAAAGAAGAGCGAAAGTACCTGAATGGCAGCAGAAGAACATGCAGATGTCATAAACTAAAACACTGAGGCTGCTGGTAGAGCAACGTCATGCAAGTGTCTTCCTTAGAAAGAGTAACCTATTTTAGGAGTGTGTGCTCTGTAGAGGACCTTCAACAGGCATCGGTCTGGAAGAGCCAATAACTGCTGAAGTCAAGGTGCAGCATGACTCAAAAGCATTCTTGTTCAGCTACCAAGGAGACAATTCTTTTGATCCAATTGTCAGTGTTGTCTACAAGGCCAAGCTTGAGCATCTACATTAACTGTGAGCAGTAGGACTTTTTTCCTTAAGGTTCATTATCCCTGGAAAACCATTGCTGCCAATAGAGCCTCAAAGGAATCTATGATTCTTCCAGATCACTTCACAAAATCCCATAATATATGTGGTATTGCAGGGAGGGAGGGGTGAGCATACTACAAAGATAAAACAAATCTATTTCTCACAAGTCTTCAATATGCATTGCAATTAAATCCTGCTGAGCACAGAGGCATGGGACAGCACATGGTTGGTCTCAGAGAGATAGGGATGTTACCAGAAAGCAGGGCTGTTGATTGGTACAGCCAAATGGCAGGCATGAAGGGAGCAAGGACTTTATTTGAAATAGCCTATACTTTGAGCCAATAAACTTAACAGTAACTTTCATGTCCTGAAGAAAAAAGTCCTGAGTTAGTCTCACAGACATGATACCAAGTTTTTTTTAACTTTTTATCTTTGATTTGTTTGTTTTAACATGAACTCAAAGGAAAACAGGAGAAATCTTTAAATCACATTTGTTCTTTCACAAAAGTGGGCAATTCAAATAATTTCACTCAATTTTCTAGGAAGATGTTCACAGTAATTGGTACATTTGAGTAAAGGCTAAGCTTCGTTGAACAGCAAATCCTCAGCCTCACAGGAATGTTTAGAACATTCCAGCAAACATTTCTAAAGCTATTATATGTTTTGCTGACACGTACAAGGTTGTCCACGGCTCAGGTTTGCCTCATGTAAACAGGAGGAGATGGTCAATTCTAAGGGCAGTTTTTACAGAAAAACCTATTTGGGGAAACCCTAGAGCCCCAGCACACAGCTGCTCCCAGTGTCACGATGCCGATGGTGCGCGGCCTTCACGCTCCGCGAGCTTCGTTATCGAGTCTCTTCCTTGTGAGTTTATTGATGGAAAATGGCCCATTGTCTTTTATCAAGTAAACACATTTCAAAAGCCATCTGAGTGCTATCTACACAGCTGTAAATTCAGAAACTAAAGGGCTTGTTCATTGGACTTGTGGGATTTCTTCAATTGCCCCAACAGTGTACCGTGGTAGAAATATCATATTCTTTAAAGTTCAGATAAATGCATTGTGTGGCTTAGATAGGAAGCATGGAATTCTCCAAGGTAAACAGTCTTTTACATTAACAGTGTGGAAACAGTCTCTCTCATTATCCACTAGACTGCATCTGAAGCCTTGAAACTGCAGATTTATGTGCAGTTAGCTGAAAATAACACTGAAATGTAAAAATGAAGCCTCTCTCCACATCTCTGGGAACATGGGTTTGATACTGGTTTAGGTGGTGCAGAAACTTCATTCTTACCTGGGACAAACCAAGTGCCGTGAAGACGGACTGGCCCACACATCTGGCTAGGTTTTGCTTTAGAACTGATGAACTGAACAGAGGCGTGAAACAATACTGACTGTTCTTTGTTTAAGTAGCAGTCCAAGTTGCTTCATTTCATCACTCAAAGCTCCACAGAAAGTTTGCAAAAGCCTCCCAGCCCTGAGTTTACTTGAATTCCACAATCTATTAATGCAATAAAATGTCTGAGTCTTGTGCAAAAATTTTGATAGTCACTGGCCTGTAAAGATATCTTAAGGAGGCAGAATTTTCCCCACTGGCAAATATCCATATCCTAATCTTGGGAACCTAGGAATATATAACCACATATACTGTAGCTAAAATTCCTTCTGGGAGGCATAAACAACTTCCGGCCCCTCCCCCATTGGTCCCTATGACTGAGGTACAGTTTTGCCAAACAGTAATCTAGGAAAATGCAATCTAGGAAACCAGTGAATTTTTTGGCCTCATTTACAGAGCAATAGGTGAGCTTTTTCTCATAGAAATGTGGGTATTCCTCTCCTAAGGCCATACCATAAAAATCTCCATTCCCACAGCTACACAAATTGGTGACAGAGCCTCCCCCTCAGCTTCCTCCATTTATACACCCTAAGCTGGCTGTCTCCTGCGACTAGGGTGAACTGGTTGGTTGGGAGGCGTGGCTGACTCTACCTGCCCCTCCTTTCTTACAGAACATAACAGTCAAGAGGCTTAGCACTGATGATCCTAAGCAAGCAGGTACACTCAAGCCTGGGAAGATGGTGTCTGTCTATAGTCTGTCAGAGGACAGTCTTAGATAACACAATGCAAAAGGAGTAGAGCAAATAGGATTAAATAAAAGATCTTTAAATTAGGAGCTTATGTAGTCACCAGGTATGTCGAATCTAATTACATGGACCCATAGAAGTAGAAGGAGGAATCAGAGGGTAAGATGTTAGCTTTCCATCCAAATGCTCAGACCAAAGGAACCATAAACCAATGACCCAGAGATCCTCTAAGAGACAGAAAGGCGATTCTCCCTTCAGTGGATGCTGTGTGTCACTATTCCTGAGGAGACATGACCAAATATCACCCCAGACGGGGAACCAACGGACTATGCTAAGGGTTCCTTGAAAGTTCAGCTAGTGAACCAATGAGATCTATTGGGGCTACTTAGAGGAATATACTTGACGGGTTACTTACAGGGGCAGAAATAACTCAAAGGCATGGGCCTCACCAAAAGCCCAAGCCATCTGGGTGATGGTTCATGAAACCTAAAACCTGGGGCTTACCGCACAGCTTGCAGGCAACTCAGGAGGACTGAGAGTGGTTTTCTCTGGCAACCTGCCTGGTCTGTCTCTTCCAATTGGCAGGCTCATCTTGAGTTTTTCTCAGCAGTCCTTACATGCTTGGGGAAGGAGGGACTTAGTGAATCTGGTCAGTTTCAGGGATTTCCGGAAGCTTTTGCATTGTTCACTTCCCTCGCCTTGGGCCCTTCCCTGCAGGATACAGTATTTCAACCCCCGTTTTGTAGCACCTGGTCTAAAGTTTCCTTTCAAGATGCAATGTTTTCTCTTCCAGAAGGATGCTCTACAACAGTGGCCCAAAGGGACAGAGCTCTGTCAATGTGAACATTTTGAGACCCATGTCAGATTTCTGACCTCCAGAAACAGAAGATAAACTTTCACTCTGTTGAAGCTAGTAAAAGCTAGCCATATTTTTTACATTAAATAGATAGGAAAAGGGGCACTGCCTGTTAGTAACAATGATGAACTTCTCCCAGCTTGTCCCCAGACAAAGACAAGACAGGCCTTTTCTCCTCCTAGCAAGGCCCCCTCAGGCTGACCTGTCCAGACCAGTTCAGGCTGGAATTGGCCATGTCTCAGTTTAGAGGTGTGACATATCTCTGTCTTCTTTCAGTTAACTGATGCAATTAAGGTAGAGGGAATCTGCCCCATAGCACAAGAAACACTTCAAAGGTCCAAGCCTTTCCGGGGGATTTGGAATGATTTGGTTTTCTGAATTCCCCTCTCCACTATTGAACCTAAACTCCTCTCTCTCTCTCTCTCTCTCTCTCTCTCTCTCTCTCTCTCTCTCTCTCTCCTTTTAATGCACTTTGTTACCTGCTCCTTTCTGCTAGGTCTGAGTTTTTCCTGCTTTTAAATTCTTTAATTGATGAAGAAAATGAACCTGGTGAGGACCTCTAGACAATAGCACTGTTAAACCACTAGTTTATGGTAATTCGCAACAATACCCATACAAAAAGATCACTAAGTTCAGCACTTGGTTTTGCCAAGGCCACAAGAAGGNCCCTGTTGTCTCAGACATGTCCAGTGTCTCAGTCCCTGTTGTCTCAGACATGTCCACTTCCTCAGTCCCAGTTGTTTCACACATGTCAACAGTCTCAAACCCTGTTGACTCAGACATGCCCATGGTCTCAAACCCTGTTGACTCAGACATGTGTGTTGTCTCAAACGTGTCCACTGTCTCTGTCCCTGTTGTCTCCGAAGAGTCCACTGTCTCAGTAATTGTCTCAGACATGACCACTGTCTCAATCCCAGTTGTTTCACACATGTCCACTGTCTCAGTTCCTGTTGTCTCAGACATGTCCATGGTCTCAGAATCTGTTGTCACAGATATGTGTGTTGTCTCAGACATGTCCTCTGTCTCAGTCCTTGTTGTTTCAGATATGTCCACTATCTCAGTCTCTTTTGTCTCAGACATATCCACTGTGTCAGTCCCTGTTGTCTCAGACATGTCCACTCTCTCAGTCCATGTTGTCTCAGATATGTCCACAGTTTCAATCCTGGTTGTCTCAGATTTGTCCACTGTCTCAGTCCCTGTTGTCTTGGATGTGTCCCCTGTCTCAATCGCTGTCATCTCAGAAAGGACTTGTCCACTGGCGAAGACATGTCAAAAGTTTAAGTCTCTATTTTCTCAGACAGGTACCCTGACTGTCTAGAACCCTGTTGTCTCAGATATGAACACTGTCTCAGTCACAGTCTTTTCACACATGTCCACTCTCTCATTCCTTGTCTCAGACATGTCGATGTTCTCAGACTCTGTTATCTCAGATATGTGTGTTTTCTCAGACATTTCCACTGTCTCAATCCCTATTGTCTCAGACATGTCCACTTTCTCAGTCACTGTTGTTTCAGATATGCCCACTGTCGCAGTCCCTGTTTTCTCAGACATGTCCACTGTCTCAGTCGCTGTCACGTCAGACAGGACAGGTCCACAATCAAGTACATGTCAACTGTCTGAATCTCTATTGAGGGGTAAACTGTCTTGAACTGTGCTGACAGAGTCGTGTCCACTATCTCAGTCCCTGTTGTTTCAGATATGTCCACTGACTCAGTCACTGTTGTCTCAGACATGAACACGCTCTTAGTCACAGTTTTATCAGACATGTCCAAAGTCTCAGTCCATGTTGTCTCAGAATTGTCCACTATCTCATTCCCTGTTGTTTCAGACATATCTACTGTGTCAGTCTCTGTTGTCTCAGACATGACCACTTCCTCAGTTCCAGTTGTTTCACACGTATAAACAATCTCAAACCCTGTTGTCTCAGACATGCCCATTGTCTCAGAAACTGTTGTCTCAGATATGTATGTTGTCTCAGACATGTCCACTGTCTCAGTCCCTGTTGTTTCAGATATGTCCACTGTCTCCATACCTGTTGTCTCAGACATGTCCACTGTCTCAGTCCCTGTTGTCTCAGACATGTTCAATGTCTCAGTCCCTGTTGTTTCATATATATATATATATATATATATATATACTGTCACCTGATATATATATATATCAGGTGACAGTAGTGTTTGTGAACAGAAGATCTAGCAATGAAACTTGAATATTATGCATATGCATAAAGAAATGTCCATGTAATACAATTATCCATACTTAATATACCACATTATGCCTTTCAGTTAATAAATTAACATTTGAATCACATGGAGAGGCTAGTGTATTTAACCAGCATATAAGAATGTATTTAGTATTAAACAGTACAAAGCAAGGACTAGCTTTGTGTGTGTGTGTGTGTGTACATGCATGTATGAGTGTGTTTGTATATTTCTAAAATTTAAATGAATGCTTTTATGTATCACATATATTTTCACAAAATTACTTTTTACATTCAAAAATTGTTAAAATTCAAGAGTTATTCATGGATGAACGTAGCTGCAGTTCATTACTTCTCTGTTTCTATTTGCTTGATTGTACTTAAGGTATGCATATGTTCTTTTATGAAAATTTATACTGCTTCCAGTATTTTTTATTATTGCAAACATTACTCCTCTGAGAATTTTTTTATTGCTTCCATGGAGTTATGAGCAAGAATTTCTCTAAAGTAGCTGTATCTAGGAGTGGAATTAGAATGTTTAAGGCATATTAGGTATTTCCAAATAGTTCTACTAATTTACACATCCAGGTAATTTTTTAAAGTTGTTTGGTCAAAATTTATTCCGTAATGATTAGTACAGGTAAATTCCATCTCACCAATGTAGTCAGATAAATTAATGAAGGTAAAAAAAACTTCATCTGTACTTTTTATTAATGGAGAAACTCAACATACTTTCATGTTTCTTCAAATATGAACTGTCTGAAAATGTTCACCATTATACTGATACAGTACTTTCTACAGATGAGACATTATCAGTTATAATTTTTCAACATGACCATTATTATCTCTTAGTTTCTGATTTTTCCTGTGGCTTATATGAATGTATTGATGACACTAATTAACATATAACAATTTTCTATTGCATTCTTTTTCTTTATATTTTGTATCTTGTACCATAAAACTATTCTCATTCACTAAAAATAATACATTTCTATTTCATTATAAGTCTTAAGTTTTTTTTCTTACTTAGATCATTACATGTGCAACCCATTTTATATGGTACAAGTATTCAGTGTCTTGTTTATGATATATCCACATCCAAATTTTCCACCATGGAATATGGAGAAATGCTCTCTCTACAGACCTGTAAAACCACCTCTGTCATAAATCATTTTTTGTTATACTTTATCTTTAGAGCAGTCTTATGTTCAAGCAAAATGATCAGAAAGAACAGACATTTCCCAATTCCCCTGTCTCCCATATGTGCAGCCCCCTCCCCCATCATTGAGATTTTACACATCAGATCTCCTGAGAGCTCTACGTTTTGTTCCCTCGGTGGTGAGTCTCACACCAGATCAGTGAAGTATCAGTACAATGGGATCTGTTATCTGACAGTCTTCCCACGTTATTACCTTTCAATAAAGTTCTTAAAATTTCTTGATTACCTATAATTTGCTATGGAAAATAGTAATAAATCACAATAATGTTCTTGTTTGTTTGTGGTCTTTTATGTTGTTTTTGTTTTGGTTTGGTTTGGTTTGGGACCGGGTCTCTCCATGTAGCCTTGGTTGGCCTGGAACTCTCTGTGTAGACCTGACTGGTCTTAAATGCACAGAGATATGCCTGCACCATCCACCCTGCCTCATAATAAGTTTATTTTTTTAATTTTTGAGATTTTCATACAATATAGTTTGTTGGATATATCCCACCAAGATAAATTTATTTTTTTTAATTTTTTTTATTGATGCTTTGTGTATTTCATACATCATTTTCCAATTCAGTTCAGGCATATATCCCCTTCCCTTCCCTCCACCCCACCCCTACCCATCCCAGATCATGCATTCTGCCGTAACTTTTCTGCATCTTTCTCTGCTTTTTTGTTTTGTTTTGTTTTCATTTTTTTAACAATAAGTGATAATTTGTGAGTACAAGCATCCTTCATGTAAAACCAATTTGCAAGCAGTTGTGCCCAAACCCACACAGCTCATGGGTCCCACCATCAATTCCTCAGTCATGAAACCATTCAGTCCTTAGGATATAATCTTCTAAGATGTGATTATTGCCCTGTTTTTTAAAAAGTGCATCTCAGTTGATAGTGTCACATAAATTATGTAATTATAGGCTTGAATTAGTGCCACAGAAACTTTCCTCAGACTTGTCATAGAATAAAAATAGCCTTTTAACCTAAGTCGTGGTGGCACAGGCCTTTAATCCCAGCATTCTGGAGGGCAAAGGCAGTTGGATGTCTGTGATTCTAAGCCAGCCTGATCTACATAGTGAGTTCCGACAGCTGAGGCTACAGGGAAACCCGCTCAAAGAAAGACAAAAAAAAAAAAAAAAAAAAAGAATCAAATCGTTTTTTAAATCTTAAAAAAAAATCAATAAGAAGCACAGTTATGTGAATACTCAAAGTCCTCCAGATTCACTTCTGACAGACAGGGCATGAGTTTCCAGGGAACATGAACACCTTTTAGAAAACACAAAAAGTGTTGTTCTTCTGGACTCAGATGTAAAGTTCTCTTCATTCCCAACACCAGTTGTTACTTATTATCCTTTCCATTGAGCTTTCATAAGGCAAGGAATGACTCCATGGAGTAACTATTTAAAACATTACAAACAAAGACTCATTCTATAACCCTCATTCTTAATATTTAAATAAAATACTTCATCTTTCATTATAGAAATGTTTTCTGTTCTCACCTCTTGGATAACTATTCCTTACAGTTTGGTTCGATTTTTAAATAGAATTCAAGGGTTTTTTTCCCCCTCTGTGTTTCAAACAGGAGAAGTAAGTACCTGTAGCCTGTATCAGAAAAGACCTTTTTAATTGAACATCTATCTCCTCTTGGTTAGTGAGTCCAAATAGCTGATGAAGCAAGTTCATTAAAACTGAAAAATACATCATGGTGCTAAATTCTCCAGGTTCATCCTGAGGAAAAATGTTCTTGAATGAATGGACTTCCATTCTTCTTCGTGGGTGCTAGCTGCAATTAACAACTGCGGATTTTCATTGTAGCTTCCTATCTTTGTCATTTGGGTATGTGACAGCCAAATACAATAGACAGGGTGACTTATAAACAGCAAAAGTGTATCTCACATTTCTGCTGTTGGGTGTGAGAGGTTTGGATGGTGGCATCATAGTGTTGGTTCTAGGAAGGGCTTACTCCTTGCAACCTCACATGGCACAAAGAATGAGAGAATGAAAACTCTCTTGCCCTTTTTTTCTTTTCTTTGATAAAACACTAATCCCACTTGTAAGGGCACACTCTCCTGACTTAATTGTTCTCGAATGCCCCATTGCCTAATATCATCATGCTGGGGGTTAAGGTTTCCACAAAGGAATTGGGGGGGGGGGGCAGGGCACAGCGTTCAGTCCACACACAGGCCAGGCAGAATGAGCACTGTGGCACAAACTTCACAGGCTCCCTGGCGTCAGCTAATTATGCCATTCATAAAGCACCCATGAACCCCACTCTTGTGACTTCCCAAAGCTGTGCTCTCTAATCCAGCATCCAGCCAAAGAAGAGCGAAAGTACCTGAATGGCAGCAGAAGAACATGCAGATGTCATAAACTAAAACACTGAGGCTGCTGGTAGAGCAACGTCATGCAAGTGTCTTCCTTAGAAAGAGTAACCTATTTTAGGAGTGTGTGCTCTGTAGAGGACCTTCAACAGGCATCGGTCTGGAAGAGCCAATAACTGCTGAAGTCAAGGTGCAGCATGACTCAAAAGCATTCTTGTTCAGCTACCAAGGAGACAATTCTTTTGATCCAATTGTCAGTGTTGTCTACAAGGCCAAGCTTGAGCATCTACATTAACTGTGAGCAGTAGGACTTTTTTCCTTAAGGTTCATTATCCCTGGAAAACCATTGCTGCCAATAGAGCCTCAAAGGAATCTATGATTCTTCCAGATCACTTCACAAAATCCCATAATATATGTGGTATTGCAGGGAGGGAGGGGTGAGCATACTACAAAGATAAAACAAATCTATTTCTCACAAGTCTTCAATATGCATTGCAATTAAATCCTGCTGAGCACAGAGGCATGGGACAGCACATGGTTGGTCTCAGAGAGATAGGGATGTTACCAGAAAGCAGGGCTGTTGATTGGTACAGCCAAATGGCAGGCATGAAGGGAGCAAGGACTTTATTTGAAATAGCCTATACTTTGGCAATAACTTAACATAACTTTATATAATTTTAAAAAAAAAAAAAAAAAAAAAAGTCCTACCAAGTTTTTTTTTTTTTTAACTTTTTATCTTTGATTTGTTTGTTATTTAACATGAACTCAAAGGAAAACAGGAGAAATCTTTAAATCACATGTGTTCTTTCACAAAAGTGGGCAATTCAAATAATTTCACTCAATTTTCTAGGAAGATGTTCACAGTAATTGGTACATTTGAGTAAAGGCTAAGCTTCGTTGAACAGCAAATCCTCAGCCTCACAGGAATGTTTAGAACATTCCAGCAAACATTTCTAAAGCTATTATATGTTTTGCTGACACGTACAAGGTTGTCCACGGCTCAGGTTTGCCTCATGTAAACAGGAGGAGATGGTCAATTCTAAGGGCAGTTTTTACAGAAAAACCTATTTGGGGAAACCCTAGAGCCCCAGCACACAGCTGCTCCCAGTGTCACGATGCCGATGGTGCGCGGCCTTCACGCTCCGCGAGCTTCGTTATCGAGTCTCTTCCTTGTGAGTTTATTGATGGAAAATGGCCCATTGTCTTTTATCAAGTAAACACATTTCAAAAGCCATCTGAGTGCTATCTACACAGCTGTAAATTCAGAAACTAAAGGGCTTGTTCATTGGACTTGTGGGATTTCTTCAATTGCCCCAACAGTGTACCGTGGTAGAAATATCATATTCTTTAAAGTTCAGATAAATGCATTGTGTGGCTTAGATAGGAAGCATGGAATTCTCCAAGGTAAACAGTCTTTTACATTAACAGTGTGGAAACAGTCTCTCTCATTATCCACTAGACTGCATCTGAAGCCTTGAAACTGCAGATTTATGTGCAGTTAGCTGAAAATAACACTGAAATGTAAAAATGAAGCCTCTCTCCACATCTCTGGGAACATGGGTTTGATACTGGTTTAGGTGGTGCAGAAACTTCATTCTTACCTGGGACAAACCAAGTGCCGTGAAGACGGACTGGCCCACACATCTGGCTAGGTTTTGCTTTAGAACTGATGAACTGAACAGAGGCGTGAAACAATACTGACTGTTCTTTGTTTAAGTAGCAGTCCAAGTTGCTTCATTTCATCACTCAAAGCTCCACAGAAAGTTTGCAAAAGCCTCCCAGCCCTGAGTTTACTTGAATTCCACAATCTATTAATGCAATAAAATGTCTGAGTCTTGTGCAAAAATTTTGATAGTCACTGGCCTGTAAAGATATCTTAAGGAGGCAGAATTTTCCCCACTGGCAAATATCCATATCCTAATCTTGGGAACCTAGGAATATATAACCACATATACTGTAGCTAAAATTCTTCTGGGGGCATAAACAACACTTCCGGCCCCTCCCCCCCCATTGGTCCCTATGACTGAGGTACAGTTTTGCCAAACAGTAATCTGAGGAAAATGCAATCTAGGAAACCAGTGAATTTTTTTGGCCTCATTTACAGAGCAATTAGGTTGAGGCTTTTTCTCATAGAAATGTGGGTATTCCTCTCCTAAGGCCATACCATCAAAAATCTCCATTCACCACAGCTACACAAATTGGTGACAGAGCCTCCCCCTCAGCTTCCTCCATTTATACACCCTAAGCTGGCTGTCTCCTGCGACTAGGGTGAACTGGTTGGTTGGGAGGCGTGGCTGACTCTACCTGCCCCTCCTTTCTTACAGAACATAACAGTCAAGAGGCTTAGCACTGATGATCCTAAGCAAGAGGTACACTCAAGCCGGGAAGGATGAGTGTCTGTCATAGTCTGTCAGAGGACAGTCTTAGAACACAATGCAAAAGGAGTAGAGCAAATAGGATTAAATAAAAGATCTTTAAATTAGGAGCTTATGTAGTCACCAGGTATGTCGAATCTAATTACATGGACCCATAGAAGTAGAAGGAGGAATCAGAGGGTAAGATGTTAGCTTTCCATCCAAATGCTCAGACCAAAGGAACCATAAACCAATGACCCAGAGATCCTCTAAGAGACAGAAAGGCGATTCTCCCTTCAGTGGATGCTGTGTGTCACTATTCCTGAGGAGACATGAACAAACTATCACCCCAGACGGGGAACCAACGGACTATGCTAAGGGTTCCTTGAAAGTTCAGCTAGTGAACCAATGAGATCTATTGGGGCTACTTAGAGGAATATACTTGACGGGTTACTTACAGGGGCAGAAATAACTCAAAGGCATGGGCCTCACCAAAAGCCCAAGCCATCTGGGTGATGGTTCATGAAACCTAAAACCTGGGGCTTACCGCACAGCTTGCAGGCAACTCAGGAGGACTGAGAGTGGTTTTCTCTGGCAACCTGCCTGGTCTGTCTCTTCCAATTGGCAGGCTCATCTTGAGTTTTTCTCAGCAGTCCTTACATGCTTGGGGAAGGAGGGACTTAGTGAATCTGGTCAGTTTCAGGATTTCCGGAAGCTTTTGCATTGTTCACTTCCCTCGCCTTGGGCCCTTCCCTGCAGGATACAGTATTTCAACCCCCGTTTTGTAGCACCTGGTCTAAAGTTTCCTTTCAAGATGCAATGTTTTCTCTTCCAGAAGGATGCTCTACAACAGTGGCCCAAAGGGACAGAGCTCTGTCAATGTGAACATTTTGAGACCCATGTCAGATTTCTGACCTCCAGAAACAGAAGATAAACTTTCACTCTGTTGAAGCTAGTAAAAGCTAGCCATATTTTTTACATTAAATAGATAGGAAAAGGGGCACTGCCTGTTAGTAACAATGATGAACTTCTCCCAGCTTGTCCCCAGACAAAGACAAGACAGGCCTTTTCTCCTCCTAGCAAGGCCCCCTCAGGCTGACCTGTCCAGACCAGTTCAGGCTGGAATTGGCCATGTCTCAGTTTAGAGGTGTGACATATCTCTGTCTTCTTTCAGTTAACTGATGCAATTAAGGTAGAGGGAATCTGCCCCATAGCACAAGAAACACTTCAAAGGTCCAAGCCTTTCCGGGGGATTTGGAATGATTTGGTTTTCTGAATTCCCCTCTCCACTATTGAACCTAAACTCCTCTCTCTTCTCTCTCTCTCTCTCTCTCTCTCTCTCTCTCTCGCTTCTCTCCTTTTAATGCACTTTGTTACCTGCTCCTTTCTGCTAGGTCTGAGTTTTTCCTGCTTTTAAATTCTTTAATTGATGAAGAAAATGAACCTGGTGAGGACCTTAGACAATAGCTGTTAAAACCACTAGTTTATGGTAATTCGCAACAATACCCATACAAAAAGATCACTAAGTTCAGCACTTGGTTTTGCCAAGGCCACAAGAAGGAAATCACGGGGGGGGGGGGGGGGGGGGGCAGCTAAATATGTCTTACGAATGAGAACTTGACACTGCAACCGTAGAAATGGAGGCATTTTAAGGCTTGACCGGCATGTTTTATTTCTCAGGGCAGAGATTTCTTTATAACTTTTTGTGTCTCAGCCACGGTGTCCTAAAATCTGCCTGCACCCTCACAAGCGGCATTCCTTCATGGCAAACAGGTCAGAGAAATCAAGCCTGGTGCAATCTGTGATTGCTTCCAAGTTTAACCAGAGCTCGTTTTCAAAACTCTCATAGCAGACATACCTTGAATAGAAAGGGTTAAATGGGAATGTACACTTTTATTTCCTCACTATTAGCAACTTATAATCAAAGAAACTACAAGCTGTCTAGGAGCTCATATTTTCCCCTTAAAGACTTTGCAGTGCATTTATTAAGATTGACAGACAACCTATGACAAGGGGATAGTTCCATTTTTCATACTTCCTGTTATTACTTTCATTTTCAAGAGAAAGCATTATTTCTTTTCTGACATGGTTATTATTTTTTCCTTCTAACAAAAATAATCCAGACTTACAAAATGGTATAAAGTGATAAAATAATTTTCAAGGAGTTTCTACTACCAGAGAGACTACAGGAAAATGGAAAGAATTATGAATAGAGTTATGAAGTACCCCATCCCTAATCACCATTCTCCTCACAGATTTTTAATGGAATATAGTGGTTGCTGGGATTTGTTCTTTAACATAATGTGTGCATCTTTTTATAATATCTATCATATATGTACAAAACACATACCCATACTTATATATATAATATTATATATATATGCAGACATAAGTCTCTCTTTGTACTATGTATATAAGATGAATATGCAACTCAAAACCATTCAAAGCACTATTAAACAATCAATAGCAAAATTTATACTAATACCATGATATTTCTCAAAAAATATTAAAAATTATTGCTTTTGATGAATTTGTAAAAGAAAATAATAAAAACTTATTTATTTGGCCTACTATATTTTAAAGCATTAGAAACACCGAGATTAAGGTTTCATTTCTTTATAGTTAGACAAGAAGTTGTGTAACTGAGAACATGGAAGCAGGAGAGGTTTCTGGTTTTGGGCTCCTTCTAAGTTTGCAACAGCTTCCAGCGTTTCATCCTTTGCCCTTTGAATGTCAAGCTGCTTTGTTCAATTCAGATTTCACCACAGGCATTAGCACTCTTTATTTCTTGGTCACAAGCATGTTACTTGGTCAGTTCCCTCACAGAACAGGTGAACGTGTCGCCATGGCCTGTCACAGGAAAACAAGGAGACAAAAACAACCTCAAGCTTTGCCCTCAGAGGCAGAAACTAATAACAGCTATGCAACCAACCATCATCACACAGGCTTGAAGGATCCGTACCTGATACCGAATATATACAACATACTGTCACCTGATAATATATAGTATATTAATATAGCACTGTCACCGGGCTCACCAGTAGTATATCCAGCGAGCAGAAGACCAGAATGCCTGTTGTTAGATAGTGTCTAAAGGAAGGGGCTTCGTAAGCATTGAAAGATAAAGAATTAATGCACAAGCAAAATGAGGGTATCCATTATAAGAGACACCAGTTACTACTAGATGTGATTTTGGACCTCTGTGTACACTGTAGCTGTCCTGTGATTAAGGCTATTTCAAGCATCTACAGTGAAAGGGTAGGGGAGACTCAAGTTCCCATTCCAGCCACAGGTGGAATTGGGCATAAGCCCCATTTCCAAATGGCCTCCGTGATCCACTTGGGTCAGTTTCCAGGCAGTGGGTTTGTTAGAAGAGTCAGTGTGTCCCTCCTGCTCTGCCACCCTTTGGCTTCCACTGTGAGATACCGCCCCAGACCCCACAATCTTAGACATCGCCATCACAAGAATGTATGCAAAATACATTTACTTACTTTTAAGTTAACCAGTCTATGGTTTTCTGTTATAGCAGTACCAAACCACTCAACCAATACTGATCCCCAATCCCCTCGTTTGCCTATTTTCCTTTTAAAGAGAGTTCATTCTTAAAGGTTTCACTGTTTTTCAAATCCTGTGTGTGTAAAATCCTGCCTTCATTCTGTATGGAAAGTGCTTAACCCACAGAACTATCTCCCAGATCCAGTTTCGCTATTTTTTAAAGCCATTATTTTTATCTAGTTTCTGTGCATTTCATACAGTGTCTTAATCAAATTTAGACCCATGCCCCCCTCCCTTGCCCCCACCACCACAGAGCTCATGCATTCTGCCATATATGTCCTTACTTGTTTCGCAGTCTTTTTTTTTATGTGTATGAAGGTGATTGGTCTCATGTAGTTGGTGCACCATGTCTCATGCATCGCACGAGGTTCGAAAGAGGGCATCAGATTCCCTGGAATGGAGCTAAGATGGTTCTTAGCCACCATTTGTGTTTTTTGCTTTTTAATTTTTGATACAGAGTTTACTGTTTTGGGCCGAAGGTTATTGTTTCAGTCGTTCTTTGATCCGTCTTTTTTTGTTGTGTTTTCCTTTTCCCAATTTGTATAGACTAAAATATCCATATATGCATGCCAACATATATGAAGATGCTGACATCATAGGTTTTTAGAAATCTCAGCTATGATTTCTTTTTTTTTTTTCTTCTGAAAAATTTGCTGTTTTCCTTAAGAAGTGTGTTGAAGAGCTACCTACCTTGGCAAAGCCCAAACAACGTCAATCCTGACACTGTTGCCCCACACTGGGGTCTTCCCTTCACATGGTCCACCAAATAGGATCCCAGTAAGCACTGCGTCCCTATCTGTGTCTTGATCTTTCTGTAGGCTACTCCATGATTTTACCAGCCTGGGTAGTCCAAACAATGGCAGTCTATACTCTGAGAGGCTGTGCAAAACCCCCAGATAGCGCCAGTCCCCAAGCTGGATGTCCTCTAGCAGTCCCCATGTGGCACTTGAAGGTTGGAGGATTCTTGGAGCAGACAGAGTCTTGCAGTCCATATTAGAAAAGTTAAAAGCTGTTCTGATGCAAGTTCTTTTTGTTGTTGTTTCTTTTAATATGCATCCTCTTCCACAAGAAATATTATAACTGGGGTTTGATGCTAGACATCCACATATGGGGAGGGAGTACCATTCGTCGTTGTTTTCTGTGATTGTGTTTACTTCACTTAATATTAATATCCTCCAGAGACTACAGGATTATAGTCTGTGACTCCTGATTGAACAACATGCCTGTGCATTACAGAGCTTCTCCAATGGATGATGGGAACCTTGGGTGTTTTCAAAATTTGGACATAGTATACTTCCAAAAATGCACCAATTACCTAGTATTTATGACATAATGAGTAACACTATGTTATCTGAAACACGACTGTGGTCATTATATTGTAGAAGCCCTTAAAAATAAAAAAAATAAGATACAAAACAAAAGAAAGTTGAAAACGCTGTGCTCCAGTCTTTGAAGGATGCAAAAGCAGAGTCGCCAGCCACAGGATAGATGCACCTCCCTTGTAAAAATTGAAGACAGGCAAAACAAATTTTTTTTTTTTTTTTTTTTTTTTTTTGTGCTTCTTTCTTTAGTTCTTTTAATATTACTTATATTACAATATTTGTTTTACTCTGTTGATTACTTCAAAGGAGCAAAATCAGCCTACAGCCTACGTATTGGGTTCAGTTAACATCATTTCCTGCATATTTCTTGACTGAAGGGTAATAAACTACTAGAAAACTAAGTGATTTGTGAGATTTGAGAAATTATTTACAACAGTCTAGAGAAATCTGTTCAATAAGAGCTAATCAAAATTTAAATAATTGTAAGAGTAAAATTAGGAATCAAGCAAGCAAATGCTATATAGTTTATGAGCATGTCTGTCTTCTAGACGTGTCATGTAATCTCTCTATCTCTCTTCTCTTCTCTTCTCTCGCTCTCTCTCTTTCTCGGTGTATTTTGTGTATTACCCATCACATACAAGAAAGTTTTAAACCACAATGAAGCAAATACTCCAATGTTCCAATTCCTCAGTCATGAAACCCATTCAGTCTTAGGATATAACTTCTAAGATTTGTGATTTTTATCCCTTAGTATTTTTAAAAGTGCTCTCATGTTGATAGTGTCACTTTTAAAATTATGTAATGGTAGGCTTAGAATTAGTCCACAGAAACTTTCGCTCAGACTTGTCATAGAAAAAAATAGCCTTTTTAACCTAAGCGTGGTGCACAGGCCTTAATCCCAGCATTTGGCAGGCAGAGGCAGTTTGGATGTCTGTGATGTCTAAGCAGCCTGATCTACATAGTGAGTTCCAGAAAGCTGCAGCTACAGGAACCCGGCTCAAAAGAAAGACAAAAAAAAAAAAAAAAAAAAAAGAATGTCAAATCAGTTCTTTTAAATCTTAAAAAAAAACCTCAATCAAGAATCAAACACAGTTATGTGAATACTCAAAGTCTCCAGATTCATTCGACAGACAGGGCACTGAGTTTCCAGGGACACTGAACACCTTTCAGAAAACACAAAAGGTTGTCTTCTGGACTCAGATGTACAAGTTCTCTTCATCCCCAACCCAGTTTTTTGTTACTTATTATCCTTTCCATTGAGCTTTCCTAAGGCAAGGAATGAATCTCCATGGAGTAACTATTTAAAACATTACAAACAAGACGCATTCTATAACCCTCATCTTAATATTTAAATAAATACTTCATCTTTCATTAATAAGAAATGTTTTCTGTTCTCACCTCTTTGGATAACTATTCCTTACAGTTTGGTTCGATTTTTAAATAGAATTCAAGGGTTTTTTTCCCCCTCCTGTGTTTCCAAACAGGAAGAAGTAAGTACCTGTCAGCCTGTATCAGAAAAGACCTTTTTAATTGAACATCTATCTCCTCTTGGTTAGTGAGTCCAAATAGCTGATGAAGCAAGTTCATTAAAACTGAAAAATACATCATGGTGCTAAATTCTCCAGGTTCATCCTGAGGAAAAATGTTCTTGAATGAATGGACTTCCATTCTTCTTCGTGGGTGCTAGCTGCAATTAACAACTGCGGATTTTCATTGTAGCTTCCTATCTTTGTCATTTGGGTATGTGACAGCCAAATACAATAGACAGGGTGACTTATAAACAGCAAAAGTGTATCTCACATTTCTGCTGTTGGGTGTTTGAGGGTTTGGATGTGGCATCATAGTGTTGGTTCAGGAAGGGCTTTACTCCTTGCAACCTCATATGGCACAAAGAATGAGAGAATGAAAACTCTCTTGCCCTTTTTTTTTCTAAACACAACACAGACACTAATCCCACTTGTAAGGGCACACTCTCCTGACTTAATTGTTCTCGAATGCCCCATTGCCTAATATCATCATGCTGGGGGTTAAGGTTTCCACAAAGGAATTGGGGGGGGGGGGGCAGGGCAACAAGCGTATCAGTCCACACACAGGCCAGGCAGAATGAGCACTGTGGCACAAACTTCACAGGCTCCCTGGCGTCAGCTAATTATGCCATTCATAAAGCACCCATGAACCCCACTCTTGTGACTTCCCAAAGCTGTGCTCTCTAATCCAGCATCCAGCCAAAGAAGAGCGAAAGTACCTGAATGGCAGCAGAAGAACATGCAGATGTCATAAACTAAAACACTGAGGCTGCTGGTAGAGCAACGTCATGCAAGTGTCTTCCTTAGAAAGAGTAACCTATTTTAGGAGTGTGTGCTCTGTAGAGGACCTTCAACAGGCATCGGTCTGGAAGAGCCAATAACTGCTGAAGTCAAGGTGCAGCATGACTCAAAAGCATTCTTGTTCAGCTACCAAGGAGACAATTCTTTTGATCCAATTGTCAGTGTTGTCTACAAGGCCAAGCTTGAGCATCTACATTAACTGTGAGCAGTAGGACTTTTTTCCTTAAGGTTCATTATCCCTGGAAAACCATTGCTGCCAATAGAGCCTCAAAGGAATCTATGATTCTTCCAGATCACTTCACAAAATCCCATAAAATATGTGGTATTGCAGGAGGGAGAGGGTGAGCATACTACAAAGATAAAACAAATCTATTTCTCACAAGTCTTCAATATGCATTGCAATTAAATCCTGCTGAGCACAGAGGCATGGGACAGCACATGGTTGGTCTCAGAGAGATAGGGATGTTACCAGAAAGCAGGGCTGTTGATTGGTACAGCCAAATGGCAGGCATGAAGGGAGCAAGGACTTTATTTGAAATAGCCTATACTTGTGGCAATAACTTACACAGTACACTTTATTATAATAGTACCTAAAAAAAAGAAAAAAAAAAGTCAAAAAGTTATCCAAGAATCCGATACCAAGTTTTTTTTTTTTAAACTTTTTTATCTTTGATTTGTTTGTTTTAACATGAACTCAAAGGAAAACAGGAGAAATCTTTAAATCACATTTGTTCTTTCACAAAAGTGGGCAATTCAAATAATTTCACTCAATTTTCTAGGAAGATGTTCACAGTAATTGGTACATTTGAGTAAAGGCTAAGCTTCGTTGAACAGCAAATCCTCAGCCTCACAGGAATGTTTAGAACATTCCAGCAAACATTTCTAAAGCTATTATATGTTTTGCTGACACGTACAAGGTTGTCCACGGCTCAGGTTTGCCTCATGTAAACAGGAGGAGATGGTCAATTCTAAGGGCAGTTTTTACAGAAAAACCTATTTGGGGAAACCCTAGAGCCCCAGCACACAGCTGCTCCCAGTGTCACGATGCCGATGGTGCGCGGCCTTCACGCTCCGCGAGCTTCGTTATCGAGTCTCTTCCTTGTGAGTTTATTGATGGAAAATGGCCCATTGTCTTTTATCAAGTAAACACATTTCAAAAGCCATCTGAGTGCTATCTACACAGCTGTAAATTCAGAAACTAAAGGGCTTGTTCATTGGACTTGTGGGATTTCTTCAATTGCCCCAACAGTGACCGTGGTAGAACTATATATTCTTTAAAGTTTCAGATAAATTGGCATTGTGTGGCTTAGATAGGAAGCATGGAATTCTCCAAGGTAAACAGTCTTTTACATTAACAGTGTGGAAACAGTCTCTCTCATTATCCACTAGACTGCATCTGAAGCCTTGAAACTGCAGATTTATGTGCAGTTAGCTGAAAATAACACTGAAATGTAAAAATGAAGCCTCTCTCCACATCTCTGGGAACATGGGTTTGATACTGGTTTAGGTGGTGCAGAAACTTCATTCTTACCTGGGACAAACCAAGTGCCGTGAAGACGGACTGGCCCACACATCTGGCTAGGTTTTGCTTTAGAACTGATGAACTGAACAGAGGCGTGAAACAATACTGACTGTTCTTTGTTTAAGTAGCAGTCCAAGTTGCTTCATTTCATCACTCAAAGCTCCACAGAAAGTTTGCAAAAGCCTCCCAGCCCTGAGTTTACTTGAATTCCACAATCTATTAATGCAATAAAATGTCTGAGTCTTGTGCAAAAATTTTGATAGTCACTGGCCTGTAAAGATATCTTAAGGAGGCAGAATTTTCCCCACTGGCAAATATCCATATCCTAATCTTGGGAACCTAGGAATATATAACCACATATACTGTAGCTAAAAAATTCCCTTCTGGGCAGGCAAAACAACCTTCGGCCCTCCCCTCCCCCCCAGTCGCGTCCCTATGACTGAGGTACAGTTTTGCCAAACAGTAATCTAGGAAAATGCAATCTAGGAAACCAGTGAATTTTTTGGCCTCATTTACAGAGCAATAGGTGAGCTTTTTCTCATAGAAATGTGGGTATTCCTCTCCTAAGGCCATACCATAAAAATCTCCATTCCCACAGCTACACAAATTGGTGACAGAGCCTCCCCTCAGCTTCCTCCAGTTTATACACCCTAAGCTGGCTGTCTCCTGCGACTAGGGTGAACTGGTTGGTTGGGAGGCGTGGCCGACTCTAACCCTGCCCTCCTTTCTTACAAGAACATAAAGTCAGAGGCTTAGATGATGATCCTAAGCAAAGCAGGTACACTCAAGCCTGGGAAGATGGTGTCTGTCATAGTCTGTCAGAGGACAGTCTAGCAAACACAATGCAAAAGGAGTAGAGCAAATAGGATTAAATAAAAGATCTTTAAATTAGGAGCTTATGTAGTCACCAGGTATGTCGAATCTAATTACATGGACCCATAGAAGTAGAAGGAGGAATCAGAGGGTAAGATGTTAGCTTTCCATCCAAATGCTCAGACCAAAGGAACCATAAACCAATGACCCAGAGATCCTCTAAGAGACAGAAAGGCGATTCTCCCTTCAGTGGCTGCTGTGTGTTCACTATTCCTGAGGAGCCATGAACAAATCTACTCACCCCAGACAGGGGGAACCAACGGACTATGCTAAGGGTTCCTTGAAAGTTCAGCTAGTGAACCAATGAGATCTATTGGGGCTACTTAGAGGAATATACTTGACGGGTTACTTACAGGGGCAGAATACATCAAAGGCATGGGCTCACCAAAAGCCCAAACCTCTGGTGATGGTTCATGAAACCTAAAACCTGGGGCTTACCGCACAGCTTGCAGGCAACTCAGGAGGACTGAGAGTGGTTTTCTCTGGCAACCTGCCTGGTCTGTCTCTTCCAATTGGCAGGCTCATCTTGAGTTTTTCTCAGCAGTCCTTACATGCTTGGGGAAGGAGGGTACTTAGTGGATCTGGTCAGTTTCAGGGATTTCCGGAAGCTTTTGCATTGTTCACTTCCCTCGCCTTGGGCCCTTCCCTGCAGGATACAGTATTTCAACCCCCGTTTTGTAGCACCTGGTCTAAAGTTTCCTTTCAAGATGCAATGTTTTCTCTTCCAGAAGGATGCTCTACAACAGTGGCCCAAAGGGACAGAGCTCTGTCAATGTGAACATTTTGAGACCCATGTCAGATTTCTGACCTCCAGAAACAGAAGATAAACTTTCACTCTGTTGAAGCTAGTAAAAGCTAGCCATATTTTTTACAGGTAAATGCAGATAGGAAAAGGGGCACTGCCTGTTAGTAACAATGATGAACTTCTCCCAGCTTGTCCCCAGACAAAGACAAGACAGGCCTTTTCTCCTCCTAGCACAGCCCCTCAGGCTGACTGTCCAGACCAGTTCAGCTGGAATTGGCCATGTCTCAGTTTAGAGGTGTGACATATCCTGTCTTTCTTTCAGTTAACTGATGCAATTAAGGTAGAGGAATCTGCCCATAGCACAAGAAACACTTCAAAGGTCCAAGCCTTTCGGGGGATTTGGAATGATTTGGTTTTTCTGAATCCCCTCTCCACTATATGGAAACCTAAACTCCTCTATCCTCCTCTCTCTCTCTCTCCATCTCTCTCTCTCTCTACTCGATTCCCTCTCCTTTTAATGCACTTTGTTACCTGCTCCTTTCTGCTAGGTCTGAGTTTTTCCTGCTTTTAAATTCCTTTTAATTGATGAAAAATGAAACCTGGTGAGGATCTGACAAAAGTCAGCTGTTATAAACCACTAGTTTATGGTAATTCGCAACATACCATACAAAAGATCACTAAGTCAGCACTTGGTTTTGGCCAAGGCCACAAAGGAAATCACGGGGGGGGGGGGGGGGGGGGCAGCTAAATATGTCTTACGAAAATGAGAACTTGACACTGCAACCGTAGAAATGGAGGCATTTTAAGGCTTGACCGGCATGTTTTATTTCTCAGGGCAGCAGATTTCTTGTATAACTTTTTGTGTCTCAGCCACGTGTCCTAAAATCTGCTGCACCCTCACCCAAGGTTGGGGGCATTCCTTCATGGCAAACCGGTCAGAGAAATCAAGCCTGGTGCAATCGTGATTGCTTCCAATCTTAACCAGAGCTAGTTTTCAAAACTCTCATAGCCAGACATATTGAATCGAAAGGGTTAAATGGGAATGTCACACTTTATTTCCCTCACTATTAGAACTTATAATCAAAGAAACTACAAGCGTCCTAGGAGCTCATATTTTCCCCTTAAAGACTTTGCAGTGCATTTATTAAGATTGACAGACAACCTATGACAAGGGGATAGTCCATTTTTCATACTCCTGTTATTACTTTCATTTTCAAGAGAAAGCATTATTTGCTTTTCTGACATGGTTATTATTTTTTCCTTCTAACAAAATAATCCAGGACTTACAAACTGGTATAAAGTGATAAAATAATTTTCAAGGAGTTTCTACTACCAGAGAGACTACAGGAAAATGGAAAGAATTATGAATAGAGTTAAAGTACCCCATCCCTAATCACCATTCTCCTCACAGATTTTTTACAAGAAATCGTGTGCTGGATTTGTTCTTTAACCATTAATGTGTGCAGCTTTTTAATATCTATACATATATGTAAAAACACATACCCATGATTTATTATACTATCTATATAAATCGCAACACTAAGCTCTCTTTGTACTATGATACTAGATGAAATATGCAACTCACAACCATTCAAAGCCTATTAACAATCAATACAACTTTAATCTACTACCATGATATTTCTCCAAACATTATTAACATTATTGCTTTGACTGAATTTGTAAAGAAAAACACTAAAAACCGATATTTACTTTGGCCTACCTTCTTTTCAGCATTAGAAACACCGAGATTAAGGTTTCACTTTCTTTATAGTTAGACAAGAAGTTGTGGTAACGGAACATGGAAAGCAGGAGAGGTTTTCTGGTTTTGGGCTCCTTCTAAGTTTGCAACAGCTTCCAGCGTTTCATCCTTTGCCCTTTGAATGTCAAGCTGCTTTGTTCAATTCAGATTTCACCACAGGCATTAGCACTCTTGTATGCGTTGGTCACAAGCAGTGTACGTGTGGCAGCCCTCCCGCAGGACGAGGGTGTTGAATCGGTCGCCATGGGCCGCACAGGAAAAACAAGGAGACAAAACAACCGTCAAGCGTTGCCCTCAGAGGCAGAAACGAATAACAGCGTAGTGCAACCAACATTCAGCACACAGGCGTGAAGGACCAGCTGTACCTGACATATACCACATATAACACATACTGTCACCGGATAGATAATATATATATATTATATATACACTGTCACCGGGCCACCAGTAGTATACCAGGATATATATATATATATATACTAGCTATATACTTCCCTGTACCATTTATCGATATCAGTGAGCCGTCGTGTGTTGTGAAAGACCTCTAGGCAATGACACTTGAATATTATGCATAGCCATAAAGAAATGTCCATGTAATACAATTATCCATACTTAATATACCACATTATGCCTTTCAGTTAATAAATTAACATTTGAATCACATGGAGAGGCTAGTGTATTTAACCAGCATATAAGAATGTATTTAGTATTAAACAGTACAAAGCAAGGACTGCTTTGTGTGTGTGTGGGTGGTACATGCATGTATGAGTGTTGTGTATAGTATTTCTGAATAGTTATAATGAATGCATTTTATGATCCCATATAGTTTTCACAATAATACCTTTTTCACATTCAAACATTGTTAAAATTCAAGAGTTATTCATGGATGAACGTAGCTGCAGTTCATTACTTCTCTGTTTCTATTTGCTTGATTGTACTTAAGGTATGCATATGTTCTTTTATGAAAATTTATACTGCTTCCAGTATTTTTTATTATTGCAAACATTACTCCTCTGAGAATTTTTTTATTGCTTCCATGGAGTTATGAGCAAGAATTTCTCTAAAGTAGCTGTATCTAGGAGTGGACCATTAGAATGTTTAAGGCATATTAGGGTATTTCCATCAGTTCTACTAATTTACCATCCAGGTAATTTTTGTAAGTTGTTTGTCAAACATTTATTCCGTAATGATTCAGTACAGGTAAATCCATCTCACCAATGGTAGTGCCAGGATTAATGAAGGTAAAAGGGAAAAAAACTGCATCGTGTCCGGGGTGTAAGTAAGGGGAGAAACTTACAACAGTACTTCATGTTTCTTCCACTATGAACTGTCTGAAAAGGGTGTCACCAGAGACGGACACCAGGACGTCGATACAGATGAGACATTATCAGGTAGAATTTGTCAACATGACAGTATAGTCTCGTAGTTTCTGATTTGTTCCTGTGGCTTATATGAATGTAGTTGATGACACTAATTTACATATAACAATTCTATTGCCATCGTTTTTCTTTATATTTGTATCTTGTACCATAAACTATCTCATTCACTAAAAATAATACATTTCTATTTCATTATAAGTCTTAAGTTTTTTTTCTTACATTTAGATCATTACATGTGTCAACCATTTTAATGGTACGAAGTATTCAGTGTCTTGTTTATGATATATCCACATCCAAATTTTCCACCATGGAATATGGAGAAATGCTCTCTCTACAGACCTGTAAAACCACCTCTGTCATAAATCATTTTTTGTTATACTTTATCTTTAGAGCAGTCTTATGTTCAAGCAAAATGATCAGAAAGAACAGACATTTCCCAATTCCCCTGTCTCCCATATGTGCAGCCCCCTCCCCCATCATTGAGATTTTACACATCAGATCTCCTGAGAGCTCTACGTTTTGTTCCCTCGGTGGTGAGTCTCACACCAGATCAGTGAAGTATCAGTACAATGGGATCTGTTATCTGACAGTCTTCCCACGTTATTACCTTTCAATAAAGTTCTTAAAATTTCTTGATTACCTATAATTTGCTATGGAAAATAGTATAAATCACAATAATTTTCTTTGTTTGTTTTGTGGCCTTTTATGTGTTTTTGTTTTGGTTTTGGTTTTGGTTTGGGTTCTAGACAGTTCTCCGCTGTAGCCTTGGTTGCCTGGAAACTCTCTGTGTAGAAAGAATCGGGTCTTAAATGCACAGGATATGCCTGCACCCATTCACCTGCCTCATATAAGTTTATTTTTTAATTTTTTTTTGATTGATTTTCATACAAGATAGTTCTCCTTTTGGTTATTTTCAAGATAAATTATTTTTTTTAATTTTGTTATTATATGCTTTACGTGAATTGTGTTTTCATTACATCATTTTCACAATTGCAGTTCAGGCATATATCCCCTTCCTTCCCCCAACCCACCCTACCTCATCCAGATCATGCATCTGCCGTAACTATTTCTGCATCTTTCTCTGCTTTTTGTTTTTGTTTTGTTTTCATTTTTTTTACAATAAGTGATTGAATTTGTGAGTCAAAGCTCCTTCATTAAAACCAATTGTGCTGTTGTGCCAAACCACACAGAGCTCTTGGTTCCCACCATCTAGCTTGTAGGGGTGCTTGTATGTTCAATCAATTTGATCAAATGAGTGTACAGCTATATTGGTTTGTAGTTTCACCATTACACCCCAATTGCAGCCCTTACATTCTACCCACGCCCCCTCTTTCCCAGCAATTGTTCCCTAGGATAGAAAAGGGGCGATCCTACTAATGAAGCACACGCAATTAGATATATCAGGTATTTAATCAGTACTAATGTTATGGTGAGTTACGTTGGTATAGACACAGATGTTTGGATGTATGTTTAATTCATGTAATTACATTTTCTTCGATAAGTATGGCAGGGTCTTCGTTTGGTTTAAGACATCTCCTTAACCATTAGAGGAGTAACCCTTGTGGCATCAGCCTGTGGGTTATTCCTCCAAGGAGAGAGCTAATAGCCATTAGATTTGGGATATACAGTAATATGGCTAGCCACTGCTGCACAGTATTTCCAGGCAGATAGTGTAGCTGGTGCTGACGGAGGAGTCGTGTGTTGACTCAAGGAGACCTATATTTGCCTTTATTGGTCTTAGTGGACCTTTGGTAACACTCTGCTGGCATTCACGAGGCCATCTGTATATGTTTTTTATTTTTTAAAGCCATTTTTATTGAAGCTTTGTGCATTAATACAAAATTTACAAATCAAATCAGACCCATGTCCTCCCCTACCAACCCCCACCCACACCGAGAACTCAGCCATTCTGCCAACATGGTTGTTTTCATCTTTTTCTCAGGATCTCTCAAAATTCTCGTGCAGAAGTTGACTGTTTTGAGCAGTAAGTTCACTGTTTCAGTCAGGTTCTTTGACCAGTCTTGTTTTCTGTTGTTGTTTGTGTTTCTTCTTCTTTTCTTCTTCTTCTTCTCTTCTTCTTCTTCTTCTTCTTTCCAATATGCATCACTCCAAATACTTGGACAAAACTCAAAGAGCCCTCACAAGAAATGCAACTAGGTAATTGGTGCTAGCATCACAAAAGAGGGATACCATCATCGTTTGTTTGACTGGGACTGTGGTTACTTCACTTAGCATGATATCTTCTAGTTCCATCCATTTACCTGCAAAGTTCATGGATGTCATCTTTCTTTACCAGTGCATAGAACTCCATTGTGTAGATGTACCACATTTCTCTATCCACTCGTCAGTTGAGGACACGTAGGTTGGTTCCTGCTCTCTCACTATTGTGAAGAGAGCTGAATAAACATGGCTGTGCATGTATCTCTGCAGTAGATGAGTCTGTGGGTATAATATACCCATTTTAATAAAACTTAAAATTATAATTTAATCAATTATAATTTTTACAAATTATTATTTCTAGTGACTATTGGGGTATAAAAATGCAAGTTCTGAAATCTTGAGCTATAACTTACATATATATTATTCACCCACTAGAAGTATATGAATCAACGACTTCTGCAATTTTTAAATATTTTTTTAATTGTTTGTATGTATGAGTGTATTGCCTTCATGTCTGTAAGTGCACTCATGTGAATGCAATGCCTGCAGAAGTCAGAAGAAAGTGTTGGATCCCCTGGAATTGGAGTTACAGATGGTCGTTAGCTGCCATATTGTGCTGGGAATGAAACTCTGGGTCCTCTGCAAGAGGAGTATTGTGCTGCCTTACTGCTGAACAACCTCTCCAGCCCCGTGTGTGTGTGTGTGTGTGTGCGTGTGGTGTGTTTCATGAATATTATGCATAAGCATATAGCATGAATTCTTTGTGGCTGGCCTCTTTCATTCAACATGTGTTCTGAGGCTCCTGCAAGCTGTGTGTAGTTTTAACCATTTATTTCAATTGCTGAGGCACATTTGGACATTGCTGTACATAAGTTCACCCCCCCACTGTTGACCATTACTCATTATGTATTTTTATTCTAGATTCCTTTTAGGTTCATTTTAAATCTTCCTGAGTGTCTGGAGGATGCTTCATCCTTTTCTTATGTTCTTTGTTTTGGGTTTTTTTTTCCTTTTTTTTTTTTTTTTCAGTCTTTTCGAGACAGGGTCTCCCTGTAGCCCCAGCTGTCCTGGAACTCACTCTGTAGACCAGGCTGGCCTTGAACTCACAAAGATCCACCTGCCTCTGCCTCCCAAGTGCTAGGATTAAAGGCGTGCGCCACCTTACCTGTATATAAACACTTTAATATATTTCAATGCATTTATTTATTTATTTACTAACTTACTTATTTCTTTATTTTGTATCTATGTTCTCAGGTGTCAGGCTGGGCTGGCCAGGAAACTGAGCCATTTGGCCCACCCTTTTAAGAATGTTAAATGTATCTGGCTTATATCTCCTTTGCAGTACTTGTCTTTTTTTCTGTTCTGTTTTCACAGTGATTTCTTTCCTTAATTGGTTTTCGATATTAAACCTTTCATCTCCCCCTTGCACTTCTCAGTTTGTAAGGCTGCTGTTGTCTTGTGTTGATATCAATCTCGTCCTGAGAGGGTCTGAGCTTGCTCCCATCTGCCACTTTATCCATATTATGGATCTGGTTTATGTAAATTTCTTAGCTTGACAGTTTTTTTGGATACTGTTTCCTTGAGGGAGCTCCAGGAATCTCCCTGTCCCTGGAAGGCTGAGTGGCTCAGTCCTCTTGTTTCCAATATGCTGTTTCTTCCCCATTGGGATTTCCCCCCATGCTCAAGCTGTCAGCTGTGAAATATCTTGTACGATGCTTGTCATGTTCAATGCAGCCTTTGTAGGAATTATTTAGGGGGGTTTTAGGGACTGTCACAATGGCTGGAATAGAATTTTGTTACATATGTAAAGTAGAACATCTTAAACTTTTTCCACGCATGACTCCATCACTCAAGCTTTTTACACAACCTCAAATTACAAAATACCTATCAAACCTTTAACTGATAATAAATAATAAAGAACTCATTTTAAAATAACTGTATAGTTTTATCTAATTTTACCACTTGTTAAAGATAAAGGCAAATTTTCATAGTAACGAGATAGCTGTGCTTCTTTATTTTTACACCAAAGGTACATTTTTTGGCTGAATATTTAATACTGCAGAATCCAAAGCGTCTTTAACATCTTTCAGAATTGATCAATATTTTAATTTTATAATCATAAATGTGGAGAATACCACTTCACTATGTACATATTATAAAATGGCAGGAGGAGGATTAAGGCCATTTCAGAAGTTGTTGGAAATCCTGTCTCAACCCCCAAGCCAAAATTCATTCAATAACTTTTAATGAAATTCAAGCCAGCAAATCAAACAACAGTTTTTAAAACCAAGCAATCTGATACAATACAAGCCAAAGCTATACTAATTAATTGGACACATGCTGAGGAATGACAGTAGGAAAATCCTAAAGTCCTTGGCTTTCCATAAGTAAGCCATTATGCTCCTAATAGAGCCAGAAAATTGTACATGTCCACAGAAAACAATGCAGTTCATCATATGTCTCAAATCAGTGTTCACTGGTATTGACCAGCATGCACAGCGGGAAGTGCACAGTGTGTCTTCAGAACCAGAGCCACAGGGGAATAGTGCAGTATGACCTAGGCAAGCACAGCCAGACACCTCAGATTTATTAAGCATTTATTTGATTTTGAATTAATGTTTGGTCATGGCATGTTCAGGAACCTTCTACTGTCAAGATTTTGTGACTGTCACATTCAACTATGCAATCCCATATGGGATCACAACCCAGAGTTTAAGAAGCTGTACTCTAAAAGACTGAAGTGTGAACACAGTTGCCTGGACTGGACCCAGGAGCTGCTGGAGGACAGGTCTGAAGTGTCCGTGAGACCAGGTAAATGAGTTCTAGTGGTCCACTCCCAACGCTGCCTGTGTTTAACAGGACTTGATCTTACACTTTTATTTTTTTTTTTAATTTTTTTTATTATTTATTTATTTTTATGCGCATGAATGTACTGTCTGCGTGTAGGTTTGTGCACCCGTGTCGTGCAATGCCGCGGAGGTCAGAAGAGGGTGTCGGATTCCCCTGGAACTGGAGTTCTCCTGGATCTGGAGTTACAGACGGTTCTTAGCCGCCATGTGGGTGCTGGGGATTGAACCCGGGTCCTCTGCAAGAGCAGTCGGTGCCCCTAACCGCTAGGCCATCTCTCCAGCCCGATCTTACACTTTTAAAACATCCATCCAAAGACCATAGATCTCATGTTAAATGTTCTCACCACAATAAAAGTTTTTAAATAATCAAAGACTAATGAAAGTTTTGTGCTGCAAATCATAATCTCAGCAGGAGAATCCTGAGTTCAAAGCAGCCTAGGCTACATAGCAAGTACCTATCCCCTCTAGAAAAACCAAAACCCAAAACAAATGAGGAAATACAAGCAAAAAGGAATCGAGTTTTTCTCAGAGTCAAAATAAATCAAAACCTCACCCATGAGTTCACAGTCTCCTGATACAGTGTATCACACTGCTCAATAGGGACTGTATTAGTCACTTTTCTGTTGTTGTGATAAAACACCATGACCAAAGGAACTTATAAAAGGAAGAGTTTATTTGAGCTTATGATTGACAGTTCCATGGAATTAGAGTCCATTGTGGTGGAAGGCATGGCGGCTGGAGCTGGAGCAGCAAGCTGAGGGTCACATCTCACAATGAGCACAGGAAGTCAAGAGAGAGCAACTGGAGACCACGAGGCTTGTTAAACTCACTAAGCCTGTCCCCAATAATGTACTTCCTCTAGCATGGCCACACCTTCTAAGACCTCCAAAAACAGTGCCACCAACTGGAGACAAAATGTCTGAATACTTACAGCCTATGGGGGACACTCGTTCAAACCACCACAGGGACGGAATGAGTTCATTCACACATTGCTATCATGTAGTTGTCAAGAACCAATTATGAATTTTTTTCTTTTATGATTTCCAAGCTCCTGATACCTTTTTTTTTTTTTTTTTTTTTGTCTTTTCCAGACAAGGTCTCCCTGTAGCCCCAGCTCTCCTGGAACTCACTCTGTAGACCAGGCTGGCCTTGAACTCACAAAGATCCGCTGGCCTTTGCCTGCCTCCCCAGTGGCAGGGCTAAAGGCGTGCGCCACCACGCCCAGCGATACCTGACTTTTTTTTCTTCTTCTTTTTCTTTCTTTTTTTAAATTTTATTTATTTTTATGTGTATGAATGTACTGTCTGCACCCGTGGAGTGCAATGCTGTGGAGGTCAGAAGAGGGCATCAGATTCCCCTGGAACTGGAGTTAAAGACCGTTCTCAGCCACCATGTGGGTGCTGGGAATCAAACCCGGGTCCTCTGCAAGAGCAGTTGGTTCTCTTAACCACTAGGCCATCTCTCCAGCCCAATCCCTGACTTTTTGAAGGCCAATGTAACACTGTATTTAGGGCTCTCCTTCTGTGATCAACGCAGGCAGGTCCTACTAAGGGGCAAAGTGGGAGGAGCTTGTCTCACAAGCTGTGTCATGAGCCTTTCTCAACTAGGGGGCAGTGTCAGGTGTGGAGATTTAAGGACAGGCAATTTGAGCTGGGCCTGGTGGTGTGAGCCTTTAATCCTAATACTCAGGGGGCAGAGGCAGGCGGATCTCTGTGAGTTCAAGCCCAGCCTGGTCTACATAGAGAGCTCCAGGCCAGCTGGGACTAAAGGGAGACCCTGTCTCAAAAATACTAAAAAAAAAAAAGACAATGCAGCCGGAGGTGGCCTGCTTCTACCTACATAATACCATCTTTAAATACCAGATATCATGAGCACCTATTTTGCCATCATGAAAAACACTACAAAGACGCTGTTATAATACTTGGTGGATTAGAGGGGCAGCATGCCTGTAGGAAAGGTAGGGGGTAGGCAAGGAAAAGCTTTGGCGATGATAAAAAGTGGTCACTTTTCTAACTTTCCACTCATCTCATTCAGTCTCACAGGTATAAAGAGGTATAAACAGGCTCAGCTCTCACCTGGGCTTCATCTTCACGGCCCTCATCTTTAATTACCTAATAAGAGAAAAATAGCATCTCAGTGTATTTTTTATTTGCTTTCCTGTCCTTATATATGAGCAACTTCTAACTTAAATGAACAAGCAGCTGTTCACCTGGGAGGGTTCACCTGGGAGGGTTCACGGTGGTAAGAGAATGCCGTACATATGAGATTCAAGAGAAACTTAAGAAATAGACTCTCTTTTTGTTCCACACCCCCAAGTCCAATCTCAACATGCTGGTAATAGAAACTCATTCTCAAATTGACCTTATTCAAGGTAAGAGAGGTATTGTTCCAGTGTGTTGGTTTCAAGGACTGTCCTTGTTACAGAATAAACAGCAGAGCTGAAATATTACGAAAGCTCTAAGTAAGCAGATTAAGTGCTGTCAACAGTGAATACCTGATTTATACACAATGCAAGAACTTAAATAGAGAGTGGTATTAAGTGTTATTATACTTGAAAGAAGCAAACAATCTTGCGTTCACAGCATAATCCTTAAAACCTCATTCTTCCAAAATGGTTGCCATAGTCCCAGGTACCACATGAAGAAGGAGATACAATATCTAGGAGGGAAAAAAAAAAAGACTATTACTTTATTGTTTGTGTTTAAAGAGAAAAGATGTTTTCTCAAAGTGAAGCCTTTCTTGTATATCACTGGTGGTTGGGCTGGAAGTGATTCATTTCATCATCTGCGAGCACCTAAGTTTACTCGTTATTGGTGTGATGAACAGGATTTCCCTGGTTGCCTGATTTAATCCATTTGTGTGCATGACTTATACATTCTTGAGGTAAGGAAAAATGTGGAAATAGCTCCCAGTGAGGTATACAGTAGTATCTGACACAGGCAGATGTGTTCATGGTACTATTGTAATAAACTTAATCAGCATCAGGAATAACACAGACCTGTGTGGGAACTTTGTAATCTTACTTCCTTGAGCAAAACTTAAATCCTTATCAAAAGAAAGACTGTGATCATGCAAACAAATGTGTTTGCTGATATAGCTTGAGAGGGGAAATTAACCACGGTTTAGTTTATAAATATATACATATATAACTATGATAATACTCATAAACATGTATTAAAATAAAACTTTTGAGACCAAGGGATCTCTGAAATAAAAAGGTTTACTGAGTCCTTACAGATGTTTCCAAGGAAGAGGACCAGGCTCCAGGACAAGTTTATCCAACAATGAATAGCAAATCTAGGTGGTAGTTTAGTTACAAAACCATCCCCTAGATCTAAGAACCAAGAACATTTTTATAAGGAATATCTGGGAAGGCAAGTGTACACTGTTCACATGGAACATACATTGGTAATAGGACATACATTGGTAATAGGAAAGACATGCAAGTTAACATGAAGCATGGCAAGTCTGGAATAGGAGGAGTCCATGGGAGAAGTACTAGCTGCTTCTGGACTAGTTGGGGGTAGATTATACTTAAGGAAGGCTGAGTGTTTGGATATGGATACCAGGACTTTTAAGCCAAGGTTTTAAATTGGGAACTCGGAACTGTCTCCTGGTGCTTTCAGCCCTTGGGTAGTCACCAATTAGCTTCTCTTTTCTCCTCTCCAACTCCAACCTCTGGCCTGTGTAATTGAATTTAAGACATCTTAGAATTCTACTTTTATCAGATGCAATGCTGCTAAGTGATTACAGCCCTCAGTCCTCTGCATAAATTATCTCATTCTCTAGGCCTTGGTAGGAAAGCCCTCATTTGTAACTCAATTGCTACAGCATTTATGGGGAAATGAGTTCTGAATTCTAAAGGACAAGTGAACAAATGGAATACTGCCTGGGGACTTTTCCTGTGTTCCTTGATTTGATACTTGATACTTGAAATGAATTTTAAGAAACAGAAGCAAGTCCATAGGAAATAATCCCACCTCTCTGGCATGGTCACATAGTGAACTTTGCCCTGCTTAGGAATGGAACAGTCCCCTTCCGCGTGTACATGAGCCACAAACCACACAGATACACCGAGACCTGGCATTTGATGAATGCAGCTCCATCATTCTTTATTGCAGAGTTATTTACTAGACAGCTGGCAGAGCCTAATTACCATCTCCATAGTTGCCCTAAAGCCCACACAGAAGAAAAAAAAGTGGAATGTGGAAGCCAAATAGAAATGCACCATTCTTCCCCAGCATCAGTAGACACAGTGTGGTCAACTCCCACAACTGTTCTTTGAACCTGACTTGCCAAGAGTATAAAAGGAGCGAAACAGTTCTGAAATCCATTACCAAAACAGGAAGAATCCACTCAGAGGGGTTTGACTCCTGGAGATCCCTCTACAGAGGCCCTAATTAAAGAAAGGAAAGCTCTCCTGCTTAAAGGAAAGCAACCAACCAACCAGGAAATAGCCAACCGCAGGCTGAGCTGCTGTGCTGGAATTAGGACAGACCTGAAGCTGCTGTCTGAGCCTGAAATTGATGGGAAGCCAGCTGAGAGGAGAGGTTTCCGTAAAGAAAATTAGGGCTGGTTTGATTTTTATGTAAAGTTCCCATGAGGAAGGTATTAAGACCAAAGATTATCTGTTGTTATTTATTAATGTGGAGCCCTGTGAGCATGTCCTTGAGTTTTTACAAGCCTGGATAGCAGTTTTTGTTTTGTTTTGTTATGTTTTCTCAGAGTAAATGCTCATTTGCCATAGCAGCCTACAGAACGGTTGAGATATTAGATGGAAAAGACGTGTCCATTAGCATAAAGGAAACACACAGATCTAACCCCTTTAATTTAGAGAACATCAGATGGTATTGTGATTTTAAGATGCAAATAGCAGCCCATTCTTTACTACGAAGGAGCTTTAATGGAAGTTTTCAGGCATCGGATGTGCGAGCTCTGGCTGACGTCCCCTGGTGGCAGTGCTGCCTCTCTCCGTCCCTAGGCTTCCTTTGTGTCACATTCAGCTCAGGAAACACAGGAACAGCACTCCTTCAACAAAGCTGGCACAGCGACCCTGCTATGGAATCCAAGGACACAGGCTTGCCCTCGGTAAGGAAAACCTGAAGCACAAGGGCGGGCATCAGTGGACCTAGGATGGCAGAGAACCTGACTTTTGCTGATGCTCTATGGGGATGAGCACAGGCTCCTGTGTACCAAGAATTTGAGCCATAGCATTGTTTAGCACCGCTCCCTCTATAACTCCCTTTACAAGTCTGCCCAAACATCCCAAGAGTCAAACATTCTCCACTTCAATACCCCAACCACCAATGAGCCTGTCTCTTTAGATACAGCATGCTGAGGGTATTTTGCCTCTATACTATAAGGAAAACAGAATTTCAAAAATGGGGGCTGGGAATGGGGAGGGCGGGAATTATAGCACACAATACAGAGTGATTAATAATCAGCTTTCAAAATGGAAGCTTCCAGGATACAGATTCCAACTCAATTTTACAGATCTGGTGAATTAAGATACATAGTTTCTGCATTTTAGGAGCTCAAGATTCAAGTTCTTTCTAATTCAGGGACCCACTATGTCCAAAGCGACAATACCTGACAGAGTTTAATGAAAGAGGCCGTTTGTTTCCTATCCCAAGCTTTCCTTAAAACTATATTTCTGCATAAGATTTTTTTTTCTTTTTTCCTTCTTTCCTTCTTTGTTTCTGTAGGGTTTGGGGGAGTTGTTTCTTGTTCTGGAAAAACTAGCACTAGAACCTGGAGCATTGAATGTGCTGGGGAAGGTTTCTACCGTTGCGCCATATCACCAGTGACTGTGTAACTTTTCCTGGACTAGACTTGAACAAATACCTATTCACCTCAGATAAGGCACTCACAACTGACCAAAGAAATGCTTCTACCAGTCTACCCAGTGAACCAGTAAGCTTGCCAAGGTTACTTCCAGCTGCTTTAACATAAAGCACACCCCAGCATAGGTGACAGCCCATGAAAGTCATATACCTGGAGCTCCTTACACAACTTTCAGGCAGCTAAGGAAATCTGTTTATAAGATGGACACCTAATCTCCACGTGGGATAACGATGGCCAGAGCACCTCTGTTGCCTTGCCAGCCCTGACAGCTGAGTGGTGGTGGTTGAAATCTTCTGGCTTTGACAGGCCTTGCAGAGTGTGCTGCCTCTGACTATGGCTGTCCCAGTGCGGTTTCTCAACAGAGATGTCACCTGGGTGCTTCAGGGAACCCAGCTCAGGCACACAGCACTCTTCAGCAGTGTTGACATCCCACTGTGCATTTCTAGCTTGTGTGGGAAAAGCAGTTGAAATGATGAAAGAGAAATCACTCAGCTTCTCAAGAAACCCCACTTCCTAAAAACAATTTCCTTTTCTGTTTGCAAAGTCATATATACTTGTTGTCAACTGTCTGGGAAACAGAAGTTTAAAGAAGGAAAAAGCTACTGTGATCAGACAACTTGGCTAGCATTTTGGTACGTTTGTGGTTGGGCAATTTATGATAGTCAAAATTTCTTTCAGTCACACAGATGTCTTTTGTATATATCTGTGTTTATTTGTTTTTGTTTGCTTGCTTTGTTGGTTTGTTTTATACACAGTCTCATCCCAGGCTGGCCTCGAATGAGAGGTCTTCTGGCCTTTAACTCAGTGCTACCACACAGGAGTGACCAACCACATCCAGGTAACCACACAGGTTTCTAAAGGCACTTAGGACATAAGTTGCAGAATTAACATGGGAGATTTCTAACAGGGTCAGATTCTGCAGCATTGTTCACAATAGCAGATGTGTTTTCCCACAGATAGATGCTAAGTTGAAAGAGTTCCCCTTTCATAATTCTCAAAAAAAATGAAAGAAAGGTTTTCTGGGGATGGAATCTGGAGATCATGCAGCACCTCACAAGGACAGGGAACAGAAGGAAAGACAAGCCATCAGCCTCTGACCTCGGTGGCTGAAGCAGAGAACGTATGTGGTGTCTGCCAAATGTTTGCATCCTTCAATGATAACTTTGTCCCTGTTACTGATCCTTCTGGCAAGGAACCATCTGCCAATTGATTGGTGGAATGGGATGAGGGCTGAGATGAATCTTCTCCATATCCCACCATGTTGGCGGCCCAGGATGTAGCTCAGAGGTGAAGGAGCTGGGCATCACTGCTGTGCATGTGGAACTCCAGGCCACGGAGGAACAAAACCCCTGAACCTGGAGCCCAGGGAATTCTTGCTCACTCAGAAAAGAAGACTGGGCAGCTTGATCATGCTACCCTCAACGCCTCCAACAGTACCAGCAGGAAGCCGTGGTCACCATGATTGCTGTTTAGCAACAGGCCTTCTCAGAGTATCCTGTTAAATTGCTTCAGGGGCTGGAGAGATGGCTCAGCAGCTGGGTTCTATTCCCAGCACCATGGCAGCTAACAACTATCCATAACTCCAGTTCCAGGAGATATGGTGCCCTCTTCTGACCTCCAGGGGCGCTGCACAGCATAGGTGCACTTACGTACATGCAGGCAGTACACTACTACACTCATACCATAAAATAAATTGTTTCATGTAAGTTATTCCAAAAAATAAAGGAATAGAGACTAGCCTTATTCATTTTGAATTTGAAGAATATATTCAGGAAAAATATTTCCTCACGATAAGTTCATTCATCATGAATTATGAAGCTGCTGCACATAAACCACACAGTCTCCTGGTAGATGGTCAGAGTAAATCGCACTGGCAATATCAGTTCAGGCTCCTGGACTTGGTAGGTACACTTCTCATCTGCAGATCTCCCATCATGTCTGCTGAAATGTACAGAAGGGAAATGAAGGAGTTCTTCCCCCAAACAGTCTGTCAATATGTTGTGATACTAACTGCTATTATCACAGTTCGTCTTGCAAACAAGGAAACTACAGTTCAGTAAATATTTCAAAGTGAAACAGCTATACCAGAAACAATAAAATTATATTTATATTTTCATGGGACTTGGAATTGTTAAGAACGTTTGCCTGTCATTATATACAACTGCTACATGTGTTTAAAATTGATATCAACTAAATGGATAAGATTAAAACAATATTCATATTATGAATTTTAGCGAAATCCTCAATTTGTCCCACAGACTATAAAAATTGGCTCAAATCTTTTCTATGAACATATTTTAGTTGTAGAATCTGACTAGAATCTAACTGGTAGCTCACATCTGACTAGAATCTAAACAAGTTGAAATGCCACAACCATCAAGACATTACTCGATTTGAAATGTGTGTTGTCAAGAACTTAATAAGAAATGTCCATCTGTGTGAGAGTGATTTAAAAACTGATCATGGCAGAGTCTGGCCCAGCGAATGGCATAAACTGCAGTCCTTTTTATCTCCTCTCTAATATACATGGTGTTTGGGAAATTGCTGCTTCTAAACAGAAAAAGGCTACCTGGTCAAAGGGCTGTATTATTCATAATTCTAGTGGCCTAAACTTCTTGGCTTTGTTTTTGTTAAACAAGTTATTAATATTTTTAATATTATCAATATTTTGTTCAAGATTTTGTAAGCTATCAACATTTCCTGGAAAGACAGAGGGACATTCAAGGATGCATACAGATCCCAGGAACTCTTCAGCATACCAGGATCTATGCCTGCTTTCTAGAAACTGCATTTTTTCATAGTGGGGAAAATAATATGATAGGCACCTGCAATTTCTGACACCAATTTCACATCTAATCTCTGTGGCTTTTTGAATATCTACAAGGGACTCAGAGACTAATTGAAACTCTTCTAACTATTGATTTATTGAGCTGCTAGAAGTTGTATTTTATGAAGCCACTGTGGATACAGGCTGAAGATAGCAGTGATCAAGTTTCCACAATTTCTTAATGTCAGTTTATTTATTTGTAACATTTATGATTGTAAGATAGAACGAAGTGACTGTTTTTATGCTAGGGACAGAAAATTCATTTCAAGGATGACAATAAATATATGAATATTATTGGTTGGATTTTTAAAAAGCATATTGTAAGGACAAAGTACAACTTAGGATAAAAATATCACACAAAGAGCCAAAATAATGAAACGAAAAACATAATGGAAAGAGAGAAGATAAAACATAAAGGCAGGGGGATTAAGTTCCATTAGAATCTGCACTGAGTATTCCGGGCAGATGCCTGTCTACTCATGAGAGAAAAGTGAGCTGCCCAAAATGAAGAGTTTCACATAGTTTCCAACCCAGACTATGGTCACATGAATGTGTGTCACACATTAATGTGGGGCATGAAGAAAAGCTGACTCACATGACACAGCCTTAGGTAGGGTCACAGTATGGATTTTCATCTAACAAAGTGTATTTTTTAGTTCATTTTCCTGAACAGTTGTGAAGAAAGTTGGGTATATAAGATCCTTATCCCTCCAAATGGATACCAAGGTCCTAATAATACGAACACCAATAAACCCAAGCTACCTTTGGACCTTACAGTTTTATGATGTCACTAATAGAAATGTCTAGTATTTGTGTTAGATAGCTTTTCTTGTCATGGCACCAGATACCAGCAAGAACAACTCACAGGGAGGATGTAATGTGGCTCACTGTATCAGAGGTATCTGTCAACCATAGTGGGGAAGGCATGGTGGAACAATGCAGTTCACATCATGGCTAACCAAGTGACACTGAAAAAAGGTGATACAAGAAGAGGCTAGGGAAAAATAGAACCCCACGGACATGCCCCTAATGATTACTTCCTCCAACTAGGCCCTGTCTCCTACTTTTACCTGCTCCCAATAATGCCTTCATATTAGGAATCCATCAAGGGATTAATCCACTAATTAGATGACAGCTTTCAGGATCTGATTGTCTCTGACAGCATCACAGACACACCCAGAGCTGTGCTTTACTGATCACCTGGGTATCTTTTAATCCAGTCAAGTTGTTAATTAAAAAATAATTAACCGGGGCTGGAGAGATGGCCTAGCGGTTAAGAGCGCCGACAGCTCTTGCAGAGGACCCGGGTTCGGTCCCCAGCACCCATATGGCGGCCGAGAACCGTCTGAGGCTCCAATTCCAGGAGAACTCCAGTTCCAGGGGAATCCAACACCCTCTTCTGACCTCCGCGGCATTGCATGACACGGGTGCACAGACTTGCATGCAGACAGTACATTCATGCACATACGGAAATAAATAAAATTAATAAAAAAAAATTTTTTTTAAATAATAATTAACCAGCACAGTTTTATTTTGGTAGAAAGCATCTGTCCCACTCTCGACCATTCCTACCCAGCAGTACAGGAAGCTTAAGAGTGGAGCTCTTGAGTTTCTACTGGGTTCCATGCAAGTTTGGTCTCTTACTGGTGGGAGAATGATTTTATGAAGAATTCCCACTGCTTTGTCATTAACATGACATTCACATCCCTCTGCAATGTCTCCAGTCATCCCCAATCATCTGGGTTCCCCAGTGTGAGCCTTCTGCATCGCTCTCACAATTCTCTATCTTTGCTAGGACCCACACCGGGGCTTTCATCATCCTCCTACAAGTTGGAAGCCTTCGGACTTGCAGGGAGGAGACTCAAGGTCCCCGTCTTGTCTTCTGAATCATTCTGATGTTTCAAGAAATTATTTTAATCTCCTTCATTCAAAGTATCCGTTACTTCTCTGAGAAACCAGAAACCAAGGGACACTGTTCATCCTTACCTGGCACGCCACGAACCTTGTGTCATAATTAGCAGTGTATCTGATGGTTTCCCCGCACATACTTACCTCTTTAAAATTTTATTTATTTTTATTTTTATATGTATGAGTGTTTTGCCTGCATGTATGTAAGTGCACTGGTATCCTGCAAAGCCTACAGAGGCCAGAAGAGGGTGTCAGATGCCCTGGAGCAGGAATTACAGATGGTTGTTACCCACCTACAGATGGTTGTGGGGAATCAAACCTAGGTCCTCTGGAAGAGCGTCCAATGCTTTAAACTGTTGACAGTCCCAGTCGTACACACCTTTTGAAAGTGGAGGTTGCTTTGGCTTTTCTTTAAGTCTTTGCCCACACCTAACTTAGAAAAACAGGGAGAAGAATGTTCTACATTCTATACTAAAAACAAAGAAAACCAGGAGCAATTCATCTTGCTTTTATCACTCCTCTCAAATTAACTACGTTTCCAAGTTCACTCAGTATCTATGTGTGTTAGGCAGGCATATTTTCCACCAAAACAAGAACCTAAGTTGTGATTTGTGAAAATATATGACTGCACTTTTGAACTTTTAGTATCATATCCCCACTGTATTAATAAATTATCTTTGGGAATTCATATTAATCTTAGTCAAGAAATGTACTAATAGAAGCCATTACCTACTATTTTTTAACATTGGAATATCTAAATTAATAAAGGACTGAGTCTGATTATATACCCCACAGTTTCAGCTAAACAGTATTTTTTTCAACCTATTTATTATTTACCTTTAAACTGTAGAATCTGACTTAGATAAAGCAACTATATTTCCTTTATTACAGTAAATACCTTTTAATTACCTTCCTCCGAAGTACTTTGTTGTAACCCAGGATGTGTCTGTCTTCTGTGACTGAATGCTACCATAATTAAAGACAAACTGAGGGGGGCTGGAGAGATGGCCTAGCGGTTGAGAGCGCCGACCGCTCTTGCAGAGGACCCGGGTTCAATCCCCAGCACCCACATGGCGGCCGAGAACCGTCTGTAACTCCAATTCCAGGAGAACTCCAGTTCCAGGGGATTCCGAGACCCTCTTCTGACCTCCGCGGCATTGCACGACACGGGTGCACAGACCTGCACGCAGACAGTACATTCATACACATGAATAAATAAAATAAAATAAAATAAAATAATAAAAAAAAGACAAACTGAAAGGTCAAAGACTAGCATGAGTAACTGTGAGGCATCGTCTGAGAGTGGCTGCTACCTGTTCCTCTCAGAGCCTGCCCATCATTGAGCTGGTTATGGAATATTATCTTATATTACTTCTTCACCTTATGTCCACATTAATGAAGAATGCATTGCAATCGACACTTGTTTTTATCTCTTTACCATGTATAGACTGACTGAATGAATATCTAACAAGAAAATGAATGCCAGTATGGTTGGACAAGCAATTTCAGGATTGAGATTGAGATGCTTTATTTTTTAACCTTAGTTTCTTGTGTGTTAAGTCAGTTAAATTTATTAAACACACATGAAGCACCTGTTGGGTACCAGTGATTCACCTGTGTATTAGGAACACAGAAGAACAAGACGTACTTAACTATGTAGAAGGAAGGCATGGGCTTGTAAGTAGACGAAATCACACATGAATCATGCCATGCTGGAAGTCAGTGCAGGACACCACAGGGGACATGATCAGTCTGTACCAGCAGGGCAGCACGAGGGACAGCTTCCCAGGCCTCTGACTCCAAGTCCTGAAAGAGAAGATGGGATTCCAGAAAGTTAGTGGCAAAGGACCCTGAACTCATGAACTGAAGGACTCATAGCTTTATCATGTGGCACAGCTGGGAGCTGGGAAGTTGTCTGTGCCTTCAGACGGATCCAAAGAAAGGACACAGATAGGGTGGCAAGGTCCAAAGCGCTGAGGAGGGACCGCGGAAAACAGAAGAGGATACAACTTCTGCATACACCAGGGGGCATTGCTCAAGGCTGTACAGATGCAGGAGTCAGGGGTAAGCAAGGAAGGGAATTAAATTAGGTGGCGACTGTAGCTTCTCCCGAGCTCCACTGCCCCCAGGTGCCCACTGTAGCTTCTCCTGAGCTCCACTGTCCCAAGGTGCCTACTGTAGCTTCTCCCGAGCTCCACTGCCCCTGGGTGCCCGCTGTAGCTTCTCCCGAGCTCCACTGCCCCTGGGTGCCTACTATAGCTTCTCCTGAGCTCCTCATCCCCTGGGTGCCCACTGTAGCTTCTCCCGAGCTCCACTGCCCCTGGGTGCCCGCTGTAGCTTCTCCCGAGCTCCACTGCCCCTGGGTGCCCGCTGTAGCTTCTCCCGAGCTCCACTTCCCCCGGGTGCCCACTGTAGCTTCTCCCGAGCTCCACTGCCCCCGGGTGCCCACTGTAGCTTCTCCCGAGCTCCACTGCCCCCGGGTGCCCACTGTAGCTTTTCCCGAGCTCTGCTTCCCCAGGGTGCCCTCTGTAGCTTCTCCCGAGCTCCACTTCCCCAGGGTGCCCTCTGTAGCTTCTCCCGAGCTCCACTTCCCCTGGGTGCCCACCATAGCTTCTCCCGAGCTCCACTTCCCCTGGGTGCCCACCATAGCTTCTCCCGAGCTCCACTTCCTCTACTCTGCTTTGGCTCCTGTGGCAGGAAGGGAGCAAGCATGCTACCACTACTTCCTGGGGCTCTGAAGGTGACTCTCCTTGCTCTTCTCCCTACCCCATACCACCTTTCTTTTCCTGCAGCTTCTCCATTAGCTCGTTCTTCGAGTGCCTCTAATCAAATTGAAATACTTCTCATTGGGGCTCTTTCAGTTAAGGCTTTTAGGGATTTCTTTCAATAGATGGTTGATGATATATTCTGAAATAAGAACTGCTGGTTGCTAATTGTATATAGTTACGTCCAAGAATCTCTAGAGAGTCCAGTGTTACTTCTCCCTACTGACTGTGTAATACTCTAATGACTACTGAGATACTCAGGGCCTCTCAAGGGAGCCATGTTTTTTTTCAATCTGAGCCGTATGCATGTGTCCATTTTTATTATTCCCTTATTGCTGCTTGTGGTACACTTCAGTCTTTTTCTATAAACTTTGCTAAAGGCTATCCAATGTTCTACTATCCCTCCATTGAACCTTGGTATCAGTGGACTTTCTTAAAGCCATGCCCTCTGTCTGTCTGATACCCATGTTACAGAAATGACTATCAGAAACAGTACCACATGCTTCTACCCTGAACATGAGACAGACTTCCCCTAACAAGGCAATACCATTAAATACATGCACAGTCCCACATACAGATATGCACATATATGCCTAAAAATAAAATAAGTTATTCTAAAAAAATAGCCAAGAATACTGTGTTCAGTTACTTCTTTGGATTTCCTTTATAATCACATCCCCAACCCTGCAATCAGCAACAGCACACAGTAGTCCTATCGTAATTGCCATAAACAAGCTAGAAAACCAAAGTACAGCATTCTAAACCAAAGCCCAGGTACAAGTCTCCTCCTGAAATTATACATTCTCTCCCCGTAAGTGAAGAGACAAACATCTGTTGAGCAATGCACAGAATACATCACAGACTTGGGAATAATCAACATTAACTGTGTTCAGTAGAGAGATGCACTGTGACGGAGATTTTTAATGGTGTAATTTTTATCCCAAAGAGCGTGCTCGTGTGTGCCAGTGATTAATGATACAGCTTATCCAGCTCATTGGTCATACTGAAATTAGTTTAAATATTCATCCATTGTTTTGCTTTGATGAATCTCTTGACTTCTTGTTCCTCCCTCCTCTTGTTTGGTTGGAAGAAGCTTGCCTGAATTTGGAAAGAAATGTCAGTAATGCCCAAGCTGTGGAAGACTGGGGAAGACAAGGCAGTCGACACTTCATTTCACACGATGGAGTGCATACCCCACTGTGTAGCCATCCTGGGCGAGATGTACTCTGGACATAGTAGATGTCAGATTAGAGGACCAACTTTCCAACATGTTCAAATGAAACCAGTGAATGTGGTCAGACATGTTTGCCAACTGGAGGACTTTCTCCAAAATCATACTTATCACCGGGCATGGTGGCACACACCTTTAATCCCAGCACTCGGGAGGCAGAGGCAGGCAGATCTCTGTGAGTTCAAGGTCTGCCTGGTCTACATAGCGAGCTCCAGGCCAGCTGGGACTGAAGGGAGACCTTGTCTCAAAAAGACAAAAAAAAGTCTCTTAATATTAATCCCTATAAGTCTTCTCTCTTTTAGATGCATTAGTAATTTAAGTTTTCAATTGGGATTTTCAGCATTCTCCCTTCTGGAATATTGAGAATTCTCCTCCCCAAGAAGGAATTATCCAGACATTGAAATTGCATTTGTGATGAAGAAAAGAAAAGCTATAGGAGTAAGTCAAGTAGAATTTTTATTACCAGAGCAGTAATGTCACTCAGATTCAAATAAATGGCCTCCTGCCCAAGATGTTATGATGATTCTATGACACCCAGATATGGAGAACATGGCCTTTCTCAGAGAAGAGTAATTTCCATATGTGTGAATCATCCATATATAGTAACTTTTTAAATATGCCCAACGATAGAGATGAAAAGATGATTCGTGCAGAGAACCTGCATTTGATTCCTAGCACCCATGACTGGTGGTTCACAATTGCTTTATCTCCAGCTCCAGAGGATCTGACAGCCTCTTCTGGTCTCCACAGGCACTACACTCACATGCAGACACCCACATACAGATACATACATATATACGCATGTAAAAATAAAATAAGGTAACTTATTTTTTTAAATGTTCCAGATGTCATCAATAAAAGTCTGAGAATTAATTCTTGTGGAGCCAGCTCAGTGTGGGATTGAAAATTCTAGATACGAATAACAGAGCTCAACTTCATGAACAAATCAGATAATTTGGAAGCTGTGACTGCCATGTCAGCCTGGCAGGCTTTGTCCTCTATCGCTTCTTCTGTTATCACCCAGCCCAGATCAGAGGACAGAGAATGTCCAGATTCCTTCTAGATATGAGGGTATCATTGTTAAATACTGGAACCACGCTATCTGCAAAGTTTCTAGCTTTCGGGGTATCCCTCCCTGTTAATATCTGAATAAACTACCACAACCCTCTGTAAGACCTTTCTGTAGGAAATCAACTTGGTTCCAAACATTATCAGGATCTTCCCAGAGTGTTTCTTAAAGGTATATTCCCCTAAGGTCAACTCTCCTTCCTACTCCCAGTGCTTTAGCAGTCACCATTGAACATGTCATTCTGTTTCTGACACTGCTTTTCTCTATGTCATTGGCTTGAAACATGCACACTCTAACCAACTCTATACCATGAGATAGTTGACAATGATAGTGAACATAAAAATCATTGACCACCATGTGGTATGTTCATTAAGGCATCTATTGAAGTAGGAGACTCCTTCCTTCTTACACACCCATCCTGTGCCTTGACCACACTGTCAGCCATGCCCCTAGGAATCTTTTTCTCCCTTTTCTTTTCCCTCAGCTCCATGGACTCAGTGTTGCATCTTTGGAAGACCCAGAATGGGAACTGACTACTTCCTATTACCTGATTACACAAAATACTCTAAGATCCCTCCTGGAGGCTTCTCTTCTTTCTAGACTTTACATCTATCTGTTTTTCATTTACTTCCATTCTTTGCAATAACCTGCAGGTTATAATTGAATTGTAAGTAACCTTCCCCTCAAATCCATTCTACCTCATTTCAATGCTAATGAATGAAGGTTGGTAATTATAGATAATGAGAGAAAACAGCAGCATCATTTTCATAAAGGGATGTTTGAAAGCAAACATTTTTGGAAATTATATTAAAATGCCTATGTGGCTATATGGCATCCAACGTGTTTAGGGCCTTGCTAGTGTGTTATTACATGACAATCTCTTCTGAGAGTTTTCACAATGTGTTGTTCATTCTACACAGAGTATATAGGACTTTCTGACTTGGGATAACGGGAGGGCACAGTTAGGAAGAGTTCTAGACCGTGAAAACAGAGCAGGCAGACTCCGCCACTGGCTTCCAGGAAATGGTGGCTTTAAGAAGAACAAAATATTGTTTGTCTTGACTTGATAAGCCCTAACATATATGACAGAATACATGAAATCCAATGGATGAGTAGCTATGGAGGTTGCAGATAGGGGAGGTGTCTATGACTAAGGTATATTATATGCAATTCACCAAAATTCAAATAAAAGTGAAAAAATATGGTTTGTTGGTTTTTTGTGTTTCAGTACAGAAACGACATCGACATGCTTTGTATAGAGAGGTTCAAGAGGAAAACAGCTTAAATATTACTGTAATGAGCACTTGATTTGGAGTGACAAGTACATGGGGCTCTCCCCAGGGATCTGGCAGTCTTTGAATTTTGGGAAACTTATTTCGGTTCTCTGGGCTTTGGGTTCTCCATGTTTTAAGATTAGAGTTCAGACTAGATATACTCTCATGTCTTTAACAGCTCAGAATGCAATGCGATTAATGCTCACAATTGCTGCATCCAATGAGATTTAGAAATTTGTCATCTTCCTCTGGTTTCCTGTGGGCTGGAGAGATCTCACGAAAGCACATGTCATCAAAACCAAGTTATCTTATTTGAACAGCACCAAAACCCTTTCCCACTGCACCAATGTCAAAGCTCATCCTTGGAGCAGTGGCAACTCATCTGTTTATTGAGCTTTCTCAGCTATTCGTATAGGTCTCGATGCAAAGCAAAGGGATTTAGGAAGAGCTCAGTTTCTTCCCCCTGGGTTTTCACAAGACTAAGAAAAGCAAGAGGTTTCGGGTTTTGGAGAGGATGGCTCAGAGCTGATTAAAGTATTAGATATGTGGGCCACAAAACTGCCAAAGTCAGCACTTCTGTCTGAAAGACCTCTTTCTCCAAAGGCCTATCCAGGTTAATATCTCATTTTCTCCCCATTATGGGAAGTGTATATGAAGGTTGTCATGGAAACTGGGTGAAAAGTTTAACCAATAGAACTTAGGCAGCATCTTAGACTTCGCTTGCTATTAGAAAGTTTTGGAAGGGTTTTTTTGTTTTGTTTTTTTTTTCCTCTTCTTCCCAATCCATCCTACAAAATATTTGGTAACCTGTTTATCAATCAAGAAAAAAACTTTTGTTCATTTTTTTTAAGATTAATATCCAATATGGACAATGATTACTGATTCAGGGACTTTTTAAATTTTTATTATTTTTATTTTATTTACTTTTTTATGTGTATTAATGTATTGTCTGCATGCAGGTTTGTGCACCCATGTCGTGCACTGCCACGGAGGTCAGAAGAGTGTCTCGGATTCCCCAGGAACTGAAGTCAAAGACGGTTCTTAGCAGCCATGTTGGTGCTGGGGATCAAACCCGGGTCCTCTGCAAGAGCAGTCAGCGCTCTTAACAGCTAGGCCATCTCTCCAGCCCCGATTCAAGGAATTTGAAAGAATTTAGGTTCTTATTCTTCAACTGAAATTATTGAATAAGAATCTTATCAGAGGGGCTGGAGAGATGGCTCAGCGGTTAAGAGTGCTGACTGCTCTTGCAGAGGACCCGGGTTTGATCCCCAGCACCCACATGGTGGCTAAGAACCATCTTTGACTCCAGTTCCAGGGGAATCTGACACCCTCTTCTGAACTCCCCAGCATTGCACGACATGGGTGCACAAACCTGCATGCAGACAGTACACTCATACACATAAAAAATAATAAATAAAAAAAAAATAAAAAAGAAAAATCTTATCAGCGATGAGAGAACCTGTATTTTTTTTCTTTTTTCATCTTTTTAAGACATGGTCTTCCCTTTAGCCCCAACTGGCCTGGAACTCACTACGTAGACCAGGATGGCCTTGAACTCATAGAGATAGGCCTGTCTCTGCCTCCCGAATGCTGAGATTAAAGGTGCGTGCCACAACACCTGGCCTGAAAACCTGTATTTTTAACACACTTTCCAATAAAATCATTAATCGTATTAGAGGAATACTAATCTAATCCTACAGTTTCCTTTGGTTCCACTTTTGAGAAGGATGTTCATTATAGAAGGAAGAAAAAATTTCATAACTTGATCAGGATTATAACTTAAAAGAACTGGCTGACAAATAATAATTATAAAACAGAAAAAAATATATTCCTAAGGTAAAGACAAGACATTTGGGCATCTCGCCTTCCAAATTCTTAATTTTACTCAAAGTAGTGGTTAATTTCTTGGGGTTAATTCAGGAGTCATTGTCTATATGCTCCAAAACTCACACAGAAGGTATCGAAATAGAGACCTAGGGCCATAAGCCATTTAAGAATGTGGGACTCCTGGGGCTAGAAAGAGAGTTTAGTTCACAAAGTACTTGAAGCCCAAGGACCTGAGTTCAAGCCCCAGAACCCATGTGAAAACTGCTAGGCATGGTGGTATACACTTGTAACCCCAGGGTAGCATTCACTGTCCAGGCAGCTTAGCCTACTTGGTGACTTCCAGACCAGTGAAACTCCCTTGATCCAAAAAGAAAATATGGATGGATGTTAGTTGAGGAAAACACCCATAGTTGACCACAGGCTTCAACATACACACACACACACACACACACACACACACACACACACACTATGATGGCTGAAGAGAGTCTGTAACATTTGGAGGTCCCACCAAGATAACTGGGAGACCCCAGAAGCAAGGCCATTGGTCCAATATGGGAGCAAGCTCTGGACTTGGAGGCCTATGAGAACCCAAGACTATGAACACTGCAAATTCTGCAACTTAGAAACACACAAGAATATAGGATTCCTTCATACTTGTAAACATTCTCTTAATTTTTAAAAATTTCAAATAATCTTGAAATTGACTAAAGCTTTTGAACCTTTAGAAATGAATTGTACACTTCTTTTCAGACAGACACCATGTCAGTTGTGAGGGGACTGAGATACAGCTCCACACTGTCACTCTCAGCAGCCGAAGAAGTTCACCTAGCCTCAGGGACCTTGACTCAGGCCAAACTAGGATTCCTAACCTCAGCACTGAAAAGAATCTCAGGACTCTGGATCACGGATTGAAGTTGGAGATTTCAATCAAAGATATTTAGTATAGGGTTAAGCCCAAAGGTTAAGGGGGAAAAAAAGGCACTCAGAAAAAAGGTAATACACACCGAAGAGTGTGGATATGAACAGCTCAAAGGGAGACAGAAAGGAAGACACACCCAAGTGGTAGTACCTCCTCCTCAAGAGGGACTCACAGTTAGATGTTCTGTCATTACTCACAAATCTCCTGTTGGTGTCTCTCAGATTATATCTGAAAATGTTGGTAAGAAATCCTTTTGATAACTTTTCTTTCTCTTTTGGTAAGTGAGACAGCTACTGGGATGCCTTGCATAGAATTCTAGTCTGCTGTAGAAACCACTGGAGCTGCAGGAGTCTTTAGTCCACGGCGCTATCCCTGTAGTTGGAGCTTGGGGTGAAATTCTTAGACGATTGCAGATTTATGAGTAGGAAGGGGAAAGGCCTCAAGCAAGTGTTCCTTGAGCTGGAATTCTTACACCACTGCTACAAGGAGGCTTTAAGCCACTTCCCTTGTGAGCAGCTCCTTTTTCTTCTCATCTCCCTAAAGTTTCCCGTTTCTATCCTGCCTCAACCAGAATCACAAAATTATAAACAGTAAACACATATGTCCCCTAAAACAGCTTCCAACAATGGGCAAACACTGGAAAATCACAGAGTGCAGACCAGGGGGACTGTTTATTTCAAGAAGGAAGCCATGTTCCCCAGGGGAGTTCTGCCCTAGAGAGCAATGTTTGTAAGAGTGAGCTGTAACAATCAAGGTTACTACTAGGTGGGTCTAGTGTTGCATATGTTTTGATGGCTGTCAGTGCTATGAGGAAGGATATTTGTTCCACCAAGGGTGACTCACAATCAGACTAAGACGAAGTAACTGGGTCCTTAACATCCCAGGATCAAATATGAGTATGCTACTTCTGAGTCTTAGAACAGGGAGTATTTGGAAAGCTCATGATATCCCTGGATCAATCCTCGATAAAACTCCTGCTTCCTGTACACTCCCAGTGTCCTTACTGATCTTTCCCACAGAATAGCATGACAATTAAGAAAAATGAACATTTGCTTTCTGAATGTTTGTGTGAAATTTCCCAGAGAGATTTGAACAATCATCTACTCAATCTGGAGAGGGAAGGACTAATAGGCCAAAGTACAGATTCTAACAAAGTCAAACATGATGAACCAGTCAGTTTATTAGGGGTAATTTATAGAAATATGGGTGAGCAGTTGCTTACAAGAGCATGGATCACTCAAGGCAGCTGCAGCACCAAAATCCCACTCAGGAAAGTTGCAGCCCTGGAGTGCTCTATAGAACTTGAGACTCTCCTCTCTGGAGCAACTGCCAATCCTCATACAACTTAGGGAGGGGTTCTATGAATCTTGTAAGCTTCAGGAAAGTCCTGAGATGTGTGAGTTGTTTACTTCTTGAACCTTATCAGTTTTGTTTACTCCCTGAATTTTAAAGAGCCTCTCTCCCAGACCAAATGTCTCAATTCAGAGGAAACTACTATATAGTACATGTTTTTCCAAATAAAATCTCAGTCACATTTTATTTATAGTCTCTAGTTCTTAGTATTAAGATTTTACTATTTCCAGGCAGCCATTGGACAAAAACTGTGCTCTGTCAGGAAGGATGGGATTTCTTTTTAAGCCGTATACTTAAACCTTTCAAGAGGCATTAATCACATGGGGCTTGTCCTTCTATCTAGTGTGTTGGCAAATTGGCCTTTTTAATTATTCTAGTCAGATAATGATGAGCTCAGCAGATTAAACACATGTGCAAATCAAAGTTCTATGCTTAATGTCACTTTTAAATTTCACCAAGAAGCTAGAAAGTACCTACAACAAGGATATTCTAATTATTCTTAGAAACATTATGTTACAGAAAATATGGGACTCTTTTTCCTTTTGTAGGTTGCTAATTGCCCATTAACAATAGTTTGAATCTTCCTTGTTATACTTGTAGAAAATATATGGGTTTGACTTGCAGCTGAATAATTCTGGAAAAATAAAGGAAGTTGCATAATGTTCTAAATGTTGTGAACAGCCACAGTTATGCAGCTGCTGAAATTAAAGCACCTAACAATAGTGTACCCACAGACTCTAAAAATACTTCGGGGTTAATGGAGGTACTGTTACCACTCTGCAATGGATGGCTTCCGCACAGACCAGAACTGCATCTATACAGTATTCTAATTAGAATTTTAAACCTTCAAATGCAAGCTGGGCGTGGTGGCACATGCCTTTAATCCTAGCACTTGGGAGGCAGAGGCAGGTGGTCTCTGTGAGTTCAAGGCCAGCCTGGTCTACAGAGTTAGCTCCAGGATAGCTGGGGCTACAGGAAGACCCTGTCTCAAAAATACAAAAAAAAAAATTCAAATGCAGTCTCCTCTTTGGGCTATAATTTCAGGAAATATATGGCCATATTTTCTTTTACCAAGTATAAAATAAAATATTTGACCCAGCTGTTTGATGGCAAACTTAAGGTTTTTACCTTGACCAAATATGAAAACGAGATCAATATTTCTACAAATAACCCCCCAAGAATTCAGTTTACTTGGAAACTATTTGTATATCCTAGGATCAATGTTTTGTTAATATCTTTGCACTGGAGATGCTCAGAGGATGGACCCTGGCAGAGACTCGGAGTGGCTTCTAATGTGTGTGCACCAGGAGAGCAGTGCCTTCCAAGTTCTAGCCCAGGGCCTTGTGTTTGTCTGTGTGTTGCTTTCCAGCTGCTAGACCCCAGCCCAATTAGCAAGTCACTCTGGTCCTTCTGCAGTTTTTGTCAATCCTCTTTTGACCTCTCTAATTTGAATTATTCTGTGTCATCCACAAAGATTGGATAGCTGAACCTCGGCGAAATCAGAAACTCGAGTTGCAATTAGAGTTTCCTAATCATTGAACATACTGTATTGTTGCACAGGGAAAATATTAGAATCTAATTAAAAGAAAGGGGAATTGTTAATGCTCTTAATGTTATGTCATTATTTTTGCTTTGAAAATACAAAGTCAAAGAAAAGTTTGATTGTTTTGAATAGTTGCACATACCGACCAGTGGGAATTAGTGGCTATAAATGATACAAAAATTCAATGTCAAGGAATTTAATGTGCTTGAAGAAAGCATCATTATACCAGGAATAATAGGATTAGAAATTCCTCATTTTTTACAAATATTCAGTTCTGCTGGCTCTTGTGCCATTATTTGATTTGTAAAGTCATAAAAACCATAATGACTTTAGTGATAATTTTTCTTATCAAACACTTTCTGTCCGCAGATAACAATGCATGTTCTTTTAGGTTAATATAAGATTATACAAAATGCTTCATTTATATTAAGTTCAACAACCACCAGGAACAATTAAATAGTTTAGTGCTACCACATATGATATAAAGAAAGTCATGGAAATCATAAACTTCATGTCCACTTAGAGGACATGTCCCATACAGAGGAAAATTGTACAAGATGTTGTTTATTTTTTTATTGATGATTTGTGTATTTCATACATCATTTTCCAATTCAGTTCAGGCATATTTCCCTTTCCCTTCCCCCCACCTCACCCCACCCCACCCCATCCATGATGCATTCCACCATAACTGTCCTGCATCTCTCTCTCGGTTTTTTTTTTCAATTTTTTAGCAATAAGTGATCATTTATGCATACAAGCATCCTTTATGTAAAACCAATTTGCAGGCAGTTGTGCCCAAACCCACACAGCCCATGAGTCCCACCATCCAGTGGGGGGGGGTGGCTTGTATGTTCAATCAAGTTGATCAAATGAGGGTCCAGACTACATTGCTGTAGTTTCACCATTCACCCCAGTTGCAGCCCTTACATTCTACCATGCTGCCTCTTCCACAGATTGTTCTCTAGTCTTAGAAAAGGGGCACAGGGGGATGAGAGGCAAAACAGTCTACTTTCTCTGGAGCTGTTGTCTTGGACTCTGCTCAATTCTGGCTGTTTCCTTTCATGGGCTGACAGTTTGTCCAGGAATAACCTTTCAATCCTACTAATGAAGCACAAGCAATTAGATATATAGGTATTTAAACAGTACTAATAGTTATAGTAGGTTACTTTGGTATAGACACAGATGTTTGGATGGTATGTTAATCCATGAATTACATTTTTTTCCTGTTAAATATGACAGGGACTTATTGTGGCTTATAACATCTCCTAACCATTAGAGGATGTAAGCTTGTGGCATCAGCCGTGGGTTATTCCTCCAGGGAGAGAGCCAATAGCCAATTAGATTTGGGATATGCAGGCATATGGCTGCCTCTGCTGCACAGTATTTCCAGGCAGATGAGGTACAGCTGGTGCTGACGGAGGAGTCTTGCTTGACTCAAGGAGACCCATATTTGCTTTTTTGGTTTAGTGGCCTTTGGTAACACTCTCTGGTATTCCAGAGGCCAACTGTACACTTGCATGTGTGGCCTCAATACATCTTCCCCATATTAACATCAGGTCTTCATGGCAGGGCCTTATCGCCTGTCTTCTTGCAGGCATCCCAGTTTAGAGGCAAGGGGCCTTTACCTTTTGTGGGGGCTTGGATCCCCTGGCCAATATCTCCTTGGTAGAATAATCCATTGCTGATGACAGAGCTCCTGTATTAATATATTTTGCTTAAGTGCATAGCTTAAGGAGACTTTAGTATTATATTTGGTTCTGAATAGAGAATAATCCTTTTCACAGTTCCTATGTCTATTAGTCAATTAAAGAAGGCAGTTTTACTGGTTTTATAAGAGATTACCTCTATAATAGTTGTCTCCAATTTACAGTTGGAGAACGACCTCATCATCATCATATTTCTCCTTGTTCTATGGGGGGGAGGTAAGAAGTCTCTCATTTAAAACCTTTGCGGTACCTAGAAGGTAAAGTTTCATTAGGACACATTATAAATAGTTTTTACAAGTATATGCCAGAGGGGTTTGATGTTTGTAGCAATCTGAGGTTTGTCTTCCTTTCAATGTTCAATGGGCCAACCTTTCTGTTGGCACTTTCTGGTACATCCACTACTCAATGAAAGCTGTATCTTTTCTTTCTCAGCGTTAAGTTGGTGACATTTTGACCTGTTTGGAACATACAAACTTTTCCTGTGGTTAGATTGAGATTTGAATGTGCAAGGTTTTTTGACGAAAAGGATCATATCGATCCGTATCCCCATCTCTTTTTTTTTTTTAGGTGTTTGATTTTTTGAACCATGAGTCTCCAGAAGGCAGTTTGTATTATACATACCTATAGGGTGGAATCAAGCACAAATGTCATCAAATTCAACCCATGCTAGTTTTGGGTGACGGTAATAGATTAAATGTGGAAGCAAACTTAATTTTTTACATTAAAATCATCTTATAGGTGAAAAATAATGCTACAAGGTGATACTGTGACAACAAAGAAATTATAGAAACGTTTATTGGCCAATCCCAAAGCGATTGTTATACAGATTTTATTTAAAACAAATGTGGACAACAGCAATTAATATCTCCATTTAACTCAGATCATTACCGTTTTTATCCAAGCTGTAAGCCAATATTGTTTATATACACATATTTTATTTTTACTAAGTCCTAAAACACCATGTTACCTGTAGACAGTGTCTGGGGAAAACTGGATACTAGTTGAACTCACATCAAATATAAATATGCATTAAGCGAATATACATCCGTGTCCCGCTCCCGCCCCGCCCACCCTTCCCGAAAAATTCCACCATTTCATCAGTTTTTTCCTGATTGCATTCTTTCTTTTTTTGTATCTTTTGCCTATGCTCCCTCGTCCACTGAAATATTTGATATCTGGGTGTAGTGGCCCTAGGCACCCACATATTGGGATAACATTTTTCGTTTGTTTTTCTGGACTGTGTTACTTCACTTAACATAATGTTTCTGAGCTCCATCCATTTACCTGCAAAGTCATGACGTTGTCCCCTTACCAACTGCTGCATAGAAACTCCATTGTATACATATACCACTTTTTCTCTATTCGCCTCGTCAGTTGATGGGTACCTGTCTGGTTTCCAGCTTTTTGCTTTTTGAACAGAGCTGCAATACATAGCTGTGCATGTATCTCTCAGTAAGATGATGAGTCTTGTGTGTATACACCTAGGAGAGGTATGATTGGGTCAAATGGGCAGGCTCATTTAGTCGTCTAAGGGTTCTCCACACTGCGTTTCCATAGTGGCTGTACAAGTTACATCCCACCATCCCCCAAACCCCCCCCCCACACAATGGATAGAATGGTTCCCTCTTTCCCCACAACCTCCCAGGCACTTGGTAATCATTCATATTACTGATCCTAGCCAGTTTATTGGAGAGTAATATGATATCTGCAAGTGGGTTTATTTGCATTTCCTTATTATTAGCGATGTTGAACACTTTCTTAAGATGTTTCTCGGCCATCGCTAATTCTCCCTAGGAAGTCTCTATTCAATCTTTGCTCCATCTTTTGAGTGATTCATTTGTTTTCTTTCTTTCTTTTGTGTTTGAGTAGCTTGTATACGCTGGAAATCAATGATTTGTCAGGTGTATCTGAGTGAAGGTTTCCGTTCACACGCGGTGGGTTTTCTTCTTCACTTCCTTTATTGTTTCTTTTGAATGTAAAGAAACTTGTTGAGTTAAATGAGGTCCCGTTTGTCAGTTGTCGACCTTAAATCTTGTGCAGCGCTGTCTGATTTAGGGAAGTCTTTTCCAATGCCTATGTCTTGTATTCTGTTGTCAAGTTTTTCTTCTATTACACCTCCAGAGTTTTGGGGTGTCACGTTGAGGTCTTTGATCCATCGGAATTGACTTTGTACAGGGTTGAGGAAAGACAACATCTTCAGTAAGTGTGTGGCAAAACTGGATCACAACTGTAGAAGGATGAAATTAACCCCTACCTCGCACAAGATGTTGTGTAAAATGGAGAGAGGGCTACAGAGATGGCTTAATGCTTATAAGCACTGGCTACTCTTTTTTTCTAATGTATTTTATTTTAAGTTGAACTTAGAGTACACATAGCATCAAGTAACATAAGTGACACTTGTGAGACCAAAAAAAGCATTAAAATACAGTGATACTTTAACATGGAAATTTCATTTTTTCTCAATTTGTATTGCATATATATATGCATACACATATCACCTGAGTTGGAGGATTTCTTTCTTTCTTTCTTTCTTTCTTTCTTTCTTTCTTTCCCAAAAGATGTCATGTTTTCCCCAAGGAAGTGCTTGAAGGTTCCTCCTTGGCAAGCTCAAACAACCATCAATCCTGCCCCGGTGCTCCACACTTGGGTCTCTCCCCTCCATGGTCACCCAAATGAGGCCCAGCAAGCATGTGTCCTGTCTTGTCTTGATCTTCCTGGACTGGCCCCCATGACACAGCCTGGGTAATCCAATAACAGCAGTCTACACTCTGAAGAGGCTGAAATCCCATTAGCCAATGAGCACTGGCTACTCTTACAGAGGACCAGGGTTCAAATCCCATCACCCACATGGTAGCTAAGAACTGTCCATAACTCCAGTTCCACGGGATCCAACACCCTCTTCTGTCCTCTGTGGGCATTGCACAACATAAGTACACTTATATATATGCAAGCATAACACTCATACACATAAAATTAAAAATTTTTTTTAGCTTGAGGCAGAGACTACTGTAGCTTTTGTGGGTAGGTGAAAACTATTGTGGTAGGGCTGAGAGAATGAAACCTACTACACCCATTAACACAAATGGCTTCTGGAGTTTTTAAGCACCTCACAAACATTTACCGAAAGCTGTTGGGGCATTGTGGTTAGGCTATCTATTGGCACATATGTTAAATTTCTACTTTTAAGCAGAAACTGAGAAGATACGGTGTCTTTCTTGATTACACTTCAGAGAATGTCTCACAGTCCTTGGGCCAAACAATCTTGACTTATAAAACATTTACATCTCAAAGGGCAAAGTAAAAATTTATAACTTCAATTTTCTAAAGAAAAGCTCTTAGAAAGAGAAGTAAAAGAAAAATAGAACCTGTCTGAACTTTAGTCAAACTGAGGGCAATGTGAAGTCTCCATTTACCAGCAGACACTTCAGAGGTAATGCTGAAGTCCTTCTTAGATGAGGTGGATTGCCAGATGGTCACAGGACACTTGTGCCACCATACCTTACACACGCTTTGCAAATGGTCTTTAGTATTTAGTAGAGGCATAAAGAATCTTCATTTTATGAGATGCATTATGCCACACAGCAGCAGTAGAAATAATATCTTTGATGGCTCACCTTAACTGCGAACTGCACTTGAGACTATTCTAGGTGACAACCTCTGGAGATGTCCATGGGAGAATTTCCAGAGAGATTTATTTGAGTTGGGAAGACTCACCCTGAATGGGGATGGTACCATCATGGGCTAGAGACCAGGTTGGATAAAAGGAGAAAGCAAGTAGACCACCAGGATTCATCCCTATCTGCTTCCTAACAGCGGATGGATGCAGTGTGACCAGCCTCCCAACATTCCTGCCAACTGCCTCCTTAAACCATGAGCCCAAATAATCCCTTCATTCCTTAAACTGTTTTTTTCAGGTATTTTGTCACAGCAATGAGAAAGTAACTACTAGAATATTTAACAGAACTTAATGGAAATGTTAACAGTGTCAAATAGAGGTTGCCATGGCAATATGCTCTGCCCAGGTCAATGGTGCCACCCAGTAGGATAGCATTCTGGGCAACACATGCTGAGACTGCTGACTGGATGATGTATTTCAAAGTACTGTGTTGGCAGGGTGCTTCTCTGTTTCTCTGAGCTATTCTCCATCTCTGAAGTAAAGGAGTATTTTTAATCCTTGATTTATTGACAAGGGGACTTAAGCAAAAAGGTCATTAATTGTCTCTTTCTAATATCACAGTAAAGCTGCATTCCCTTGAGCTAAGTCTCTCCCTAGATCTAAGTTAGCTACTTAGGGAAGATCATTCAACACTTGCAGGTCTCCAGGGTAACATTGCCGACTTTATTGTTGCAAGTCGACAAATCACCTCCCATCTGTCTATGCTGACTGTGTCACTGCAGCAGTTCGGCCCTAGCTGCTTCCCTGGGGGCCTGAAAGAATTAATGTGACTCCCTAAGTATCTGACTTAACATTAAGGAGGGGTGTAGGCAATAGAGGCAGCAGCCTGGTAATGAAGTTCTGGGATGTAGAATACATTGGACATCCCTGGATGTTCAGGCTCTATCTAAATCTCACTGAAAAGTCTTAGAAAGATCCACAGGGGCCGCTGGGAAGCTAATGTTTAGAGATGAGATAAGTACCAAGCTAGCAGGCACAGGTGATGGCTCAGACAAGCTTCAGTGCCCTCCATGATGCTCAAAGTCACTACCTCGGTAGATGTGCAGATCAGTGTGCAGCAGGGGAAGAATAGGCAGGAAACAGAAGGAGGAGCCAGCCAAAGGGAGCTCCGATGTGGAAGCCTGGGTGCCAAGAGAATTCACAGCTGAGCAAAGCTTACAAGACCAGAGAAAGGAAGGAAACACCCACAGAAAAACACAGGGTCCCACATGGCACTCGATTTGCAGAACATCTCCAAAAACAAAGAACTGTCTCTGTATCCTTGCATTTCTTCTTGACTTCCGATCAGCAGCAGCCAATAGAAGAAGCAAGGGCATGGCGGCGGGAGAGAGCCCCTGGGGAGTGGTTCTCCACTACCGAAGCAGGCTCCCCTCAGCTTTAGGACGACCTCTTGTTTGTTATGGGAAAGGTACCTCCACATGAAACCTTGTTTTAATGGAGAGATCTCATACCACTGGCACACAAGTGTGGCTCTTGTCTTGTTCCCATCACTTGCTCCATGAATTCACAGCAGCATCGAGTGGCCCAGGTATGGATCCAGCCAAGTTTCAGGCAGCAGCTAGCTGAGAATGAGACTGCTAGACCTTAACTCATCCCGTGAGAATGCGCCTTATGCAGTATAGAATGGCCAGAGGTGCAGAAACCTCTGTGGATGGATCTATTTTCTTTCCAGATTTCCCTTTTAATGGCTAACAGAGTTCAAAACTGCTCAGTCTGTGTCTTAGTTTATTAGGTGCTGTGATAACCCTGACAAAAGCAGCTTCAGGAAGGAAGGGTTACCTTGGCTCATAGTTCAAGGCAGAGTCCATCATGGCAAGGAAGTTAAGGCTGTAGGAACTGGACACAGATCATCATATCCACAGTCAGAACCAAAGAGTGGCAGAGGCTTGTGCCAGGTCACTTGGTCTTTTTATGCGGCCATGATCTCAGCCTAGGGAGTGGTGCACCCACAGTGGGTGGGTCTTCCCACTTTAGTTCACCTCATCAAGACAATTCCCCAAGGCCATGCCAAGAGCATGTTTGCCAGGTGATTCTGAATCTTATCAACTTGACAATTAAAATTGACCAACACAATCTACTTATATTTTAACAGCGTGAAATGAGTAAAGAATTCCTCATGCCTTAGGTGGTTTGTGTATTTCTCCCAGGCCCTCATCTTACTCCACTCATAACCTCCAGAGAGACATTTACCACTGAGGTTTGAGTAAGACAATATCCCTCAAGGAGGCTGTGCCTCAATGTTTTAATCTGCTACATTAAAAAAAAATAGAATGAAACCTTAATACGTTTATTTTACTTTGTTTTCACTATTCTCCATTAATTGCATAATTAATGGAGAATATGTGGGAGATAATAGCAGATTAGAGATTTCAACTCACTGGGGGAAATGGGAAGCTCAGGTAGGAAAGGCTATGATTCAGGTAGCTGCAGGAACAGATGCAGGCAGAGCCTACAGAAGGGGTTACCAAAGAGGAGTTCATTGACTCTCTAGTCTGAAGGCTCTGAATGTGGGGACACTGGGTATTTTGGAGGCCTGAAATAGACAGGGGCTGGACAAAGGTGAATTGCTACAAAATAACAAGTATGATCTCATAGTAAACCCCTAGAGTTTAATCTACCCGGCCATGTATTTGATGCCCCTTGAATTGGAATTATATAAGGGTTTAGGAATATTTTCCATGATCTCAGCTGTGCCCATAATGGCCTCATTAAACTAGGAAGGGTAAGCATTTGCAACTGATTCTATTAGAGCAAGAAAGTGCATTAATCACGTTCTCTAGAGTCGAACCCAGTAGGATGGATGGTACATAGAAGATTGATAGATTGATCATAGATAGATAGATAGATAGATAGATAGATAGATAGATAGATGATAGATAATATTAGGAATATGTCTGGGCTCCTGAGGAAATAACCACACAATCCTATAAATTTCAGCAAGGCCAAAAAGTTTACCTCTGCAGAAGGATACACTCTAAAACCAGCAGCAAGCACAAGCAGAGGTCCTGCTAGGACTCAGAGGGGTCCTATGGCTCTCTCTGAGTGGTCAGAGGTCGGCCTCACATTCTTAGACAACTGGCTGACTTCAACATAATTGATAAGCAGAATTTAATTTTCACAACATTGAACACATATTTTTACCTCAAGAAGGGTCAAACTTAGAGGAATTTTGATTTCTGCCAAGTAGCTTCTTTGCAATTTTTTGCATGAAGTTTTGTCATATTTAATCCTTAGATGAAAATGACAATGCATTTCTTTTACAATCCTACAGTTAAATAGATGATAGAAGATGATTGATAGATAGATAGATAGATAGATAGATAGATAGATAGATAGATACAAACATACATACATACATACATACATACATAGATGATAGATAGATAATAGATATAGATGAGAGATACATACATACATAGATGATAGATTGATAATAGATAGTTACATATGATAGATACATACATACATATGTAGATGATAGATAATAGATAGATGATAGATAGATAGATAGATAGATAGATAGATAGATAGATAGATGATAGATAGATAGATAGATAGATAGATAGATAGATGATACACAGTTTCATTTCTTTAGGGGACTCGGCATGTTTATGTATGCTGAGAAGTTCTACAACAGGCCATCTGTGTTACTGTTTGAATCTGAAATGTGCCACACGCTCATGCTCTTTCTGAGTGCTTCCTCCCCAGCCAGTGGTGATGTTTGGGGAGGCTCTGCCACCTTTAGGAAGTGGGGCTGGCTAGCCAAAGAAACTCCCTAGATGTGGGGCTTTCAAGGTTATAGCTCAGCCCCTGGTTCCAGCCCTGCTCACTCTGCCTTCTAATGTACTGCAGTGTCAACAGCAGCTGCCACAAAAATGATGTCATGCCTTCTGTAGTATGATGAACTGAACTGAGACTCTCTGATACTGTGAGCCCAAATAACTACTTCCTCTGTATTAAGTTTCTCCTGTCAGATATGTTGTCACAACAATGCAAAAGTAACCAATACAAGCCGGGCATGGTGGTGCATGACTTTAATCCCAACACTTGGGAGGCAGAAGGACAGCTGGGACTACAGGGAGACCCTGTTTCAAAAAGACAAAAAAAAAGTAACTAATACAATCTACAGTCTATACGCTGGCAACCCTCAGATCCTGGTAGTGTGAGGTAAGGGCTCAGAACCAGGAGCTAATGGTACAAACATCAATCCTGAGAGCTTAAAGAGCTCCTAATATAAATTCACATTCAAATGCCAGAGAACCACGTGTCCTAAAGGTCCAAGGGCAATGGAAAGGAGATGTCTCTGCTGAGAGAGAGAGAGAGAGAGAGAGAGAGAGAGAGAGAGAGAGATCCAGGGAAGAGAGTACTTTCTTTCAAGCTTTTTGTCCTATCTAGGCCCCCAGTAGGTTGGATGGATACCTTTCCCACAGTTGACCAACTCACAAGCCAATCTCCTCTAGAAAGAGCCTCCCAAACATGCCACACACCCAGAAATAATGCTTTATCAGCTTTCTAGATATTCTTTAGTTCGGTCAAGTTGACACCTAAAAGGAACTATCACAGCAACTGAGCACCAAAGAGGGATCAATAATCTAACCTCAGCTTACATGGCCAATCCGTGGCTGGGACAGGACCAGTCTTTGGGCTTCCCTGGCTCAGCCACTGACAGGGGGCTGAGGCAGCTTCAAGCCACCATTCAGTTTAAGCAGCTCTCAGCACATTGCCTCCATCAGGCAACTGCACTGTTTACACTCTCTCAGGCAGCTTTAAGAGTCTCTGAGATGACAAAGCAACAGGGTAGAGCCACAAAGATCACTTCCTTTTCTCACACAGTTCCTCACAAAGTCCAAAATATTTTCCTGTAAGTGGCTGTCTCCAGAATCACTAAACAGAGACTTTATTAGAAAGAATTCTCTCTTTTTTTTCCACAGAAGCAGCTTTGTTCCTTAGGCATAAACAGTGCTACCCCCTTCTCTCTAAATTGGCCAGAGAGCCAGCCATGTATAAATAAGGCTTTCTCAGCTTCAGTTTCAGATGTTGGCTCTTCCTCTTGAGGTTTTCACCTGCTTAAAATTCACTTGTTGCTCTTTAAATTCACATGTAGCTTAAGGCAAATGTTTGAATTTCTAAAATGAAAATGTTCCCAAAACAAGCTCAGGGAAAAAAATGAGTCAAATAAGTAGTAAATCTTCCAAAATAAGTGAAAGCATTAAAGTGATAATGCTTTAACTTTCTATAGTAACTTTACAAATAATGTATATTCAAGAGAAGCTGCCCATGGTAGAAGTGTTTCCTGTACAGTCTTGAAAAAGCAGGCAATCACTGAACTGAAACTCTGTTAGATCTCATCCATCTGGAATTCACCTTCAGATATCCACAGCCCACTATCCAGGGACCACCTTTACATGTCTTAATTGCTTTGGAACAGGGCCCCAGCATCAATATCTCCCAATTCTCTGGGTAATTCCACAGAATTTAGGAATTAACACAGAATTAAAAACCCACATGAATATTGAACCTGTTCAAGCAGTTATTAGCCACAAGCCCTACTCACCTGCAAGTCCTACCTCTTCTTCCCTAAATACACATATTTGCATCCAGCACCATTCCCACATAGAGCACTGTTCATCTGTTTATTCATCTGATCAACAAACTGAATTGGGGCAGGGTACTATAACAATGTACTTGTTAGATTTCAGTGTCAGTTTGAAACAAACCAGAGTCACTTGGGTATAGAAAGAGCCTCACTTGAGGAATTTTGTAGATTGGACTGGCATGTGGGAATGTCTCCGGGGCTTTTTCTTGATTACTAATTGATGTAAGAGGACCCAGCCCACTATGGGCGGTGCTGTCCCTAGGCAGGTGCACCTGGGCTGCAAAAGACACGTAGCTGAATGAACCAGAGGAGAAAGCCAGAGAGCAGCATCCTGTGTGCCTCCTGCAAAGTGTGAGCAGAAGACATGGTACAAAGAAGAGTGCTTGTCATGCAGTCCCAAGACCAGAGTTCTGATTCCAGCACTCGCATAACAAGCTAGGCATCCCATAAACACCCGAAACTCCACCTCTGAGGAATGTGATGCCCTCTTCTTGATTCTGTGAGCACGTAGGTATATGCGCCCAAACACATCCAGTCACAAACACCAGACACAAATAAATAGAAAAGAAAAGAAGAAAAGAAAAGAAATGTACTTGTACAGTAAGCCTTTGTCGTTCTCAGAGCTGGGACTGTTGAAAAGTCAACTTAAGTCATAATAGGGCAAGATTCACCTCCAGCTGCTGCATCTATGTTGCTTGATTTCTTCTAAGTTGACAGGGGATGGAGAGAGGCCAGGGATGGGGAGAAAATGATAAAATTTACTATCTCAACCATTTGATTAACATTTTATTTATTATTTTATTTTTATGTGTATGATTGTGTTGCCTGCATGTATGTAAGTGCACCCATGTCATGCAATGCCCACGGAGTTCAGAAGACAGCATCAGAGCCTCTGGAACTCGAGTTATAGACTGGACAGTTATTAGCCGCCATGTGGGTTCTGGGAATCAAACCTGGGTCCTCTGTGAGAGCAACCAGTGCTCTGAACCACTGAGCCATCTCTCCAGCCCCAATTTCATTAAGTGTGGTTGCTTTGTTATGATGCTGATGCCCACACCTTTCCTTCTTAACCAAGTGTACCCATTAAACAACTGCAAACGTGAGGCTCCTTTAGTAGGCAAATGCTGACGCAAAGTAGAACACTGGCTGTCAGGGACTGTGAGGAATTTGTAGGTGGGAAATGAGAAGATCTCAGTCCTGACCTTTGGCTTCTGGTTGTTGCATGGAATAGTGATGGTCACCTTTCTGTGCCCAGGAAGACTGACAGCACTGACACTTGAGTGTCTGCTATCTCACCCAAAGGCACCGTGGTTCTACCTGTACCTCCTGCCTCTACTGTCTTGGATCTGCCCTCTATTCTCCTTTTCCCCTTTTCTTTTATGCCAACTTGTAACTGCTTAGTCAAACATTGTTTCCTGCTTGCCCAGGCATAGGACACACCACCTCTGAGAAGAACATTATCTACACAGGCCGTAGCTGTGTTTTTCTTGTGCCCAGCTGGATGCCGTTTGTCTTGTCCTTTTGCAGAATCCTCAGTAGGATTCCATAAACACACATCTATTTGTTTTCTCCCCAATTTACAGCTATGGTCACTGTATTTTGGAAAGCAAAAATGCTTAAAAACCCCATCTTTACCTTCCAGAATGCAATGCAGGAGGCAACAAATGAATTTAACCAAGAATCATCTCAAAAATGTTATGGTTCCCTATCCAATATGTAAGACCTTGGTCTCTTGGATGTGGCTGATCGTGTATCACCCAAATGTTCCATAAAGTGTTATAGAGAATTATGTGCAAATTTAAATGCTCTCTAGATAATTGTAAATATCAGTACTGATGCAAGAGTTTACCTGCTAAAAGCATCTATTTACAGCACGACACTACATCTCTGACATTCTGATGTGATACATATTCCATCAGCCTGATACACTGCCACCTCCCAGGGAGTCTCGGTGTTGCTAATTCAGAATTAAGCATGTTGCTAAACCACTCTACGGTTCTTTCGAGGCACGAAAGGCCTGTTTCACAATTACCCCCAGGTAGGCAAATGATCATCCCACCTCTGTCGCCCTTATTATGAGCCATTATGAAATCATGTACTGTGATAATGAACCTAACGAGACATTGATTTTTACATGACTGCCCAAGAAGGGAATACATACACTTGCTACAAGAAACCCCCAGGAAGCCTCCCCTTTGCCTTTGTGTCTTCAATTTGTTAGGAGCCGATCCTTGCAAGGCACTGGCTTTCTTTCTAGTGTCAAGTGAAGCTTTGATGACTGAATTGAAGGAAATTCCTTGTTCACTGCCTTCTCTACAACGCTAAAGAATATCTTATGAAGGACATTTTTCTTGTAATTACAAGACTAGTTTTAACCTGAGCATTTCTATTTCTCGAGTTTCCCTTTCTTCCCATTTAATTTCTGGTCACACAAAGATGCAGACCCCTGTTTTGTGCCAGAATGTGCTTGGGGGGGGTCCCTGGTGTTACTGCTTTGTTTGTTTCTACGCACCACTGAGACCACTGAGCTAATTATTCTTACCGGAAGAATCTTCTGCAACCTTTTTCCATCAGCATCCTTTCCGCTGAGCCAAGTGCTTGTCTGGGAGTCCCACTGGTGATTTTTTTCTACCCATCTCCAAAGCCTTTTTCAACTCTTTACCCACTTTTCCCACCACTGGTTGCACAAACAGATCTGTGTGACTGTTCCGTGCTAAGGTTGACTTTGTAATGCACAAGGTATTTTTCATGTCCAAAGGCAAAGAGGTTAAAGATGCGTTGTTGTACTTAAGCTTGCAATACACACAAATATCACCCAGAGTAAATCTGTATTTTTTAAAAAGTCAACTCAGTATTCCCCCAGCACTTTGGAAACAGAGGCAGGAAGATTAGAAGTTAAAGGTCATCCATAGTTATATGGCCAGTTCAAGGCCAGCCTGGGTTACAGAACTTCCCTCAAAACTGATTAAAAATGGGGCTAAGCACTGGTTCCAGGCAAAGCACTTGCCTGCCAAGAGTAAGGACCTGAGTTTGGATCCCCAGCATGGTTTACCTGTGATCCTGGTGATAGTGAATGGGAGGGGGAACAGATAGATCACTGCAAACTTCTGGGCCTGCCAACCTGCCCTACTTGGCAAATTCATAGGCCAATGAGAGACTCTCAACAAAAGGGCTGAAAGCGGAGGCAGTGCTTTAACCTCCACATGTGCACTACACAGCAACACCCCCAACACACACATAAACATGTATGCACAATAAAAGAAACTTACATTTTTTAAACATCAATCAACCAACCAAAAGCATAAGAACATTTCACAATAAAAATGAAAAAAAAGCACACTCTTGAGACCCACATAGACATGAGGGCAGATCAAGCCTGGCCAACTGGCAATGGTTATCTTATACTGTATTTGTTTTCCTATAATTTAGTCTGGAGGTCTTCCTTCAGAGAGTGGCTATTACTGCTAGCCCTGACATTACAGAGCTCCAGATAAGATGGCTGTGTTTACAGTGCACCTCTAAAGGATAATTTCTTAGCCTGACAGGTGACCTTATGCCCAAAAAGCTAATATCAGATCAATGTCTTTCTCAGAGCAGACACCATTGTGTCTGAGTGTTTGTGTCTTCAGAATTCTAAATCGTAACCTATCCCCTCATATGATGGTATTTGTAAGTAGGGTTTTTGGAAGATGATTGGGTTGTGAGGGCAGAGATTGTCCACCCCCTCTGCCAGGTAAGGACATGATTAGAAGGCACCATCAATGAATCTGAAGGAGCCCTCAGCAGACATCAGACTTGCTCCTGTCATGATCGTGAACATCCAAGCCTCCAGAATGATGAGCCACATGTCTGTTGTTGTTTGTTAGTTATTCGGTTTAAAGGATTTTGCTTTATCAACCCAAACTAAGTAAGGGATGTCTCTTATCTGACCTGACTCCAGTTCATTCCTTGCAAGATGGTCACTGTGTAGAAGGGCCTGAGCCAGAGAAGAGCCATGTTGAAATGTGTGGTCAGATGAGACTCAGAGGAGATCTTCCAACAAGCCCAGACAATAGCAGAAGCAGTGTGTAAGGTGTGAGCCATGTATTGCAGAGAGGCAAGGGGAACATGCCTTACAGGGCCGGCGGGAACCAGGATCCATCCAGATCACACAGGCACCAGCAGAGGATGGAGAACAAGAGAGCGCTGGAACCCAAGCAGCCACACCTCTGTTGGAGTCCATGGGAGGCTGTCACCCAAGGTTCCCACAGAATGGGACTAAGAAGTGACCGAATGGTGCGGTTGTGTGGTCCAGATGAGCTAGGGTGGGGGCCTCTGCCAGGTGAGTCAAAGAGGGAGAGCTGGCTGTCCCTCAGGAAGATGGGCTCCCAGAGATGACCACATTGGGCAGATTTCTGGTCCACTAATCTTGAAGAACTGGAAAGAGGTGAAGTGAGTCTACTTCTCACATGAGAATGTCCAGTTGAAGTTCCAAATGGATGTGAAGACAGGATGAAATGATCAGCACTCACTGTGATGTAGACAGTGCACTTTATCTTCTCATTTCCCATTTGTGACAAGGAGAAGAGTAGTTATCCTTGTCATTTTAGGACACCATAACAGAACACTATAGACTGTAAACTACAGAACTATCATTTTTGGGGGGTCTTTTTTGAGACAGGGTCCCTTTAGTCCTAGCTGGCCTGGAGCTTGCTCTGTAGACCAGGCTGGTCTTAAACTCATAGAGATCTACCTGCCTCTGCCTCCCAAGTGCTGGGATTAAAGACATTCACCACCACACCCAGCCAGAACTATCATTCTTATAGCTCTGGAGACTGGATGTCAGACAATGGAGTATCAGCACAGGGGTTCTGAGGAGAGCAGGCTGCTATTCCTATAACATCTCACGTGGCAGAAAGTCAAAAGGCACTCTAGATGGCAATTACATTTACCAGGGCTCCCTCTCCATAGCCTAATTCCCTTCCCCCTCAAAGACTGACTCACCTTTTAATATCATCACATTGGATATTAGTATTTAAACCCAATAATCTGAGGATCCCCAGCATAAACTCCATGTAGTAACCAACATTCTGAGGATCCACTACAGAACAATTACTAGGTTGCATGATATCTCTATCAGCCTTACACATTCTGAAAATGTAGGTTCAATTATCATTGGCATTTTACAAAAAGACCAAAGTCACAGGCTCATGAAGCAATATCCTAAAAGAAGGGAAAAAATCATCATCAACTTTACCCAGCTATGAGTCCTGTGAATGACAGCAACTGTCCTGGCAAGCTACGCCCACTGGTGCAGTGGTGGCACAAATATTACTGGAGTAGCCAACCCCTCTATAAGTGGATTTAAGGTCTTCTTCATAGGATGGAGCCCATAACTGACACTGATATCAGGCTTAGAAACATGAAGCTAGAAAGGTCACAGGGCATAGGGAAGAGCCTAATACTATTTTTCTACCAAGTAGTTATAGTACTAAACTCCTAATGGCTCAGTGTTATATCCATAGACTAAAGCATCTCTCAACTCACCAGAGAAGCTTCCTTATACTGCAGATTGTGCTTGACACAGAAACACACAACTGGCCAGAGTGCACAGAACAAGAGGCTGCAGAGCACTCATCCCTGAATAGGACACCTAGATCAAACCGTAGTCTCCCAAGGCTTGGGGATCATTCCAGGAGAAGGAGAAGAAAGATTGTAAGACCCAGGCAGGGTGGATGACCACAAGGAAGTAGAGTTTTCTAGACAGCTGGTCAGTTACCCATGAACTCACAGCAATGATGACACCATACACAAGTCTCAGGCAAGCTCAAACCAGACAAAATCCCAGCATAGACATTAGGAAGTGGATAAGAAACCCCAAAATTGGACTGAGAAATGATGTATGAAAAAGTTTAATAACAAAAAAATTATGTATACTTAGCTGGCAGGGTAGACACCATGATTGGGAGGGTGGTTTTCCAGGGCAAGGCTCATCCATTGCACTTGGGATGTGCTGACCCCTGCGATTTCCCCAAATGCAGGAAACTCGACTGCATAATTTTTGGTAGTGTGGGACTGCATTCGCGCTCTCCCCTGTAATATATACATATACATATATGCAAAAAATTACACAAAAAAAGAAACCCCAACCTCACCTAAGGAACTATTGACTGATGGCTGATGGGAGGGGATAGTTAACCAGGCTCCAGTGGAAGACATTTGGGAACAGAAATTAGACTCCATAGGAAGATAGATAGATAGATAGATAGATAGATAGATAGATAGATAGATAGAGATATAGAGATATAGATATAAATATATAGATATATAGATATAGATAGATTAGATATATAGATACATATGTGTGTTAGAATAAATAAAACCAAGGGAGTGAAAGATTTTATAATTACAATTTTAAGATTTTTGAACAGAAAAAGTGAGGAAGATTCCAGAAGTTGAAAACACCTCTCATGCTCATGGAGTTGGTATGATGAATATGTCCACTCTACCAAAAGCTATAATATATAGATTCAATGCGATTACTACTATAATACAACACAATTCTTCACAAAAAAATTGAAAAAATAGCTTAAATTTCATATGGAAATACAAAGTACAATACAGCATAGCCAAAACAAACAAGACACCTAGCAATTGATAAGGCCCGAATATTGAATGCAAGCAACATGTCTCCAGAGTCTGTTTTAACCACTTGGCAAAACTCTGTCTGAGTTTTGCAGTTAAATGAGATAGTGCATGGCCACTCATCTCTCTGTGCTTGGTAAACAGTTCTCTTTTTATTTTATTTTATTTTATTATGTGTATGAATGTACTGTCTGCATGTAGGTTTGTGCGCCTGTGTCATGCAATGCTGTGGAGGTCAGAAGAGGGCATCGGATTCCCCTGGAACTGGAGTTTAAAAAGATGGTTCTCAGCTGCCATGTGGGTGCTGGGAATGGAACCTGGGTCCTCTGCAAGAGCAGTCGGCACTCTTAACCGCTAGGCCATCTCTCCAGCCCCAAAGTGTTCTTTTGTTGTTGTTGTTGTCTTATGTATATGTATGAGTGTTGTGCCTGGTTTGTGCACCTGTTTTATACAGTGGCCAAGGAGGACAGAAGAGGGCCCTAGATCCCCTAGAACTGGAGGATGGTTGTTGGGTGCCAAATGGGTGCTGGGATTCAAACCTGGGTCTTCTGCAAGAAAAACCAGTGTTCTTAACCACTGAGCAATCTCTCCACCCCTGGCAAACTGTTCTTAAGAGTGGATTTCCTTCCTAAAAGAAGGTAATAGGAGTAATTACTCCATAAGAATAATGTTTTCTGATTCAACATATATTCAAAAGATATGCATAAAGGTACAGAAGTATAATCAAAAGCATGACAGAATTGTGAATGCTACTTAGTATATGCATTGCCTTATTTAACCTTCCCAAATATCCCATCACGCAGGTACTATGTTACAGACAGGGAAGCCGAAACCCAGAGCCCCATGGCTAACAAGAGACAAACAGACACCAAACACCAGGTTCATCTCTGGCACTACACTGTTTCACCGACTATTAGAGGGAATGTGGAAAAAGTCATCATTGTATTAATTCTGATGCAGAAATGGTAAATACGTTTCTAAAAGTCGTGAAGATTTTTTGATTTGATAGTACCTTAGGTTCTGTAGCATCTTACTAATATTGAGGTCACTAGAAAAGTTGCTGTTACTTTTTGGACATCAGAGTTCTTCTGTAGATGGTATCTCTTTGGTGCATACATAGAGCAATATGGCTGATTTTCTGTACATATACGGATGGAAACCCACAGAACCAATTTTTATGGACAATATAAAGACTCAGTATAGCTAGGGAGACAGCACTTGTCTTGCAAGGATGATGATCCACTGAGACTGATCTCTATGACTCACATACAAAAGCCCCAGTGTGGTGGCAGGCACTAGTAATCTCATTGCTGGGGAAACAGACAGGCAGACCCCTGGGTGCTTGCTTCCCACCAAGCCTAGCCTCATTGGTTAGTTCCAGACCAATGAGAGACTCTATCTATTAAAAAACATGGACAGTTCCTGAGAAAGCACACCCAAGATTGTCCCCTCGCTGCCACATGTATGCACACGGTTATGCACATGCTTATATGTGCACAAATATGCACACACATACACACACAAAATAAAAAGATCAAATAGTATTCACATTACATTTAACTGGTCAGTTAATCCTCCTGTCAAGAGCATTTAATTCTGTTATGTGAATATGAATTTAAGATCAGGTGTTTCTGTTGTGATAGGACCAGATAAGATATGTAGCATTATTCCAGCATTGCTTTCCATTCCCATGCCTGAGCTCCAGCTTCTTAAAGCTGACTTTCTTGCAGTGGTCACTTGTTTCTCTTGGAGTATGAATGACAGGCCCTTCCTTGCTAGCTGCAGTGTCTCTTCTACACCTCAGTATCCACACCTTGCTATTGTTGTTTATAGTGTCTGTAGTAGAAGTTCCCCCAGTAAGTACTCTCCAGGTGTTATAGTTCACTTCAGCTGTCAACTTGATAATACCGTCGAGTCACCTGGGAAGAGGGAACACCAACGGAAGAATTTGCTCACCCAGATTGGTCTGTGGCTGTGCGTATAAGGCATGTTCTTCATTGGTAGTTGATATAGGAGGGTCCAGGCCACTGTGGGCTGTGCCTCCCTGAGGCAAGTGGGCCTGGGCTATGTGAGTAAGATATCTGAGCAAGCCAGGGGGAGCAATCCAGTGAGCAGTATTCTTCCTTAGCTTCTGCTTCACATTTCTACCTTGACTTCCTGCTTTGGCTTCCCTAGACGATAGACGGTAACCTGCAAAAAAAAATAAAGCCTTCCTTCCTCCAAGTTTCTTTGGACATGGTATTTTATTACAACAGAAAAGCAAACTGGGAAAACGGGCAAGCATGGAGTGTAAAATATTTATTATTTAAATAAAACCTCTATACTGGCAATTGAATTACTTCCTTGTAGCTTTATTGCTTGTGACATTTCTTGCCTTGCTAGTTATTTCCCTATATCCATGCAAGATCTGGTCATCTGATTAAGGGTTGAAGCAGACACAGTCATGAGCTCAGAAACCATGTCCCTGCCACAGCTGTCACACTAAAGCTACTCACTTCCTCATGTATATGAGCCACAGGGAGTGGAATAACTATAAGAAACCAGTTCTGAACACTGCAGATCCTTGGTGTTTCTGCACACAGCTGATAGAGATGCACATTATTTCCTGTCATACAGACAGCTTAAATAAAGCCTTACACTAATCTATTAAAAAATATGCTCTCTCCCACTGAGAAGATCAGAAAGACCAAGAAAAATCATGAGATGAACAAGTGTCACGTGAATGTTCAGTAAGTTTTGATTGTGCTTCCAAGCATCACCCCTTTAAGAGGCTCAGATGAAAGCATTGTTGTCAGCTGTCATGATCTTTGAAGATACAAAAGATACAGGCAATAAGGATTTTACTAGAATTTTCACTGTCTCCCTAATAAAATAAGCCCAGGACCACATAGACTTATGATACACATCTACTAAAACTTTAAAGAAGTAGCAGCATCAATATTACTTAAATTATTATATAATATAGAAAAGGAAAGAAGGCTTCCAACTCTTTTTATGAAGCCAGGATCACCCTGATGCCAAAACCAGGCACAACAAAATAGAAAATTATAAATAAATTTCCCCAAGAAACATAGATGTGAAAATTCTCAATAAAATACTGGAAAACAAAATTCAAGATCATATCAAAAGATAATTTATCATAACCAAGTTGTTGTCATTCCAGAGATGTGGGGATGGTTCAAAAGACATAAACCCATAAAGGTTATCCATCATAATGAGAATTAAAGAAATCATTTGATAGTCTCCTTAGATGCAGAAAAGGTTGTTGACAATTCCAACATCCATACTTCCGTGATAAACGTCATACAGAGGATAGGAATCAAGAAAGCATACCTCAACATAATAAAGGTTATTATGTTATTATTATAGTAAATATCAGTGTATCAATGATAAACGGATATCCAGCATTATGCTACATGGAAAATTGAGAAGCATTCCCACTAAGACACGGAATAAGACAAGGGTGTTCACATTCTCCACTCCTATTCAACATAGTGCTTGAAATCATAGCCAAAGAAGGAAAACAAAAGAAGTAAATAAAAGGGATAAAAATAGGAAAATAGGAAGACAAAGCATCCTTACCCGCAGATCATGATGTTATACAAAATAGAACCAAAGACTACCCAAAACAAAACGCTTAGAACTGATAAAGTTTCAGCAAACTGACAGAATACAAAAATTAACACACAAAAATCAGTAACCTTCCTATATACCAATGATAAACACATGGAAATGGAAATTAGGAGGACAATTTCAAAATAAGCATGTTTACCAGCACCACTTGCTGAAGATGCTACCTTTCCTCCCTTGAGTCTTCTTGGCCCCTTTGACAAATATGACATGGCTGAAACTGCATGAGCTCAGGTTTAGATATTCAATTTTGTCCCATTGACCTACAGATCTGTTTTTGTGCCAGTATCAGGCTGTTTTTATGACTCTAGCCCTGTAATATAGTTTGAAGTCTGGTATGGTAATTCCCCTGCATTGCTCTTTTTGCTCAGGGTTGCTTTGGCTACTTGGGGTCTTTTGTTTTTCCATATGAATTTAAGATTTTTTTTCTAAGTCTGTGAAGAAACTCATGGGGATTTTAACTGGAATTGCATTAAATCTGTATATTACTTTGGATAAGATGGTCATTTTTACTATATTAATTCTTCCAGTCCATGAGCACTGGAGGTCCTTCCATCTTCTGGTGTCTTCTTCAATCTCCTTCTTCAAGGGTTTAAAATTTTCATTGTAGAGGTCTTTAGTGTCTTTGGTCAGGTTTGTTCTGAGATATTTTTTAGGCTATTTTGAATGGGAAAGTCTCCTTGTATTCCTTCTCCAATTGTTTGTTATTGATATAAAGACTACTTATTTTTCTAGGAATTCTGTATCCTGCCACTTTACTTAAACTATTAATCATTTCTAACACCCTTACCTATCAGGGAAATGAAGATTAAAAGTTCTTTAAGATTCCAGCTCACGGGGCTGAAGAGATGGCTCAGCAGTTAAGAGCACTGACTGCTCTTGCAGAGGACCTAGGTTTGATTCCCAGCACCCACATGGTGGCTAAGAACTGTCTTTTGTGTCAGGTGTGGTGGTGCACGCCTTTAATCCCAGCACTTGGGAGGCAGAGGCAGCAGATCTCTGTTAGTTCAAGGCCAGCCTGGTCTACATAGTGACCTCCAGGCCAGCTGGGACTAAATGGAAACCCTGTCTCAAAAATAACAACAACAACAAAAAAAAAGATTCCAGCTCACCCAAGTTAGAATGGCCATTGTCAGGAATACAAGTGATGAAAAGAAATGCTGGTAGGAAAGGGGGAACCCTTAAACAATAGGGCATATTGGAAATAAGTCTGGAGATTTCTCAGAAAACTAGAAATAGAACTATCATATGGCCTGTGTGTATCTCATTTGCCCAAAGGACTTAATGTCTTACTACAGAGATAATTGAATATCTATGCTCATTGCTGCTTCATTCATAATAGGTAGGAAATGAATGGAATCAGCCTAGATGTCCATCAGCTGATGAATGGATAATGAAAATGTGGTCCATGTATACAATGAAATAATTACGCAGCTGTAAAAAAATTGAAATCTTGAAACCTGGAGGTCAGTAGATGGACCTGGAAAAAATTATACTGAAATAAACAAGACCCCTAAAGACAAATGCTACATGTTCTCATTCATATGTGGGTCCTGGGTTAAATCCTTTGTCCTGTGTGTTTATTCTGGAGTACATGTGGAAGCTAGGAAAGTAGAAATGGTCCATTGGTGGAGGAAAAGATTTAGGGAGAGGGGTCGAATGTAGATGAAATGAAGGCAGAGAGGGGTACACGGGGGCAGAAATGCTCGATCTGGTACTGAGGCGATGGGGATTGGGAAACGAGGGGCCAGGGCCAGTCTGTGGGAAGCCTGTGTGAAGAAGTTTCTTGGGAACCTGCAATACTTCAGTTCTAGTGAAAGATAGAATCAGAGGCGGCAATAATCACATGCTATAGGAATGGACAGGGAGAAGAGTGGAAGCTAAAGGTTTAAGCAGGGATGGGGGTAGAGGATAAGAGGAAAGGGGAAGAGAAGGGTTAACCAAAACTATGAGAAAGACTTATGAGGGGCTGGAGAGGTGGCTCAGCGGTTAAGAGCGCCGACTGCTCTTGCAGAGGACCCGGGTTCGATCCCCAGCACCCACATGGTAGCTAAAAACCATCTTTAACTCCAGTTTCAGGGGAATCCGACGCCCTCTCCTGACCTCCACAGCACTGCACGACACAGGTGCACACAGGTGCACCAACCTACATGCAGACAGTACACTCATACGCATAAAAATAATAAATAAAAAAAAGTTAAAAAAGAGAAAGCCTTATGAAACCCCACTAGTTTATAAGCTAATGAAAGAAGATCATATCCTGTGCTGGGGAGGTGGCTCGGTGGTTAAAGAGCCTGCCACAAACGCAGTGACTAGCATTCATATCCCCAGACCTGTCTAAAAGCTGGATGGGGCCTAGAGAGATGGCTTACCGATGAAGAGGATTAAGAGCACTGACTGCTCTTGCAGAGGACTTTGGTTCTATTCCCAGCATTTACATGGCAGCTAACAACTGTCTATAATGACAGGTCCAGGGATCTGACACTCTCTTCTGACCTTCATGGGCACTGCACAACATGGGTGCACTTACCTCATGCAGGCAGTATACTCATACACATATTTTTTTTTTATTTTCTTAAAGCTGTATGGATATGACAGCACACCTATAATTTTAGGTCTCAGAGTGAAGAGATGGGGGATCCCTTGAGAAAGCTAGCTCGGAAATCCAGATACATCATCAGGCTCTAGGTTGAAGTGAGACTCTACGTCAGTGGGTAAGATGGAGAGTGACTAAGGAAGACTGAAGACATCAACCTCAGGCCTCACACACATGCAAACACACACAATGCATATCATACACACATACACATGAGAAAAATAAATGATATGCTAAGGAAATAATTATAAATTTCATGCAAGTTTGCCTTCACATATTGTACAACCCCATGTTAACATATAACATATGAAAAATATAAATCAGTGATATTTATCATCCACAAAACATATTTGAAAATATTAAAGTATAGCCATACAAAGTTATTCCTCAAAACTTAATACTCTAAAAATATCTTTGAAGATTATTGACATGGGAGAATGATAATAGCATAATTTTAATTTTCAAAAGTAATACAATATTGTCAGTTCTGTAAATATGTACTTTTATACATTTACATGTATCTGGAAATACAGATATACTTTAGTATAGAAATATTAGTAGATTGTTTCTTATCAGTAAGTTCATGAATTATTTTATTTTTCTTCTTTATTTATTTTTAATATAATGCTTTTATTGATATTTTGTGTATTTCAGACATCATTTTCCAGTTCAATTTAGACATATTCCCCTTTCCCTTCCCCCCACCCCAGATCATGCATTCTGCCATGAATGTCCTGCATCTTTGAGAGATTTTTTTAACTTTTTCTTTATATTTTATTCCCTACATATTGAAATATATAATGCATAACATTCATATACTTAACATTGACTTTAGATAGCCCTTTTCTTTTATGGTTCGGCTTTTTTTAATGGTAACTTCTGAGTTCCTCAAGATGGTGACTGAATATTTACCACAGTGTCATAAATGGATTTTTAGATATTTTATTTATTATTCATATTTTATGTGTATGAGTGTATTGCCCACACATATGTTAGTGCACCCATGTCCCGTGATGCCCGTGGAGATGCCAGAAGAGTGTGTAAGATCCCCTGGAACTGGAATTATAGACAGTAGTTAGCTGCCATGTAAGTGCTGGGAATTGAACCCAGGTCCTCTGAAAAAGCAGCCAGTGCCCTTAACTGCTGAGCCATCTATCTCTCCAGGTCCAACAGATGGATGTTCTATAAATTTTAATTCTCTTCCTAGTCATACTGTCTTCTCTCAGACATTGCTATGTCCTCAACCTTGTACCTACACTCAAATCCAAAATCCTTTCCAATTTTTGAAGAAACTTGATCTTGCTATCTGGATTTTTGCTTGTAGCATGACGGATAAATATTTTCACTGCACTTCATGAGCCTTGGCCAAAGATAGATGACAGAGAGAGACCTGATTAATGAAAAGTACAGGAGAAAATCTGAGGCATTGTTTGCCTTTATTATTACTCTTATAACCATTATGCTTGTGAATTATTTATAATATTTCTATAAAAACATTTTGAATAAGTGCTCAGGTCTTGCTGCCAGAGGATATGTTGTTTTGTTTTTATTCCCCAAACTTTATGATTTTGTTAGGATTACAGAACAAACAACAGTAAGTTTTATCAGTTGTCAGATAATAAAGAGAATGACTATGAATTTTCCTTAAAAAATATCCTGAAGGCTGAAAGAATCAGGCAGTGAGGGTGTTTTCTTCCTGGTACCTTGTGGTGTTTCCCTGGTGCAAGGTACTGATGGCCAGGGCTGAGCGAGGAGCCCAGACGGCTGGACGTGAGCCTCTAATTCCTCACCTTATTAGTTCTGTGATTGGAGACAGTTTCTCTGAGGCAGAGCTTCCTGTCTGTAACAAGGAAGGAGTGCAATAGGTAGGTACCTAAGTCATCTGATTTAATCACAGAACCAGGCACTATATTTTCCTAAAAGAATCCATCAATACAATTATTCTCAGTGGCACTTTTACAAAGCTGGTTAGTAAAGGCTTACAATTTTGTTCTTAAAAAGAATCCAGAGTGCTGCCATTCTATGTGGCTCGTAGATGCTGTTGCTGTGAATGTCAACTGTGGCAAACACTCAAAGTTTGGGGCAAATTAATGATCCCCAAGAACACTTTAACGAGAGTGGAAAAGGTGAACACTTTTCCTTTATGAATGGGACATGTATAGCCCCCAGCTTATAAGAGAATGCTACAGGACCAAGGTAAATTTATTTTTAGTTTTGCGTATATGTATTCGTGTTTGTGCGGGGTGGTGAGTCAACATAAGGTGTCTTTCTGCGTGGCTGTCCTGTTTGTTTTTGGATATTGTCTCTCCCTGGCCTGAGAGTTGCCAAGTAATCTAGACTGTCTGGACTGTTCAGGAAGCCCCAGGGACCTCTCCAGTCCAGGGATTACAAGTGCACTCAACTACACCTGCATGTTTTACACACATTCTGGAGATCAAACTCAGAACCTCATGGCTGCATGGCAAGCACCTTGCACTAAGCTGTCTCCTTAGCTTACATGATCAGCTTTCCCTAAGGATGAAGGCAATAGGATAGTGAACAGAAGAGGCAAGCTTATTGATAGAATCTGGCAGAGAAGTGCTTTAAAAAGAATTACCCTTTCCATCAAACATGTCAAATATATTTTGGTAACACATTTTAATAAAGCAAGAAGTGAGATAGAATTTAATCATACATTTGAGCTGAAAGGGGCTTGAGAGCAGAGAAAACAAGTAGATCATGGGCACATACACACACATACACACACACACACACACACATGCACACTAGTCGTATTAGTCACTTTTCTGTTGCTGTAATAAAACCACCATGACCAAGGGAAGAGTTTATTTGAGCTTATGATCCCAGGGAATTAGAGTCCATTGTGGCGGGAGGAATGGTGGCTGGGGTGGAACAGAAATCCAAGGTTCACATCTCACAATGAGTACAGGAAGTCAAGAGAGAAAGAGGGAGACTGGAGACTGGCAAGGCTTGTTAAACTCATTAAGCCTGCCCCCAATGACATACTTCCTCCAGCATGGCCACACTTTCTAAGACCTCCCAGAACAGTGCCAACTAATTAAAACTGAGGAAAAATGTCTGAATACTTGAAGCCTATGGGAAGCATGCTCATTCAAACCACCACACTAGTGGTGTGTGAGTTTGTGCCATGGAAGAGCAAACATCACTCCTGCCTACCTCCTTTGCCTGGGGCTATCCTGGTGGCTTAGAGAGATGACACAGCCAGAAGGCACCAATCCATGAGCAGCTCAGTGGCAGGGCATAGTTTGTCTGCCCATTCCTGCCTCTTCATATTCCCTATTTTCCCACTTCACCACAGAAAAGAAAACCTGTGCAACCTGTCTGCATAGCTGGGGGGGGGGGCATTTCTCTCCAAGGAGTATCCCTTGGATATGAGGGTACTGAGAACCTGCAGAGGAACTATCTGATGTTCATCAATATTTATAGAGTTGTAAATCAATATGAAACAAATAGGAATCCATAACCTCATTCAAATCTTCATTCCTGCAGAATCTTTCAGTAGCTCAAGAACCTTAAAGACAAGATGGTGATTTCCCTGACCATGATAGGGATTCTGAGCAGGGAGGTCATTGGTTGACTGGTTCAGATTGGATGGCTGGGTGCATTCTATCAAGCTTCTTACTTAGGAGCTTTTGCTTCATGTAGATGATTACTTAATTAAAACTAACAGGGGAGTGAGAGGGGATTGTGGGAAAGGGAGTCTAGGCCTGCTGGACACACAGGTGGGTGGCCTGGGCCAGACCAGCTCAGCTGCAGGATACCCCACCCTGCCAACTGGAATTCTGGAGGGAGTGTTCAGTAAGCCCTACAACCAACCTATAGGAACTGGCTGGCAGCAGCAGAGGGAGCACAGGCTAAGAGGGTGTCATGACGGCTGTTACCTACCCAGTTCTTACAGAATAGAAAGGAAAGAGTGAGCTATACCTCCCAATATATAACCAAAATTGAAAGCCTGAAATCTAGATAAGTAAATACTCCATAAATAAAGAGAAGGAATCAGGGAAAGTGATCCTTCAGCAAGGTGAAGAGGCATTTGTGATTTGCATCGGAACACAGGCAAAAGGAAATTCACATGCCAAGAGCACAAAGAAAGAACAATATAGGAAAAGGGAAAAGCACAGAATAATTCCACACTAAAGTCTACTGAACCTATGGAGGATTCCCACAATGGGACCTCCCTGGAGGTAGCCCAGGACACAGATCGTAAAACAATCACAGATATATTCAAAGAAATCATGGAACTAAGGGGAGAGAATGAAAAACTCAGAAAAGACCTAGAGGGAAAGAATGAAAATCTTCAGAAAGAACTAAAAGGAGAAAATGACAAACTCCAGAAAAAACTAGAGGGAGAAAATGACAAAATCTGGAAAGAAGTGGAAACACTGAAACGATCCCATGCTCAAATGAAAAAGGAAACAAACCAGTGAAGCAAGGAGCTACAAGAAGAGCTTGAGAAGCTCCAAAAGGAAGTGGAAATAGTAAAGAAAACACAAGAGGAAATAAAAAAGGAAATTGAACACTCAACCAATCAAGAGGAAAGAATGGGAAAAGGCGTCAGAAGTGGAATGGAGGAAGCAGAAAAAAGAATGTCAGACCTGGAAGATAACACAGAACAGGTAAAAAGCTTAAGTAAAGACTATGAAAATTTTAAAATGCACAAGAGGGGCTGGAGAGATGGCCTAGCGGTTAAGAGCACCGACCACTCTTACAGAGGACCCGGGTTCGATCCCCAGCACCCACATGGCAGCCGAGAACCGTCTGAAACTCCAATTCCAGGAGAACTCCAGTTCCAGGGGAATCCGACACCCTCTTCTGATCTCTGTGGCATTGCACAACATGGGTGCACAGACCTGCATGCAGACAGTACATTCATACACATGCAGAAATAAATAAAAAATTAAAAAATTAAAAGTTAAAAAAAATAAATAAAAATGCACAAGAATGGAACAACCAGGAAATGTGGGACACTATGAAAAGATCAAACCTTTACATCATAGGAATACAGAAAGGAGAAGAATCCCAAGAGAATGGTATTGATCAGATCTTCAACAGAATAACAGATGAAAATTTTCTGAAATTGAAAAAAGACAAACCCATACAAATACAAGAAGCACATAGAACACCAAATAGACAAGACCAGAAAAGAAACTCCCCACGCCATATCATAGTTAAAACGCTAGACACCCAATACAAAGACAAAATTCCCTAAAAGCCACAAGAGAAAAAAAAGTTACATATAAGGGGAAAACCAATTAGAATTACAGCTGACTTCCCAGTGCAAACTATGAAACCAAGAAGAACATGGACCAAAGCATTCCCAGTACTAAACGACTACAAATCCCAACCCAAGTTACTATACCCAGCAAAAATGTTGATTCTAGTTGAAGGAATGAGAAAAATCTTCAATGACATAAACAAGATGAAAGAGTACATGTCCAGAAAACCAAACCTTCAGAGAATACGTGAAGCAATTCAAAGGGCAGAGGATAGGAGCAGCTATCCCCAGGCACCTTGAAAGGGAAATTAATAAAAGCATAACTGCAAAAGTAGAAACCTAGACCAAAAATGCAAAAGGATGATAAGGGGAACAAAAGCAACACACATCTCTCGATTATAACCTTAAATATTCATGGACTAAACTCCCCAATCAAAAGGCATAGGCTGGGAGAGTGGATTAGGAAACAGAATCCATCTATATGCTGTTTACAAGAAACCCATCTCACCCTCAAGGATAGGCGCCAACTGAAAGTGAAAAGATGGAAAAAATATTCCAAGCAAATGGTACCAAAAAGAAAGCAAGAGTTGCTATTTTAATATCAGACAAAATAGACTTCAAAGTAGAAGCAATCAGAAGAGACAAAGAGGGCCATTACATCCTTATTAAAGGGAAAATTAACCATGAAGACTTCACATCATGAATATATCTGCACCAAACTCTGGTACACCAATCTTTATAAACACAACTCTACAGGACGTCAAGCCACTCTTTAACCCCAGCACACTCATAGTAGGGGACTTCAATACTCCACTGAGCCCCTTAGACAGATCAACCAAACAAAGACAGGGACAACTGAACTGAACAATACGATACAGCAAATGGACCTCATAGACATCTACCGAATATTCCACCCAAGCACCAGAGAATACACTTTCTACTCAGCACCCCATGAAACATTCTCCAAAGTTGACCACCTCCTAGGACACAGAAAAAAACTGCAATAAATACAAAAAAAATGAAATAATTTCATGCATTCTATCAGACCACAGTACAATAAAGCTCAATATCAATACCAGGATAAGTCCTACTACCTACAAGAACACATGGAGACTAAACAACACACTCTTGAATAATGAATGGGTCAAGGAAGAAATAAAGAAAGAAATAAAAGCCTTCCTGGAACTAAATGACAACATCAGTACAACACAACAAAACCTATGGGACGCCTTAAAAGCAGTCCTAAGAGGGAAGTTTATAGCCCTGGGTGTCTACATCAAAAAAACAGAAAGAGCAAAAATAAATGAGTTAACTCTGCAGCTAAAAACACTCCAAAGACAACAACAAATGAACCCTAAATGCAACAGACAAGAAGACATGACAAAAATCAGAGCAGAAATCAATGAAATAGAAACAAAGAAAACAATAAAAAAAAAATCAATGAATCCAAAAGTTGGTTCTTTGAGAGAATAAACAAGATAGACAGACCTCTAGCCCAGTTAACCAAAAGAAAGAAAGAGCAACTCCAAATCAATAGAATTTGTGATGAAAAGGAAAACATCACAACACACAATGAAAAAATCCAGGCAATCATACAGGAATACTTCAAAAACCTATACTCTACTAAATTTGAAAACTTAAGCAAAATGGATGAATATTTGAAATCCTAGGAATCACGAAAGCTAAACCAAAAAGAGATTGACAGCTTAAACCTACCCATAATATTTGAGAAATTGAAGATGTAATTAAAAACCTCCCAACTAAAAAAAGCCCTGGTCCAGATGGTTTCATGGCAGAATTCTATAAAACATTTAAAGAGGTCCTACAACCACTGCTACTCAAACTGTTCAGAAGGATACAGAGGGAAATCTCCCAAACTCGTTTTATGAAGCCAGCATCACTCTAGTACCAAAACCAGGCAAAGATACAAGCAAAAAAGAAAGCTATAGACCCATCTCATTAATGAACATAGATGCAAAAATTCTCAACAAAATAGGTTATGCCTGGACAAGCTGTCAGCCCATGAAAGAAAACAGCCAGAATTGACTAGAGACCAAGACAACAGCTCCAGAGAAAGTAGACTGTTTTGCTTCTCATCTACCTGTGCCCGTTTTCTAAACCTAGGGAACAATCTGCGGAAGAAGGGGCGTGGTAGAATGTAAGGGCTGCAATTGGGGTGAATGGTGAAACTACAACAATATAGACTGGACACTCATTTGATCAACTTGATTGAACATACAGGCCCCTCTGCTGGATGGTGGGACCCATGAGCTGTGTGGGTTTGGGCAAAACTGCTCGCAAATTGGTTTTACATGAAGGATGCTTGTACTCACAGATTATCACTTATTGTTGAAAAAAATGAAAACAAAACAAAACAAAAAAAACAGAGAAAGATGCAGAAAAGTTATGGCAGAATGCATGATCTGGGATGGGTAGGGGTGGGGTGGGGGGAAGGGAAAGGGATATATGCCTGAACTGAATTGGAAAATGGTGTATGAAATACACAAAGCATCAATAAAAAAAAAAAACCAAATACTTACAAATCATCACATACAGACCCACATCAAAAAGATCATCCATCATGGTCAAGTTGGATTCATACCAGAGATGCAGGGATGGTTCAACATATGTAAATCAATTAATATCATAAAACACATAAATGGACAGAAAGACAAAAACCACAGGATCATCTCAATTGATGCAGAGAAGGCCTTCAACAAAATCCAACACCCCTTCATGCTTAAAGTACTAGAGGTAATTGGACTGGAGGGATTATTCCTCAACATAATCAAAGCCATATGCAAGAAACCTACAGCCAATATCATCCTAAATGGAGAAAAGTTAGAAGAATTCCCCTTAAAAGTAGGAACTCGGCAAGGCTGCCACCTGTCACCACTCCTCTTATAATGTTTGAAACTCTTGCTAGGGCAATAAGGCAAGAAAAGGAAATTAAAGGAGTACTAATTGGAAAAGAGGAAGTCAAACTATCCCCCTCTTAGCAGACAATATGATAGTTTATGTAAGGAATGCTAAAAACTCAACCAGAAAACTCCTAGAAATGATTAGGAGTTTCAGTAAATTGTCGGGATACAAAATTAACCTAGAAAAATCAGAAGCCTTTCTTTACACCAACAACAAGCAAGTGAAGAAGGAAGACAACGAGACATTCCCAATCAAAATAGACTCAAAAACTATTAAATACTTAGGAACAAACCTAACCAAAGACACCAAAGATCTCTACAACAAAAAGTATAAACCCCTGAGGAAGGAGATTGAAAATGACATCAGAAGATGGAAAGACCTCCCATGCTCATGGATTGGAAAAATCAATATAGTAAAAATTTTCATTCTACCCAAATTAATATACAGATTTAACACAATCACAATTAAAATCCCCAAGACTTTCTTCACATGCTTGGAAAAGCATCCTTAAATTCATATGGACAAACAAAAGACCTGAATAGCCAAAGCAACCCTGAGTGAAAAGAGCAATACAGGGGGATCTCTGTACAAAACTGAAGCTCCAAACTTGAGCACATACAATTTCAGCCACCTTATATTTGACAAGGGGGCCAAGAAGACACAATGAAGGAAAGACAGCATTTTCAGCAAGTGGTGTTGGCAAAACTGGATCACCACTTGTAGAAGAATAAAATTAAACCCCTACCTCTCACCCTGTACAAAAATCAACTCCAAATGGATCAAAGACCTCAATGTGAAATCCAAAACTCTGAAGGTGATAGAAGAAAAAGTTGGTAGCAACCTACAAGACATAGGCGTAGGAAAAGACTTTCTAAATCAGACAGCAGCTGCACAGGAAATAAAGTTGACAATTGACAAGTGGGACCTTATAAAACTCAAAAGCTTCTGTGAGGCAAAAAAAAACAATCAGGGAAGTGAAGAGAAAACCCACAGACTGGGAGGAAACCTTCACTGCTGATACATCTGACAGAGCACTAACTTTCAGAAAATATAAACTACTCAAAAAAGAAACAAGTAAGAAAACAAATGACTCACTCAAAAGATGGAGTCAAGAGCTGAACAGAGACTTCACCAGTAAGGAAGTAAAGATGGCAGAGAAACATCTTAAAAAGTGTTCAATCACTAATAATTAAGGAAATGCACATCAAAACCACTTTAAGATATCATCTCACTCCAATAAGACTGACTAGGATCAAGAAAACAAATGATACCAAATGGCGGAGAGGTTGTGGGGAAAGGGGAACACTCATCCACTGCTGGTGGGAATGCAAACTGGTACAACCGTTAGGGAAAGCAGTGTGGAGAACCCTTAAAAGACTGAAAATGAGCCTACCACCTGACCCAGCCATACCACTTCTGGGTATATACCCACAAGACTCAACCTACCTCAAAGACACATGTACACCCATGTTTATTGCAGCTCTCTAAACAATAATGATGAGCTGGAACCAACCCAAGTGGCCCTCAGCCGATGAGTGGATAGAGAAAATGTGGCACATCTACACAATGGAGTTCTATGCAGCAGTAAAAAAAGATGATATAATGAAATTTACAGTTAAATGGGTGGAACTAGAAGATATTATGTTAAGTGAAATAACACAGTCCCAGAAAAACAAAAGACAAATGATAACCCTCATCTGTGGATGCTAGCATCAAGTATCTAGTTGTAAGGCAAATTGAGCAACATTAACGTTATATTCTTCACTATCTGAACACAACCGTGCTCTTATATTATGAATCCTTAGACAGGTCCTAGAACTAACCTACCATTTATTTTCAGACTATGGATTTTTGGTATATGATGGTGGACATGTATACATATTTTAGAGTAACATAAAGTTAAAATGGAAAAAGGTGAATCAAGAAATATGGTATGGAAATAATACACAGTTTGTTTTCAGAAGATACAATTTTAGTATAGGTGTGATGTATCAGGCTGGTGTAACTTAGCCTTTCTGGGTGTGTATTAGTCACTTTTCTGTTGCTGTGATAAAACACCATGACCAAAGGAACTTATAAAAGGAAGAGTTTATTTGAGCTTATGATTGACAGTTCCAGGGAATTAGAGTCCATTGTGGCGGGAGGCATGGCAGCTGGAGCTGGAGCAGCATGCTGAGGGTCACATCTCACAATGAGCACAGGAAGCAGAGAGAAAGCAACTGGAGATGGCAAGGCTTGTTAAACTCACTAAGCCTGCCCCCAATAACATACTTTCTCTAGCACAGCCACACCTTCTAAGACCTCCAAGAACAGTGCCACCAACTGGAGACAAATGTCTGAATACTTAAAGCCTATGGGAGACACTATCATTCAAACCACCACATTCCACTCCCTGGCCCCCAGAGGCTCCTGACCATATAAAATGCAAAATGCATTTAGTCCAACCTTAAAAGTCCCCATAGTCTTGACCAGTTTCAATGCCATTCAAAAATCTACAGTCCAAAGTCTCTTCTGAGACTCAGGCCAATCTCCTAACTGTAAGCTCCTGTAAAATCAAAAGACAAATTACAAACCCCCAATGTACAGTGGAACCGAATACACATTCCCATTCCAAAAGGGAGGAATAGAGGCATAGTGAGGAAATACTGGACCAAAACAAGACCGAAAACCAGCAGGGCAAACACCAAGTCCAGTAGCTCCATGTGCGACTTCTGGGACTTGACTTCCAAAGGGCTTAGATGGCTCAGCTCTTCCAGCTTTGCTTGCAACATACATCTCTTTCTTAGGCTGGTACCACTCCCTGTATGCAGCTCTCCTTGGCAAATATCTCACAGCTCTGGCATCTCGAATGTCTTCTTGGGGTCTCTGCTGCCAACCAGGCTTCACATTCACAGCTTCATGCAATGGCCTATCAGGGCCTTCTTTATTCAGGGATGCCCCTGCTGCACTCTGCCTGGCCTTTGTGGCTCTCTGAAACTGTGGAGGAAGAACTGATGACCCCTTCACTCTTGCAAACTTCATGCCTCTAAAGCCAGCACCACGTGAATGAAATTGCTGAGTTTGGCTGCAAGTTCGGGATGGACTCTCTCCTACTTTAACCACATTTGCAATTTTTCTCTGCCCTGGACTTGTTGGAGGATTAGCTGGGTGTGGTCTTGCCCTGAAGGTATCGATTCTGTTGTCTACTTGTAAATCTCGGGGCCTCTCCTTAATCACTTTACTCTCACCTTTCCCATTGTTTACTTGTAAATATCTAGGCCTCTCCTTACTCACTTTAGTCTCCTTATGAAAGAGAGCCTCTCCTTCACATACCTTGGTGACACCTTTAATCTTCTTACTGTACTTTTGAGATCCAAACTGTACATTCTGCATTTCTTTCTGCCCCATTTGCTCTTTTTCACTGTAGATCTGTATAAAATTCACCATTAAAAGCTACACCACCATTTCTACATTAGGCTGTCTTAAAATATCCTCCGCCAAAGACATTAGTCCATTGCTTTTCAACTTAGCATCAGGCAAGCATTTGGGCTGAGGGCAAACTGCTGTCAGACTCTGGAACTACATTTTTTGCAGCAATGCTTTCTTCCAGGCTTCTACTAGAATGGCCCCTAAGCTCTGCTTATAGTAGTCAACAGCTTTTCTAGCCCAAATTTCCAAAATCTTCCACATTTCTGCAAACATCCACATGGTCAGGTTCTTCACAGCCAACAGCCCACTCTCTGGTACCAAATAACTGTATGAGTCACTTTTCTGTTGCTGTGATAAAACACCATGACCAAAGGAACTTATAAAAGGAAGAGTTTATTTGAGCTTACAATTGACGGTTCCAGGGAATTAGAGTCCATTGTGGTAGGAGGCATGGCGGCTGGAGCTGGAGCAGCATGCCGAGGGTCACATCTTGCAATGAGCACAGGAAGCAGAGAAAAAGCGACTGGAGACAGAAACTCACTAAGCCTGCCCCCAATAACGTACTTCCTCTAGCACAGCCACACCTTCTAAGACCTCCAAGAACAGTGCCACCAACTGGAGACAAATGTCTGAATACTTAAAGCCTATGGGGGACACTATCATTCAAACCACCACAGGGTGCTTAATGACCATAATAAATACCCATACCAATTTGGTCGAGGGACCTAAGGGATAACTTTTTTCCTTGCCCTCAGAGCTGAACTAAGTCTCAGAGGATTATGTATGGGGCATCTCTTGAAATGTCCTGCAAATGTGAGTCACCAGTCTTCCTGTGCAAGGAGGTCTTGGAGATCCACTAATGGGACTTCAGCCAGTGTCCAGCCTATAAAGAAGAAAGTCTGATCATGCTTCAAATAGAGAAGACTGGTCTAGCGAGTCCTAACTGTGTCCTCCAGTGGATGGAACTGGTGGTTGAAAAGCCAAAAGGAGCCAGGGGCTCCCCCCAAAAAAAACCCTGAGTGACCCTTGAGGACCAGATCCTCAACTGACCTTGAGAAAACAAAAGCCTTGGTTAATCTGGGCTAACCGTGTGGCCTTAAGCATCCAAAAGGAAAGTATAACCAAAATTAAATAATCAGTAAGGTCTGAGAAATTATACTTCAGATATAAAACTTGAGAATCCTCCAAACCTTCAATGCCATATGGGGACTACTGAGATATCCAGCATGTGGACTGAACGGCTACTGGGATTTCAGCCTCTTCAGAGTGTAGACTGCCCTTGTTGGACTACTCAGGCTGTGTCATGGAGGTCAGTGCAGGAAGATCAAGACAGGACACATGTTTGCTGGACCTCACTTGAGTTACCATGGTGGGGAGGGACCCCAGTGTGGAGCACAGGGACAAGACTGGTAGTTGTTTGGGTTTGTCAAGGAGGAAACTTCAAGCACTTCCTTGGAGAAAACATGATATCTTTTGGTNTTGCCAAGGAGGAACCTTCAAGCACTTCCCTGGGGAAACATGATATCTTTTGGTTAAAAAAAAAAAAAAAGAAAAGAAAAGAAGAAAGAAAGAAAGAAAGAAAGGAAGGAAGGAAGGAAGGAAGGAAGGAAGGAAGGAAGAAAGAAAGAAAGAAAGAAAGAAAGAAAGAAAGAAAGAAAGAAAGAAAGAAAGAAAGAAAGAAAGAAAGAAAGAAAGAAAAGAAGAAAATCCTCCAAGTCAGGTGATATGTGTATGCATGTATATATGTATATATTTATATAAATATATATATTGAAGCAATACAAGTTAGAGAAAAAAATGAAATATCCCATGTTAAAGCATCACTGTATTTTAAAGCTTTTTTGGTATCACAGTTTATGTTACTTTTATGATAAAATTTTTAAAAAATGAACCAAAGAAAAACAAACAAACAAAAAAACACTAACAGGGGACTGGAGAAATGGCTCAGAGGTTAAGAGTACTGGCTGCTCTTACAGAGGTCTTGGGTTATGTTCCCAGCAGGCAAACTATGTGGTTCACATCCACCTGTAAGTCAAGTTTTCAAGGATCTGGTGCCTTCTTCTGGCCTCCAAGGGCAACAACATGCATGTGATGCACATACATACTACATGTAGGAACACACAAATATACATTAAAATACAACCAATCTTTTTAAGTGAATACAATAAATGCAAGGAGGTAGAAGAAATACTATTGGAAGAAAATTCAAAGTATTTTTAGGATGAGGGAAGGAGTGCCTGCAGCTTCATACAAAGTGCTCTAAGCTGTGATACATTTAATGAAGTTAATATTGTCTGTTTCTTTAAAGATGTTCAATTTAAAGTACTGGGTAGATATATTCATTGTGAGCTGAGGAGATGGATAAGTGGGTAAAGCTTTTACCACACAAGCACAGGGACCTTCGTTTTGATAGTCAGAACCCACGTAAATCCAGACACAGTGGTATGCATCTACAATCCCAGGGCTCCTGCAGCCAGACAGGAGGGAGACAGAAGAAGCCCTAGAAGTTCTTGGTTCTGATAACATGGAGTGGGCATTGCATAACAGGAGACCAAGCCTCAAACATGGTAGAAGGAAAGATCCAACACCTGAGGCTGTCCTCTCACCTATACACATGCACTGTGACACATGTACACCCATACGTACATGCATATGCACACACATACACATATCACACACAAAATAATATTATTAATTTCTTTGAAAATTATAGTGATGTTGGGCATGAACTAAGTATTGTTATTAATCTCCATTTTCCAGCTTCCCAGAAACACTTCTCAGGCATTTCTTAAAGACTTTCAGAATCCATTACAGGGTAGTTAAACATCAAGCTTTAACCACACAGGATTTCCATAACATTCATTTTCTTTCAACAAAATATTTCAAATAAGGCATGGATTGGATCTTCCAATTTTGCCAAATTGAAAAATAAATAAGGGGCTGGAGAGATAGCCTAGCAGTTAAGAGTACCGACTGCTCTTGCAGAAGACCCGGGTTTGATCCCCAGCACCCACATGGTGGCTAAGAACCATCTGTAACTCCAATTCCAGGAGAACTCCAGTTCCAGGGGAATCCGAGGCCCTCTTCTGACCTCCGTGGCATTGCACACATGGGTGCACAAACCTACATGCAGACAGTACAATCATACACATGCAAAAATAAATAAAAATTTTTTAAAAAGAAAAATAAATAAAATAAAACTGTCACTTGGGACTACAGAGATGGTCCAGCAATTAAAAGCATTTACTGCTCTTGGAGAGGCCCAGATTTGGTTCTCATAGTAACAACTGTCTATAACTAAAGACCCAAGGAATTCAACTTCTTCTGGCTTCCACAGGCTGCAGATGGTGCACCTAATAGTCACAAAACACTTATAATCATATAATAAAAATAAACTCTTTAAAAAAACTATCACTTCTAAATACAATCATGTTGATTTTTAAAAATAATCTTAAATAAAAGCTTGTTATTAAACAAAATGCTTCTAATATCAAACTAATGTTAAATGATTCTGGAAATGTTTAATATCAATGCCTGAAGCATGGCCATAATTTTCCTGTAAAATATTTGCTGGTTGTTTCTAAGTAATTTCTTAATATAAATATGCTTCAGGCAATAAGAGCTAAGCAATACTCTAGATCATATATTGACTCTGATACAACAGAAGTTTGCAACTTAACATTTTCTTTCGAAAACTGAATATTTTGCAAGTACCCAATAAAATTTATAATTCACATCTCAAATTCCTTTAGTTTATTATAGTCATATAATTTTCCAAGCACCAAACTTTTATTGGTAGATTTTGAATAATAACTTCACAAAGGTATTTGAAGGCTAAAAATCATTTCTGATTAATTAATATGCAAATTTTCATTGGTTAATAGACAAAGTAAAATTGGCTCACTCCAACATTTCACATATTTACAGCTTAAAAGCTAAGCTTTGGGCCGGGCATATTGGTGCATGCCTTTAATCCTAGCACTTTAGAGGCAGAGGCAGGCAGATCTTTGTGAGTTCAAGGCCAGCCTGGTCTATAGAGTGAGTTCCAGGACAAGCTGGGGTGGCTACAAGGAGACCCTGTCTCGAAAAGATCAAAAAAAAAAAAATTAAGTTTTGGAAATCAGGATATAGCAATTTGCTATTTACTACTGGCATATCATACAGTGGTTATGTACATACAGGCTCTGTGCATGGCACAAGAAGGCTTTAAGTCAGCACTGCCCTTACCAGGCCCAAGTACAAAAGAGAAAGAGAGCAATTTAAATGCAACCAGAGAAAAAAGCCACAGCCAACACAGATGAAAATGGAATTCTCAAAAGCAGCAGTTGAAAGACAAGACTGCAGAATTGTGTCTTCAAAGTGTAACAGAGGAAAAATAAACAAAAATTGAAAGAGCTGAGACCCAAAGTTTCTCTTTAAAGCAACTTCTAAAGGATTTAACTTACATAAAAAAAAGTAATCCTGAGGAAAGTCTTCAGATGTCAGAAGTGGAGCTCAAACAACTTAATGAATGTGTAACTGCAAAATCTGAAGAACTGTATAATACAATATAAATATCCAAATTAGTGGGTTTAAAAGGGGGAATAATGTGAAAGAAATCATTGAAAATCAGGACTGGAGGTCAAGATGGAGCTAGTAAGAGGGAAAGAAATAAAAGCCACACTAACTTCAGACATCTTTAAGTGTAAATGTTGAAATTCCAAAGGCACCTGCCCAATACTGGACAATATATAACTTCAAAATGAGAATAAGAAAAAATCAGAATGAGAGAACAAAAAATAACTCATTTGGAAAGTAGGAATCAAAAGCAATAAATCATAGAAAGGGTAAAACACATTGGGGCAATAGAAACAAGTCTCTCTAAAATATCTATACTATATATATATATATATATATTCTAATATATATATAAGAGAGAGGAGAGGAGTAAAAATAAACGGGTGTGTATTCTTATGTCAATGAGCTAATAAACAATCTAAGAGATCTTATCAGACTGTTTTAAACGAAGCTAATTAAACTGTTTCGAACCTGAAAGATGAAAAGAGACGCATGCCAAATAACAACTCTAAAAGAAAACACACTAGATAATGCTAAATAAAATCAGTTTAATATATATTGCTAAAATTATTAAAAGCTTTTGTCGGGGGGCTGGAGAGAAAGGAGATGGCCTTAGCGTGTAAGAGCGCCGACCGCTCTTACAGAGGACCCGGGTTCGATCCCCAGCACCCACATGGCGGCTGAGAACCGTCTGAAACTCCAATTCCAGGAGAACTCCAGTTCCAGGGGAATCCGAGACCCTCTTCTGACCTCCGCGGCATTGCACGACACGGGTGCACAGACTTGCATGCAGACAGTACATTCATACACATACAGAAATAAAAAAAAAAAGCTTTTGTAGGGATGAGAGGGTCACTGAATTATGAAAATAAATTCAAAGAAATTCAGTTTTCCAGGAAAACATGCCATTTCCAGATTTAAATACACCAAACAAGAGATCTTCAAAACACATAAAGAAAAATAAAAGAGAAGTAACAGAACAAAAACTGACATGATCATAGAAGAAATTTTATGTGCTAATTTCAGAACTGATCACTTAAACACACAAATAAGGAAAAATAAAGAAGTTCCCCAAAACATAATTAGCAAATTTAATTGGTATTAATAGAGTCTAAACAAGTGAATAAAGAATACACATTCCTCTGAAGCATAAATAGAATGCAATGTACAAGATCTCATCCTGTACCCCATAATTTGGGCAGACTTAAAACTCACAATGTAGCCCAGGCTGGTCTGGAGCTCATAGCAATCTTACCTCAGCCTCCCAAGTACTAGGACTGCAAGTGTGAGCTACCATGCCCAGTCCTTTTATTACTATGTAGGGATGGGGGGGGCAGCGGGCGGGGGGGGGATTCTTTAAAATGCTTATAACAGAGGGATAGCTACTAGACCTATAAGTAGTCTCAGAAAGTGTAACTCAAAAATAATTAGTATATTTTCTAATTTAAATGCTTCAACTAGAAATGGATTAAAGCTAGAAACTAACAGCTAAACTCAAAAGAATGAAATAAAACAACACCAGAGATTAAATAAATTAAAGTTTTTTTTTAATTTTTTTATTTTTTTTATTTTTTTATTTTATGTGTATGAATGTACTGTCTGCATGTAGGTTTGTGCACTCGTGTTGTGCAATGCCGCAGAGGTCAGAAGAGGGCATCGGATTCCCCTGGAACTGAAGTTCTCCTGGAATTGGAGTTACGGACGGTTCTCAGCCACCATGTGGGTGCTGAGGATCGAACCCGGTCCTCTGCAAGAGCAGTCAGCGCTCTTAACCACTAGGCCATCTCTCCAGCCCCAGAAATTAAAGTTTTAATGGAGAAGTAAAATCTACTCAAAAATGTTATCTTTGAAAATAGAAAACTCTGTAATACAATTGGTTGAAGGAAAGAACCACAAATTATTAATGCTGGAAGTAAAAAATGGGAATGATTAGAGGTAATGGACACCTTAAACTATAATAAGAAACACAGTCAACAAATTGGGAAATTTAGAGAAAACAGACGATGCTTTTTGAGAGTATCTTCACTGAGTGTAGAATTCAAGGTTAACATCGTGGTGTTCTGTTTCTTTTGAATTGCTTAGTTTGAGATGTGCCCCTGTCTTCTGGTCAAATTTTCTGTCATTCATACCTTTCTCATTGATCTGCGGTTGTGTCCTATCTTTTCTCCGGCTACAAGGGGTTTATGGCAAACTTTAGTGTGGCTTTACTCTAGGGAGTTGGGAGTTGAATAGTTTTATGGATATAATCAAAATTGGAAAATATGGGGGCTGGTGAGATAGCTCAGTGAGTAAAGGCATTTGACATACAAGTCTGAAAACCTCAGTCTGATTCTGTGAACCCACATAAAAGAAGAGAGAACCAACTCCAGAAAGTTATCCTCTGACCTTTGACCTCCACGTGTGCTGTGGCACACACACACATACACACACATACATACACGTGTGTGTGCACATGGCATGCACTAAAAAAATGTAATTGGAAAATCTTTTGTTTTGTTTTGTTTTGTTTTGTTTTGTTTTGTTTTGTGAGGCACCGTCTTCCTGTAGCCCCAGCTGTCCTGGAATTCATTATGTAGACTATACTATCTTAATGCTCACAAAGATTCACCTGCCTCTACCTCCCCAGTTTTGGTATTAAAGGTGTGCACCACCATGTCCAGCTCCTCTTCAAATGCTTTTTCTAGCCCCTTGCCCCTAGTTGGATGGGTTCTCCTTTTGCATATTAGATGACAGTTCACTGATACCATCTTCATTTTTCTTTTTTTTCTTTTTTTTATTGATGCTTTGTGTATTTCATACATCATTTTCCAATTCAGTTCAGGCATATTTCCCCTTCCCTTCCCCCCACCCCACCCGACCCAATCCTAGATCATGCATTCTGCCATACATCTTTCTCTCAGTTTTTTTTTTCATTTTTTAGCAATAAGTGATAATTTATGAGTACAAGCATCCTTCATGTAAAACCAATTTGCAAGCAGTTGTGCCCAAACCCACACAGCTCATGGGTCCCGCCATCCAGCGGGGGGGGGGGGGGGGGGGGGGGGGGGTTGTATGTTCAATCAAGTTGATCAAATGAGTGTCCAGGCTATATTGCTGTAGTTTCACCATTCACCCCAATCGAAGCCCTTACATTCTACCACGCCCCCTCTTCTGCAGATTGTTCCCTAGGCTTAGAAAAGTGTGCCCCTTTTCATTTTTCTTTTTTTTTTTTCACTTGAGATAGTTCCTATTGCTATGTCTTTGAACTAACTCATCTTCTTTAAAGTTTAACTTAGACTTTTGAGTCTTTTGATATCTTCAGTGAATCTACATTAACATGCTCAATAACCTCTACATTCTTGAATAAGCAATACATAACTTTTGATGTGCTGTGTAGGCCATTGTTATATGTTTCTGTTGACTTAATTTCCTCTACATTAAGGATTCTATTTCTCAATTCTTCACAAACCTAGAAACTTTTTACTGGATTCCAGACTGTGAATTTTACTTTGTTGGGTGTGGACATTTTTATATTCCTATAATGTCCTTGAGCTTTGTACAGTATGGACTTACTTGAAAACAGTTGATCCTTTGAAGTTTTGTTTCAGACTTTGTACAGTGGGATCAGCACTGTACTTTTCTGAGACAATTCTTCCTAAACACCTATAATTTTGTTTGTTTGTGTGCTGGATAGCTTTAGTGTCAACTTGACACACCTGGGTTGAGGGAGCCTCAGTTGGGAAATTGGCTCCATTATACTGGCCTGTGACAACATCTGTGGAGTATTGTCTTGATGGTTGAGCAGTGTGGGAGGGCCCAGTCCACAATGAGTGGTGCCACCCTGGGCAGGTTGTTGTGTACAACAACAAGGCAGGCTGGATGAGCCAGGAGAGCAAGCCAGTGAACAGCATTCCTCCATGGCCTGTGCTTCAGCTCCTGCCTCCAGGTTCCTTCCCTGAGTTCCTGCCTTGGGCTCCCTGAATGATGAACTGTGACCCAGGAGATGTAAGCTGAATAAACCCTTTCCTCCCCAAGTTGGTGTCAGTCAGAGTGTTTTGTCACAGCAATGGAAGGCAAACTAGAACAGTTTGTTTGTTTGTTTGTTTGTTTGTTTGTTTGTTTGTTTGTTTGTTAAGATGGGTCTTCCTTTAGTCCCAGCTTGCCTGAAATTTACCGTCTGGATCAGGCTGGCCTCAATCTCACAGATTCATCTTCCACTGCCCTCCCAGGGCTAAGATTAAAGGTGTGTGCCACCACACCTAATTCTTCCTTGTGAGTACTGTAACTGATGCCCTTGAATTGTGAATTATTTTTCTCCTTCACTGTTGGAACATGAACAGTTCTGTCTTGTGACTCGTTTGTCCCTCAGTCCCATCCACTCTCATCTTTGCCATGGTGGCTTTCTTACACATATGACCAGATTTCCACCATCAGCTGAAGACTGCAGGGGACCGTCTTCAAGCTCTGAACTTCCTCCCCAGCTCTCTCCTACAGCATTTTGTCAAGAGAATTGGGTAAATCCACAAAATAAGGTATTATTGTCTCACTTTACAGAAAAGTTGAAGCAAATTACCCAAGATAGATCTTATATCCAGAAAATGGCATGGCTCTGATTCAACACAGGCTCCTCACTGCCATGTTACCTACAGTAATATTATAGGAATTATCTCATCAACTTCCACCATCTAGTTTAAACCATACAAGTTGAAAAGTGAACTCTAAGTGGTAAGGTGACGATAACTAGATGTAAACACAATAAATGCAGGTAAAGATGAAGAGAGTAAGCTGCTACCACCACCAAAGGCAGACTCCGCAAAAACAGATGCTGTGCTAAGTTGGCCACTGGCATGTTAAATAATTATTAAAATTGAACCTCCATTTTCAAACATTTTTATTTAAAGCTTTGATTATATATTCTTTTATTATTTTATCTCATGCGTATGAGTATATTGCCCTCATGTATGTAAGCACACTGCCTGTGGGCATCAGAAGAGAACATCTGATCCCCTGGAACTCAAGTTACAGATGGTTGTTTGCTGCCATGTGGGTGCTGGGAACCAAACCTGGGTCCTCTGAAAGAGCAGCCAGTGCTCTTAACTGCTGAGCCATCTCTCCAGACCTTAATGCTTTGATTTTATTTCAAAGCATTCCTGTTTTTAAAAAGTACATTTCTGTATTTCAGTGTTTGGGATTCAGAATTTATACTCTGTAGCACACTGTTCACATTCCCTGGGAGAAATAAAGTTTGTTACATAGACAGTTCTTACACCTCAGCAATGCTAGACAAATAAATTGGGAACTATTCAAATTTGGGGATGTTTTAAAGAATGCTTTCATGTCCTCCCTCCATATGGTAAAAAGTAACATTTCAAACATATTGCTTCTTACTCCTTCCTTCCTTCTTTACTTCCTTTTTTCCTGCCTTCTTTCCTTCCTTCCTCTTCCTTTTATCGTGTTCTCCCCACAGAGACTAAAGTAGAACTTGGCTCCTTATATTCCTAACACAATTCATGGTGAGCTGCTTCTGGATCAAACGCAGAATAGCCCATCCTGCAGATTCACTGCTCCCCTAAACCCAGCTCCATTGTATGAGAACAAGAGGAAGTATCTCCATGCCATGTTCTGTAGGAAGGAAAAAAGTGGTACAATGAGGAAAGTGGGGGACAGGTGTGAACAGTCTCCAGGGCAGGGGCAATCCATCGGGAAAGCTTCCCAGGCAGCAACTCTGCTGATGACCCTCCTACAAGGAGAAGATTCATCATGCTAAAACCATGTCTGGAGGTATGAATTGTGGATGTTTATTCTTTTCCCATAAATACGTGCCTTGTGAAACTCCTCCACGATTTCACTGTCAATAAGTTTTATAAATGCTCTATACAAGTCTTAATTGACCAGTGCCTGCTTGAGGCTCATTTATTTTATTTTGAAAAAGAAGCTGGAGACATCATTTGAAAATTCATGTTGTAGTTCCCTCCTCAAGTTCATGGAATGACCATAAACTTCCAAACTTCTGCAGACTTCCCTACACTGCCTCCCCTGTTCATTCTCTGAAGAGCATATTGGCTAATCAGATAGAATTGTCTTTCTTTTTGGATGGTGATAGCATGGTGCACACCCTGCCCTTCCCTACATACTTATTTCTTGTCACAACTTACTTTATAATAATTTTCCCAATTTTTTCAATGTCCCTTACATCCTGCCTTTTGAGTTCAGAAAATAATAAAGATATTTACATCTCCATGTAACAGAAGCTAAAATGTTTCATGTTACCTTTCTATATAAACAGCAGTTCATTTTATACATCTCTATGGCAAGGAAGGGCCAGCCAACTTTTCCCATAAAGGGCCAGATAGTAAATATTTCAAGCCTTTGAAGCCATATGTTCTCTGTCATAGCTACTCAGCTCTGGAGTTATATTGTGGAAACAGATAGGGACAATCTGTGTAGAGACTGGGTGTGGCTGTGCTCCAACACAACATTTTCTGTAGACATTAAAATTTAAATTTTGTGTAAATTCCATATGTCATAAAATAATCATTTTAGATCTCTTCTTTAGCCTCTTCAACAGGCAGGGACTATATTTGGATTATGAGACATATAAAAATAATATTTGGCTAAGGCCCTGCGTCTGTCAAGCTCTGACCTTTGAGATGAATAGGGCATCTGGTAGAGGTTACTCACTCTCAGCTAACACATCATTTCTGGCCACTGTGTCTCTTAGGCTTGTGTCTCTTAGGGTGGTTTGTTTGGTCACTGGCTGTTTTCCCCTATATTTGTAAGACTTGATATGTCTCTAGACATTGACAAATGATCCCTGGGGATGAAACTGTCCCTGCCTGAGACTGACTGGCCTACCACACAGAAAACTTGGGGATAAGCTGAAGGACTGGCTTCATGCATCATCTGAGAGTTGGTCATGGACATCGCATGCTTCTGCTACAGGAAGGACTGTATGATCCAAGCTCTCAGCGCAGAGGAAACCCTAGATCTAAAACAACTCTTTATGTAAGTCGGATCACAGGGGCAAAGCACTTGGGGAAAGCTTTCTTTGGATTTAAGGACCAGCACCACCCCGTTTGTTTATTCCTCTATTCTTTCTGAACTCTCTTCTTTCCAGAACCTCAGACTCTGGACCACAGGGATAAATCTAGTGTTTGATTAAAAGATTTCATTTATTTGACCAATACAACTAAATAGTGAGATGGAAATCTGGATGTTCATAATTTATAATACGTAAGAATCCAAATTAATTTATATAAATTCTCTACCCATATGAATTTCCATTCTTTCTGATATCCTTCCAATGGGAAAATTATGACAAGTTACTTTCAGCATTTAAAATAGTTATTAAGACCGAGGAAACTTAGTTGATTTTATTGAACCATGATTTTACAAAAAAATTATATTTTTCTCTTTTCATTTTTTTATCTCCAGCTTTAAATAATTGGTACAAATAAGCTTTAATTCCTCAGTTTAGAAGCTAATTTTACTTAAACCTGAAATTTTCAAGTGGAAAAATTTTTACTTATTTATTTATTTATTGGTCTTTTTGAGACAGGGTTTCCCTGTAACCCCAGCTGGCCTGGAACTCTATGTAAACCAGACTGGCCTTGAATTCACAGAGCTCCACCTGCTTCTGCCTCCCAAGTGCTAGGATTAAAGGCCTGTACCACCATGCCCAGCTAAAACCATAAATTTTAAACTGTGCCATATTCTGAGGAGAGTGAGGGAATCTCAGCATGTCTCACTTTATCGGCTTATCAACCCTGTGCACCTTACCCTCCCATTAGTCATTTAGTAACTATTTCACTCATTAGATTACCTGACAGCATCTCCTTTCTTATCTCAATAATGACTCCAAATCCCAGGATTAAAGAATTATTCACAGAAGGCGCCATGTCATAAACATTGGCAGAGCTTGCATCTGGTTAATATAGTGACACTGCAGGACATATAGGGGGAAATATAGTATACATGGCTTAAGAATTTCACATTCCATTAAGGGTCTTCAAACATATCCTGTTGATAAATTTTTGCCTAGCATGTACAAAGCACTGAACTTTATCTATAGCACATATAATCCTGGATGTGCACAGCTGTGATCCCAGGGGTGGAGAGTCAGTAGAATCAGATATTCAGGGTTATCCTTGGCAACATAGCAAGTTTGAGGCCAACCTGGGGTACACAAGACCTTGTCTCAAAAAGGAAAATAAAACAACTTCTTTTTAATATTTTATTTTTATTTTATGTGTATGAGTGCATTTTCTGCATGTATGTAAGTGCACCTGTGTCATGTAATGCCGGAATAGGTCAGAAGAGGGCATGAGATTCCCTGAAACTGAAGTTCAGATGGTTGTTATCCAACATGCGAGTACTGGGAATTGAACCAGTGCCAGTGCTCTTAACCGCTGAGACACCTCTCCAGCCCCAAGAAAATAACTTCTAAAGACAGATAATAATTAAGATTCCAGAGGGGCAATTATTCTCAGTGTAAAACAAAAGTTATCACTTGGAGAACTGGAGATTATTTTCCTACCAGAAGACACCTGTCAATGACTAGAGGCACTTTGTTTATTTGTTTGTTTGTTTGTTTGTTTTGCTGGCCTGAATGTGTTGATGCTACCTGTCTGATAAGTAGAGGCTGGAGATACTACTAAACATCTATACCACACAGCTCAAGCCACTGCAACAGTTTTCTGCCCTCAAATGTCAACAACACCAAAGCAGAGATACTCTGATTTGTAAATCACCGAGATCACCAGCTCTGTAGCTCCATCTTGTCTGCCTCCGTAGTACCCTTCACCTCCTGCCAAATATTAGTGAATGTAGGAAATGTCAGTGATATATTGGAGGGAAAAGATCTGTCATAAATCTGCCTGTGTTGATAGTTTTAAGCTCACAAATTCTATGTGAATAGGAGTGAGTAGATTGAACAGAAAGACCTAAGCATCAGTGTCTGATTTTTCTTCCAAGTTTGAGAAAAGTTATAATATATGCCAATGATCAGAAAGTTCCCATCCATGTTTAAAGCAACATATGATCCTAAATATATGTTTATTTGAGGTTCTAAAACATATGTCCTAATTTTTTATGGATTTTCTTTTCCTATAATCTGGTGTGTGTGTGTGTGTGTGTGTGTGTGTGTGTGTGTGTGTGTGTTTATGCACAGGCAAGCAGAAGCCATGTTGGTGTGTTCCCCTGTCATTTTCCACTCTATTTTTTTTTTGAAACAGTCTCTCACCAAACCTGAAGTTCACTATTTTAGCTAAGTTGATTGCTCACCTAGCTCCCAGCATGCACATGTCTCCAGCCCTCAGCCCTGGGGTTACAGGCACACACAGCCATGACCTGTCTCCAGCCCTCAGCCCTGGGGTTACAGGCACACACAGCCCTGCCCAGCTCTCACAATAAGTGCCAGAGATTTGATCTCAGATCAAATTCAGGAAGTGCTCTTAGCTGCTGAGCCATCTCCTCAGTTGATCAATTTTCATTTCTACACCTCTTTTCTTCTTCTCCCAATGAGGGTACCTTGCTCTCAAGAACCATATTTTGTGGACCATAAATGTCAGCTCTTCCCATGTTAAGAAGCACTGGAGAAACAAATGTGAAATTTACCAGAGTTCCTCCAGTTACTACATTGTTTGTTTAAATTTTTTTTTCTTTCCAGAGCTAAAACTACTTTCTCAAGAGTAAATGAAGGTAGTACAATTACACCTACTGACTGAATTAGCTCATCAATAAAAGTATCACCTGGCTAATTGCATCTCATTATAATTAGCCAAAAATAGAAAATAAACAAGTGCCTTATTCAAGTATTTGAATTTATGATACACATATGCAAGCTCCCACTTAGTTGGCATACACTGTAATTTATTTAAAAATATAATTCAGCGAGCCATGGGTGATTTATTCTGACTTCTTCTTCTAAGTTTTATTGCCAAAATAAATTCCTTTACATATAAAATCTGAGATTAGACCACAGAGTATTATACTGTTTTTTTTTAATGGTGAATCCATTAAAATATAGAACTCAAACTTCCTTTACTTATCTCACATTTGTTTAGGTTTTCCAGAAGAATTTACCTTTATTCAGCAGGGGTCATTTCACAGAAGGAAAAATTAGCCAAATATTTCCAGTGATTGGTCCTGTCTGTACTTCAAATATTTCTCATGATGTGTTCCTTCTCTGTTCACCAACACATCTGTGGGGTTTTCCCCTTCTAATTACATGGTTGTATTGCATTTCCCTTTTGCTTGAATTAAATGAAGTTCCTTATGGCCAGGTGACTTGCTTTGGTCTATCATGTAGAAGAAAAAACAACATGAGTCTCTCTCTAGGGCTAAAGCTTTTAGGAACCTGTACACATTTCACCAGGTTTCCTTCCTTTGTGTCAGCCACCAGGACAAGCAGCTCCCTGGGTCATTAAGATCCTGTCAACTCCACCCTGCATCCAGGGTGAGGTGGTAAACTGCAGAACCTGTGCTGCAGTAGACACATAAGACACGTAACAGACAAAGGGTATAAAAACTTCCTGGGTTAAGACCCAAAGATGTCAGGGTTGTTGTTTGTTCTGCAGCAAACCCCAGCTCATTCTGACTGAGAAACTCAACAATTACAATAATAAGCTTTTAGTATCATGTTCCCAAAGATTAGGTAAAGCCCCAATGAGAATTATGAATAACTGTCTACTTATCCCTCCCCAGAGAATAGTAAGCATTTAACAGCTATTTGCTTTAAACCTTCACTATGCAAAACCTGCTTTTTCTAGAAGTGTTTTTGTTGATGTCAGTGATGACAATTATGGAAGAGAAATAATAAGAGAGGAAACAAATGTTCTGATGTGTGGAGCTCCTGCCTACCCTCTCATTGCACGTCTCAGTTTACGGAAGAGGAAGTATATTCCTGAAGGGTCATAGGACTTGACCTGACATATGGGTAGTTTCATTTAATTCTTACACACACACACACACACACACACACACACACACACACAAATGGGAGGAGGTATGTGTGTGTATTTGGAGTAGAGTAGGATGGTAGAGATGGAAACCATGCATACACATAGTATATCCTTATGAATTGAATATTTACAGCATGAATGTGCTAAACACTGTAATTGAAATAACAGTAAGACAAAGGCTTCCCTTTAAGACAAAAGACATCCAGATGAAACCCTAAGTAAACATGTGAAGAAGCTGCTGGCTTAAACTGTATGCCAAAGTGGGGTTCTGATCAGAAGAGGGGGCCCTGGGAAAGCAAGTGGTACTTAAGTAAATCTCAGGTGGATATTTGGCAAGGAGAAGACACCTCAAAGAAACTGAATCTGTAGAGAGGAGGAATATTTTCCAAGTACACAATAAGCAGTAGTGGTTTGGGAAGACTAAAAATGCCTGTGTAATAGCGGGCTTATGGGAGCAAGACTGCAGTCAAAAGCTATGAAAGCAGTTAAAGGCCAACAGATGGAATAAGTATAAAAGAGAGCACTGTGAGAGGAGTAGAAGGGAATAAAGAAGGGAATGAATGGAAAAGATAATGTGAGCCACTTGAAAACAGAAAACAACCCTGGGAGCAGAAGGAGTCAGGGCGAGAACCAAGGGGGTTAAATCAGGGTTGGGACTGACAGGACTAGAACACTGGTGTCTCTGCCCAAATCCAAAAGACAGATGGCATCCAGTGACCACCTGGCAACCAAAGATGCCAATGAAAACCCAGCAGGGGTCCTGGAGCAGCAGCTCCAGAGGCAGAATTATTGACTGAACCTGTCATAATTCACAGCAAGGCCAGAGAAGAAGGCAGAGGGGCAATGTAACCAAAGTAGCAAAAGTTATCAAAGGAAACTGAGGCATAGGAGGAGACATAGGAGGGCCAGGTTACTCCTGGTTTGAAAATGAAAAGAGGCAGAGATTCCAAGATGTGGGAATATAGGAGATTCCTGGAGGTGTGGATATAGAGATTCCTAGAGGTGGGGAGATAGAGATTCCTGGAGTTTGGATATAGAGATTCCTGGAGGTGTGGATACAGAGATTCCAAGATGTGGGAATATAGGAGATTCCTGGAGGCGTGGATATAGAGAGTCCTGGAGGTGGGGATATAGAGATTCCTGGAGGTGAGGATATAGAGATTCTTGGAGGTAAAAATTGTAGACATTTGCAAATGGGAGGAAATAATTTAGGAAGATGGTCTAAAAATAGCTATTGTGTCCACCTCACATAATAATTCATGGTTGAGGAGCTAGAGAGATGGCCTAGTGGTTAAGAGCACTGACTCCTCTTGCAGAGGACCCGGGTTCGATCCCCAGCACCCACATGGCAGCTGAGAATTGTCTTTAACTCCAGTTCCAGGGGAATCCAACACCCTCTTCTGACCTCCAAGGCATTGCACGACACAGGTGCACAAACCTACATGCAGACGGTACATTCATACACATACAAGAATAAATAAATAAAAAATTGAAAAATAATTCATGGTTGACATTGATATTTCAGAGTAACATTAAGGAAAAGATATGAAGTGACAAAGGGATCAATACACTGGGGACAGGGGGATCTTCTGCTCTTCCCAAGGGCACATGTATCAGGAAGGAAATGAATTGGATGTTCAGGAAACCCAGAGTGTCAGAAGTGGAGAATGGTCTCGGTCCATATTCTTTTCCTCTAAGAGAATTGTGCAGACGGCATCATTTATATAGAGGATTATTCAAGGTCTTGAAGCTAAGAAACCTGAGAGCTCAGCATTGGCATCTGTTGAGAATCTTGTGGCTGCATCAGCCCATGGTGAGGCACAGCAAGTATGTCAGTAGGGTTTGCTACCTTTTCTTGTAAAGTCATTAGTGCATTCATGGGGTATCCAACCTTTATGAGTATTTCCTGGAGAGATGCAAACAAACATCTACCTACCCCAGACAAGGAACTAAGGACTGGCCTAAGCAACAGTTCCATCAGAATCTGACTTGGAGAACTGTGGAGTTTATTGGGGTGAAGGTTTACTGACAAGAACACGGATTACAATAAGGTAGCTTTGCCCCAGAAAAGATGACCCCTCAGCTTGGAGCCTCTTCTCTCCACAGCAGTCCTTATGGGTAGTATTGGGAAGGAGGCTTGTGGCTCTTACAAGTTTCAGGAACTTCCTGAAAATTCTGTGTTGTTTTCTTCCTGAGCCTTGTAAATACTTATTTCTAATGAGCATCCATGTAGGATGGAATGTTTCAGCTCAGAGGAAATTGCTATACAACAACTCCCCATCCCCTTGTCTAATCCTACATGATCTAAACTCATAAATGAACATACCTGGAGGTATGTTCATTTATGAACATACCTACCTCCAGGTATGTTCATTTATGAGTTTAAGATCAAGTTTTTAACTTGTGTATTGTCAGATGACACCTGAGCACATCTCAAGAATGAAAGATCGCAGGTACCTTAGTGTGATGGTTAATCCTGGGTGTCAACTTGACTGGACTAAGGAACAAATAAGAGAAAAAGGGTCTTCTGATTGGACCACCTCAACCTGGATGGCCCACCCCAAATGTGGGCGTTACCTTCTGCCGGCAGGCAGTATTTAAGGCCACAGCAGAAGGAGCTGGTCCCTTTTTCTCCTGCGGCTTGCTTCTCTCATCTGGTGAGTTTGTCTTGCTGCTGTGATCAACCTTTCGGACCCCAGCATGTACTGAGACCGGCAGATCTCCTGGAACCCATTTGGGCCTTCAGCACTGGATTGGGACTACTGAGACATCCAGCCTTGCGGACTGAGCAGTTCCCTGGATTCTCATCTCAGCCTTTCCAGTGTGGTGCAGCTACTGTTGGAATCCTTGAACTCTGTCATGTGAGCAAATCAATAAATTGTATATAGCTATATATATTCATCCTGTTGCTTCTGTTTCTTTAGAGAACCCTGACTAATACACTTACTATCAAGAAGAAGTGACTGTATAGCCAGAGGCAGCGAAAGCAAAGTGAACAGATGCGTGTTTTACTCCCCGGAGAGGCTAAATCGGCGCTTTGTTCTCCAATGGCAGAAACGCTGACATTCTGATTGTATCTTGGGTGTGAACTGAACAAAATATAAAATTCTTGCATTCGAGGGAACACGCTGCCCCTGTTCATTTCTTCAAACATTCAGGTTTGACATACTTATCAATGATACGTGACTTGTCTCTGGAGATGTTCAGAACTCTTCAAACATTCAGGTTTGACATGCTTATCAGTGATACGTGACTTGTCTCTGGAGATGTTCAGAACTCTGAAAAGTGCAAAAAGAAATGTGGTTACCCCATGAACACCTTGTGTAGTTGAGATGTCGTTCAGGCATCGCTTGTGTTAGTTTCTAAAACTTATGTAGCCTCACTGGTACTCTTTCCTCCAAAAATGAAAAGAGGGAAAGTAATGCCTCCATCCCTTAGCTTTTCTTCTAAGCCAGTGCCTCTACAGCTGCAGCCCGTAGCTCCCAGATGGCCACAGATGTGGTAGCCCAGGTCCACATGTTTCCAAAAAGCCACATCCTCCTTTTTAAACTAATCTGAAAGCTGAAATTTTTCTTTTGCTGCAACAACTCACCATGGAGAAACATTTCCACAGGAGACTTTCTTTTCTTAAGGCAGTGTTTCTTAATAGGAATTCTCACCAGACTGGGACATTTTCCCTTTAATGCATTCTTCACTGTGGCCTGAGACATAACCTGTGCTCAAACTTGGTTTCCGACTGCCACCTGGTGGATGGCTCCAGAGAGTGGATCTGCAGGGACTCAGAGTCCTGGATCCCACAGGATGTTCAAAGGGCAAGTCCTTCTATGACAGTCCCTGGCAGCTAAGGCCTGGCTCCCCGCTCCACACTGCGCAGTGTCACACTTGCACAGCTAGGGGAGTTTTCTTCTCCTTTTATCTCTAGGTTCCTGTGGCTCCCAACCTTGAATATAATTCTTTCCCCAACATTCTTAAAAGTCACCAAGTTCACTCTTCTCTACTTTCTTTCTCTTCTTAAGGTATGCTAGAAGGAAGAAAAAAAGGGCGAGTTGTCTTAATATAAAGAAAATTGCATTGAAATTATATTACTTGCTTAATTTCATTCACTCTCTGCCATAACAATGTAATGATATGGTAGGTCGTTTGTGTCTTAATGCAGACAATGTACGAGGAGAGGATAGAACCTGTTTCAGTTAAGGCTGGGAATGGTCTACACTCACAGAGAGGAGCTGGCATGGATAGAAATGACACTGGTTTAATAAAGTTTCATTCAGTGGATGTGGCTGGTTCTTCCATCAAGTACGATGAGAAAACAAGCCAGTCCTGATTTTAAACAGCCCAATGATTCCTCCTGCTTTTTATTTGCTAATAAGTCAGGGCTCAGCTTTATGGCGTTATGTGTTACTCATGACAGCCATTTAGCCGGTCAATTTCAGGCCGGTGATAAAACTCTGAGTAGCAAGCAGGAGGGTAGTGCTGACGCTCTCTGTTCTCTGAAAGGAGATATCAGTAAATTAAAGTTCCCAGGTACACACTCAATTCATATTTAACAACCACCACTAAATATAAGACCAGATTATCACCCACATGTATGGAAAAAGAAAGCAGCTGAAAAGAGCCTGTTTGTCTTTTTTTTTTTTTTCTTGGATTATGTTTATAAAGGCTCGTGGAGCACTGAAAACAAGTTAATATACTAGATATTTCCCTGCCTGTGACCATTACACTAAACTAGGAACATTGAATATGGAAATGATGGTTAAGGACTGAGCTCTGAATGTGAAATGTTCCTACTTTTATAAGGACATAGCTTGGGTTGTTAAACTTCACAGTGTTGTAAAATAACATTTATTCTCACCAGACAAAAGGCCTTTTAGAATTTCCTTTCTTAAGCATGTCTGAGAAACTTTTACTAGTTGACTCACCCCTCTGCTCTGTGTGCTGTCTGAAGTAGTGTATGTGTGTACATGCGTGCATGCAAGTGTGTGTGTGTGTGTGTGTGTGTGTGTGTAGTATATGTGCACATCTGTGTGGGGGCATGTACACACCTAAGTAGGTGAGAGGTGGAAGCCAATCCTCTATCACGCTCCACCTTACTCCCTAGAGACGAGGTCTCTCACTGAACTCAGAGCTGGGCTGGGAGCCACCAAGCTCCAGCGATCCCCCTGTCTCTACTCCCCACCCCCGCCCCCCATCTCTGGAGTTATCGGTGCATCCAGTCGCTTTCAGCTGTTTTTACGGCTGCTGAGAGTGCAAACCCAAGCCCTCATGCCTGTCCAGCAGGCACTCTTACCCCCTGGGTCGTAGCCTCAGCCCTTGAAATGAACGGGTAAGAATGCCAGCGTCTTTTCGGCTGCCCAAGTGAAAACCCACTCGCGGTGATTTCCCAACTGAACCAAATTTCCGTTCGTTTTATAATTTACATATTTTGGACCACCTTAGAATCTGATAAGCTTAAGGATGCTTTATTCACAGAGAAAACAGGTTTCTATGTGGGGTAACACTTGAGTTTGCCAGGCCTGGGCTTTGTCTGTCTGAAGCACTGAAGTTGGTTGTGTCTCAGGTGCCCTGGGAGGCAGATGACGAGAAGGAAGAAAGTAGAAAGATCCGTTCATGGATGGTGACCAAACAGATGAGGGGTGAATTTGGAGCGATGGGACGTGACACTCTATGTCAGACCAGTTATAGGTTGGGGGAAACTTCCACACGGCTGGGTGACTGCCACAGTTCCCTGGTGGCACTACCCACAGCTGTGGATGCCTGGAGTGACAAGGAAGGAGTCCTGAGCACCCAGCCTTCAAAGGGTTCCTCGGATTTGGTCCTAAATCGAATGTCATCTGGTGAGGCTTACCCACTGAGGTTGGCTCTGCATCCAACATGGAGGCTGAGGGTTTCTCTGCTTGGAGACAGGAAGGAAGGAAGATTCAGGCAAGAGACCAAAGAGCTTTGAAGGGTCTCAGTCCTCTCTGCTGCCTCCTATCACTCAATCTCACTAGTTATACCTCTGAATCTGTGTGGCCCAGGAAAAGGCGAGGGCCCAGTCTGTCTGGAAAAGAGAGAAAACGTCACTAGATTTTATGGAAGGTTTCCCGACATGGCCATCACACTTATTTACTTCAGCCCTCGAGACCCTCCCTTTGTGAAGAAGCAACTGGGTGTGGCCTTTTGAAACCAAAAAACCCATTGGCAAAGAATCCCTTAGGCAAAGAAATCACAGGCTGGTATGACCCAGCCTTCCACTCACCCTTTTAAGAAAGGAAATTGCATGACACAGATGAGCATTTTTCAATCATGTTCTTCTGCTACATTAAATTTTCAACAAATTGCCTTCCTACTTTTGCATTTTTTTTTCTAGCTACCTGTTCTAAGCCTGAATCTGCCCCTTTTAAAATCATTAAATATTGACTCATGGGTCCTGAAACAGCCTTTAGATGCCCTATCTGAAAAGAGTCTCAGGGAGTTTAATTTATCCAAGTAAAAAACTTAACCACTCTTTGGGATTGTTGAGGATTTGAAACTATGTATGTTGGATGATTGCTACTTAAATGTCACAAGAATTTTAGAGTTATCAACACTTGCCAAATAGCCATAGACTATTTGTCCACTTACAAGGCAACAATCAAAACTTAGTCACGTCACAAATTAATTAAATTTTTCAAATAAACTTTGGTCTCAAATTTATTTTGTCAACTGTTTCTAGGTACTTAATTAAGATAACAGTTCTGATATTTATAGCTTTCTTAAATATTTTAAATACATTGTGATTTTACAGAATTATCAAAAAAAATTATAAATACAAATACCATCCGCATTTTCAGATTAAAATTGGCCATATATGGTCAAGATAGTAAATTTAAATTTGTCTTTTATGTCTGTCCTAACTCATGGTTTTGATCTTAGCCCCCTTCTCCTGGGTAATATTCCTAGTACAGTATTAATTTACTATTTTTGCATTTTTCTAGGGTCCAAAAATATTACCATCTCCAAATGAGAAACAACCACCTTTAAGCAGCCCAGAGCCATAGGATCTGGGCCAGGAACCAGTTACCTCCTGGAAAGGACATAGATTCTAGTTTCTGAGATTTAAATATGTACCCACAGCCAGCAGATGAACCATCATTTAATGCCAGTTATACTGAATTGGTTTTGTTTTTACAAAGATGATTCCCTCCAACTTATCTATTCTGCTCTTTTGTGGTTTGACAGTCAGGATTTCAGTTATACAACTCCTGTCCTGAAATATGAAAAGGAAAATTCCAGAAATAAACAATTCACAAATTCTAACTTATACATCATTCGTAGTAGGGCAATGAAGTACTTACTGTCTTGCTCTGTCTTCACAGGAGAATCATCACTTTATCTAATGTCTTCATAACCTGGATTCTAACTGTTTGTATCAGTAATCAGAGCGACTGTATTATTAACAGGATATTATTATTATTGTTCTGTTTTAGTATATGCTGACATCACTGAACACTAGAAACATTGGTAAGGATGCCAACTCTCACTGCTTTTACACAACAGAGTACTGTAAATCCTACCCAGAAGTAGGCAAAGAGGTAAAGTTGGCTGAAGACAATATAATCTTACATATGATACATCCTAAAAAGCATACCAAAAAATGTTATAACTTGCAAAAATATAGTAAATTTGCAAGACACAAAATCAACATATAACACTAAACATTTTTATTAACAATGAACTATCCTGTCTCTCCACACAACATAAAATTGAGAAAACAATCTCTTAGCTAGCTAAAAAATAAAATTCAATAAAGTATTTTCTGAAGGGTTGATTTTTCTCATCAATAAAATGGATATGGCTTGACTTTGTCTCAATTTGATGTTAGAATAATTAATAAAAATTAACCACCTTGAACATCTTGAAACAAAAAATCAAACAAAGTAAAATAAAATTTAACAAAGAAGGCAAAATATCTATATCTGGAAATTATAAAACATTAACAAAATAAATTGAAGATACAAATAAATGGGAGAAATAGGAAGAATTAATATTGTTTAAATGTCCATGCTAAAAGCAATGTAGCAATGTATAGTCAACATACTCTCTATCCACATTCCACCTCTATTTTTTTTTAAGTCATGGGAAAAGCAATGCTAAAATGCATATGAAATCACAAAATACTCTAAATAGTTAAAGCAATCTTTTTTTGGTCTTTTTGAGACAGGGTCTCCCATTAGTCCCAGCTTGGCCTGGAGCTCACTATATAGACCAGGCTGGCCTTGAACTCACAGAGATGTGCCTGCCTCTGCCTCCCAAGTGCTGGAACTAAAGGTGTGCTAAAGCAATCTTAAGTAAAAAAAAAAAAATGCAGCTGGTGTCACATTACATGATTTCAAAACCTACTACAAAGGTACAGTAATCAAAAAGCATTATTCCAGCATATAAACAGACACATGGACCAATGGTACAAAATAAAGGACCTAGAAATAAAACCATGTATTCGCAGTCAAGAATATACAACAGGGAAAAGCAGTCTCTTCCATAAATGTGCAGGCCAAATGAGTAAGCACAGGCAAAAGGATGACACTAAAGCCTCATTCCACACTGTATGCAGAATCGACACTAAGACCCCACATATGTGACCAAGCGTTTATATGAGTGAATGTTCAACATTACTACAACACCATTAGGGAAATGGAAATTAAAATCACAATGGGATATCATCTCACACCAGTTAGAATGGCTCTCATTTACAAAAATGAAGGACAACTGCTGGTGAAGATATAGAGAAAAGGAAACCCTTAGACACAATTGCTGAGCATATAAATTAATACAATCATCCTAGAAAATGACATGGCGGTTCCTCAAAAAATTAAAACAGAGCTATCTCCTGATGTACCTAGGAACACAACCAAAGGAAATGAAAAGAGTATTGCAGAGATGCCACAATAACCAAGAAGTTGATTCAACCTAAGTGTCCACCAACTGATGCAAAAATAAAGGAAATATGACATGTATATGTGAAGGAATATGTATTGGTCTTAGAAGAGAAAGGAATCCTGTCACGTGAAACCACACAAATGAACCTGAAGGACCTGTATTAATGTATCTGCTACATTTTATATGAAATAGTTTCCTCTGCGTGTCCCTGTGAGTTAAGAGGTAACCCAAAGGCACTACAAGCAAAAGAGAAGCCAGAAGTATAGCAGGAGAGGGCGGAGATTCTACCCCAACCAATTGGCAGCTGATGCCTGATGGAAGCTGACCATGGTAGAATTAAAAGGTTAAGCCTAGGGGCAGGGGACTCACATCAAATCCCTCAGCTTCCAGAGACATACAATGAAGAGTTTATTATTAGCAGTGAGGAGATAACTTGCTAAAATTCCTATCATAGGTCCAGAAATAAGCAAGGATGGTGACACGTGTTAATAGCAGCAGAGCAGTCCAGGAGTCTTAGTGTGCTGAAAATAATTCACAGTCACATAAGGAAAGGAGAGTAAGCTTGCAGACAGCTCTGTTCTGGAGAGCCAGACTTTATTTCCTCAAGGACACAACTTTCCTAATTCTTCCATGATGTTTGGTTGAATGCTGACCGACAAAACAGCTGTTGCATTGTTTGACAAGAAGGGAATTACATAGCATAGCGGCCCACATAGGAGTATGCATCAGGTGTTTGTCTTAACAAATGGCCTCATTCCAAAAGGGCAAGGAGCCAGGAGAGCTCCCGAGCCTCCCCGCAAAGATAGGGATGCCTGCCTGGCACAGATGAGGAAACAGGACAGCCGGTTGTCCATGGGCACTGCAAATCAAATAGATTCTGGAGCCTAAAGGCACAGGCGAGATAAAGTCTTGCTACTCAGTCCCAAATGCAATGGTTCTGAATAAGAAAGGAGCTTTACAAAGCACTTTACAACATTAAAACCCCCTATAAGCACACTCCACTTGTGTTCTCTCATTTTACCTCCAGTTTCTCAAGATATAAATGGGGGTGCTGGAGCTGCTGTTTCTGTAGATCCTTTGGTTAACTATATTGAAAGAAGACTAACAGGAAACAGATAAGGTCTCTGCCAGTGACAGAACATGTGGACATGGATGTCAGTGATCAGTATCAACATAAAACAAAATATAGTAACTTTTATTTGGGTGTCCAACTTCTAATGACATGGTTTCATTGAATTTTTTTAAATCTTTTTTATTTTATTTTATTTATTTATGTGTATGAATGTACTGTCTGCATGTAGGTTTGTGCACCCTTGTGCAATGCTGCAGAGGTCAGAAGAGGATGTCGGATTCCCCTGGAACTGGAGTTCTCCTGGAATTGGAGTTACAGACAGTTCTCAGCCGCCCTGTGGGTGCTGGGAATCGAACCTGGGTCCTCTGCAAGAGTGGTCGGTGCTCTTAACCGCTAGGCCATCTCTCCAGCCCCGATTTTTTTTTTTTTTAGACAGGGTATCCTTGTAGCTCTGGTTGGCCTGGAACTCACTATATAGGACCAAGTTAGCCTCATTCTCACAGAGATCAGCCTGCCTCTGCCTCCAGAGTGTTGGGATGAAAGGCATGTGCCACCACACCCAGCCACATCATCCTCCTAAGCACATAACTTGTTCGAATTAGCATAACATGTAAGTAGAATAAAGCATGATAATACTCATTAAAATAGATATGAAACCTACATAAAAAGGAATAACAGAGCCCACATGTTTCAACTACAAGTACAGAACATATATGAGCAGAAATTCTGGGTAGCTCTTTTGATATAGCATTTCCCAAACACATATATCTCATACTCTGGGAAAAGCGGTCACAGCTCAAGGGTCAGAGGTGTGCCCCAGCACCTGCTATCTATCCACTTCTCCCTGAGAATCGCAGTGCAGAAGAGAAATCTAACTTGTTCTGGTCTTTTTGAGACAGGGTCTCCCTTTAGTCCCAGATGGCCTGGAGCTCACTATGTAGACCAGGCTGGCCTTGAACTCACAGAGATCCGCCTGCCTCTGCCTCCCAAGTGCTTGGATTAAAGGCATGTGCCACCATGCCTAGCTATGTATAACTTTTTAAATCCAACATTTTTACATGGATTTTATAGTAAAAAAAATAAACTTTGTCAAATAGATAGTGACCATTGACATCTCCCTGAATTAGGATATTGTTGAATATATTTGGAAAATGCTTAAGTCATCAGTCTATACAAAAGTTTATAGTTCTTCAGTTGACATGATGTGGACGTGCTGGTACATGGGCCTTGTCCTCTTCTACATCCCTTTATTTTATAGGGACATAGTGACAGACTTACCTCAACCAAGCAGGTGGGATGTGGGTAGCTAGCTCATAAGCATCAGTCCTTTGCACTCTTGTTATGAAGAAATGATTCTTTTTTTTTTCTTTTTTGGTCTTTTTGAAACAGGGTCTCCCTCTAGTCCCAGCTGTCCTGGAACTCACTTTGTAGACCAGGCTGGACTTGAACTCACAGATATCCGCCTGCCTCTGCCTCCCAAGTGCTAGGATTAAAGGTATGCACCACCAAGCCCGGCTAGAAATGATTCTTAAATGTATGGAGTAGAAACACTCTTCGAAAGATGACTAAATTTCAGAGATAAGCAGTATCGGGAAGTGATTCAAAGTACAGCTCTGAATTCTGATAGACTCATCCTCCTCCGCCCCATGTAAATTTGAAAATGTTAATCTCTCAGGTTCAACACCCTCACTGCAAAGGGAATCATAGCGGCCCCTATTTCTTAGAGGTTTGTAAATACTGAATACATACATCAGCGTGTATCATAATGAATGGAATACTGTAACCTCCCAGGAAACAGCAGCTTTGTGGCATTATGATCATTGTATCATAATAGCATTTCTATTTTCCAAGAAGAAAAGAGGAAGCACAAAAGTCAAATGTCATTACAGGTAGAAAGGAAAAGTTTCCTTGCAAGAATTGGGATGCATATTTCTAATTTGGTCTGAGACCAGAAGGCCGTCTTTCTCTGTGGAGGATTTGGAAGGGGCTAGGATAGAGCCAGAAGACAAGAGGAGGAGGAGGGAGACTGGGGCTAGCTCGAGAGCCTCTGAAGCCAGAGCTCACAAAATGTGGCATCCGGCTGATGATAGTTAACCCTGACTGTTAACCTGAGAAGATGTAGAATCACCTAGATAGGAAACGAGGCTCTGGGCAGGCAGGGCTACGAGGGAGTTTCTAGAGCAAGTTAGTTGTACATGTGCATGACACCATTCCATAAGCTGGGTTCCCAGACTGACCAAGCAGAGCTGAGCACCAGCATTCATCTCTCTCTGCTTCCTGACTGGGCATGATGCCAGGGGACCAGCTGCACACTGGCTGCAGCCATAGTGGACTGGTCAAACTTGACCCAAAATAAGCCCTTCCTCCCTTCCTTCTTTCTTTCCCTTCCTCCCTCCCTCCTTCCCTCCTTCCTTCCTTCTTCCTTCCTTTCCCTTCAGTCAGGTACTTTAGGGAGGAAAACAGTTACTGACACACAACCTCACAAGGCATCTCAGATACATCCAAAACAGATTCTCCAGCTTCCCAAGGTGCCAATGATGTCAAACACGGTGAAGACCTCTATGGACCAGCTGAGTGCCATTTTTATTTTCTTCCTGCTATTTGGAGCTTCAAGTGGGAAGTCTTCCTGAAGGTTGCTTTTTGTTGTTTTGTTTTTGTTTGTTTTTTCTTAACTCTGAGGTCTAGAACTGTGACCACAGGTCTATGCTGGACACATGGATGAGACATCATTGTACATAAGTGAAGATGATTCAGGAAGGACACAGAGAGAGAAAGGGCCCAAGCGCACTGTGTACAGTGTGTCAAGAGCAATAGACAAAGATTGAGAGGAACGAGGCAGCCAGAGAACAACCAGAGAGAATAACATCTCTGAGCCTAACAAGCTTGAATAAACAAGTATAGACCTTAAGGATAAAGGATGTCTGCCAGACTCCTAACTCCCTCCAGAGTGTGGACGAGACTCAAAATCCTGCTTGGGATTGGGCACACAGAGTTGCCATCTTGACTCTGGGGTGCAAAGCTTGAGGGCAAAGGAGGTGAAGTCCCCCCTCCACCCTCATCCCCAATAACAACCCCCCCCCGCCCCAATCAGAGCCGAGGAGCCTGCACTGCTAGGTGTCTGAGCAGCCTGCCAAGCTGTTCTGCAGCATCCAAGCTAAAACAGGAGTGAGGCGTGAATCCTTGGCAGCCTGTCCATGCACACACCGTGGGAAGCCTCCGATCTGGCTGCACCAACGGCAAGAGTGAATGTCATGTTTACCCTTCACGAAGTTCGAAATAACAGCACTTCGAAATCAACCTGGCTTCTAATAAGCAATCTGTGAGGTGTGGAGAATGCAAAATGGTGTTTGCAAAGAAGCTTGTGGCGAAAAGAACACCTGCTTCGGAAGCAGCTTGTTAAAGAAGACAGATTCCTGGGCAGGGGCTGAGGGATTCCAAATGGCTGGGCTGGGCTTGGGAAGCCACGTTTGCAGCAAGCCCTGCAGATGATTCAGATGCTCAGCCAAGTTTGTGAGACACCCGTTCCAAAAGACTAGTATATCAGATTGGAATGCTCAGCACTGCCTAGGGAGGAAACGATGGGAAGGAAGCCCCACCTTTTCCTCACGGTAAATAATCCTGGGCAGAATTGTGGTGCTTCGGAAAAATACATCAGCTCCAGCCTCTCACTTTACAAACGATGTCAGCAGAGTTCTCTCCTACTGCTTCGAACTTTGTGATCAGTGCACCATGATATGCTTTGTGATACTTCACGCTTACATTACCCTGCATTTCCTCCAAAAGAATGTATTTCCTAAGTCTGTTAAATACACTGATCAGAAGAGTCCCATAACCTTTTAAATTTTTCTCACCACATGTAGTGAGTAGTTTTCATCTGTTTACTGTTATTAACCACTTTTCAATTGAGGCTTCATTTTTTTCAAGTACAAAAAAAAATGATCTTTTTCCCAAACTTCAAAATATCAATGCCTGCCAGGCGTGGTGGTGCACACCTTTAATCCCAGCACTGAGAAGGCAGAGGCAAGCAGATCTCTGGGAGTTCAAGGCCAGCCTGGTCTACAGAGCAAGCTCCAGGTCCTCTGTGATGAAAGGGAGACCCTCTCTCAAAAAGACATTATATTCCTTTATATATTATCTCCGTTACTGATAATGATACTATATTTCCATTAAGGGAGAAATTAGTTTATGTTTCACTGTGTTATTCAACACCCTATCCTCATTCGTTCTTATTCTTTTTGTTAGAATACTATATACAATAGCAGTTTTCATTATGGCATTTTTACCCACATTTAAAAATTACTTTGTCCATCTTCTCCCCCCCACCCTCCCCGGCGCGCACAACCTGCACTTATCTACCCTCTTGCCGATCCTCTTCCTAGTCCTCGATAAGCCTCTTCTACTTTCATGTCTCCTATAAATTGTTTTGTAAGATTTCACATGTGAGAGAAATCATGAACTAATGCCTGTCTTTCTGACTCTGAGTGTTTCACTTTGACTTTCACATGAGGATCTCTAGACAGAGGTATTTTCCTGAAAGCAACTTGATTTCATCCTTCTTTTTTTGGTCTTTTTGAGACAGGGTCTCCCTGTAGCCCCAACTGTCCTGGAACTTACTCTGTAGAGCAGGCTGGCCTTGAACTCACAAAGATCCGCCTGCCTCTGCCTCCCAAGTGCTAGGATTAAAGGCGTGAGCCACCACGCCTGGCGATTTCATCCTTCTTTATGACAGAGCAATAGTATGTCTTAGTTGTTTTTTTTTTTTTTCTGTTGCTGTGATAAAATATCCGGGGGCCAATGCAGTTTGGAGGAGAGAAGGTTAATTTTAGCTTACAGGTTCAGAGGAGATACAGTCCATCATGATGGAAGGCATGAAGGCAGAACAAGAGGCCCCAGGGCACATTAAATAAGCAGAGTGAAGGGGAAGAGCAAACAGGAAGCAGCCCACACTATGAGACCTCCAAGCCCATTGTGATGTACTTCTTCCAGCAAGTCTCCACCTTCTGAAGATTCCATAACCTTCCAAAACAGCCATCAATCAGGGACAAAGTTTCAAACACATGAGTCTATGGAGGACATTCCACACCCAAGCCTCACCAGAACCAGCTGTGAAAATAGACATTTTATTTATCCCTTCATCCACTGATAGGCAAATAAGCTGAACCCATGGCTTTGCTGTTATGAGCAGTTTTGTAGTAAGCTTGTACTCAGGTATCTCTGTTGTGAAAGTTCTGCCTTGGATTCCAATGGTGTGTACCCAGGAGTGGTATAACCGAATGCTCTTCTGCGTGTGTGCTAGCAAGCAATGGCAAGTAACTGGTAATGAATATTATTGTAAATGTGATATAGAACATGAACATGGAAATAGTCACGCCCACTCTATGCCAATACCGGAATCAGGATATTAGACACCAAGTTATTAATTCAGGCTTTTCATTCTTCAAAAATCCCTTCTTTTTTTTTTCAGGTGCATTACCGTTTTTATCAGAACCTTTAAACCACTGTTGTTTAATATACACATATTTACTTTTACTAAGTCCTAAAACACCATGTAACCTGTAGACAGTCTGGGCAAAATTGGATACTTTTGTTTAACTCACATCAATTAAATATACTTTAATCGAATATAGACCCGTGTACCTCTCCTGCCCCTCCTACCCCTCCCAATTTACCATTTCAGTCAGTTTTCTTATGCAGTCTTTCTGTTGTTGTTCTTTTAATATGCATCCCTCTCCACAAGAAATAGTTATAACTGGGTTATTGGCACTAGCATCCACAGATGAGGGATGCCATTTGTCGTTTGTTTTTCTGGGACCGTGTTACTTCACTTAATATAATATCTTCTAGCTCCATCCATTTAAAATCCCTTCTTAAAATAATGAAAGGACTCAAGGAATAGTTAAGCCCTTATAAGCTTGCTATTGTGAAGAGAGCTGCAATAAACATGGCTGTGCATGTATCTTTACGGTAGGATGAGTCTTGTGGGTACATGCCCAGGAGTGGTATGGCTGGGTTGGGTGGCAAGTTCATTCCAAGTCTTCCAAGGGTTCTCCACACTGCTTTCCATAGTGACTGTACGAGTTTACATTCCCATCAGCAGTGGATGAGTGTTCCTCTTTCCCCACAACCTCTCCAGCACTTGGTATCATTTGTCTTCTTGATCCTAGCCAGTCTTATTAGAGTAAGATGATATCTTAAAGTGGTTTTGATTTGCATTTCCTTAATGATTAATGATGTTGAACACTTCTTAAGATGTTTCTTGGCCATCTAATCCCTCACTTGTGAAGTCTCTGTTCAGTTCTTTGCTCCATCTACTGAGTGGGTCATTTGTTTTCTTTCTCCTTTGTTTTTTGAGTAGTTTATATATTCTGGAAATCAATGCTTTGTCAGATGTTTCTGCGGTGAAGGTTTCCTCCCACTCTGTGGGATTTCTCTTCACTTCCTTGATTGTTTCTTTTGATGTACAGAAGCTTTTGAGTTTAATGAGGTCCCATTTGTCAGTTGTCGACCTTAAATATTGTGCAGCTGCTGTCTGATTAACGAAGTCTTTTCCTATGCCTATATCTTGTAGTCTGCTGCCAACTTTTTCTTCTATTGCCTTCAGAGTTTGGGGTTTCACGTTGAGGTCTTTAATCCATCTGGAGTTGACTTTTGTACAGGGCAAGAGGTAGGGGTTTAATTTCATTCTTCTACAAGTGGTGATCCAGTTTTGCCAACACCACTTGCTGAAGATGCTGTCTTTCCTCCATTGTGTCTTCTTGGCTCCCTTGTCAAATATGAGGTGGCTGAAATTGTATGTGCTCAGATTTGGATCTTCAGTTTTGTTCCATCAGTCAACAGGTCTGTTTTTGTGATAAGCTTGTTTTATAAATAGGTGAGACCATGGTGCACAGCGATGCAGGTGGAGATGCCTGGAGAGATGAGGGCTGAGAGAGGCAAAGACCTTGTGCTGCCCTCACCCCTCCCACAGGATCCGCATTCCCCTTTTGTGGGATACATACTTCCTCTTGGGACACACTCTCCTCTCCCCTAGGATCTACATTCCCCTTTCATTAAATCTACCCTCTACTTTCATCAGATCCAACGTCCCCTCTTGTGGGACCCACTCGTGCCTCTTCCCCAGAATCTATTTTCCCATCTCATGCAACCTGCCCTCCCCTCTCACAGGATCCGTCTTGCTCTCTCATAGGATCTACTTGCGCCTCTCACATCCATTCTATCTCTCCACAGGCTGATTCTCCCACTTACCCCACAGCAAGTGTTGTAGAAGCAGGTAGAATGTCAAAGGCTGCACTGAAGCACAGCCCTCCTCCCTGCCCTATATTAATTAGAAGAGCCCCCGTGCCAGGAGTGATGAGAGCACAGCAATCTTTAGTTGAACAGAAGCAGCCATTAGGCAACTGGGGAGCCCTACATGAATGCTTTCTCCTAGGCAAATCTACATACCAGGAATCAGCCTCAGAGTTGTCCACAGGAGATCAGCTGTGAAGCACAAGGCTTTGGACTACTAGCCTCTGTAACACTGCCATGCTAGCAGAATTCTTTGTGTATGTCAATTGTATAACTTAAGTTCAGATCAACTTATCTGTGGAGAAAAGCAAATATTTTGATAAGGTGTATCAGAGTTTCAAATTAAAAAATTAATAAGGATAAATCTAAATATTAATCTCTTAGCTATTAGACTGCATACCCACAATTCCAAAACTCATAGACCCAGCATGGTATGTGTATTCATGCAGCAATGTTTAATGAACATCTAATATGTGCTAAGCAAAGACTAGGTACCAAAAAACAGAAAAGAAAGAAATAAAAGAAATAATTACAGAGGTACATTATAGCCTAGTTCAGCAGAAACAAGCAGACATACAGGTAAACTTTAAAAATAAATATTTTACATGATGATATATACACTATAAAAAAATCAATGGAGAATGATCAGGGTGAGTTTAGAATAAAGTTCCTGCTTATTTAAATAGATAGATTGGCTCTGAAGGGGTTATTGGCTCATTTATTGAAGAAGCCCGCTCTACCAATCTATAGGAAAAGTTATGGGCAGAAAATACATGTCTTTTAAGGAAAAAAAACAAAGAAGGCTATGCCTAGTGAGCAAGGGAAAGTGTGGGGTTCACATTCCCAGAGGCAGAGGCTGAACAGAGAGGTCCTTCGATGCTCTCTTCATGAAGTCCAGGGCTGTGCTGCACACACAGAATGAGTCTTCAGTAAAGCCATGTGACAAAGGAAGACTGTTCTCTCCATGCTTCCAAACAACCCAAAATGGTCTCCTCCTTAGCTGAAACTTTGAGAAGGATATGGTAGTCCGTACAATCTACTCAAGGAAGCTCAGAACTAAAGTTTCAGAAGAGTATTGCTGCATTGACCAGGGTACGTTTGCCATCAGCCCCAGTGGTAAGATTTAAGGGTTGATGCTTTCTGAGAGCAACCAACTGCAGTGGGTAAAAGAAAGGAAATTGCTTTATACAAAGAGGTGCAGCATTGTTTGTAGAAAGAACAGTGGTAGCAAACTTGAGATGGCGGCTCAAAATAAAACTCTAACAATGTTCATATCAATGTTTCTTGCCTCTGTTTCTTTGTTTGAGAGAAAAAAGTAGTAATAACTTTCTAAGGTGAGGGTTAGCTATGATAGCAACTGTATCAAAACAGGATCTGGAACATGATAAAGATTCTATACATTTTAGCTAAGATGGTGTATTAGTCAGGGTTCTCTAAAGAAACAGAAGCAACAGGACGAATATATAACTATATACAATTTATTGATTGGCTCACGTGACAGAGCTCAAGTAGTCCAACAGTAGCCACGGCGAACTGGAGAGGCTGAGATTCCAGGGAACTGCTCAGTCCGCAAGGCTGGATGTCTCAGCAGTCCCAATCTGGTGCTGAAGGCCCGGTGGATTCCAGGAGATCTGCAGGTCTCAGTACACGCTGGGATCTGAAGGGTTGATCACAGCAGCAAGACAAACTCACCAGTGAGAGAGAGGCAAGCCACAGGAAAAAAAAAAGTTACCAGCTCCCTCTGCCGTGGCCCTTTATACTGCCTGCCGGCAGAAGGTAACACCCACATTTGGAGTGGGCCATCCGGGTTGAGGTGGTCCAATCCGAAGATCCTTTTCCCTTATTTGTTCCTTAGTCCAGTCAAGTTGACGCCCAGGATTAACCATCACAGCTGGGTAACTGTGAAATCTAGACTTTGAATGGAGTGAGTTTGATAAAGAAAAAGAATGTTTAGAGCCAGTAAGAACTCACTATAAGGAGAGGTTTACAGCATGATTGGCTGTTGCCAAATTAGTCGGTTGATTATGTGTTTGGTTCTTTGAATGGATAGATGATTGGATGGGTAGGTGAGTGGATGGATGGATGGATGGATGGATGGATGATTGCTTGCTTGGTTGGATGGATGTCTGACCAGCTGATTAGATGGATGACTGATATGTAGCCCCTGATAGTTTGCAATATAGACATACATACATCCACAGCATAAAGCATCTCCTGTGAATGGTATAGCCTCAGGAATCTGATTCTCCTCGATATGAGGGAGAATTTCCCTTATTCTCATTGAAGATGCAAGACAGGTTTATGGTGAGGCTGGTAGAGAGGCTTGTGGACCTATAATCCCAATGTAAAAACTGAAGTCTCTTTTACCTGATCTTCATAGTCTCAGGATGTATTTTCTCTTTTAAAATCACAGTACAATAGCCAAAAGTACTGGAAAAACGACTTTCTTTATAGCTCACCATGAACATCAGAAGGCACACAGAGCACAGCATGAGATTCCTTTCACCTACTAGTGCTTTATGCTCACCCAGGTTAAATTCTAATTCCTTCCTTCCTAGAAGCCTGAATATCCCATCATCCCTCCTCCTCCTTCTTAGCTTTCTTTTCTCTTATTTCTACTTTCTTTTTTTTAATGCTTCCAACATTTTAATGTAGGTTTAAAGGAAGGGGAGAAGTTAAATTTGATTATCTTTATGAATACAAATTAATTGCTTTCTCTTTTTATTATTTTTATTTTTATTGAATTTCTCATGTGTTTCATACAAAAATTTTTAGTCAGTCTTAATTGCCATTATACCTACTTCTCCCTTGGCACCCTCTCTCAGCATCCCCTAACCCCTGGAGTTCACACAGTCTGTCATTTGTGCTAAGGACCCACCCCGATGTACTTCTTCCAGCAAGGCTCCGCCTTCTAAAGGTTCCTTAACCTTCCAAAACTACCATCAATCAGGGACCAAGTTTCAAACACATGAGTCTATGGAGGATGTTCCACACTCAAGCCTCACCAGAACCAGCTGCGAAAATAGACATTTTATTTATCCCTTCATCCACTGATGGACAAATAAGCTGAAACCATGGCTTGGCTGTTATGAGCAGTTTTGTAGTAAGCATGTACTCAGGTATCTCTGTTGTGAAAGTTCTGCCTTGGATTCCAATGGTGTGTACCCAGGAGTGGTATAACCGAATGCTCTTCTGTGTTTGTGCTAGCTAGCAATGGCAAGTAACTGGTAATGAATATTATTGTAAATGTGATATAGAACATGAACATGGAAATAGTCACTCCCACTCTGTCCAATACCAGAATGAGTATATTAGACATCAGTTCATTAATTCAGGCCTTTCATTCTTCAAAAATCTCTTTCTACAGTTTTTTTTCCTTTACTTTCTGCTTAAGTAAGCACACACATGTGTATATGTTTGTATATTATATGTACATATTACCTATATATGTGCAAGTTACATTGCAGCACATACTTGTATGTGTATGATGTACATGTTACATATATATGTATATACATATATGTATATGTTGTTGCGTATGCACATATGCTGTGTGCATGTGGAGGCTAGAAGTAACAGTACATGCCTTCCTCTATCACTTCTCCACCTTAGCTTTGGAGACATATTTCTCACCAAGCCTGAATCTCACCATTTAGGCTACACTGGCTGGCTAGCAAGCCCCTCAAATCTGCCCATCTCTGCACCACGCTCAGCCTTTACATGCTACTGGGGTTCTGAACTCAGGCTCTACCCTTGAGTCATCATCCCCAAACCCAGCATACATCCTTTTTTAATAAAATGAGGCTACATGGATAAGCACTTAATTCTGAAAATAGAATTGATCATTTAGATTATTTATTTTATGGTTTATGTCATATTGTGTTGTTTGTTTATAGAAATATATTTATTGCAATAGATTGTAGCTCTAGATTGACACTCTCATCATTTCCATTCACTTTCTTAAAAATCACCAAAATCACTGAAGCAGACTCAAAAGGTACATATGTGCACACATGTGTATGTGTGGTATGTGTGTGTGATAGACATGTATGTGTGTGATATATTCTCTCTCTCATGTGTGTGTGTGTTGTGATATGTGTGTGATTGAAGTCTACGTGTGTAATGTTTGGTGAACACTCGATCCCCAGTTGGAGGCACTGTTTGTAGAGGTTTAGGAGGTGTAACCTTGTTGGAGGAAACACCTCACTGGGGGCGGGCTTGGGAGTTCATAGCCTCGCCCCACTTCCAGCTTGCTCTCTCTGCTTCCTACTGGCCATTGGAGATGAGAGCTTTCAGCTTTCGCCTTCCACTGCCACACCTGCTGCCTGCTGCCATGTCTCTCTGCCATGATGGACTCTTTCCCTCTAAAGTGATAAGCGAAGATACAATCTTCTGTAAATTGCCTTGGTTATGGTGTTTTATTGCAGCAGCAAAAAACTAACTGACAAAGAAGTTGGTACTGGACAGTAGACTATTGCTGTGAAGAACCCGACCACAGTGATTTTTATAGAAATGTGGAAGACTTTAGAACTTTGAAATATTTATGGTTGCAGTCTAAGGACAGTTTAATGGGCCATTTTAGTAGCAGCCCAGTTCAACATGTTTCAGAGAGATGGGGGAAGGAAGGACTCAAACAGAACTGGGCCAGAGGCCATTCTTGTGGTATTTTGGCAAAGAACCTGGCTGCTTCTGTCCAAGTCCTAAGAATGTTCCTGAGGCTGAATTAAAAAGTGATGGACTAATTGTGCATGTGTGTGTGTGTATGTGTGTGTGTATGTGTGTTATGTGGAATGTGTATGATGTATGGTGTATGGGGGTGTGGGTATGTCTGTATGTGTGTGTGTATGTGTGTGAGCAAGAGAGACAGAAAGGTGTGTGAGTGATGTGACTGATGTATGAGTATGTGTGTGAGAGAGAGTGTGTGTATGTGCATGTGTGTATGTGACGTATGGTATATGTGTCTGAGTGTGTGTGGGAGAGAGTAGGAGAGACAGAAAGAAGGTATATGAGTTATGTATGAGTATGTGTGTGAGAGAGATATAGTGTGCATTTGTGTGTGTGCATGTGTCTGTGATGTATGGTGTATGTGTCTGAATGTGTGTGTGTGTGTGTATGATGAATGGTGCATTGTGATGTATGGTGTGTATGATGTATAGAGTGTGTGCATGTGTGTGTGTTTGTGTGATATATAGTGTGTGTGCTTGTGTACACACAGACTCTGTTCTTGAAGGAGAAGGTGGAAGATTAAGGAGAAAGTCAAGTGGATTGAAATCAGCAATAAAACGACCATTCTCCAGTACTAAATGTACTTGAAATTTATTCCCCTGCATCTGTAGGTAAATGTCCTTCTGTTCTTGAAACAATAAATCCCCATGAACTTCCCATAAAGTTTTGCAGAGGCAAGATGTGATACTGGTTCCATCAGAATCCATGCAGTGCTATGTTCGTGCACTTTCCAGTCTGAATTTTAAAGTCCTTGTTCACTCTCTGGAGCCCCCAGCCTGGGAAAGGTCAGGATGCAGCATGTTTCCAAGCCTCTCTACCCTGGGTGGCTGCCAGACTGTTGGAAATAATTGCTTTCAAACCCCAGATTATTCCACCATCTACTCAGCTCAGGTACCCTGCAGCACCATGCTGGGGCCGTTGTGACTTTGACGTTTCTTCTTCTTATCGCTGCATTTACTTTTTTTGTTTTTTTTTTTTCAAGACAGGGTCTCCCTGTAGCCCCAGCTGTCCTGGAACTCACTCTGTAGACCAGGCTGGCCTTGAACTCACAAAGATCCGCCTGCCTCTGTCTCCCAAGTGCTAGGATTAAAGGCATGTGCCACCACACCTGGCTGTATTTACTTTTACAATTACGAGAGGCTCAACAATCTCCATTCTGAATGTGCAGTTCCCCCACCCCCAACTGCCTCAAAAGCAAGACAAAGAGACCCAAACCTGAGATTTACACCCTGGAATTCTATGGCAGGAAAAGGAAATCAAACCTTAAGCTGGCGTGGCCTCCCACACTGCACTGGAATAATTCCTTCCATGTCTCGTTGTCCCAGTGTGCTCCTTTCTCTACCACGCCGGAGCGGCTCGGCAGCAGACCACTTCATCCGGAGCAAATCAGTGTTGTGGCTCAAGCAGCCCTAGGTGTGGTCTTCACAGACCCTCAGGACTACTGCTGGGATAACCACCCACACAACAGCCTCTTCTGGTGAACAAGACCGTGTGTAACCCAAAGCACCTCAGCAACCACCGAAGCCCTCTGTGCTTCCCTTCCACCAACTCCCAGATTCTCTTGAAGTTCGAACTGTCATAAATCAGTTATTACATGTTTTCCATCACATTTATTTGTTTTGGTTATGAAACACAGAATGCTAAAACTCCTTTTAGACTTACATGACCACAGGCTAATGGATGCCCTCTTCAACACTTTGAACTCCCAGTATAGTCACCATAAAGCACTGTGTGCTAACACAGCACACAACAAAGGAGGACAACAGCAAACTAGAATTCTGTCCTCTTTAGCTCTTGATCCCTAAAGTCCAAACGCGTGTCTCCCGCTTGATGCACTGTTCGTCTTTATACCGGAACTGATTGGCCCTTAGCCATTGAATGCAATTCGTTTTCTGCTTTCTTGCCAGTCCTTCCTGGTGGAGTGAGTACATGTAAGCAGTAAAGAAACTGCAGCTTGGGGCTGGAGAGACAATCAGCAGTTAAGAGCACTGGCTGTTCTTACAGAGGACCTGGGTTTGGTTCCCAGCACCCATATGGCAACTAACAACTCTCCATAAGTCCACAGGGATCTGATGCCCTCTACTGACCTCCACAGGCACTGCACAACACAGGTGCACTTACAGACATGCAAGCAATACCCTCATATATGTAAAATAAAGATAGTAAATAAAATATTAAAAAGGAAATTACAGTGTGTGATTCAGAACCCCAAGCTGACTACCTCACCCTGCATGCATACAATGCATACAACTCTGTCATTTTTCTATTATTACTACAAATAGACCTCTGTCTCTTTTTTAGTTCTTTGTTATTTTTTAATGCTTCTGCCTGATGCTGTTGCCAAAACTCTGTGATGAAAGAATCCTTTTTCCAATTTACAGATGCCATTCTTCCCTCCGCTGCTGCTCTCTGCACGGGAGGTGAGCTCCCTGCTTTTCTGGTCCACCCCAGACACAGGAACCAAGCTACTGTTTTCAGTAGGAAAATGACAGTATTCATGCAACAGGATGTATGAATCTTTTTCTTTCCTGTAATGCAAAGAGTACAGAAAGGAAACTTTGATGTGTGTAACCTAATTGTACATTTCCTATCAAGCCATTACCCAGCTCACAGAGCGCTTTCCGATCTTCACACCCGTCACTCTGCCGAAATGGGCAGCCTTTTTCCACATTTTTACTCACCTAATGGATTTGATATAAAATCTGTTTTTCTATGGATGTGAGGCTCTGGAGGTTTTGTGGTCTATCAATACATAAAGATAGTCTCCTGTGATAGCGCCCTTCCCTGAGCAGCCGCCAGCATAGCTAAATGCATCACAGTGTTTTACAAGCCTGCTGTCACTGTTCTTCATTACAACGGAGCAGATAATAAAATAGGAACTAAATGGCATTAAAGCATGAATCACAATTATATGAAGAGAGAAAAAGATAAGAGGAAATGGGTATTAAAGAGAAGACAGAAATCACGTCTGCAGAACTGGCCACAGGGCGCAGACAATGGCCAACATTGTCAACTCGCTGAGGAATCGTGCTCATCAAGGTGGCTAGCAGATTAGGTCTCTGAGGAGGGAAAAGTTGACACCCGTAATCCCAAACCTGGAAGCTCTCTCTCCTCCTGGTCTAAATAGTCTTTCAATTCTGAAGTCAGTGAAAGTAGGGTTTGCAGATGATCACATCCATGAACAGCATTAATTAATAGTGAGATTAGAAATGGTTTGAATCCTTAAACACATGTTCCCTCTATTTAAAATGTAAATATTGGCTGAGCATGGTGATGCACACCTTTAATCCCAGCACCTGAGAGGAAGAGGTAGGTGGATCACTGTGAGACTGAGGCCAGCCTGATCTACATTGTAAGTTCCAGGCCAGCTGGGGCTACAAGGAGACCCTGTCTCAAAAAAAAAAATAATAATAATAACCTACATATTAAATATTTGTGTCTGGCTAGAGATGTTAGATATAGAAAATGTAATCTCTGCTCCCTGAAACTCATAGCTTCACAGAGGAGAGGACATATGAGAGCAATAAGGACACTGTTATGTGCACTGAGGTATACAAGATGTCCTGGGCGCACAGAGACGCAGCAGCATGCCCAGCCCAGACAGGAGGAGCACAGGCAGGGCCAGGCAAGAGGAGGGCACAGCTGGACTGAATTAAAGACCGGTAGAAACCAGGCTAGATGACAGGTATGAGTTGAAGGGGGAAGAACAGGGAAATTGGTGAAAAGGTTGAGGGTGTAGTGTTGTTGTTGCTGTTTTCTTCCCACCTTCCAACACTCAAGTACACACAACTGTTTCAAGAAAAGGGACCATGCAGGACCATAAATTCAGGGCCAGCTTGGCTATCGAGTGAGGTCAAGGCAGAGGATCACAAATTCAAAGCGAGTGAGTCTGGACAACTTAGTGAGGCCCTGGTTTGAAATAAAAAGCTTTAAAAATGGCTGAAATGTAGCCCAGCACGGGTGCTTGTCTATCATTAGTACGTGTCCTAGTATAGACAAAATAATAGGAAGCAGCATCAGTGAAGAGTGGAGCTGAAAATAGCACCGAGGGTGTTGGGAGCCGAGTGGGAAGACCAAGGTGGGAAAGTGGGCTTCCTGTGCAAATACAAGGAGCTTACCATGTACTGACAGGCTTTGGGGGCCATTAGGGCTTTATGCAGGAGTCCAAAATGGTGGTGTTCCTTAGTCGGCCTTAGTAGGGGACCAGCATGGGAGGAAGAATGAAGGTAGGAGGCTGCTACAGCCTGTAGGTAAGGGAACATGGGCAAGACCACACTGTGGGGGGTCGGGGGTTATAGATTTGGGGCCATGGGAGTTATCTGGGTGGCCAGAAACCACTGCTGGGTCTCTGGTTTGAGTCAGAGAGTGGGAGAAGCTCTACTTTATAAAGTATAAACTGCCACAGGGAGAGTTAATTCAAAAGAAAGCTACGTTCCCTGTCAGACATTTAATGTTTGAGCTTTCTTTTGATCAAGATGAGGCTGTTTAGTGTGAAATGCGTATCTTGGGCATAACTGACAGAGACATAACTGCATGCCTAGATTTGGAAATCACTTACCTATGATCACTACTAGAAATCATGAAATTGGTGAAGGGGCTCAGGAATGGGGCGCGGGGGGGGGGGGAACTACATAGCATTCCTCCCAGGATCATCCATCATGTGCAAAACAGACGCTGCCCAGGATTGCCCTCACGTGGCCATCTTGGGGTACTGCACTGCTTGTGAAATACTGGTAGACCTACAGACCTGCATGCAGACACATACAGAAATAAATAAAATTAAAAATAAATAAATAAATAAATAAATAAATAAATAAAAAAGAAATACTGGTAGACCTGGATCTAAATCAGCAAAGTCCAATAGGCAAGACATAATACAAGGTCCATGCTTACAAAAGTCAAGCGGATCTTCCTTTTCTGTTTCCTGGGTACAGGTGAATTGATCTTCAAGGTCCTTTTTTGGAACCAATCCCATGTATTCCTTTGAGGCTTATACAAGCCTAAATTTTAAGTGAAAAACAGCCCCCCAAGTTTCTGTTACAGCTAGTTATTCATTTCTCTGCTTCTGATTATTGTTCATTCTGAACCCCAACATACCAAGGATTACTCAGGAATATTTAAGGGCCATAAAGAAATTTTTAAAAATAGGGACCTACCATGGAAGGCATTTATAAGAAAAAGTAGACATTCATTCTCCAAACATCCAAACACACACAACTGTTTCAAGCACTCAAAATAAAGTAAAAGTACCTCTTTGTGCCATTTACATTTAAATGATCCATTCATGAGTTCAGCACGTGGTTTCCATGATTAATTAGGAACAAGCTATTCTTCTCGGAATCTAGCTGCTAGCTTGTGCGATGCTGGGAGTATTGGGAGCATCATGAGCTTCAGAGTTTGGGCATCACATGTTCTCTGCAGGCCTGAGCCACATTCTAGCCCAAAACAACCCGATCACAGAGAGATGTCACATGAAGCAGTTATATTGCTAACTCCTCATCCCTGTTGGTGACATTATACTTTTATGTCCCAGGAGTGGAAAGAACCTTCTAGAGAGGATGAAACACTGCAGAGGCCAGCTGACCGAAGCTCAAGGGTGGCATCTTCAGTGGAGCCTTCCATTGTGCAGTTAGCTTGTTCAGGAAAATGAGGCTTAGTATTCAACAAAAGCTACTCTTTCCTAACCTGAATGTACAAAAAAATTTAATTAAGGGAGTCTTTTATTTTTCTCCTCCTCATACGGAAACCTCTACAGATAGACTCAAATCTGCATGCAAATGAAGCCATCTGGTTTATTGTCAACAGCACCCAGCCCATACTAAATAATGGAAAGCTCCCACACAATACAAAGAATACTCAAATTTTAACCTTTGGGTCACTAATAATTTTCAGAGTAATTAGTCTCTTCAAAGCTGGTATTTACATTGGAAATTGCTTGCCATTTAAAGCAGAATTTATGTATACACTTCTCAGGGAGGTCCAAGTACAAGCCATTTGGTAGACGGAGGAAATGACCAAACAAAGAGAGGACAGTAAGATGATTAGCAGATGCAGCCACCATAGCTCCAGACTATGCCCAGAGATTTTGAGCAACTTCTCTGGCCGCACAGACTCTTCAAGACACTGCGTCCCTGTCACCAGTCATGGGGAGGACTATAGGAGCCAGGCACAGTGTTGCTGCCAAGCCTGCTCACAGTTAGCCCTGGAAAGCCACTGCTCAAAAATCATTCTTTGCATTGCTGTCTTCTCAGGTGTCTCTTGTTACCTCAGTTTTGTTTTTTTTGTTTTTTTTATTTATTTAATGCCCAATCTACAAAAGCGTGCACCACTTTGCTTCTGTTGAATCATTCTCCCATTCATCTGTTATGAACAATTTTTTTAATCATTGAGGAAGGCTAGGGATATGGATCAGTTGGTAAATGCTCACCTCATAAGCATGAGGACCTCAGTGCAATGCCCAGAACACATATTCTGACCAGTGAGAGACGCTGCATCAAAGATGTGGATGGCATTCCTGAGGATGAAATCTGGGGTAATAGACAAACAGGATAGATGGAGGTAAAGACACAGGTTTATGAAAGACAGATTGACTCACATAACTTTGGAGACTGAGAAGTCCTATGATGGATTGTCTACAAGCTGGAGACTCCAGGATGCTGGCAGCAGGGCTCAGCCTAATGTAAGGCCCCAGAAGCAGGGAAGCGTGCTGGATAGCTTTAGTGTCAACCTGACACACCTGGGTTGAGGGAGCCTCAACTGGAGAATTGCCTCCATTGGACTGGCCTGTGGCCACATCTGTGGGGCATTTACTTGATTGTTGAGTGATGCGGGAGGGCCCAGCCTACTGTGGGCGATGTCACTCCTGGGCAGGTTGTTGTATGTTATATAAGAAAGCATGTTGAGCAGGGCCGGGGGCAAGCCAGTAAGAAGCATTCCTCCATGGCCTGTGCGTCAGCTCCAGCTCCAAGTAGGAACTCCTGCCCTGAGTTCCTACTTTGGGCTCCCTAAGTGATGAACTATGACCTGAGAGAAGTAAGGCAAATAAATCCTTTCCTCCCCAAGTTAGTATTGCTCAGACTGTTTTGTCACAGGAATTGGAGGCTAATTAGAACAACCCCCATACATATATAGGCATATATAGCCTCGCAGAAAAAGTCATTAGAGAAATGAAGAAACAGGGAACTCACAGCATCCTTGTCCAGGAGGAGTACAGTGATGCCAAAGTCCATCCATTCATATCCTTCAGTAATGGTTCTTGAACATGTGTTTTGTGGGTAGCATCTGCTAACTGCATTTCATGGAATACTAAGATTCTCCCAATAGAAGTCTATACAAATGAGGAAACTGAGATTGAGGAGGTAATCTTCCCAAGTCACCCAGTGGGTTAAGATGACAAAGAGAGAATGATCAGAACCAACGCACAGCAACTCCACACAGCGACAGGCAGGCTGCAGTAGCCCTGGAGAGAGAATGGGAACCAATGCCCGATTCCAGACGTGCACACAGAACCAACGCACAGCAACTCCACACAGCGACAGGCAGGCTGCGGTAGCCCTGGAGAGAGAATGGGAACCAATGCCCGATTCCAGACGTGCACACAGAACCAACGCACAGCAACTCCACACAGCGACAGGCAGGCCACAGCAGCCCTGGACACTTACTCCCTGCCACCCCTGCTTCCCCGTCACTTCCTTGATCTCTCTCCCTAGTGGAACTGCCACCAGCAAGGCTCTGGGAGTTCTTGTGTGGCACTCAGAAGACAGTGGCCACTCTTATTTCTTTCTCTTCCTTCTTTCTCCATGAGGGGCTTTGACACAAGTCATTTCTTCATGACTAACAGTAAAAGAAAACCTGTAAGCCCACAATGCTAACAGACAGGTGAGAGGCAAGCTGCAGAAGGCAGGCCAAGGGATTCCAGAATTAGGACCAAGAAAGGGGAGATGAGTATGGGGCCTCAGGTAGTCAGTGTGGGGGTCACTTAGATAATCAGCTCCCTTCCTCTGACCAGCCACCAGCTGCCTTGTTCCCTCCATGTAGGGATAGGGGTAGTGCTCTTCACACCAGGCACTAAGAAGTATAAATGCCATGCCTTACTAGAAACATCAGAATGGGAGTATTTAGAGCGTCTGCTTAGCCATCCTTCTTTCAGCTCAGGAACAGTGACTTCCAGACATATTCTTCATGAAGAAACTGGAGGGTTTTATTTTTCTCAATGAATTGAAGTCCCAACATTTGGGGGACTCCTAATGATGCTAGAAGCTCTCCATCAGTGACTATCCCTAGTCACATCTCAACCAGCTCTTTAGTGGTTCACTATTCAGTACAAACGATGGGGGAGGCCCACCAGCCATGTAAGGTGTGAAGGTTTGAATGAGAAGGGATCCCCACAGGCTAGTCTTTGAACACTTGGCCAGTTGGTGGCGCTGTTTAGGGGAGGTCACGGAATCTTTAAGATGTTGGCCTTGCTGGGGGAAGCATGGGGAGGGGGGCGGGACTTTGGAGCATTCATTGTCCTAATTCTGCTTTCTCTCTGCTTCCTGCCTGTGTTTGAAGGAACTTTCTGCTCCAGCTAGCTTCCGCCATTCCACCCCACCATGATATCAGACTCTTATCGATATGGAACCTTAAGCCTAAGCAAACTCTTCTATAAGTTGCCTTAGTTGTGATGTTTTATCACAGCAATAGAAAAGTAACCAATATAACCCTGTAAGGTTATGAAAGAAGTCCAAAACTAACAACTAGGAAAAGCAAGGAATCTCAGGAGAAACAAATACAAAAAGCAGAAGAAATGTCTAAGAATTAAACTAATATTTTCAGAAAGATAAGAAAACAAGATATTGCATAAAAAAGACTATAACAGAATGCTATGAAAAAGAGATTATCAGAAAAACAATACACTTGGAAATGTTAAATATGGTAGCTGAAATTAAAGTGCAGTAGAGAGAATGAGGATATGGCTCAGTGATGGAACACTAGCCTAGGTTTAGTTCCCAGCACCTCAAAACAAACATAATAAATTGCTTGGCTGAAAATAATATCAAAGAGTTACCCAAAGAAGTAGAATACGAAGAAAAAGGAAAAAAAGATCAAAATTAGAAATGAAAATAATCAAGAAAAGTAAAGGTAAATTTAAGTTTATTAATGTTGAAGAATCAGAGAACTCATTAAAGTCTGATGCAGGGAAAAGACACACGTAAAAACACACACACACACACACACACACACACACACACACACACACATCTCCGACCAGACATGATAATCAAAGAACATTAGTTTTCTCAACAGCAGTTCTGAAATCTTAGTCGTTTTCCCTCAGGAGATGCAGAATGTTAGGAAAATTTTTGAGCAAAGTTTTATAGTGGCGTTAGTGAATTCACACTCCATGCCAAAGACATAGCTAAGCAAAAAGGAAAAGTATTGATCCAAGAAAAACAAATGAATTATATGCAAGAGAAAGTAAAACTAGATTTGCATAACGTTTATGCAGTCTTAAACATATCAATGCTGAATGTCCACAAAGCCCCTTCTCATAGTCTTGTGGGTCTGCGGTCTGTATAGTGTGTGTTCCGTGTATGGAAGCCAGAGATCAACTTGGAATGTCTTCTCTATCACTCTCCACCTTAGTTTTAAAGACAGTGTAACTAGCTGAAAATGGAACTTTCTAATTGGCTGGACTAGCTGGCCAATAAGCTCCAGGAATCTGTCTGTCCTCACCCACCTGACCTCTCAGTACTCTAGCCCCACCCTGCATGTTACATGGTCACTGAGGATCCAGAATGAGATCCCCACGCTTGTGAAGCCCCAGTGTTGATCATTTTAAAACACGCAGTTATAACTAAAAGAATTCAAAGTATTATAAGGGATTGCCTCTGTGGGGTTAGGCTGAAGAGGCGAGCAAGGCCAGAACTGAGTTTCGTGATGCCCCTCTGGCAGCACCAGACATCTGTAAATATGTCCATGTATTATTTTTGTAAGGAATGAAAATTGGGCTTAAAATTAAATATTGTCTCCCAGAAAATATCTTTAGAAATTCTGAAGTTGGAATCTCATACCAAATCCTCATTGGTCAGGTTAAAGTAAATGCCACTGAAGAACGCGGATGCATATTCTGACGGGGCATCTTCCACTCCTGACTGATGCTGAGAACTAGCCATGCCTGGTTTGCTATCCCAGCCCGCTCTGACACAGCTGGAGGTGCCGCCCTATTTCCTCTGGACACACATGATAAGCCTGGCCTGGCTCAGTGTGTATTTAAAAAGCTTCTCTCCAATTATGGACTCATTTTCAAGCTTGAAGAGCTTTCAAAGTCACCCCAACCATTGTGCCAACCTTCTGAGGACTGTTGCTCCAGCCCAGGGCTGCATCCTTAAGCCTTCCTACCTGCCTCATTATTCTGTTACTGTTGACCAAGTCTTCAAGTCTCAGACCCTCGTTTCTTTTCTCTGTATCACACCTTCCCTCTCAGTTCCCAACGCTGCCCCCTTCTGCCCGCCCATCCTGGCCCCATCCCTGCCACATGTGGTGACTCAGTCCTCACCATTCAGGAAACCTTATTCCAACCTGGTATTCTCATGCTATGTGCTTTCCCCATAGCACTGACCTTGATAGCAAGTACAAATCGCCGCTATTTCAATAGCCTAAGGTTATGGGACCATCAGTCTTGCAAATGCTTAGCATTGTTCAATGAAGTCTACAGGGATTAATAGAAATAAAGTCATGGACGAAGAAAATTATGGTGTGCTAGTGGAATCAGCATCCAGTTATCTGTAGGTACTAACACAGCATCAGCCTTTATTGATATTTATTTAGCATCTTCAATACTCAGGTTACACATAATGTACATTTGCCCCATGAAGAGTTTGCTTATGGAATAAAACTGAGGAGTAACTAATCACTTTCACACTTATTTAATGATTATTTATTGAGTACTGGCCATGTTCTGAGGTCAAAGGTGACTGAAATGAAATGCTTTTATCCTAGCTTTCACAGAGCTTATGGTCAGTTGGGAACAACATAAACAAACAGGAATAGTGCTATCAGCTCCCTGCATGGTGAAGTGCATTACATGCTGGGAAAAGCTCTTGTATTATTTGTTATTACCCAGAGTCCCAGAGTCTGGGTAACGGACTTTCTGAACAAGTCTCAGAAAGGGTCACCGGAATCTAGAGCAGCAGTGTACAAACCCTTTCCTTTATACAGTACTCATCGAAAGGAAGCTCACATCCCACCAAGCATGTTTGTTTATTCATTCTTTGTACCACTGTATTTATATGCTATATACATGACACATTAGAACCAAAATGACGGTTAAAAGGAAAGGCTTTAGACCAGCGTGGTGACTCAGTGGATAAAAGCACTTGCCAAGTACGCCTGACGACTGGAGTTCCATCCTCAGATCCCATAGTGGAAAGAGATGATCAAATCCCAAAAGTTGTCCTCTGACCTCACTCTCTCCATGGCTCATATGTGCCTATATTCACACACACGCACACACGCACACACACACACACACACACATACACACATCATCATCATCATCATTGTCATCGTCGTCATCATCCACACACCACAAATACACACTAATGATAAATAAAAGAACTTTTAAAATAAACAAAGAAAAGGAAGGGCTTTTAGGATAGAGATGAGTCCTTTGCCTGTGTCTCAGTGGCTCACCAGCAGGGACTCCAGAAAAGACATAGCTGTGAGGTGATCAGAACAGGCCAGAGTACAGGCCTCGCTATTGCTGATAAAGAGTCAGGAGTTAATGAATTCATCCAGAGATTTGGGACACACACAGTAGCAAAGTTAACATGTGACAGTCCAGATATTTCCAGGATCATGGTAAACATCACTTACACAAGGCATGATTTCCCTGTGAATAAGCCCATTCAAGAAACCAAATTAGACTGAAGTTGCTTAGTGAGCACAGAATTAGAACAAATGGAATTGCAGCCTGAAGAGATGTTTCGTCAGACTAGAATAACTCATTGAACTGCCCTTCTCCTCTCGGAATATTCCTGTCAGAAGAGCCAGACCTAGACCGCAAATAAATACTGACGTGTTTTACTTTTAGCTTTCCTTTACTGAGAATCACTTTAGACAACTGTCCTTCTGTTAATGCATCACCACCTCAGAAAATAAGAATGTACTTGATTGGATTGAAACTTTAAAACATTAATTATATTCCTGTCTTAGGGATTCAGCCTGAAGAGACAGAATTGCTCTGCAGCAGGCTGGAGGACCGTGGGGACCTGGACCTTGGCAGGCTCTGGGTTGTTAAAGGACTCTTGTCCACACAGAATACGCAGATTCCTCTGGTCCCAGGCCTTGCCTCTTCATCCCCTTTGGCTTGGAACTCTGATGGGTGACAGGACTGCTCACTTGATTTAAGCTTTCTCAAAGGAGCCCTTCATTTCCCTTCATCACCTGGAAAAGTGCATCTGTGCCTCTCTCCTTGTGTGGGACACCAGATGTTGACCAAGGAGGCAAGTTCAGCTCTCAGGTGACAGCAGCAACATTAAGGACAGTAAAGATCTTTTCTTTTCCGATATGACCTCCATGCAATCATGTTCTTCACAGAAACTAGCTGGATTTCTTCTATTGAAAGCTATACTTTTGCAGTTAAAACAAAATAGCATACAGACATAGTAGCACTTCTAATTAAATGTGTCTATCCCTACCACCACTACTTTCTTTTCTTTTCTTTCTTTTTCTTTTCTTTTCTTTCTTCTTTTGAAGCAGGGTCTCATGTAGCCCAGGCAGGCTTTGAACTGACGATGTAGCTGAAGACACCTGTAAACTTCTGACCTTCCTGCCTCTATCTCTTGAGTGCTGGGGTTACAGGCCACATAGCACCAGACGTCAAACCTAGGCACAAACTCTAGCAACTGACCTGCATCCCCATACTCCAAAACCATCTGTTTCAGTCATATTTTCTCTGACTTTTTGGTTATGCATTATCCGCTAAAATAATAATGAGGAAGATCATTATTCTGGGACAACTATAGAGCATTGGAAGCATTATGAGCTATTTTATATCATCCATTTAACAGCTTAGTTGATAGTACAGATTCTTTTTTAATGTAATTTTATTTTAATGTGTATAAGTATATTGCCTACATGTGTTATAAGTGCACCCATATCATGCAATGCACATAGAGGTCAGAAAAAAAGCAACTGATCCCCTGGAACTGGAGTTATGGATGGTTGTTAGCCACCATGTGGGTGCTGGATATTGAACCCAGGGACTCTTCAAGAGCAGTCAGTGGTCTTAACCCCTGAGCCATCTCTCCAGCCCCAATATGTAAAAATTATTAACAATCTAAAACCCAATCAGTGTAAACAATAAAAAAAAAAAATAAGCTTAACCAATCAGAAGCCATGAGTTGACCTCGTCCTATATGTGTGGATCAGCAACTGTGGATCAAAAATACTTCTTGAGGCTGAAAAAATAGTTCACTTTGTGAAGAGCTTGCTATGCAGTCGTGAGAAACTGAGTTGGTCCCTAGAACCCATGTGAAAAAAATCAAAGTAAGAAGCTGGTGTGATGGCCTGCATTTGTAGTCCCAGCACTGGGGAGGCCTGGAAAGGCAGAGCCTAGGGCTTGGTGGCCAGTCAGCCCAGCCTGCTCAGTGAGCTCCAGGCCAGTGAGAGAGCCTATCTCCAAGGTCACGGTGCAGGCTGGCAAGGTGGCTCCACAAGTGCCACAGATGCCTGGCAACCCGAGTTCCATCCCCAGGATCCACGTAAAGATGGAAGAAGAGAACTGACTCCGCAGTTGTCCTCTGACCTCCACCTGCACACTGGGGCACAGGACCCCCTAAACAACTCCCATGGTTTATCTCTAGTCTACACAAGCCCACAGGCACACACACACACCACACACACACACACACACACACACACACGCACACACACACACACACACACACACACACACACCTGTGCACTATACACATACAAAAAGTGTTTTTCAAACTAAACTGAACATATACAAATGTTTTCCTGTCACTTCTCCCTAAACAATGCAGGATAACAGCTGCATCATACTCTTTTGTATTAGGTATTGTAAGTAATCCAGAGATAATGTATGTGGAAGAATGCATGTAAATTATATGCAAACATTTCAGCATTTTATATAAGGGACTTGAGCATCCATGGATTTTAGTTCCAAGGTACTGGAACTAATCTTCAAGGAATAAGAAGAAAGAACTGTGCTGTCTTTGGCTGGGTCTCATGAGCACGAAGCTTTCCTGTCTTGCCCTCCCCAGAGTGGCACAAAGCCCCTTCTAGTCTGATGTTGCTTTACTGAGAAATCACTGAGATGGTCACATAAATTCCTTAAAAAATTTAGTGTGCACTCTGAAGAGGCTGAAATCCCAGTAGCCGCTCAGTCCACAAACTGGATATCTCAGTAGTCCCCATACCAATTTGGCCAAGGGACCTAAGGGATAACTTTGTTCCTTGCCCTCAAAGGTCAACTAAGTCTCAGGGGAATATGCATTGGGGCATCTCTTGAAATGTCCTGCAAATGTCAGTCACCAGTCTTCCTGTGCAGGGAGGTCTTGGAGATACACTAATGGGACTTCAGCCAGTGTCCAGCCTATAAAGAGGAAAGTCTGCTCATGCCTCAAAAAAGGAAGCCTGGTCTAGCAAGACCTGACTGTGTCCTGGAGTGGATGAAACTGGTGATGGAAAAGCCAAAAGGAGCCAGGGGCTGCCCCCCCTCAAAAAAAAAAAAAACAAAAAAAAAAAAAAAAAAAAAAAAAAAAAAAAAACCTGAGTGACCCTTGAGGACCAGATCCTCAACTGACCATAAGAAAACAAAAACATTGGTTAATCTGGGCTAACCATGTGGGCTTAAGCATCCAAAAGGAAAGTATAACTGGAAATAAATAATCAGTAAGGTCTGAGAAACTGTACTTCATGTATTTTGATGCTTTTTTTGGTATCACAAGTTTTAGTTATGTTACTTTGATGCTATCTGTACTCTAAAGTTCAACTTAAAATTAAAAAAGAATTAGTGTGGGTATCTATAATGCATGTAACTTTAAACATTCTATTCACTTACCTGGATGTCACTATGTCCTGGAAAAACAAAAACAAATAGCATTAGTTAAGTAAGGAGGGAGGTAATTTAATATCTGAGGAAAAAATATTGTACATTTAATTTTAAACTATGGCTTATGTGTAACAAGGCTGACACAGTTGCCTTCATTTAAAAATAGAAATTGGATTTAATGTTGCATATGTTCATAATTTTCATAAAAAGACAGGAAATGTAGTTTATATATAAGTAGAAACCAAGGAAGTGAATTTAGCTTATCTGTGTGTTCTTTGGAAGAAAAGTCTAACACATACCATTAAAATAGATTTAGACTTAATGTTAAAGCTTAAGACTTCAGTAACTGTTTCAGAAGACACCTGTGTGTATTAAGCTGTGATAGTGACTAAAGTGTGAACTGTGTACATTAGAATGGAATCTCTACAGGGAATGAGGGTGAGAGCCCGGTCACAGTCCCATATTTTCTTCTTGATCTGTCTATCCTAATGGAACCGGAGCAGACTGGTTTGCAGTTTTATTGTGATTTCTAGGTTGCTTTTCTCCCAAGGCCACTGACTGCTCTGTCAGGCAAAGGGTGGGAGGGATGGTGAGTACCATTATGCCTTCCCAGGAACTCCGTGCTAGAGGCTGACTGACAGCTCCTGGGTGGATCTCTTTATCACCCTCCATCCTGCGAAGCACTCACAGCTCAGAGCTTGCCCCAGAATTCCCTGGGGTGGGGGTGATTAGGGAAGAGATACCCTCTTCAGGGCAGCTCGCTTCTATGGCGTGGAGCAGGAGAGGCAGACGAGGAGGCTGATGGAGCCCCGCCTGCTCAGGTGCCACTTCTCAACCCTTCTTTCTCAGGGCTCCGTGCGCCACAGCCACTCTTCTGAGCTTCTTCTTGAGCTCCTGCTAACACAGAGGCCAAAAGTGGTGAGAAGCAGGGGCAGAATTCTCCAAACAGATTTTCCTCTTTAATTATCCTTAGATCAAGTTCTAATGCTTCTTGCTCTGAGCCAAAGCCACCAGCACACAGGCTAAGTTCAGAACAGCTCCTCCCTCCCACCCACTTAGGTGGCCACAAGACTTCATTCATTTTTCAACTGTCTTGATAGCTACTGCTTAGCGTCTCTAAAACTGGTCTTGTCTAGAACACGGTCAACCTTTGTGTTTTATATAAACTTCTTCTTAGCACATACACATATTCATATTTAAATAATGGATGCAAACTGGCCTCTTCATACATCAGTGTGATATTTCAGTGTCCACTCTCTATTCTCCCTTCACACCAGAGCAGCCTGCATGGCTTTCAGGCAGTTCCCCTGAAGAGTCTCGTCTCCCTCAGCAATTGCTTACTACTTGATAACCTGAGGGAGGGGTGTATTAGTCACTTTTCTGTTGCTGTGATAAACCACCATGACCAAGGGAACTTACAAAAAGAAGAGTTTATTTGAGCTTATGATTGACGGTTCCAGGGAATCAGAGTCCATTGTGGTGGAGGCATGGTGGCCAGGGCTGGAGCAGCAAGCCAGGGTCACATCTCCCAATGAGCACAGGAAGCAGAGAGAGAGAGGTCGACTGGAGACCGCAAGGCTTGTTAAACTTACTAAGCCCCAATGACGTACTTCCTCCAGCACGGCCACAACTTCTAAGACCTCCAAGAACAGTGCCACCAACTGGAGACAAAATGTCTGAATACTTAAAGCCTCTGGGGGGACACTCTCATTCAAACCACCACAAGGGGCTTTGTGGGTCCCATAACTTCCTAAGCTTCCTGAGCCTTGTGAATTTTATGCACAGGGGGAATGTTTTACTTTGGTGGGAATAGCTACCATAACAATAACTTTTGAAAAGTCAAAGATGTATGTGTGGAGATTTGGTATGAGCCAGTCAATGAGAGAAGAGGAAGAGTGGCTATTGCCCGTGAAGTTTGATGAAACTCGGGAAATAGCCCTCTCTTATATAATTCCCTCATCAAGGTGTAAATTAACCATTGTCTCGTCTTCCCTCAGGGAATTACTGGAATGCTGCTTCATTCCCAAACCCTGCATCCTACCTGCACTTCTCTACTTTCCAAGGGGAAACCAGCGCTGACATTTCCTTCTACTTCAAAACTTTAACCCCCCGGGGAGTGTTTCTTGAAAATCTGGGGAACACAGACTTCATCAAGCTGGAACTGAAGTGTAAGTATTCACTTCCTGTCCATATGTTAGTATCCACTCTGGTCACTTCAGGCTGGGACTGGCCTGAATGATTGACCTCCATGTGCTTGAGGTGGGGACAGTTCCTCAGTTCTAGAAACAAGACTAGAGAGTGGATGTGTAAACCTGAGCCTTGGGATGCTCCCAGTAAGCAAATGCAGGCAGAGAGGCCTCAGTGGTTAACAAGGAAGATGAGACTCCCCTAATGATATGGACAGAGTATGCAATCAGGGTTTTTTGTTTAATGCTGTTGTTTCCTAAGGGGCCTGGTCAAAAGTAAACAGTAACATATATATAGCACAATCTGAAAGCAGGAGAGGGAACCAGAATTAGGAAAAAGCGGAAGAACAGTAACATGAACATGACTGAGGCAGCCACTGACTGACTAGTTCTCTTGTGAAATACTGGGTGTTCAATTTCCAAAAGAGGTCTTGAACCTACACGTACCATAAAAGTACACCATCAGAATTTGTTTGGCCAACGTCACAGAAATAAATAGAAGCAGACCGAGGGCAGAAGACCTTTAGCTCCACCCAGTTGGCCTTGGAATCAACAATCTGGAGGAATTCTGCTTTGAGAACTACCTAGGCCAGAGGGCCAGGCTGGCAGATTCACAGACAGCGTCTTGGCATCTTGTGTTACTGGGATCCAGTCAAAGGGCCTTGCAGTGCTTGGGACTCCAGGTTAAATGAGCATTTGCAGATGCCAGGCTCTCATAGCTGTTGAGACAAGTCAGAATCATCTATTAAGGCTCTGACGTGATGCTCACCAAGACTGCAGCCTCCTGCTGAGTATGTCAAAATGCCTTCTTCCCTGAAGTCTGTGCCCTTTAGTTACCCGCCCTACTGCTGGTGTGCACTTCCGTTCCAAAAATGAGAGCAAATCCATTTCCCGGTCTATCTGATTGTTTCTCTTTCTTGTACTTAAAAATATGCAATATGCCATTTCTCAAAGACAGTCTCAGATAAACATTTTTCTGTTGAGATTCCACTGAATTTTGGTAGACAGTAATATGGCAGAAGAGTGTGTTGGAGCTAACAGGCTCAGCTTCAAACCCAAATTTCGAGTTGAATTCTTTATCTCTTTGGATTCCAATTTTCTGAATTATAACATGGTATTATTAAACTCTGGGTATTACTCTGATGACAGTGTTCAGACATTTATAGATAATTTATCTCAACATCTATTAAGTACTATAATTATCTTCCCAAGGTTGCTCATTGTGATCAGGATTTTAAAGTAAAATTCAATTTTTCTTGGCACTGCTATGCTAGTCCCAGTTCTAAGGTACCAGACACTCAATGGTCACCAAATGTCAACTTGAGACAATGGCTCTGAATTCATTGTCATCACCATCAGTGAAGATTAAACACAAGGGGGTTTAATCTCTCATTGGGGGTAAGCAGAGCGGAAGCAAGCTTTATTAAGAATTACAAAAAGCGAGAAGTTGAGGGGAAGTGACAGGAACTCCTGAGAGTGGAAGGTGTCCCCACAAGGAAGATGCTGTCAACCTCCTTGTGCAGGGGTTCTACAAGACTGGACAAAGGCTGAAGTCTTCTCTATTGAGGTTGGCTCTCAGGAGCCCATATTAGGACCACAGGCTCTGAGCATGCTCCCTCTGGCCCAGCCAGGAGATGACCACGTATTGTTCGTGCTCTCCCCTCCCACCCCTCTCCACTTTGGGGTATTTGGAAGTCCTGCTCTGCTCATCTCTGACTCCAGATTTGTTAGTTATTGACCTTGACTGCTACTTGTTAGTCATTTGGCCAGGCCCCTACCCTCCACCTTCCAGGTGCCCCCAGTGCCCTTAATTATGCTAAGCTCTCTTTATTCTCCCAGTTACCCCATCAGCCTACAGCCCTACCATGGCAGAGAGTTAGTTACCTCTGACACAGCTGCCCAGATGTAGCTGAAGTCTTTCCTCGCTAACACATGCCTAACTCCTTGTCAGTGGGTGCGTCTGAAGTGGCCTCTGAAGTGGAAACTTCACATTAGAAGCCATCCTTGCTTACAATTGAGTCTGTTACTTTAGAATCAGAATATAAGAGAGGACAATATGTCCCTCAAGGGCCGGGCACTGGGGGAGTGCACAGCTGGAGTAGAGCCCTGACCCTCCTCTTCCCTGCTTAGCTGAATTAGCTCATACCCAACCACAAGCATTCTTACTCATCTTCCTCGGTGTTCCGGACCTTTCTATGTTAACCCTTAATCTTCCTATATTTCCCTATAAAACTTTTCTTGAAATTTTAGGAATTTCATGCAGTATATTTTATCATAATTAGTCCCCCTCCTCTATTGGCAATCCCTCAGTACACCCCGCCCAATTTCATGTATCTCTCTCTCTCTCTCTCTCTCTCTCTCTCTCTCTCTCTCTCTCTTTCTCTTCTCTCTGTATGTATGAATATATATTCATATATATGGTGAGATTTGAGAGCTGCACTAATCTATTGGTATAACAAGTCATTAGGAGTTTAAGGGAATGGAGAGATAGCTCAGTGGTTACAACCACTGGCTGCTCTTGCAGAAGACCCGGGTTCAATTCCCAGCACCCACATGGTGGCTAAAAACCATCCGTAACTCCAGTTCCAAGGAATCCAATGTCATCTTCTGTCCTCCACAGTCATTGTATGACACAGTGACATATACAAACAGGCAATACACTCGTACACATAAAATAAAAATAATAAATTAAATATTAAAATGAGTCAGTTTAATCTATGTCTATTTAGTAGAATAATAGTAGAAGGCTCTCCCAAGTTTTCTAATCCTGACATCAGTGTCAGGTATGGGCTCCATCTTGCGAAGTGGACCTTAAATACAATCAGGAAGGGGTTGGTTACATGACACTATTGCCCCAGTGGGCATGTGGGTGGGCATATTTTGTCGGACCAGTTGTTGTAGCTTGTGGGATTCACAGATGGGAAAGGCTGATGATGAATTTTCTCTTCCGGTAGCATGCATAGAACCTTCCAGCACTAAGAAAACCAGCCAGTAGAGATGAAGCTTTAAGATCAATATTAGCTTGATTACTCCTTGTTTGTTCTACAGCAACAGCATCTTACCATCAAGTCCTGGTGGGGAACTAGGAGCAGGGCCGAGGGCCAAACTGTTTGAAGGCCGGGGGGTGGGTGGCCAACAGCTTCAGAAGAGGGAGTCCACTCGTGGCACTGGCCTTCCTCTTTGCCAGCCTCCGGTGTCCAGTAGGGACAATGTCCCCCAGTTAAAGGGTAACTTCTTTTCATCTCTTTTTATATTGTAAATGTATAGACTTTAAGAAGCTTCTGTAGTGGCAGGTGTCTATATGGTTTCTGTAAAGGCTGTTAGTGTTAGTTATCCCTCCCCATGCTCCTTCCTTTCCCCTGCCCTCCCATTCCACAGCCCCTTTAACCTTTCCTACTCCTTTATTCCCCTTCCCCCCCTTATATCACTGTATTCTTTATTCCCCTCCCCCTTATATCACTGTATTCTTTACTCTCCCTCCCCCCTTTATGTCACTGTATTCTTTATTCCCCTCCCCCTTATATCACTTTATTCTTTACTCTCCCTCCCCCCTTTATATCACTGTATTCTTGCTCCTCTTCCTTTTAACCCTAGCCTCTCTTCTCACTGTAACACATGTTAGCAACTTGTAGTTTCCAGCACAGACCCTCTTCCCTAGCTACCTACAGAGAGCTGGCTCCTTCATTAATTACAAATCTAATCTGAGCCTGATCTGATTGAAAGGAAGACTGAATGTATTCTGGCTCTAAAATTAAAACTAATTAATTTATTAATTAAAATGCCTTCTCTACTAAATTATGGTTTAGAATTATTAAAAGGGGGTTTTCATTTTCCCTCCGTGAAAATTAAATGAATCAGCCTATGTTCGTCTTCATTTGTGGGAAGGCATTTAAAAAATATACCATGGCCTCAGGGCTGGAGAGACGGCCTAGCAGTTAAGAGTGCCGACTGCTCTTGCAGAGGACCTGGGTTTGATCCCCAGCACCCACCTGGTGGCTGAGAACGATCTTTAACTCCAGTTCCAGGGGAATCTGACACCCTCTTCTGACTTCTGTCCTCCACGGCATTGCATGACACGGGTGCACAAACCTACTTGCAGACAGTACATTCATACAAAAAAAAATATACCATGGCCTCAAAAAATTGACAATGCCATGTTTGAGTAATTCTGTATGTTTCTCTAATGTGACTGAGGTCCTGAATCTTTGATGTCTTTGTGTTTTGCTTAGCCATGCCCAGATGGGAAAGAAGACAGGTCAACTTACAGAGAGCAGATATCTCTGCTTACCCCCTGCATCAGAGACTTTCACTTATTTCTGATTAAGAAAAATTTGGGTCCCAAAGTATTTTCAAAGTCTTTTAAGTCTTCAGGTTATGAGACTGTAACTCTGCCTGCTGTGCTGAGGCCCTTCATGTAGGTCCCTCCACAATACGAGAATTCTGTCCCAGGCAAGCTACAGCTTCTATCTCATCATATACCTGACCATTTTGTCATTCAGTTTATGGTAGGGGAAGACATATAAAATATTCAAGGTGCAGACTTGAAACAGTTTCTTCTGGAGCCCCTTGTATCTGCTAATAACCACCGCAAGTGTAAATACTTCTTAGATCCCTGACTGGCAGATAGCAGAAGCCATCACCATAAAGTTCAAAACTTTACAGTTTTGAAACAAAAACCTTACAGTGAAGTGTACGCCTCGAAGGCAGATTTATGTTTTTGAGAGAAAACTCTTGGAAGTAAGAAGTGTTGTTTCTCTGATGCTGGCAAAGCTTTAGAGAAACCTAGGCACGAATTGGTTTACAAATAACTCATGTGGGTCACTCCCCCTTCCAGCCTAGGAAAAAGCAGCTCTAAGCAAGTTTAAATATTCTCACATATTTTAAATAACATTTAAGGACAAAAACTACAGGTGAAAGGGAATCTATTTGTTACTCTGTGTATCTGTGACAAAATACCTGAGAACGACTTCAGGGAGGAATTATTTATCTTGGCTCAGGGTCTCAGGGGGCTAAGTATGTGGTCACATGACTCTGTAAACTTGCATAGAACATCACAGCAGAAGTCTGTGACCAAGAACTGCTGTTTGCTTCAGGGTTGACAAGAACGCAAAGGGGCACACAGGAAGGGGACAGCATAAGACAGACCCCTAAAGACATGGCCCCAGTGGCCTACTCCCTCCAACTAAGCTCTGCCTCCTGCTTTTACCACCTCCCAATAATGCCATCATATTATGAGTCCGTAAAGCGATTAATCCATCCATTAGTTCAAAACCCACAGGGTCTAATTGTCTCTGACACCATCTGATGTACACAAGTGTGTTTCATTCTTCTCCTAAGCATTTTGTAATCCAGTTGAGTTGACAATGAAGATGAACCCTCATAGAGTATTATATCAATTGTTTGTCAAAAATTCAGATAAAGACAGATTTGGATTAATGTAGAAAGATGTCTCCTAAGAAAGAGATTGGGTAGTATAAAAGTTATTGAAGAAGGAGGAAGGACGAGAACAAAGAAATTCCTAGGAAAATAAAGATGTTACAGGGTCAGCAGTCCCAGTGGCCAGCCATAGGACTGACATGTTAAGGAAAATGGTAGTTTTCAACATATTAACTCTAAGATGTGATTTCTGGCCTGGTGGGATGTCAGCGTGTACAGGGGAGGGGGTAGTACATCTGAACAGAATCAAAAGATCTCTGAGGTTGACATGACCAAAGCCTGCTCTCTAATGTCTTCTCAAGCCCAATATTTGAGATGATGCTTCCATCTGCTTTTCCTCTCCTACAAACAACTTGGAGGAAAACAACCACATGATTGAAACTCGCTCCCACCTCATTGCTCCTAGTGATTCATTTCAACTCTTCTGTGTTGGCATCTCTAGGGCGGTGGGTAAAGAATCCTCTCTGGCTGGCCACCCAGGGCTCAGGAAAATTGTTATTCTGCAGCCAAACTTATTTTTTAATATTTTATTTATTTTTTTGTTTTTATGTATATGAGTGTATTGCCTGCCATGTATGTAAGTGCACCATGTTGTGCAATGTCCTCGGAGGTCAGAAGAGGGCATCAGATCCCATGGAACTAGAGTTACAGATGATTGTTAGCTGTCATGTGGGTACTAGGATTCAAACCCAGGTCCTCTGAAAGAGCAGTCAGTGCTCTTAACCACTAAGCCATCTCTCCAGCCCCTACAGCCAAACTTTCTTTAAGTGGCTTCTCCTTTGTCCTTTTTAGTTTGTTAGGCTTTCTGATAGGAATTTAAATTTTGCTCTTCTGTGTGTGTCTCAAAGGAATTTTGTCTCAATGCATGCCTACATGTTGCTTTCCAGACTAGCAGTCCCGTTAATTAACTACATCATGCCCTTCTGTCAAGAGTAGACCATTTCTGACTCAGAGAACAGTGAGCTTGCGTACCATAAGTTAATGAGATTCCATCAACATCTTATGCGCAAGTAGAAAAACATGCAAGATAAAATCAGGACAATCTTACTCATTAGCATATTTTAAAGGTAAAAATTTAACTCTGTTTTACGTTACTATTTAATGTTCATTCATTCAATGAGCAGTTACTAGGACTTAAGTACTATGCTGAATGCTGCAGGGCCACTGTCATGTAAAATATGCTTCCTTTCCCCCACAGATGTGTCCATTTTAGAAAGCATGTGAATAAATTGATAATTATAAAAATAATAGATGCCGGGCATGGTGGTGCACGCCTTTAATCCTAGCACTTGGGAGGCAGAGGCAGGAGGATCTTTGTGAGTTCAAGGCCAGCCTGGTCTACAGAGTGAGTTCCAGGACAGCTGGGGCTACAGGGAGACCCTGTCTCGAAAAGACAAAAAAAAAAAAAGAATAGCTGGGCATGGTGGCTCATACCTTTATTTTTTTTTTTTTAAATGTTATTTTATTTTATTTTATTTTTATTTGTTATTTTTTTTTTTTAATTAATTTTTATTGATGCTTTGTGCATTTCATACATTTTTCCAATTCAGTTCAGGCTTATTTTCCTTTCCTCCCCCCACCCCCACCCCATCCCAGATCATGCATTCTGCCATGACTGTGCCTGCATCTTTCTCTCAGTTTTTTTTTTTTTCCTTTTTAGCCTATAAGTGATAATTTATGAGTACAAGCATCTTTCATGAAACCTATCGTGAGGCAGTTGTGTCCCAAACCCACACACTCCCACCATCCAGTTGGGGGTGACAGGTTGTTGTTCAATCAAGTGATCAAATGAGTGTCCAGACTACATTGCTGTAGTTTCACCATTCACCCACATCGCAGCCCTTACATTCTACCACGCCCTTTCTTTTTTCTAGGCTTTAGAAAAGGGGCACAGGTGGATGAGAGGTAAAACAGTCCACTCTCTCTGGAGCTGGTTGACTTGGACTCTGGTCAGTTCTTGCTTTTCCTTTCATGGGCTGAAGTTTGTCCAGGAATAACCTTTCGATCCTACTAATGAAAACAAGCAATTAAGATATATAGTATTTAAGCAGGACTAATGGTTATGGTAGGTTACTTTAGCATAGCATACATGTTGGATTGATTAATCCATGATATTACATTCTTCCCCCCCTGTTAAATATGACAGGGTCTTACATGTGGCTTATAAATTAACCTGTAGAGGATGTAGCTTGTGGCATCAGCCATGGGTTATTCTCCAAGGGAGAAGAGCCAATAGCCCATTAGATTTGGGATATACAGGCACATGGCTGCCTCTGCTGACAGTATTTCCAGCAGGTGAGTGTTTAGCTGGTGCTGACGGAGGAGTCTTGCTTGACTCAGGAGACCCATATTTGCTTTATTGGTTTTAGTGGCCTTTGGTAACACTCTCTGTCATTCCAGAGGCCATCTGTACACTTGCATGTGTGTGGTCTCAATACATCCCTCCCATGTTAACGTCAGGTCTTCGGCAGCAGGGTCTTATTCCCTCTCCTCCTGAGGTATCCAACTTAGAGGCAAGGAGCCCTTTACCTTTTTGTGGGGCTTGGATCCCCTGGCCAACATCCACCTGGTAGAACAATCCATTGCTGATGTCAGAGCTCCTGTATTAATATATTTTGCCTGAGTGCATAGCCTATGGACTTTAGTATTATATTTGGTTCTGAACAGAGAGTAGTCCCTTCCACAGTTCCCATGTCTAGTAGTCATAAAGAAAGCAGTTTTTTACCGGTTTTTAAAGAGATCACCTCTACAATAGTTGTCTCCAATTTACAGTTGGGGAGCGACTCTCATCATTGTCATATTTCTCCTTGTTCTAATGGGTGGGAGGCAGGAAGTCTCTCATATCAGAACTTGTGGCACCTAGAAGGTAAGTTTTTTAGGACTCATTATATAAGTTGTTTACATGTAGGATCCACAGAGGGTTCTGATGTGTATGGCAAATCTGAGGCTTTTCTTCCTTGAATGTTCAGACGGGTCAGCCTTTCAGTTGCCACTTTTGGGTCATCCTACTCAATGCTAAACCTGTATCTTTTCTTTCTTCAGCCGTTAAGTTGGTGACGTTTTGTCCTGTTGGAACAAACAAATCTTTCCCATAGTTAGTTTTAAGATTTGAATTGCAGGGGTTTGATGAAAAGGTTTCATGTCTTTCTGTATCCCCCCCCTTTTTTTTAGCGCATGAGTCTCCAGAAGATAGTTGTATTATACATGACTATAGGGTGGAGTCAAGGCATCAGATTTCATCAAATTCACCATGTTGTTTGGGTGACTATATATGAATAATTGGGAAGAAACTTAATTTTTAATTAAAATCATCTTAAAGAGAGTGCTACAAGTGATACTGTACAACAGAGAAATTATAGAGAAACATTTGTATGGTCAATCCCAAAGTTCTTGCTTACAGAATTTTATGTAAAGCAAATGTCGGCAACAGCGAATTATATCTCCATTAATTCAGATGCATTACCATTTTTATCAGATTCTTAAACCAATGTTGTTTAATATACACATTGTTTACTTTTACTTTTACTAAGTCCTAAAACACCATGTGTCCTGTGACAGTGTCTAGGCGAAACTGGGTACTTGCTGAGCTCACGTCATTATATATGCATTAATCGATTATATACCCGTGTCCCTCTCCACCCATCCCCCTTTCCAATTCACCATTTCCATTTCAGTCCATTTTCTGATGCAGTCTTTCTGTTCTTTTACTATGCTCCCTCTCCATGAGAAATATTTTATATCTGGGTTGTTGGTACTAGCATCACATATGAGGGACACCATTTGTTTTGTTGTTTTTCTTGTTAAATGTGTTATCTTACATATGTATTCTGCTTAGCTCCATCTATTTACCTGCAAATTTCATGATGTTTGTCCCTCTTTACTGCTGGAATGTTATTCAAGTATACATGTACTACTTTTCTCATCCACGTCGTCAGTTGAAGGGCACCCTGGGCTGGTTCCAGCTTTTTGCTATTGTGAACAGAGCTGCAATAAACATAGCTGTGCAGGTATCTTTGCAGTAAGTTGTGCCTTGTGGGTATATACCCAGGAGTGGTATGACTGGGTCAAATGGAAGGCTCATTTTGAGTCTTCTAAGGGTTCTCCACACTGCTTTCCATAGTGGCTGTACAAGTTTACATTCCCACCAGCAATGGATGAGTGTTCCCCTTTCCCCACAACCTCTCCAGCACTTGGTATCATTCATGTTCCTGATCCTAGCCAGTCTTATTGGAGTAAGGTGATATCTCAGAGTGGTTTTAATTTGCATTTCCTTAATTATCAGAGATGTTGAACACTTCTTAAGATGTTTCTCGGCCATCTCTAACTCCTCCTCTGTGAAGTCTCTATTCAGATCTTTGCTCCATCTTTTGAATGATTCATTTGTTTTCTTTCTTCTTTGTTTTTTGAGTAGCTTGTATACTCTGGAAATTAATGCTTTGTCAGATGTATCTGCTGTGAAGGTTTCCTCCCACTCTGTGGGTCTTCTCCTCACTTCCTTTATTGCTTCCTTTGATGTACAGAAGCTTTTGAGTTTAATGAGGTCCCATTTGTCAATTGTCGATCTTATTTCTTGTGCAGCTGCTGTCTGGTTTAGGAAGTCTTTTCCTACACCTATGTCTTGTAGTCTGCTGCCAAGCTTCTCTTCTATCACCTCCAGAGTTTGGGGTTTCACGTTGAGGTCTTTGGTCCATCTGGAGTTGACCTTTGTACAAGGTGAGAGGTAGGGGTTTAATTTCATTCTTCTACAAGTGGTGATCCAGTTTTGCCAGCACCACTTGCTGAAGATGCTGTCTTTCTTCCATTGTGTCTTCTTGGCCCCCTTGTCAAATATGAGGCAGGCAGATCTCTGTGAGTTCAAGGCTAGCCTGGTCTACATAGTGAGTTGCAGGACAACTGGGGCTACAGGGAAACCCTGTCTCAAAAAAGACAAAATTTATAATAAAGTAAAATAAATAAAAATAAGAGACTAGCTCAACTTTATCACTTTATGAGGTCATTTTGTCTCAGAGCTTGCTCCAGACTTTTTATGCAAATCACCGCACTGTCCTAAGTACCCTCTAAAGTGGACAGATCACTCACATGTCTAGTTTATCAGAGAGGAAACTGCGACACGAGGTGAGGAGATTTCCTGACCAGGTCACACAGCTCAGAAGGGCAGAGCTTGGTCTTGGCCCCAAGCATTTTGGCCCTGAGCTAAGGCTGGGAGTTGAAGAACACTGTCCTTCTCTGTTCTCCACAGACAGTGAGAGAGCGCCTGTGAGAGCTGACAGGGAACATCAACGCCTGTAGGAGTGACAAGCTCTTCCTAGGGAATGTAGCGGTTTAATTAAATTTTGATGGATGAACAGAAGTCAAGAGTTGAGGGAAGAGCAGGAATCTGGAAAGGAAGGCATTTCAGGATAACATGAAAGGAATGAAAATATTGAGGAATGAGCCAAGAGACTCAGAAGAACTCAGTAGAAGGGATGCTGTGTATCAGGGAGCCGGAAAGTAGGCAACTTAGCGCCCAGTGCTCTCTGTGTGGGTCGGCATTTAGCTGGGCTTCAACTTGAAAGTGATGGTGAGCTGGGCTGCAGCATGATCAAACTTGCATTCACCATGAAAAATTATTAGAAGCCATATATATTAGTCATTTTTCTCACTGTAATGAAATGCCTGAAGAAGGCTGAGTTTATAAGAGGTTTATCTAGCTTGTGGCTGGAGAGATGGCTCAGCAGTTAAGAGCACTGACTGCTCTTACAGAGGACCCAGGGTTCGATTCCCAGCACCCACATGGCGGCTAAGAACCGTCTTTAACTCCAGTTCCAGGGGAATCTGACGCCCACTTCTGACCTCCACAGCACTGCACAGCACAGGTGCACCAACCTACATGCAGACAGTACACACATACACATTAATAATAATAATAATAATAATAATAATAATAATAATAATAATTTTATCTAGCTCATAGTTTGGGGTAGTAAAAGTCCAAAGGACACGGCTCGGGTTCTTGCCCAGGGTCCCTCTTGGCTGTGTAGTTCACCTTGAATGTAATGGTGGCTGTACAAGCAGTCATGAATGATAGCCTGCCCAAACAGGAAGTCAGAGACAAAGGGTCAGGCTCAGGCTGGGATTAGAGTTCCCTCTTAAGAAAGCTCACTCCAGGGGCTGGAGAGATGACCTTGGGGTTAAAAGTGCCAACTGCTAAACTGGGCATAGTGGTGCATGCCTTTAATCCTAGCACTTGGGAGGCAGAGGCAGGCAGATCTTTGTGAGTTCAAGGCCAGCCTGGTCTACAGAGTGAGTTCCAGGACAGCTGGGGCTGCAGGGAGACCCTGTCTCAAAAAAGAAAAAAAAAAAAAAAAGAGTGCCAACTGCTCTTGCAGAGGACCCAGGTTCGATCCCCAGCACCCACGTGGAGGCTGAGAGCTGTCTTTAACTCCAGTTTCAGGGGAATCTGACGCCCTCTTCTGACCTCCACAGCATTGCACCACACGGGTGCACAAACCTACATACACACAGTACATTGATACACATAAAAAATAAATAAAAAATTTTTACAAAAGCTCACTCCAGAAGAGCAACATTCTCTTCTACTGGCAAACTTAAAGCAGAATGAATAGAGAGAAGAGGGCAGACATGAGGAGGCCAATTCCCAGGATCTTTATACAAATCATCATGATGCTACCCCAGAAGGGAAGGTTCTATAACTAATGTTTCTGGTTGTGTTGTGTTGCTGTGTGCCAGGGCCCTTCACAAGGAAGCATAGCATTTGAAAGCAAGATACGAACTGCAATCAAGTATTTGACTTTGAGCTTCTACAGGCTATAGAGGTGTCTAAACAAGGGGGCATAGCTCAAAGGTGCTGAAGGCATAAATCCAGGGCCCAGCAAAGAGGTCTAATTATAAATGCAGTTTAGGAAGCAGCAGCATGTTAGGGGAAAAGAATTTGAGGCATTCAGCATGGATGAGGGGTGAAGGAAACAAGATGTGAAGAATGAAAACCCACCCAAGGGCTGGGAAGGAAGGTAACTAGTACAAGATAAAACAAGGACCAAAGAGAAAAGGGTTTTCAGAGGAATAAGAGAGGCCTGGACTCTACTGAGAAGTCACTAAACCAAGGACCTGAAGTGACTATGAAAGTTAACATAGGGCTGGAAAGATAGCCTAGGGGTTAAGAGTGCCGACTGCTCTTGCAGAGGACCTGGGTTCAATCCCCAGCACCCACCCCAGTTAAAGGCAGCTGAGAACCATCTTTAACTCCAGTTCCAGGGGAATCTGATGCCCTCTTCTGACCTCTGCAGCATTGCACGACACCGGTGCACAAACCTACATGCAGACAGTACATTCATACACATAAAAAAATATTTTAAAAAGGAAGTTAACAGAGGCAGATCTCTATCAATAAGCATGGCACAGTTAGGGATAGAGTTCAGGGGTCTCGCATATGCAAGACCCTAGGTTAGATGCCCAACACTGAAGAAAATTAAATTTTTAAGTAATCACTAGAGTGAGTGGAAGTCCACTTGGACATCAAAGGAAGATGATTTTATTTCTTATTCTTTTGTTGGAAGATGGAAGAAACATTAAGGTAAACAATGAAAGGTACAGGTTGTTCTAGATAACTTTAGTGTCAACTTCACACACCTGGGTTGAGGGAGCCTCAACTGAGGAACTGGCTCCACTGGACTGGCCTGTGGCCAGTCTGTAGAGAATTGTCTTGACTGTTGAGCAATGTGGGAGGGCCCAGCCCACTGTAGGTGGTGCCATCCTGGGCAGGTTGTTATGTACCGTATAAGAAGGCAGGCTGGGCATGAGCCTGGGGAGCAAGCCAGTAAGCAGCATTCCTCCATGGCCTGTGCCTCAGCTCCTGCCTCCAGGTTCCTGCCCTGAGTTCCTACCTTGGGCTCCCTGAGTGATGAACTGTGACCCGGGAGATGTGAGCTAAATAAACCCTTTCCTCCCCAAGTTGGTAGTGGTCAGTGTGTTTTGTCCCAGCACTTGAAAGAAAACTAAAACAAGGATGGCACACAGAGGGTGAACTGCTGGACTTCAAGGTTTCATGGGAAAGCAGTTTCACTGAAAAGAAATCTGAGAGGCATGTTCTAGCCATGGAAATAGAATGAAAGGTTGTGAGTTAAGTTGTGGAGAAGGTTGGGGTACAGGCCTCTCCAAGCGTTGCGTGTCCTTCCACATCACTGGTGAGGTCTGTGGTGGTGACAGTAAGGGACAGGGCAGATAGGGAAGCTGTGAGCCAGCCCTAGAGTTCAAATGACAACAGTAAGGATGCAGAGCTGTTTCCAGGATGTGGAACTGCTAAGTGAAGACTCTGGTCACCTAGAACGGAAGGAGTATTGGAAAATGAAGAGCAGACCAACTGCTCTCCGGAGCCCAAGATATGGACCCCTGAGGCAAGGGACTGCAGTGTGGAGGGTTCACTAGGTCCCCCTGAAGGTCCGCGACTGTGAAAGGGAAGTTTTTGGAAGTGTTTGAGTAGAAACAAGGACACGAGGTCTTCGAAAAATTTTTTAAGACATTTCAGAGGAAATTCATGAAAGAGACTTTATGGAAATTTGTGAATGGAATGTTTATTAAATAGAAAGCATAAAGTGCCCTACTATGAGTGTACTGGGGTTAATCTGTGCCTTGTGGTCCTAGAGAATTGTCTTTATAAAGTTTGTTGCATCAGAGTTTGGTGCATATATATTCATAATTGTGAAATCTTCTTGGTAAGTTGTTCCTTTGATAAAAAATGTAATGGCAAAAAAAAAAGAAAACATAAAAGAAAATCAACTAGAAACTGTGTAAACTTCAGCAAAAGCTTCCTTGTTGGCCAAGTTTGAGCTTTTCCAGATATCAGGATGAGTCAGAGAAAGTCTGTGTTTAGTAGACATATTTACCAAAAAAGTGGAGATGGCAGTCTAATACCTACCAATCCTAGGAGAGGGTATTAAGGAGACTTCTCATTTCGAAGCTGCAGCTTTCTGCAGCACACATGCTCAAGCAAGTCAATATTCAGCAATATTTAGAATGTGATGAATCAGAAGAAGTAAATTAATGGCAATTTGTTGCACACTAGTTCAGAATTGGAGCAATTTTGATGTTGAAATGAACTTCACTCATGTAGATAGGAGGCATATGGAATTCCACTTGACTGGGCTGTGTATAATAGGGTGTTCTTTAGCTTCTTTAAATATCATGGATTTTTACTAATAAAAATCAAATGTTAACATCTAGATTCTTCCTTTTAATTATTCAAGCCAACCAGGGTTTAGAATGAATTTTAGTATTTCTACTCCTTTGTAAGTCTAGCTATGGTTTCCATTTATATTCAAGATTGAAATCTGAAGGATAGTTCTGACTTGGTTGCTACTCTGTATAAGAAAAAAGTTAAAAAGTTACCCCCCCAAAAAAGAAAAAATATTTAAAAACCTGAATATTGAATAGCAACACTTGAAGATTTTTTAATAATTTCTTTTCATTTTTATTTAAACTTTTAAACTTGATTTGTAGATAATAAAATATTATCATAAATTAAAGATGAAATGTGTGCTCTATTAAAATTATCTAATGTTCAAGCTATTTGCATTTTCTTAGCATTTAGAGATGTATATGTAAGCACGTATCATAAGTACATACAAAGTATATATCAGTACATAAGATTAGATTGTATTTATCTGTATTTTTCACTAATTTTCACTGGTGGGACAGTTACTTGAGCATACAGAATAGGCACCTTGGGGTGATAAAAATGAATTTAAGAATAGGTTGTCCCCTAAATATGAAAATCAGGTTAACTTACCTTGGAGTCTACTCATCTGGAATTTTCCAGATAGGTTTAGGAATTCCTCCTAAGTTGGTCAGATAGAATGGGCTCTTTCTATGGAGTTTCTGGTCTTGACTTCTTTTCCCATACTCAAAAGATAGACAAGCTCTCGGCCAGCCTCACATGGCAATTCTTATATGTACTGAATAACTCATCACTCAGTGTCCCTTTCTTCAAATGCTGGGTCTAGTTGCCTTCTTAGTGCAACAGGCAATTCTTCCTTTTAAAGGTTCAGTCACCTCATTGGTAACAATTCCTTTGCCCTAGGTCCTGGACTACTGAGTGCCCAATGACAGGCTCCTTCCAGTCACACCCAGAGGGATACTTGAACTTTTTTTGCATCCTTGTTTCTTTTGTGGAAGAAAAATTCAGGAAACAGGCTTCCCAAGACCTTACAACAGCCACGAGGCCTTAGAATCTCCCAAGTAAACCCTTGGTCACTTACATGGTCAAATTAAATGTATTTTAGGACAATAAAAATAAAATAAATATGAATAGATTTCCTTCAGCCATTTTGTTGTGGGTACGTTACACTATCTGTTTTATTTTATGTAATACTCAAAAATCAGCCAAAGTAATCAACACAGGTACAAGTTAGAAAAGAGTCCATTCCCCCGATGTTAAACAAGAGGGGACACAAAGGGCATATCTAAGGTGGTATCAGTAGTCTTTATTGTGATCTAAGAAGTGAATACATCCATTGACATTTATCCAGCTTTACAGAGAAGCATGCATATTTTTTGTTGCATACAAGATCTGCTCCAATGGAACACTGAAAAAGAATAACTCTGGTGTGAGGAAATCTCAAAGGACAAATTGTTAAACACTTGACCTTCCACAAAAAAAAAGGGGGGGGGCTGGAGAGATGGCCTAGCGGTTAAGAGCACCGACTGCTCTTACAGAGGACCCGGGTTCGATCCCCAGCACCCACATGGCGGCTGAAAACCGTCTGAGACTCCAATTCCAGGAGAACTCCAGTTCCAGGGGAATCCGAGACCCTCTTCTGACCTCCGCGGCATTGCACGACACGGGTGCACAGACCTGCATGCAGACAGTACATTCATACACATACAGAAATAAATAAAATTAATAAAAAAAAAAAAGAATATAAAGTTTAAAAAAAAAAAAAAAAAAAAGGAAATCAAGCTAAACTAAGTCCTCCTAAGTTTTCTTCCAGCATTTGTGATTTCCTGGACCCATCAGAGAACACCAGCTTCTCACTTTTCCTGGAGTAGCTCTGGGCTCTCCTAGAGATGATCAAAGGAGGTGTTTTCCAGGACTAATGACATGTCCCTCCAGTAATTCCTGTGGACTTGCATGCTTCAACCAGATGTAATCAGATTATTTTCTCAAATCATTAGCACCTAGTTATAAATGATACTAAGGCCCCATCAGAATGGTCGGCAGATGTTTCAACCTCTCGGCACATCAAAAGTGAAATCCACAATCTCCCCGACAGGGTGCAAAGGAAATAAAACCTCAAATCCCTTTCTCCCCATGTTAGCTTTGTCACTTGAAATGTCTGAATTCTTGATTCGAACTCATAATTTGTTTCCCTCTCTCCAGTCCTTCCTCCTGACATCCACTTTCCCCAGTACAGCCTAATTTCTACAAAGCTGGTCCTAATACACCTTTTCTTACAATAACGGTTTAAGATCAATGAGCAAGACTAGTTAAGTGATTCAAGACTTCAGCCTCCGTTCTGGTTTGAACCAGAATGTCTCCCATAGGCTCCAAGTATTTGCGGTTCTTACCCTCAGCCTTTAACAGCTGCGCTATCCCCACAGCCCAGACTCCAAGTATTTGAACATTTTGTTTCCAGTTGGTGGCGCTGTTTGGGGACATATTAGGAGGTGTGGCCTTGCTGGAGGAAGCACGTCACTGGGGGCGGGCTTAGAGAGCTCTGGAGCCTTGCCTGACCTACAGTTGCTCTGCTTTCTGTGCCTGCTTGACGATGTGAGCGCTTAGCTTCTGCTCCTGCTCCAGCAGCCTCTGCTGCGTGCCTCCCGCCATGACGGACTCTCGCCCCTTTGGAACTGTAAGATAAATAAATTCCTTTTATAAGTTCCCTTGGTCACTGTGTTTCATCACAACAACAGAAAAGTAACTTAAGACAAGCTGTTTTCAGCTTCTCTGCGTGTGCGGCACACAAGCTGTCCTCCTTGTTCATGGCTGTGTGCCTGACTGGACCCACCTCCCACTATTGCCCTTTCCTGGGTGCCTTTCTAAGATTTCCTGTGCTTTTGCCTAAGTGGAATCATCTCTCCTTCCCTCTTTGAAATCCTACTCACACAAAATGTTCTTCATCTATTTTGCACCTTGATTTAAAAAACAAAATATAAGTAAAAAAGAGTCTTCATTTTCCTAAAAAAAAATTCAAAACTTTTATAAGATAATCAACTTGGTGCATTGTGAGGAAGATAGCAGGTATCCTTATTAATAAATATATTCACACAGTATTTGTCTAGAGACTTGTAAGTTGTATATCATTACCATAGGGAAATCCTCAAGTTTCGTAAAGATGTTTTTCTGATAGATTTTTTTTCTTCTATCTGACTGGATCTGATTCTAGTGTTTTCTGCATTTTTAATGCATGTAGTAGCTCACAATGTCTTTCCCTACACACACACACACACACACACACACACACACACACACACACACAGATGGTGTCATGGTGGACTTTGGTTGTCAGCTTCACATACCTGGGAAGAGAGAACCTCAATGGGGGGATTTCTTCTACAGGACTGTGGGCACATCTGTGAGGCATTCTCTTGAGGGTAGAGTCCTGCAGAAGGGCCCAGCAGGCTGTGGGTGCTGCCACACCTGGGCAGGTGGTACTGGGCTGTGTAAAGAAGTGGGCTGAGCACAGGCCAAGGAAACAACTCGGTAAGAGTCCTCCTCCATGTTCTCTGCTTCAGTTCCTGCATCCAGGTTCCTGGGTGACTTCCCTCACTGATGGACAGTATCCCGGGAGATGTAAAATAAAAGAAACCTTTTCTTCCACAGGTTGCTTTCTGGTCAGAGCATTTTATCACAACAGTAGAAAACTAACTAAGTCAGATGGCATGTTAAGTATTAAAAATAACAACAAAAGCACAATTGGTATCAGCCTGTCTGTGACCAGCTAGAAGACCAAGGGCCTAGTAAGAGACCAATCAAAGCATGAATTCACACATTCTGAGGCAGACAGGAAAAAGAACGTGCAGTTAATGCTCAGTAATAAATATGTAGATTAGTGAGAAAAGGAGAATTAAACATGTGAATGTTAAGTTATAACAAGGTTAGAGACTTCCCATCTGCCATTCTAAGAGTTAACAGTGTCTCTGCAGGCTCAATATTTTCACGAAAACAAAAGCTTCAGGAAGAGTTAGTGCCTTAGTCAGTTAGTGTGTGTTCGTAACGCTGGGGAACTGATGAGCTAAGGATGACTCTCGGGACCAATTAATTCAAAGCTGGTTTGTTTTTGTGTGTGTGTTTTTAGAAAAAAAATAGCAGAAGATACAATAAATCGGGAGCAGGGCTTCATTTAAATATAGTGAGTGACTAGCATAGATTACTTGAAATAGCTCAAAACCAAGAAACATCTAAAGGGCCAAAGACAGATAACAACAATGTGAGTTTTTCCAAGCCATCAGACAAACATCAAACATCATGTAATTAAAATTGTGTAAGGAAATGGCCAACTGGATGTCAACCAGAATGCCTAGGAAAAGTTTTCAGAAATGGCAAAGTTGGAGAATTATCTTTTTCAAGACACATGTTACTGAAATTACAGGCTAATTCTTTGTTTCCTTTTTATTTTTTGATCTCTTTGAGACAGGGCTGTATCCCCAGCTGGCTCAGAACTCATATATGTAGGCCAGGCTGGCTTCAATATCACAGAGATCCACCCACCTCTGCCTCCTGACTGCTGGAATTAAAGGCATCTGTCACCAGACCCAGGCACATGCACCAAGTGAGATCATTCATAATAGCAGTCACAATAGGAGAAAAGAAAAGCAAGTGTTACCTGGGATCTTAGATTGAACCATGGGGATCTCAGAGCGAGGCAAACACTCTCCTGCTGAACTGCATCCAGAGCCCTATCTTCAGTTTCTCGTTCTATGCCCTGACTGGCAATGAACGTGCAATCTTCCTTGACTCAACCTCCAATATATCTGGGACAACAGGCCTGTGTCTCCACTTTATTCAGAATCTCCTATTAGACTAAAGTCATGGCTGAAATATATTCCTAAATATTTCAAGAACAGGACACTCACTTTCTGTTCTACTATAGTCCTGTTTTATCTTCTTCTGTTTCTTGAATTAACTAGTTTAGGTACTTTCTCATTTATAATGAGATTGTGTTCTAGAAGTTACTTTTTTAATTTTTTTATTATGTTTTATATGTATAAGTGTACTGTCTGCATGTAGGTTGGCGCACCCCTGTCATGCAATGCTGCAGAGGTCAAAAGAGGTTCTGGAACTGGAATTAAAGATGGTTCTTAGCCACCATATGGGTGCTGGGAATCAAACCTGGGTCCTCTGAAAGAGCAGTTGGCGCTCTTAACCGCTGAGCCATCTCTCCAGCCCTTCTAGAAGTTTCTTAGCTGGCTATTGAGAAGCTGGCTATTGAGAAGCTAGAATGTCTTTTCCCACAGACAGGGGACTGGGCATGGGATCATGCTCCAGCTGGAGGTGGGTCACAGAAGCCATTGTACCTAGAACAGCAATGCTGAAGAGCAGAGAATGGCTTTCCACGTATCTGAATCTTGAGCTTGTCCTTGGCACTCTTGTCAATAGGAGAAGTTTTCATCAGCCCTTATGATATTTGACCACAATCCTGGAACCACCAGGTTTTGGAAATAAAATTAAATCATTACACCATAATTCATCCTTTCAGATTCTAGTGGTCTGATGAGAGCGATCTTCTAATCATGGGTGTGGGGTGGGGGGCACTCTTATTTAACAAATGGGAACATGTGATAGTCATTAAAAAGCTAGAAATAAGAGATAATCTTATCTGGGAATAAGACAAGCTGCTGTAACAAGTAATGCCTAGGTTTCGTTGGCCGTGTTTACATGGGGGTCATGCACTGGTCCATTAAGAGTTTCCACAGAGAGACTTGGAAGTCTAGTCTTCTTTTATTCCATGTTCCACCATCTCCTAGAGTCTGGAAACATGCAAATCCAGCTGGCGGACAGAAAACAAAAGTAGGGGAGGAGCATTCCCTTTCATAACCTCATCTGTCCAGAACATTCTTTTGTTCTTGGCCTTGGGGGAGAGCTTGGCCCATGGCTTAGATGTATGCAGACCAGGAAATGCAGCTCCTGGCTGGATGGCAGCTTTGCTGGATACCTGTGATGGAATGGGGAGAAAATCACTTCAGCATCAGGCGGCCATTACTCTGACAATGAAAAGGCAGGGCTGTGGGCCTGAAGCAATGGCTCAGTGGATAAGAGCACTGGCTGGTGTTGCAGAGGACCCAGGTTTGATTACCAGCATCCACGTAGCAGCTAACGACTACCCATAACTCCACCTCGAGGGGAATCTGACCTCTGTGGGCGTTGTATGACATGAGTGCACATACAATCAGGCAATATACTCAGACACATACAATGAAATAGCTCACCCAAACAAATTCAAGCAGGTTTCCAGAGGATACAGTGCCCTTGTCTTTTATTTATTTATTTTTTCAGTTTCTTCTTTTTCTTTTGTTAAATTGAATTTTTGCAAATATTATACAATATATTTTGATCATATTTCAGTCCCTTCACCTGTCTGTCATTCATATTGTAGGACAACAGGCATATACAGACAAGGGCATTTTTCAGAGAGTAAAGGGCAAAAGCAGCGTGGGTAGAAGAGGACGATCACGAAGCAAACAGCAATTGCAAATCACACAGTGAAGCTCAAGGAGTTTAAAGATGCTTTATTTAAGGAAATGACCCTCAACGTGTCTGCATTAAGTTTGACAAAGGAAAGCTAACTAGACCTACGTCCTCTTAGGCAATTACTCACTTTCCTTGTCTTTGTGGAGGGTGTTAAAATGATCAAATTTGGTTTTCTGCATCTTTGAATTTGATTCCTCTGATGAGAACCGACACGAATGCCAAATGACTTCCCACGAAGACTGCTGATGTTTAGTATTCTATGGCGTCTTTCTGGGTAAGTGCAACCCGAGCCCATGAATAATAGAAGCGGTACATATCTGTCAAGTGTAATTATAACACTGAATTATGCTCATCCTCCACTCTGATTCCTGTATACATTAGTTCAACACCAGGACATGCTGGCACTTCAGACCTGGGAGGATTGTACACTGAAAATAGCATGCTCTTATTTTTAGCTTTTTTTTTTAAAACAAGGTCTCATATAGCCAAGCTGGCCTGGAACTCCTGAATGGCCTTGACCTTGAACTTGGTACTCCTTGGCTTCACCTCTCAAATGCTCCATGTGGAGCTCAACCCCAGTATTTCATGCATGCTAAATGAACACTCTACCAACTGAACTATACTCCAACCCATTTTTAATTTTAATAGAAAAAAATCATATCTGGTTCAAAACATTTTATGGTAAAGTTTGATCCCTGGTTTTTCATTTTTTCAAGTTTCTAAAAATTGGAAAGAAATAAAGAGAAATGTTTTAATCTAAAATTCCTCTAGTATTTCTGTATTTAAATGAAATCTTCTCTGCATTTTGATTAAGTAATCTCTCTGATTAAATGCTTGCTAAAATTATAGCACTGAACTGCTTAAAATGTCACCCATCTTTGGAAAGGAAAGTAGAAATTGTCCGATTGGAACTTTAAAAGTATACAAATATTGTTTGCTTATTGTTAAGTGACTTAAAATTCAGAGAAAAAAATAGCAGCCATCATCCTGTATTCCAATATATCTAAATTGCCATTTTGCTATGTACATTCATTTACAGCTTTTCCTTTATAAAATGAGATGATATGATTCATACCATTTTATAACCTACCTTTTCATGTAATATTTTAGAAGCATATTTCCATGTTGATTTAATAACAATCTCTACAACAATCATTTTTAAAGCCAAAGGCAAGAGCCATACCCTAATATCCATGAAGGCATATATAATTTGAAGGAATAAAGCTTTAATTTTTTAAAAAAACAAAACCAGAACACTAATGGCTTTGTAATAGAACCTATAAAATGTAAAGTATTCCTACTGGCATGTTTATCTGGGACCTCCAAAATTGGTCATATTATCTATCCACTGGCCTCCTGCATGGGGCGTATCAGTATCTGGATAACTACACTACTACATCCCCAAGTGGGAGCATGAGTTTAAAATGACAGAGGATGCAATGCGAACAAATCTCTGCTGTTGGGCTTAATTCTTTTAAGAGAGATTCTCACAAACTTCAATGTCTTGAATTGCTGACACTAATTCTCCATCAGGGCATACAATAGGACACTACATCCTATTCCTTACCTGCTTGCTTTGTGTGTGTATGTGCACGTGAATGTATAGGTATGCATGTTCTGTGTGCTCACGTGCATGTGGAAGCCAGAGGTCAATGTTGAGTGTCTTGCTCAGTTGCTTTCCACCTTAGATTTTGAGACGGGGTCATTTGCTGAACCCCGAGCTCACACATTTGGCAAGACTAGCTGTCCAACGAGCCTCTTGTTTACACCCCTTCAGCACTGGGGTTACAGAGGCACACTGCCAGGCAGGTCTGGCTCTTCCAGAAATGCACATCAGGAGGCAGAGGCAGGTGGATCTCTACCTGATCTACATAGTGAGTTCCAGGCCAACCAGGGCTACATAGTAGGACTATATCTCACAAAAAAAAAGAAAAAAAATAGTTTAAATGTTCAACCATCTTTAACCATTGGAGAATGCAAGTTAAAACTACTTGAGATTTCATCTGGCCCCAATCAAAATGGCTAAGATCAAAAAACAAATGATGGCAAGTGCTGGTGTGGATATGAATAAAGAGGAACTCGTTCACGGCTGGTGGGAGTGCACGCTGGTTCAGCCACTGTGAAACTCAGTGGGGAGGTTGCTCTAAAAGATAACAGTGGCTTTACCACATGATCCAGCCACAGTATTCTTGGGCATATACCCAAAGGGTTCTGTATCCTACTATAGAAACACCTGCTCACCCATGTTTATTATTGCTCTGTTCACGAGAACCAGGAAGTGGAAAGAGTCTAGATGCCCATCAGCAGATAAATGGATAGTGAAACGTGGTACATTTGCGCATTAGTATTATTCAGCTGTTAAGAAAACTGAAATTATGAAATTCACATATAAATGGACAAAGCTAAAAACAATCACCATGAGTGATGAAATCCAAACCCATAAGATGTGTGTCACGTGATCTCTCTTTAGATGTGCATGCTTCAGTAGGAATATCGATAGAGGTCAGGAATTAGAAAGGGGCCATAGGATGGGGGGACTTTCAAGGGACAGGAGGTAGAATGTAGTGATATGGGAGGAGAGGGAAAGTGAAACAAGAAGGGTTAAATGGGGGAGGGGGAGAGGGCCAGCTGGTGTGAAGAGTACAGGGAAGGACAATTAACGGTAAAGACTTGTTGGAACAAGTCATATGAAAACCTACTACTGTAGAAGCTTCTGGGAGTGGTTACTTTTCTGTTCCTGTGAAAAAACACTGTGGTCAAGGTAACTTGAATAAGGAAGAGGTTATTGGGCTTACATTTCTAGAAGGTAAGAGTCCATCCTGCAGTGGATAGATGGCAGGAGGCAAACAGGAGAGAGGTGACCAACCACATCTTCAAGCAGGCATGAGAAAGAGAGAGAGAGAGAGAGAGAGAGAGAGAGAGAGAGAGAAGAGAGAAGAGAGAAGAAAGATTGTGGAATGGAGTGGGGACAAGAGTCCCAGTGACACACTTTCCCCGGGAAATCCACACCTCTTGAAGGTTCCATGAACTTCCTCAAACAGTGCCACCAACTCACCATATGTTCGTATACTTAGAGAGCCTATGGGGATGTTTCTCATTAGAACCACTACACTTCCTCAACTACATATATTAAAAGGGTTTAAATGGAGTGACTCTATAATGGGATAACAATATCCTTATTACACACCACAGACTAACAAATAAAAAGCCAGTAAGCTCACACGACCTCAAACATTTCTACCTACTACCATTGCTCTTGTTTACCCTCCAGAATTTGTTGGCAAGACACTGTTTCCGAGGACGCCACAACCTGAGACATAGAACTTGGAGAAATCAAGCTGGTAGTGACTTGGAAGCTTCATCCCTACTGGCTAGCTCTAATAGTGCTTGGAGGTGCTGTCCATGGTACTCTACCGAGAGTAGTAGTCATCAAATTTATTGCCTGCTGCTGCACCACAGCACCAAGCAGGGGGATGATGGAACAGGGAGATGGCTTTGGGGAAGGCCCAGCGATGACGCGCCTGTAGGGCAGTGCTGCTTAGGAGAGAGACCGTCCCGATGACTGCCCTTAGTGAGAGCATTTAGGCTCATACTGAAGCAGAGACTGCTGAGCCTACAACTGTTCCCCCAAAGGAACTGTTCTAGAGAGAAGTCATGCTCCCTTAGTTTGCTAACGCAGGAAAACCATAAATATGGTTGTTTGAACATTATACTTTGGGGAACAAAATATCTATTTATGCAATATATATAGGTAAGCTATATGTTCAACAGTTACCATCAGAAACAAGGCACATTGTGTGATGATTATTTAACAGTATCATTATTTAACATTTTCCCTTCCTGGAGGAATGCTTTATTCAAGTAGCATTTGGTTAGTACAGCCATCTGGACTGTGTGAAGAGTGGTCTGTCAATTCTCAGATGTTGAAATACATGACCTCAAGGTTCTAACTTTCCAACAGATTTAATGGAGCATTTATCCTAGGAAACTTCCAACCCCGAGTTTCTAAGATTTAGTGTTTTGAATTGTTGACCCCTAGATTCCTCTGATACCCAATACTGATAGAAGATAAAGAATATCTTAAAATAATCATAACTAGTGAAGAACTAATATGATAATGTCAATCAGTTTTGTAGCTCTCACGGTGGTCCCAAAACAAAAGCAAGCTTTTTAGAAGCCTTCTGATCACATTCAGAAAGCCTGCTGCGTCTGCCCTCCTACTGAGAGTCTCTGCCCCATCCTGCCTTTCCTTTTCCTCACTGTTCCTAGGACACTGCCACAGACTGTTGTGGTGGATTTGGTCTTGTAGTGGAAAACAAGTCTGCTTTTGGATTGTGAGTCTATAGTATAGAGACTATCTGTCTTGATTTAGTATTTTTTTTTTCGTAGAGAAATCTTATCTACAGTCATTGAAATAATTTTCTGGAAAATAAAAAGAATTGCTACAAAACAAAACCAGGTCAGAAACTCAGACTATGGCACTCAGGAAGCAGGGGTGCCCTTGCCATCTTCCTTCTGAGAGATTTCTACACAGCTCTCACCAGCAGTCCCCTCCCCCCCAAAGCCTTATCCTCTCCTCCTGGATGCTTGTCTGTCTTCTCATGATCACCCATGACCACCCATGGATCAGTCACTTAAGTTACCATCAGTTCACTGACTAGAGTGTTGTCTCTTCCTCATATACTTCAGGTGGGGTCAAGTTAACACTTAGTGTCTTTTCCTGTTCAAGTTCTTCCAGCCACTATTTGGGTTACCTCCTTTGGACCTCAAATCCCATGATTCTTTCAACTTGAACTCTCAAAAGCCAATTAATTTACCTGCTGTCTCTCACATCACTTGGAACCAACTGCATTAAGTACCCATTATGCTCTACAAATGCCTGTATCTTTCTGGTTGGCAGAAAAACTTGAACATGGTCAAGAGGACAGCTTCTCCGATGTCCACCTTTTCCATCCCTGGGGTGTCCTTAAGGCGTCCAGTTTAGCAGTTTCTCTAAAGAAGCTCCTGGATCTCCTTTCATCACAGTCACAGTGTCACTGGAGTCACCATCTAGGACTTGCAGCCATTCTTCCCATTCTCCCCACCTGGACCTTCTCTTACCAATATTGGTGCCCCTGCTTATTCCATCCAGGAGGGCATCAGAAACCCAACTGCCTGTCCTATAACCAGGCATGAAGTCTTGTTTTAAGCGACATATCATTTTTAAATGGTTTTTATCTTTTTTTCCTTTTTAAATCACATAGTTCCATTAATATTCAAGAAGCTATTCTCAGAAGGTGCTTAAATGCATGGAGAAAACTAAAATTAGAAAGGCTTTGCATTTTAAAGGCAGTGATCTGCCTCTGCGTGGCCAGTGGTATCTCCCTATTGCTCCCCTCTCTGCAGATGCCTTTGTTTGCAAAGTTAGGATTTAACCATAATAAAAAGCTTAAAGACTAAGATTCATAAAGAGAAATATTTCTCATACTCAAGAGGTTATCAAGATACAGGAGATTTTAAAGCAACTACGAAACATTGATCTTAAGCTCTAAGCATTGCCTTGAAGAATATCTGAAAAATCTTCAAATAAATTTTCCTGGCCAGTATTCATTTTCAGATGTGTTTAACACCAATTTTTCTGCTGCAAATATGTATGGGTGGCTCCAAACCTGTATACATTCACAGAATGACAATACTAAAAGAAAAAAAAAGATGGTTTTTAAAATTTCCTTCACAATGTAAAATCCAGTTCACTAGAGTTGGGAAAATGTAAGCTGTATACTGAATCATTATTGGATCTGATTGGCTCACAGCCTCAACCTCCTGGTCTACGCAGTGAGGGTGAGATTGGAGGTTAACATACAGTCTCTGAAATCTTTAATTCTTCACATTAGTAGGTTCAGCCTCCCTGGGCTTCTAAACTAAAGTATCAAGAAGTATGGGGGGGCTATGGAGTTAGAACCAACTGAAAAATTACAAGGACAATAGTCTCCATAAGCACACATTTCTGATATCACTTGCAAGCACAGGCAGGCACCCACAGCCATGCCCAGATTCAGCATTTCTCTACAAGGCTCATGGAACTCATAAAAGTCCACTGTGCTCATGGATGTTGTTATTAAAAGGAAAGGATTAAAAGATGAAAACTAGACAAGGAAAGAAGCACAGAGTGTAGAGTCCAGAAGAAGAACCAGATGCTGACCTTTCTGTCAGCTTCTTCCTGTGCAGACAGGAGCATATACATCTCTTTCCTGGGAGACAATATGGGAAAATGCATATGGCGTAGTATCAACCTAGGGAGGTTTTCTGAGCCTCAGTGTTCAGCATTCTTGCAGCCCCCTTGCAAAAGAATGAATGGTAGAGTGCCCACGTGCCTACACAGGTCCCAGCTGCTTGGGTGGAGCTATGTAACCCAAAGCCCATGTCCTATATGTTATAGTAAAATTTAGGTCCTCGCTCAGAAATCTTAGTCCTCTTAATAAAAAAAAATTAAGAAGGGACTCCGAAGCTCACGGACAATTTTTGGAGTTTAAAAGGAAAACCCAAGGGTAACAAGCTATAATCTTGGCAGCTGCCCAGAAGAGGAAGAGGAAGAAGCAGGGAGAAGAGGAGGAGGACAGGGTGAGGGACAACCCATGCCATTTGTAACAAACGACGTGGCAGAAAGAATGGAAGAAGGAAGAATCACTTCATAGAAAAAGAGCAAGAAAGCCCACAGTGTCAGGGATGCATGTTCAGCCTTCCACAAGTATCCAACAGAAGGGAAAGACATAAAAAGAAGAAAAAGGAAACGTTATGCTTTTCTGAATAACTCAAAAAAGTGAGTAGGCTTAATCCATTCACAAGGATGTAGTTCCATAAACAGCCGCTAGGGGGACTTCTGGGAAGGAAAAGTAATTATTTCATTAAGGAATAATTAATCATTCCACCCATCTCTTCGGCATGGCTAAAGGTGGATCAGCCTTCCGGAAAGGTGGCCCTTTGGCCAGGTGGTTGACCAACCCCAACTGAATTAACTATCCTTTTTTTTTTGTATTGTGCACAAATTTCATGCAATGTATTTTTATCTCATTTAGATCCTCTCCCCATGTGCATGCCTTTATTCTCACCGACCCAACTTCATGTATTCTATTATATCTCTATATGTATATGTAAAGGCCTATGGAGTCCAATTTGTGTCCCCAAGTGCTCTTTGGTATGGGTCTATCCACTGGAGCCTAGTTAACCTACCATCACACCATTAAACAAGACTGACTCTCCGCCTCCCAGCCACCATCAGTTGCCATAGCTCCTTGGGTAGGGTTAGGGTTTCTCACTCCCCTTGTCTATGATGGGTTTTGCCTGGCTTGTGCTTGCCCGGGACTTGCATGTGAGTACTTCCCGGCTGTCTGGAAAACTCTGTTTCCTTGTTGTCTACCACCTGTGGCTCTTGCAGTCTTTCTGCCCTCGCCCCCTTTCCACAGTTTGGTACAGATGTCCTATTCAGGGATAAACACTCTGTAGCCCCTTATTCTCCACATTTTGACCCATGGGTTTCTGCACTAGTCACCACCTGCTGCAGAAAGAAGCTTTTCTTTGCCCATTAAACAACCTCCCTCTATCCCCTGCACCTTCACCCTTCCTAGCTCTGATAACTATTATTTTGTCCTATCCTGTAAAAGGGTAAGGTAAAATTCTTTACCACACAGTATTTTCAAAAATCTTAAAACTCTTTCTACTAAGAATAAGCAAAAAAAATTTTTTTCTTAGATACTGTAATAGAAGAAAAATGGGGACACCCAAGTGTTTCTCAAAGCAGAATTCCAGAAGCACTTGCCTCAGAATCCCATGATTTAAAAAAATGCAGACTGAGAGTCCTACTTCACACTGATTGCAACAGATTCAGTGCAGGAGGGATCCAGAAATGTGCATTTTTAGCACACCCTTGCCTTAGAAGTTTCTTATGCAGATCAAAATGGGAGAAAAATAATTATGGTCCCAAGTCCTTTGCTCCTAAAAGTAAAATGAAAAATAACAGGAGCGGTAGCGCAGGGAGAAATCCTGCCTCTGACTCTGCTGCTGGGCATGTGTGTTTAGCAGAAGCGAGTCATCCCTCCACAAACATTAAGTGTTTGGGCCAGGCTGCTCTTCACATTGAGGAACAGTCACTGCAAGCCCATGTAACTAGAGAGTCCTGATTTCAGGCTGAGGGGAAGTCATTACTGACGTACTTTATGCTTAGAGAAGATGCTTGTGGAGTAGAAGGTGTGATTCAAATGTTTGATGACTTTGGAGATGAGTGGTTTTTCCATTTTGGGGATCTCTACAGAAACCGTTGGCTCATTCATTCATTCATTCACAAAATGGAAAGCACCTGGTTCCCGAGGAAAGAGCAGTGACCACAGAAGAAAATTGTCTACCTTGGAGAAATCAAGAGAAGGCACATGCATATTATGTCAGATAGCAATGTCTGTTGTTCATTTTTAAGTCAAGATAAGGAGGGAAAGGCGTTGAGATAGGACTGTGCTATGTGACAGAGAATGTTTAAGGAAGGAATTTTGAATATGGTGACTTGTGAGCTGAGAAATAAAGGACAGGGATGCCCAACAATAAGGTTGGAGCAGCTTCTACTGCCTTGAAGGAGGAAGCGCTGCACGGTGGGGTTTCAAGCCTGACAAGATAAAGGGACGAGCTGAGTACCACCAGCTCTTTCAAGGAATTTGACAAGAAAGTGGAAAAATGAAATGTGATGTAAATAGGGACAAGAGAAGGTTTGGCCGTGATGAAGCCATTAAGAATAGAGAGCTGTCAGCATCTTCAAGTACCATGCGCCAGCAGAAAATAAACCATTGGTGCTGTTAGGTGGGAAGAGGGGATACATGTTAGGATGCTGTCCTTGACCAAGAAGAAGAGTTGGCATCTGTCAAGTAGGCTGAACAACTGAAAACTTCTCTCCCTTTCTCTGATTTCTGTAGTGCTGGGTGCTCAGCCTTCCTGACTCTCCTCCTGACTGTCATATATATCGATAGATAGATAGATAGATAGATAGATAGATAGATAGATAGATAGATAGATAGAAGATAGATAGATAGATAGATAGATAGATAGATAGATAGATAGATAGATAGATAGATATAGCTGTATAGGGGCTGGAGAGATGGCCTAGTGGTTAAGAGCACCGACTGCTCTTGCAGAAGACCAGGGTTCAATCCCCAGCACCCACATAGCGGCTGAGAACCGTTTTTATCTCCAGTTCCAGGGGAATCCGAAACCCTCTTCTGACCTCCGCAGCATTGCACAACACTGGTGCACAAGCCTACATGCACACAGTACATTCATACACATGCAAAAATAAATAAAATTAAATTTAAAAAGATATAGATACACACACACACACACACACACACATACATACATACACACACCACATTCTTCCATGTTTAGGAATGAGGCTGAAACATCTATTGGACCCATGATCACTTTTGTTACGTGAGTTAGGTGAGGTTCTGTATGGAAGCCCTCTTTGGGGTTCAGTTGACAATGGAAGAAGCAAATCACCACAAAGCTGCCCCACCCATGGCCAGGCTGCTCTTCACCATCTGCCCACACCCCAGCAAACCACATCTCCCCAGACCCCCCCCCACAATGCCCTACAAACACTCCCACCCCTATGGTCCTTCCCTTGTCTTTTCCCTTTCCCCATTCTTTGTGGAATGGCCGGCTCATTCTGCTATCCTCCAACTGACACTTTGGTCTAATGTCTGAATATTACTTCACCTGCCAGGAGAACTCAGAGCCCCGAATCTGCCCACTGGACAGCTATGAAGTGTATGGCTTAGCACTTTACATCAGCACTGATTCCTTTGAGGAAGCAGAGTTGGAATGTGCAGACCGAGTGCCGCCTGCTGGATTAGACTAAATGGGGAAGCAGGGGAGGGAGCGAGAGCGACCCATGGCTTTGCTCTACTCCCTTCTAAGGTACTCAGATGTCATGGTCCAGTTTATTCAACAGTACTTCCTGTCAGCTAGATTATTTTAATACCAGTATGCCACCTTGCTCATTTTTCAATATTTCTCTTTGCTTCCTGTGATGAATTAACATCTAAAACTATGGTAAAGCTAGCTGTGTTTCATTGATTTCTCTCAGAATCATATAATTGTTATAGAATGTTGCTATTTGAAAGAACTTTACAGTTATTCTTGGTCAGTGGCTTGGGCCACATTCTGGACACAAAGGCTTGGGAAACTGTATAGTCCTCATGTTGAACACCAGTATGCTAAGGCTGAAAAATTTTCAAGGTAAAGCTTAGACCAGAGCTCACATGTACTGATTCCTGGATCAAGCCCTCTATTAGGATGTTTTCACTTGCAGAAAAACAGTGTGCACCCTCTCATATAAGAAGACTGCTCTTGCAGAGGACTCGGGTTCGATCCCCAGCACCCACATGGCGGCTGAGAACCGTCTGTAACTCCAATTCCAGGAGAACTCCAGTTCCAGGGGAATCTGACACCCTCTTCTGACTTCCAGGGCATTGCACAACATGGGTGCACAAACCTGCAGNGGCTGAGAACCGTCTGTAACTCCAATTCCAGGAGAACTCCAGTTCCAGGGGAATCTGACGCCCTCTTCTGACCTCCGCAGCATTGCACGACACGGGTGCACAGACCTACAAACAGACAATACATTCATACACATAAATAAAGAAATTAAAAAAAAAAAAGAAGTCCTGCAATACAGAACTGCAGGAAGAGCAGAGTTAGACAGTGTCAGCAAGGAAATGCTGCTGCTTCCCAGTCTCTCCTTGGGTTGTCTACCTTGTATGGACAAGATAGTTCCAGCAACATTAGCAGTCACATATTCTGCCCAATGTCAAGTGGCAGGGAAGAGTCTGCCTTTGCTTTCTCTCTCTTATGAGCTAAGAAACTCTCCCAAAAGGCCACCAGAAGACTCCAGTCTTCTTTCATTGGCCAAGAGAGAATAGCATGTCCCTTTCTAGGTGAGATCCTGGCGAGTAGCATGGAGTGATTATGTTTGTCTTAATTAGATGCAGATTCAGCCTCAGTATCTGGGATGGAACGGTAAGACTCTGAAAACCCTTTCATTCTTGCTCACAGAAGGCACAGGATTAACTACTCAGTGGGAGAACACTTTCCACGGTTTCTTCTATTTTTGCTTATCTTCTGACCAGGGGGTTGGGTCAAGGACACCTTTCTTCTTCTTTCTCAATATGGGTATAGCTAACATCCTTGGACAACAGACATAGAGATATTGTCTTCCCACAAGGCAGAGACTAGATTGCTTCCTGACCTATATGATGAATAAAGTATCTCTATCTAAGATAAAAGGTGAGCAGGCTTGCTAGCTGCTCCTTTCAAATATCCAGGTTTTCTGAGTTTAGAGTTGCCCCACTGTGAAGCAAAGTTACTTCATTTGCAGCACCCACTGGGCTGACCCATGGGGTTTGGGGGCAGGGGCAAGAGAAGCCAGTAGGAACATGCCCCCCGTGTTTTGTCTCTGACCCAGGAATCTTCTGCCTGCTTCGTGAATCTGTGGCCAATTAACTCATTAGCTTGCAAGAGAAGTAAAATGCCAGTTTTCAGAACTGCTGGAAGGGCAGTCACTCATGTTTGCTACTTTGTTCTTTCCAAGGAGCCATGCTATATAGATCCAATTATCAAATACTCATTTCTGGAAGTAATATCTTCATTATATAAGGAATTCCTTCTCTACAGACAAGAGCAGAGACACACATTAAGTGGACAGTGTCATTGGCTCTCGTGTCTCCTTACACTGTCTCTTTTTATTCACTCACTGATTCTCTCTATAATTATCTCTCTTAAAATGTCAGTTGCTCTCACCCGGAAGGCCAAGGGCAATCAGCCACAAACTGAAAGTTAGAAGCTTTAAAACACACTGCTGTCTGCCTGGCAGAAGGGATTTCTCAAAGGAGTCCCTTGAAGATATTAGGAAAGCTGGCACTGAATGATGACTGAGATGGAGCCCTTTCCTTCTCAGGAGCCTTGCTGTCCCTTCCTTGATAAGTGTCAGAAAGGAAGTGGAATGGGCTGAGGCTTTGTCAGCTCCTGGAGTGGAAGTTGCTGTGAAAACCCTGGTCTTTGAGTCAGTCTTCCTGCATCCTCATGGGAGTAAGAGGCTCTGGGCAATGACCAGGTTCTGACAATTGTTTCCTTCTGTAGGTAAAGCAAAATATTGCTCTTAAGAGGTCAGGGGTCATAGACTGGCACAACTCTCAGTCCTCATCAGAGAAGCTTCTGTGGGCAGTGGTTAATACAGAAACTCATAAGCAATCAAAGTGTAGAGAGTCCATATGAAGTCTTCAGCCACAAACAAGACGTCTGTACTATACATCTTTCCCCTAAGGCTCAGGAACATCATGGAAGAATGGGTAGAAAGATTATAAGTGCCGGAGGTCAGGGGGGACAGGAGTGGAATGTCTACTGGACATGACAGGACCGCTGGGCTCATGAACTCACAGAAGCTGTGGTTGCCTGCACAAGACCTGCACAAGATCAAGCCAGTCAACCTTCCTGCATGGATGACTCTCAGGAGCCACTGACTGTTGATGGCTGCTTGGGACAGAGGCAGTTTTCTTTAGGAGTGTGGGCCCTGGTGGGTGGCCATGATGGACTGGATGGCCCCATCCTCAGGAACATGTGGACAGCACAAAGCACACTCAGTGATTCGTATTTTAAAAACGACGGGAAGTACTGGGGGGAGTGAGAGCTGCGCGTGCTCAACTGCATTCTGTACACTATGAAGTTAATAAAGCATAAATTAAAAGGTAGGCTTATTTTGGAGGGAAGGAGACAAAGGTCAAGGGAACAGACAGGGACTTGTGGTGACAGCACAAGAAAAAACTGGAGATTTTCTAGTGACTCCTGGTACTCAGAATTTCTCTAAATGATGACAGCTTAAACACATGGACAGCAATTCATCACAGCAACAGGACAGTAGCAGAGGAAATTAGACCAGCATTTATCCCTTCAAGTCAAACCTCAGGGTTAAACTCAATTTATCCCTAAATTCTATTTCCCTGATGGCAGCTGATGTCTTTAAAGTGAAACAATCTCTCCTGCTTAGCCCAGTAGCTCTGGTTCTCTTGCTGTTCTGACAACTTACATTTAAAAATGCATCTGTGAGCGTGCACCCTGACCGGAACAGAACAGATCTAATCTTAAGCCACGGCTACTTTTCCCTATCCACTATAACCGACCTACTGAGAAGGATCAGTGAGTCTGTGGTCACATGATGATCTACCTGCGTTCTGATCCTACTGCCATGGCAACGGAGATGGAGGTCACTGACCTGCAAGTTAAGTCCTGTCACAACGATCCTGTAGGCAGGGATTCCTAATTTGGATAAGATACTTTACTGGACTGTGTGTGTGGAATCACTGCAGGTGTTAAAATTGAAGTTCTTTTTCTAATGATATGAAGGACCAAAATTCCTTGGTACAATTAGGTTGATTAAATTGAGCTCTGTGTCTAATATCCCTGTAGCTCAATAAAGTTAATGCCATTTTCCAAGGGCCCGACACAGAGTCAGGGAACAGGGAAGACCCTGAGAATCTAGCCCACTGTGGTTTTTAAATTACAAGTTTGATTGCCTGAGACACTGTCTCAAAATGGTACCAGCCCAAAGAAACTGAATTTTCCATTAGCCCTGGAAAAAAAATGACAGATATTTAATTAAACTGCTTAGAGATTAGGCAGGAGGCTTTCTGATGGATATATATGGAATATCTCTATAAGCAAAGCCAGAAAATTCACTGATGTTCCTCATCTTTAATGCTAAAAAGAATTCACTGAGGGAACTCCAGACTTTGTGCTGCTTCAGCAGAAAGCTACCCTTCCTGCCAGTCCTGAGAAAAATATACATTTTCAAAAATGTGTTTATAAAGCACTGGGTGGCTGCTGAGGAACTTCATACAAAACTTAAAATGTGAAATAAAAAAGCTGCTTATAACTAAAGTTGACAAAGCAACCACTGAATCCATTCACCTATTGTTGGTGGGTGATTTATTGCAGATCAGGCTGACAGAGGAGATCTCTAAAAACAAGAATGATTTGTGGGCAATGCTGGAAGAGAGGTGGTGAACAGCTCCAGCATCCCAGATGGGGACTAGCTAAGGCTTGCAGCAGGATGTAGAGAGAGGTTGTGCTGCAAGGATGCTGCCCAATCTTTGGGACAGCCACAAAGGCTCCAAATAAAAGATGCTGGTCACTACCATTACCTGCAAAATTTGTAAATCCCGGGCTGGAGAGATGGCCTAGCGGTTAGGAGCACCGACTGCTCGATCCCCAGCACCCACATGGAGGCTGAGAACCATCTTTAACTCCAGTTCCAGGGGAATCCATCGCCCTCTTCTGACCTCCAAGGCATTGCATGATATGGGTGCACAAACCTACATGCAGACAATACATTCATATACATACAAAAATAAATGAATTTTTTTAAAGTATTAAAAAATTTGTAAGTCCCTAACATTCAATAAGCACTATGAAGATTAATGTGGTAATTTTGTAATGTCTCCTAAATCACTAGCTCTCAATTCTAGCTACCTAGTAGCACGTCCTGGGGAGCTTTGGGGAATACCAATGTCTACTCCAGGCACTGGACTGGAATGTCTCAAAAGCACTCCCAGGTGGCCACACATAATTATCTAGGAGCTACTGGGGAGGCCAATTGCAGTTGAAATCTCAAAGTATCCAGCTCTGAAATCTGGTAGACCTGAGTTCAGATCCTGCTTCCAAAACTCACTAAATCTAAATACTCAGAGGTGCATTTTACCCCCATTGCACCAGGCTTCAGTCTTCTTATCTGGAGTCAACGGTAACTTCCTGAAAGTCGAATAATAATAATGAGATTAAATAAACGCATACCTGGTATGCTTTTCCCCCAAAAGAATGTAATTTCCTTCCTGTTAACTAGTAAGGATAACGGACTGGACCTTGGCAGCAGTGGCTGGTTTGGGTGATCTCTCCCCCTGCACTCTCTTTGTTTTCCCTCTACACTTCATGACTATTCCGAGTCTGGGAGAAATATATTCATGTGTCTTTCACATTTTGTGTTCCTCCAGCGGCCACAGAAGTGTCCTTTTCATTTGATGTTGGAAACGGCCCAGTGGAGATCGTGGTGAGGTCACCTTCCCCTCTCAACGATGACCAGTGGCATCGGGTCACTGCAGAGAGGAACGTCAAGCAGGCCAGTCTCCAGGTGGATCGCCTGCCCCAGCAGATCCGCAAGGCCCCCACTGAAGGTCACACCCGCCTGGAACTCTACAGCCAGCTGTTTGTTGGTGAGTGATAGACAGTCATGACTTCCCTCTCTTGGTTTTAAGAACGTTCACAGGGTAAAAAAAAAAAAAAAGGTAATTAAAACAATAGCCCAGAAAGGGAATACAGGTCCTTACAAAAGTATCTAAGTCTCTTTTCTCTAAGACAGACATAAAGACATGAGGAGGAGACTTGGGAGGCCCAGGTCTGGCCCCAAGTCCCCTCCCTAGACTCATCATGGTTCTCAACTACAAAATCAGGATAGGTGGGAACATCTCTCTGAGAATCGCTCAGCTCACTTCTGCAACTTCAGGTTTATGGCTTTAAAACTCTATAAACTCATTTATCATTCAGGGAAATTATAAATATGAAGGGATTGAAGGAGGGAGAATGAATGGGAAAGAAAGGAGGAGAGGGAGGGAGGGGTGAAGGAGGGACGAAGGAAGAAGATGGAAGGCTCGATAAGCTCAAGTTTCCTGGAAATGATAAACAGAGAAAGAAAGGAGGGAAGGGAAGAAGAGAAAAAGGAAATGAGCCACGTGCAGATTACCTGGAACAATGACTAAGGGCTCATTTATTTTTTATTTTTATTATTCCAAAATATGCATATATATACACTGCACACATAAGTCAAAATTACAAATTCTGAAAATAAACTATAGGTTGATTCCTAAACATTCTTTTATCTGTCTACTCCCAATGACAGACAAAAGAGAAAGCAGAGTTCCCCTGGGCAGTGTCTCTCTATGTGGGAAAGATGTCGAAACTAAGGAAACATCTAGCAAAGGAGAAAATTAACCCTTGAAAAGATTGAATCCAGCCCCACAATCTAGTCTTTTTCATCAACACATTGTTTTTTTAAAAATTGAGAATCTGGGGGGCTGGAGAGATGGCCTAGCTGTTGAGAGCGCCGACCGCTCTTGCAGAGGACCTGGGTTCGATCCCCAGCACCCACATGGCGGCTGAGAACCGTCTGTAACTCCAATTCCAGGAGAACTCCAGCTCCAGGGGAATCCGACACCCACTTCTGACGGGTGCACAGACTTGCATGCAGACAGTACATTCGTACACATACAGAAATAAATAAAAATTAATAAAAAAAAATTTTTTTTAATTGAGAATCTGTGGGTTTTTGGGGGGGTTGGGGGAGAAGGAGGGAGGGCCTTTTTGAGACAAGGTTTTCCTGCAGCCCCAGCTGTCCTGGAACTTGCTATGTAGACCAGGCTGGCCTTGATCACATGGAGATCCTCCTGCCTCTGCCTCTTGCAGTCTTTAGTGCTGGGACTAAAGGTGTGTGCCACCACACCTGGCTTACATGTGTTCTTTCCTTAAACAACCTTATCCACTTAGTGGTGCAAGTATGCTCATGTGTGCAGGGCCATCTGCTGCAGAATGGGCAGCCTTCCTCTCCATCTTCCAGCAACCATCACCAATTGCCAGTAGCTCCTCAGCTGAGGAGCCTTTCTGACTCACTGTCTCATCTGTTCTGGGATTGATTTTTCCTGCCTTGATCGTGTGCTGGTCTTGTACATGCAGTGACATCTGCTGTGAGTTCATGTGTGCAACTGCCCTGTCACATCCAGAAAATACAGTTTTCTGTGGCTACCTACGACCTCTGCCTCTTGTAGTCTTTCCAGTCCTTCTTCCTCAGTGATCCATGAGACAGTATCTTTGCTTTTAACATTCTCTAGATTAACCTAAAATTACTTCAAAGCAATGTCTATTGTCATGGCTACCTGAATGTCTAATTTTTTTATCTAACACTATTAATATTTTAGGAAATTGACAACTTTTCCTCAATCAGATACAAAGAGTAGATTTGAAGGACTTGGAGAATGTTTGCCACCTTATCCTGGGAATTCACTTATCAATTCTGTCACCTGTCTCAATTTTCCACCAAGAAAACTGGTGTGACCTGGTTTCTGGTGCATTCGTGACACCTGCCACCTGGCTGTAGGGCCTCAGCAAGGGGTAGCTGAGGTTCAGGAAAGTCAAGAGTTTCTACAGTGCCTCTCACAGCTGTGTTTGGATACTTGAGAAACATATGAAAGCTATAAAAACATGTATAAATTATAGTATAGTCCTTTCATGTGTTTAGGCAGACTACAGAACCAAGGTGATAGGCAGCCTTGTCCACAAGCACATGAGTTCCACTACCACCTTCCCCAGCTCTACCACTCCTGTACATATACCCTGAGGGCCCTAAATAAAGTACCTCATGACTCATCTCTATGTATTGCAACATTGTTCACAATAGCCAAGTTATGGAATGACCCTATGCAAACATCAACAGATGAATGGATTAAGCATGTGGTATATAATTACAATGGAGTTTTGTTCAGCCATAAAAAAGAATAAAATTATATCAATTTCAGGAAAGTGGATGCAATTGGAGACATCATAGAGCATAATCAAAATATATCAGACTCAGAAAGACAAAGATCACATATTTTGTCTCATCTTTGGATTCCATATTTTATAAAATTATTTTCCTAGATATGACATAAAAGTGAAAAAAATAAGTCTGTCTAGGGAAGCAATAAGAATTGTGGGAGCAAAAGTGGGAGAGGAACAGAAGGCAGAGGTGATTATGGTTAAAATACCTGACATGCTTTATGAAACCTATCACTACATATAGTGAATATATACCAGTTTTTAAAAGACCCTAAACTCGGGCTGGAGAGATAGCCTAGCGGTTAAGAGCACCGACTGCTCTTGCAGAAGACCCGGGTTCGATCCCCAGCACCCACATGGCAGCTGAGAACTGTCTGAAACTCCAATTCCAGGAGAACTCCAGTTCCAGGGGAATCCGACGCCCTCTTCTGACCTCTGCGGCATTGCACGACACGGGTGCACAGACCTCCATGCAGACAATACATTCATACACATAAATAAATAAATAAAATAAAATAAATTTTAAAAAAAGAACAGGAAGTGTTCTTTAAAAAAAATAAAATAAAATAAAAGACCCTAAACTCAATGAGAATTCAGCTCTTTCCAAGTGACGTATCACCTAATTACACATTGTCCTTTATATTAGCTAAATATCAAGTCCATTGATTGCTGTGGAGCATGGTGAACAAATTCCACATAGCATGCCCCAATTACCTGATACAGGGTCACTCCTAAATGGTGCTAATCCCAAGCACAAAGGCCATAGTCTGTTGGTAGAGGTCCAACTCCAGCTTTATCCCCTTCTTCCCACTCATAAAAGTTGCCTAGAAGCATTCTGGAAGCCTGATAAGGTTGAAAGAATAAAAAGGGATAGGAGTGTTTACTATGAATGAATGTTGATTCTATGACCTAAGAATAATTTATCAGAAGAGAAAAGGAGCTGAAGTCTGAATTCTCCAGAATGATGAAATTCAAGGGGGCAGGTAGAATAAGAATGTCTCAGGAAGAAGGAAAATGCAGAAAGTTATTTAAGGAAAATCAGAAGAAGGTAATCCAACCAGAGGAGAAAGTTTTTTATGAAGAAGGCAATATTGCATAATATCAAAGGGCCATAAAATTTTTAAAGCTGTAAAAGTGTTCTTTGTATCTAACAATGGTGAAATCATTGGTGCTGTTAAAATGAGAAGTGCACCTAAAGAATGGACTATTGTGATGGGGTAGCAATTTATTGTCACTTCCTAACAAAGGCCAAGCCCCCCACTCTAGTTTGTAATTTCTTGTTCCTGTAGAAGTGGGCATGAAGCCCATCTCCAAGGGACAAGCTAGTTGAGCCAGTCTGGAGAATATTGTTCTGTGGCAGACATCTACCCCAGGGTAAGTGGAAAGGAGCATTGTTTCCAGAAAAGGTCAAGTTTATCAGCGATGAAATTCTGAAGTCAGTCATCCTAAAACTGTTCCATCTGCATGTGGACAAGGGAAGTATTGGTCTTACTTCAGCTCTGATAAAAAGCATTTTTTGACCAAATAATTCTACCTTCCCTCTCTTTTCTCACCTGACTAGTCAAAGAGTTAGATAATTTATCCCCCAAATTTCTTCCAACTTTATACATTTATGATCATGTACTAGTAGTAGGTGAACGTGGCCTAGGTGTTGTAGACCAGTGATAACTAGTCTGCTACTTATTTTTTGAATGGGAATACAGTTCCCATTTCTCTGGCCTCAGTGAGGTATTCCATGGAAATAACTCAGCAGAGTACTTGGCAGACAGTCAATGCAAATTCAACGTGAACTATTTTTCTCCGTATTCTTTACTTTTTAGTGCTTTGTTTCCTCCTTCCTTCTTGCTTGTAAAGGAAACTCCGGCTAGCTCAGTTTCTTCCTTCTCAAAACACCAACCTGAAATGTGGTCATGTCACTGTGACAGCCCTCACGGAACACTCTGATGCAAAGATCTCCCATAAGTACTTCCTTTACACCTGCTACAGGGGTCACAAAGCAGCCAACGGGGGTCCCCAGTCAGCCGACAATCCATCAGAAAACCTCACTCCAGTGCCACTGTGTGTAGTGAGTTACACGTGGCAGAGTTGCCCAGAAGCAACTCCACGGTCCGACAGAAGGAAGAGCTTTGAAGCAGTTCGAAGGGCATTGTTGTCTTTGCACACAAAGGGTGGACTCCCCAAAGAGCCAGCCTCCCTCTGCCTGTGTCAGCAAGGCCAGGCTCACATCAGCTTTTTCAAAGTAACCAAAGAAAGAAGAAACAGAGAACTCATTGTTCTCAATGTACAGCTAAATACAACTAGAAGCTGTCATCTCAAATGGCTAACACTGGTCATTTAGAAATAATAAGAATCCAGACAGGATTCTAGTGAAGAAGTAACAAAAATAAATAAGATAGAAGTGACACAGAAGGAAAGGAAAAGCACAAGAAGGAAAAACACAGTTGCTGTATTTTCCTGAATAGTGTAAGAACCCCTCTCCCCCATTTTCGACCCCAAATGAGGAACTAGAATGCGCTAATAACCCTGAGTGGCCTGGAAAATGTGTACATACCACATGGTGACCAGAGCCTCATCCAGGCCAGGTGCTCAGACCTCAGTCCTCCACATCAGCCATGCACTAGAGTTTTCTTAGGGGGACAGAGAAGAGCAAGCATGCTCCTGCTATGGGCCTGAGGGAGAGCAGGCCAGTCTCAGCACAAGTGCTGTAGCACAGCAGTATACCAGGGAGTCTGAAGTCTGGACAGCTGCGGCCCCAGCGGCAGCCCAGGAGAATGGAGCTGTGAGCTGAGCCGCAGATGATGGCCTTGTTGGCAAGTACACGTCACCAAAGGAAGCCAAGCGCCTTCTGAGGACCCAAGCTGGGGCAGAGTAGGCTTACAGCCAACAAGACATGGGCCAAAGCATGTGACTCATCTTAGCAGTGGCTTAAGCCAGAGGTCAGAGATCTGCATGCTGCTTCAGTGCGCTTGCTTCAGGAAGACATCAGCTCCTCAGAGGCTCCTAGAGAGGAAGGCTAGGGCTGCTTAACTAATGGCCAATATCCAGGCTCAAGACACTTGGTTCTGACTGCCTCTGAAGTGTGTAAAGAGGTTAAATGGAATTATCTCTGTGAAAGATGTAGGCCAAAGAAGCTGAGACATCCTTCTCAAGTCTTCAAGTCCTTTTGTGTTGCATGAGAGGCCAAGCTGGAGACTCAGAGGAAGAACCACTGGTCTTCAGGACAGTTCTCAAGGATGCTGCCTCTTGGGACAGTTTGTTAATCTGATGACCTCTCTCACCAGAATGAGAGGTAGGTTCATTAAATAGATTTAATGAACCACTGAATACTGGATTCCAAGGAAAGCTCTCTGAGCTAAATCTGGCCGGCAGGCCCATCGAACAGCTTCCCCCAGCTCCATAAAACGGCTTGTTTGGTCAGCTGCTCCTCAAAAATCTGCATTCCAAATTCATGGATGGGTAACTTCAGCACCATCTGAAATGCTGAGATATTGAGCGAATAAAGAGAAGGTCAACATTTATCTACAAGAAAGAAATTTAGAGTTCTAATCATGAGGTGCACCCAAGCTTGTAGGAGAACAACAAGGCCATTTCCCAGACCTAAAAAAGTTTAGAGTAAAACAAAATAATTCACCCCAGTTGCAAGAATTATAACAGACTATGTGCTCTTGCTCCCATTTTCTGTAAGCCTGACTCAGTAGCAACAACATGAACGTGGGCTGAAAGGTCCTGGGTGACAGTCCAAGGCCGAGAGCTCTTCATGTTTTACCTTTTTTAAGCCATGCTGGAACTCTACAAAGTAGAAGCTCTGCCTTCTTTCTGTTTTATTTACACAGGGAAGAATCCTAAGCTGGAGATTAGTTACCTCACCCAAGTTCACACACCAAGTGAGGGACAAGAAGAGATTTGATTCCAGATAGTCTGACCCTAGAGATTCAGCCCTTATCCATTCATCTTGTCAAAGAAAAAATTGCACTTGGCAAAGATGAACAAGCAAGCAGAACTCTCCAGAAGGCCACTGCAACAGGAAAGAAAAAGCAATACTCAGCTCAACTCTACTCCAATCAGAGCAGGAGAGAGATTTTTGTTTAGATTGGGTTTTGTTTTTCATCATGTTTAAAGAAACATAAATACACATGTGACACTCCATTAAAAGTTGGTGTTAGAGAGCTTATATGTTGGCTTTGTCAACTGGCTTTACTTAAATACACTAAACCAAATAAAAGAATGAGACTAATGAACTTCTTCCTGTCTTCATGAGCAGAGGTAATTTTACAACTTGGAGCAAAGCATCCTGAGGGAGTCAGGGCTCTGACCTGCCACGGAGATGAGGGGGTGGGAGGCTACCTCCTCTGATGTTACATTCCAAAGAATGACTCTCAGGTCCCTGAAGAAGACATCCTTAGGTTGCAAAACTTTTCCTCTAAAGGCTCTTTGAAAGATTTACCTCTCAAAGCCATAGGAAAAGACTGAATTGACAATTATTTTACAAGTTTTCTAAAATATTCTTAAAACAGACATTAGGGAATCTAGAGTCAGGAAGGAGACAGGCTTGAGTCAAGCTGAAGGGAACTCTAAGGCTGGCTAATCAATCTATTAGAGTCCCACATGTGGGATAAAACTGCAGCCCAGGGGACATTTGGTAACGTGTAGTGATACTTAGTGCTCTCTTCAGCTATGGATGACACAAAATGTTTCCCACAATGCACAGAAAAATCCATTGAAACCCGAATTGTACACCTCCGATGGCAGCAGTGTCTCTGCAGAGCTCTTTCTTGGTTATACAGTCTGTAATAAGAGCTTGGGGCTGACAAAGACTGGATGGCAAGCTGAACATGCAGCAGCCTAGACATATATTTTGTGGACTGAAAAGTCACAATGGGAAAAGACCAAGGCAAGCAGAGGACAGACAGAGGACTTGCAGGAAACAGTAATCCAAAATACTCTTCTTTCTCTTCTCTTGATAGAAGATGAGACTCCCCACTTGAGGGTCTCTATGATATAGAAATATGCTCTTCTTCCTGTCTTCTCTATTCCTTCTTCCTTCCTCTCCTTCAGCTTTCCTTCCTTCCTTCTGTGAGCTCACATCTTCAAATTGAACCTTGCACATGACTGATCAACTGATTAGAACTTCAGTGACTGTGGAGAGTTTGGAATGGTTCAGGTCCAGAGCCTAATTACAGTTTATCTTGGGGTGTTTTTACCCCCCCCAAAAAATAGCCACTCCTTGCCCACCTCTGTTTCTGACATAGCATCTTGTGACTAACAGATGAAAACCTTTCGGAGTGCATTAACTTAGCAGACCACCATCTTCCTCCAACTCAAGGCCTAAGAAGACAATATCCAAGGCCTATAGGAGAATTCTCCCCATTTTGCTATATCCGCTCTCTGATGTCTCCACAAATATGTCTCAAAAAGACAAAAAAAAAAAAAGAAAAGAAAAGTGTCCTCAGTTATGGCTTTCTTTGTCCTCTTACTATGAAAACTGCATGAAACTGTTACCACATTGGAACATGGAATGTAAGGTAACCTTAATTTGTGCTCCTAAGCCATGACCACTCATATTTGGCTCCAAAATAAACCACCCCTTTTTCCCTTGGAGGTGAGAGTTGTGCTTTCGTGTCTACACTCCCTTCTTTCCTTCCTTCGTTCGTTCCTTCTTTGCCTTCTTGTCTCTTATCCATTAAAGCCTTTGCAAAGGTTGCCTAAACCAAGGTGGGTCTCATGGTAGATTTCGCATCTGGATCACATTCCTCTGCTCTTCTGTCCTTCTGGACAGCATCCAGCATGCCTTCCTGAAATGCATGCTTCTTGTGGGTTCTTCAGTCTGCCACTTCTGCTTTTCCCACCTCATTAGACACCGCTTTAGTCTCTTCCTCACTGACAAGTAAATCTGAGGCTTCTTCCTTTCCCAGTACATACAATATCCTGTATGGTCCTGTCTCATCTGAAGCCTGATGACTCTCAATACTATTTATAAACTTTGACTTAAACTTAAATCTTTGGGTCTTTTTCTCAGGAACTTCAGACCCACTTAACCAGCTATCTAGTTGGCATTTCAATGTAGAGTTGTAGCCAGATGTGATGGCACACATTTTTAATCCCAGCACTCAGGAGGCAGAGACAGGTAGAACTCTGTGAGTTTGAGGGCAGCCTGGTCTATATACTGAGTTTCAGACCAACCAGGGCTACCTAGCAAGATAGGTCTCAAAAAAAAAAAAAAACAAGCAAGCAAAACACCAATAAACATCAATGTAGATTCTAATGAGCATCTCAGAATGAATGACAGGAAGTAATTCTTTGTCTACACCAAACCTCCACCAGCCCTCTCCTCAGTAAGTAGCAGCACCATGCATCCCTTCGTTCCCTTCTTTACTTTCTCCTTCCCTTATCATTCACCATCTGATAGAATCTCTTGTGAGTGTTCTAGACTGCCACCACTGAACGTTGGTTGGACAATTGCAATAAATGTCTGACTGGTCTCCACAGTCCTGACTCTTTGAGCATGCTTGCTATAAAGCTTGTTTCTAATGATAGTGTTTGTGTTTCCTGTTCTTTCTACCTGAAACACTCAGCAGACAAGACCTGGCTGAGTTCTTCTTGTCATTCTTCTGTTACTTCTTTATGGAGACTTTACCTGACCACACCCTCTAAAGCAGCCAATCATCTGCCATTTCCAGTTCTCCTTAGAGCTTATAACACATTCATGTATGTTTGTGTCCTACTGCCAGATGGTAAGACATATAACACAGAGACTGAGCATGATGGAGTCTTACAAGCCACTGAGCAACCGCATGAATGAACACATAAATTATATGATTTTACTCCTTCTGTAAGTTAATATTCATATTCCAAAGTAGGTCATTCCATTTTCAAAGCAAGAAAATAGTTTCCATGTAACCATATTCCAGAATTTTCTTGTTAAAATTACAAGATATTTGTCTTCTTTGGAAATGCCATTTCCACTGAGTATCACAGACTGAAACCAAGCATGACCGAAGGCAAAATAAATAAATAAATGAAGTTTCAGAGAAAGTCAAAGTATTATTCAAGACACTATTTCAGATCAGCCTAGACCTTGGGGTTTTCAATCTCCTTGATATCAAATTGAGGTCTTGTGTGTTTGGCATTCGCTGGGAAATTGGCTGGGAACCCTGATGCAAAGTTTCTGCCCCAGTCATGAATAACTTGTAGAGGTCAGAAATGATGTCTTGATTGGAAACTATTACTATTAGCAAAAGAAGGCAACATGATTTGTTAAAGAGAAGCTGTGCAATCAATAAACACTGTGCCAAGCAAACATGCAAATAGATTGCACACCTTTGCGAATAGAGTGCCTGCTCTTCCGTAGTTGTTTGCCACAAGGATTGACAGCATTCTTTCTCATTCCTTAGCCAGACCAAACTGCCAGACTGCAGCCCTATTAACTGCCTTCTTCTCCACAGAAGTAGCCCAGCGCCAGTCGCTCCAGCCAACACTGGGCTGTTTACACTAACAGTTCCCAGGTGTTTCCTTCCCTTTGCTCTTTAGCTCATTAGCTTTTGCAATTCCAGCTGTCTGTTTGACAGTGTGTTTTAATAAATGATACAAATTATGATGAGCACAAGTCTTATTCCTTCCCACCATCATCAAATTGACAGTTTTCTTTGAATCTCTCCCAAGCATCAACTACAAGACTGTTTCCACAAGTGCTGAGCTATTTATTTCTAAAGCAAAAGTTGTGTGAACAGAAACTGTTATAGAAATACTTCAAACCTACTGTACTGGGAGTTGCCATAGGGTCCACCTTCTGTCTAAAGGTGCCTTCATGCAACTAGAGCAAGAGCCTTAGGAGCTCTGGTCTCCTGTCCAGTTTTCTCATAGCAATTAGAATAGTCCTATCTACAGATAGTCTATTAATAGAGACCAACTTCATAATCAATAGAGAAAACAAAACTTGCATCAAGTTTATCAAATAATTTATGATACCAAATTGAACAATTTTATACCAATAATGGCTCAACAAAACTATATTATGATAACCATCATGTAGAAATGTGTTTTTTAATTGTACCACTAACAGATATTAAAAGGTTGCATGTGCACAGCTCCCAGTTCCTCCTCCAGGACACTGATAAAAAGAGAGAGAAGATACCTTCTCATTGGTTCTAACGTCGAGTAAACAGGATACCTTCCTGACTTGGACTCCCCTCCCTCCTGGCTCCTGGGATGAGCCTCGTGTTCAGGGTCCCTGTTACAAAGGCTGTGAGGTCTGTCCCCATTTCACTTCCTGTCATCACATCCTGACGGTGTTCTTCATTGGCTTTAATTTCACTTTATTATTTTTCCTTTTGTTTTTAACCATTCTCAGTTTCCTTCTCTTACCATTTCTGGTGCCCATGTCAGAGTACTTCATGCATAGCTCTCCATTACTACTATCTATACACTTCTCATAACTCATGAATGCTCCTTAAAGTCGATATTGCCTGAGGTGTGTCATACTTCATATGCTGGCTGTACTACATATCCCACTGTTCCAACCTTTTGGCAATCTATTTGTGTAGTTCTATGAATACTATGGGCATTATATTCTAGTATGTGTGTAATTGGGATGTTCACAACTGTCTATAACTGTAGGTTCAGGGTAATCCTCTTCTGGGCTCTGTGAGCACTTGAACATACATACTCAGACACACACAGCTGGGATTTAAATCCAGATCTTCTGCAAGAGCAGCCAGTCCTTTTAACCATTGTGCCATCCCTCCCACCTTACATATTTTTTTAAAAATCACTATTTCAGTCAGATATGATGTACATCTTTAATCTCAGCACTCAAAAGACAGAGGCAGGAGGATCTCTATAACTGTCACCCTGTTCTACATTGTGAGTTCTGAGACTGCTAGGGCTACAGAGAGATACTATCTTAAAACAAAAAAGAACAATAAATAAGAGCTGGAGAGATGGCTCAGTGGTTAAAAGCACTTGCTGCCCTTGTAGATGAACCAGATTTGAATCCCAGCACCCACGTGCTGGCTAACAACCATCCATAACTCCAGTTTCAGGGGACCCAATGCTTTCTTCTGACCACTACAGGCACTGTTCTGCATGGGTGCACTTATCCACATGCAGGCATAACACTCATAAACATAAAATAAAATTTTAAAAAACAATAAATGAAAAATAGATATCAGTATTCCAATCTCTCTTCTTGCTTCCTCTCACTTATCTCCCTTTATGAGTGTTATGCCTTTAAACTTAGTCTATCCCCAGTACTGAAGAAAAGGAAAATCAAAGACCATAAGGCTTACAAATGTCTTCACTGCTTTCATATTTAAGTCAATACCTCAAAGATATTAGTTGACTCTCTTGTACTCAGTACAATAGCTCATACTGTACTGAGAAGTTTGACATAGACCACATTCATAGTCTAGGGGTTTTTTTGGGGGGGGTGTTCTTGTTTGTCCCTGAAAACTTTCAGAAACTTCTTTTTTTCCTTCAAGTTCCTTAAGGTCATTGGACTGCAGGTGCATGACTCTGTTAGAGCCATGGACACTCCAGCTATCTGGGGAATTGTACATCTCTCTATATATCTCTTCCCAGAATAACATTTTATGTGAATAAAATGAAATAGATCAAATATAACTAAAATAAAATCATCAAAATATTGAAAATATCAAATTGATGATATAGTAGTAATAGATTAGTATTAGTGATTTAAATAACAATAACTAATGTTGCTGGCTCTGATGCTTTTCCCAGATGCTCAGAAAGCTGAGGCAGGAGGATCACAAATTCAAGGCCTACCTGGCTTCTAGAGTGAGTTCAAGGACATGTTGGGAAACTTGTCCTTGGGACATGTTCTCCAAGTCAAAAGTCAAAAGAGGGCTGGGGTTATAGCTCAGTGGTAGAACACTTGCTTAGTATGGATAAAGCCCTGAAGTCATCCCCAGAGTCCCAAAAAAATCCCACTGCTAATTCTAACTCTTCCTTAGTTTCAAGCTAGTCATGATCATAAGTGATTTTTTTTTAAATCTACATCTGTGATGCAATATGAGAATACTTTTTCTTTGTATTAGCAACAGGATCACAAGTGCTATAATACTACTAAGGTTTATCCTTCATTCCTAATCAAAGGAAATATTAAATTTCTTTGATAGGCTAGTGAAAGTAAAGACTTGAAATTGTCTTGTCCAGTCTCAGAAATGTAGAGTCTCAGATGCGAATCACAGAGGTGGTAATGTTCTAGGTTCAGAACAGCTACAGGTGTGGGCATGGCTGTTATTGTTTTCTTGTTTACCCTGTGTAGGACATTAGGAACCCCTTCAAGCTAAAATCTCATGTTCTTTAGTCTGGACATTTGGGGATTCTTATTTCTCCCAACAGTCCAGCCTGTGTCCGCTCTTCTCCCTTCCAGATTGACGGCCATGCAGGGGCTGACTCCCTCTCCTGTGGGCCTTGACTTTTCCTTCATTGTCTTCATCTCTTTGTTCTTCCTTCTTACCTTCATGGTGAGTTTTTTGTTTTGTTTTTGAGAATTTCGTACCTGAGTATTGAACTACATCCATTTCAGCCCTCCTTCCCTCTCCTCTAACTTGTCCCAACTTATCCCATGTTCCCCCTTAATTTTGTGATCTCTTCTTTAATTATTATTGTTGTTATTATTATATGTGTGCATATATGTATAATTGTAATGATAATTATATATATATATATATATATACACACACACACACACACACAAGCACACGCAATGCTGGGTCCATTTAATGTTTTTTTGTGTGTGTGTACACATGCTTAGGGCTGACTTCTTGGCAGTAGATAACCTGTCAGGGAGTTTATCCATAAAGAAAATTGATTCTCCCTCCCTCAGCCACCATTGATTTTCCAGAGCTCTTCATCTACAGCCTATGAGACTTCCCCCATCGACGTTTTTGCCATTGTACAGAAGTTTTTGACTTTATATTCCAACCCACTAAAAAGTTCCTTAGTTCTGTCTTAATTTTACTCTTTAACTCCTCCAAAGAAATTGTTATTTCAGTAGTTACACTTCTCATTTCAATATTTCCAGCTGGTTCTCATCACATCATAACTCTGCCACGTTCCTGTGACTCCTGGATTCCCATCCAGGTGCTGTGCTTCATCAACCTCATAACTTTGATGTCTGTCTATGAACATTCTGTTCGGTTTCTCTCATCATTTTTGCCTCTGTAAATACAGATGAGACTGAGTGTGGCTCTTCCTTCATAGTGTCTGTCATCCTGTTTTCTTGTGAGCCCAGCTCCATACCCTCAGGGGTACAAATGCCTCTACTACTGTCCTTTTCAGGGAAGAAGTAAGAGCCCAGGGCCTGAAGCTTGCTCCTCCCAGAAAAGGAGGGCACAAAGAAACTCCTGCCTCAGGACATGGAACCTCTGGTGTGGCCATCCTTCACGAGGCGTTTCTGTCCCACACCAAATGTCCCTCCATCCTTCTACTTCAAGTCTTCCCACTCAGGCTGGGACAGCCATCTTCTGCTACAATCTAGTCTTTAACCAATGGAGAATCTAACAAGATAAATTCTCTTACCACCTGTCCCTTCATTAGTAAGCATCTCATTACTACACTGAAGAGCCAATCTCAAAAAACAACCAAATCCAATAGCTTATTACTCAGGTTTTATTTTCTTTGATCTCCAAAAAAATTTGACAGTTTATAATTTTGTCCTACTTGAAATCCTGACTTAAAGTTTTCTATTCTCTCAGCTTCTCTGCTAAGCCTTCATCATCTTATCCTCCTCTTCTTAATCCTCAGGCTTCTCTCCTTTTTTTTTACTCTCTTTGCCATGAAGACCCCATGTGTTCATGAGGACCAATTATCAGAGCTGTGCTGATTCTTCCCAGATCCCCTAATCCCACATTGACCTGCGACTCAACCCTGCCAAAATGTCTCTCAAGTCTGTATGCTTGGGGTGGAAAAAAGAAGGTGGTACCACCTTGAACAATATTAGGGATGCTGGATTCTTGATTAAAAGAGACTATGTGTAAGCCGGGCATGGTGGTGCCTGCCTTTAATCCTAGTACTTGGGAGGCAGAAGCAGGCAGATCTTTGTGAGTTCAAGGCCAGCCTGGTCTACAGAGCAAGTTCCAGGACAGCTGAGGCTACAGGGAGACCCTGTCTTGAAAAGACAAAAAAAAAAAAAGAGACTATGTGTGGTACTTTTAAGTAAAGATTTTCAAAAATGGGTATTAAAGACAGGAATAGAAACAGGGAGCAAAAGATGAAAAACATTAAGAAAAAATAAGGTGCTTATTTTGCTCCAAAGATAAGAAAAGCTCACCAACAGGATACAGAACATATGCAAGAATATACAGCTATTCATAAAAGAAATATCTACAGGGCTGGAGAGATGACTCACTCGTTAAGAATACTGGCTTCTCTTGCAGAGGACTGGGTTTGGTTCCCAGCATCCATGTGGCAGCTAACAATGGTCCTAACTCCAATTCCAGGGGATCCAATGCCCTCTTCTGACCTCTGTGGGCATTGCACAACATGAGTGCACTTACATGTAGGCACCTATACTCATATACATAAAATAAAAATAATAAATAAAATATTTTAATGAATTTTAAAAATATAATGGCTTCGAGATCCATCCATTTACCTGCAAAGTTCATGATGTCCTCTTTCTTTACCACTGCATAGAACTCCATTGTGTAGATGTACCACATTTTGTTATCCATTTGTCAGTTGAGGGGCATTTGGAATGGCTCCAGGTCTTCGCTATTGTGAAGAGAACTGCAATAAACATAGGTGTGCATGTATCTTTGCAGTAGGATGAGTCTTGTGGGTATATACCCAGGAGTGGTATGGCTGGGTCAGGTGGTAGGCTAATTTTGAGTCTTTTTAGTGTTCTCCACACTGCTTTCCATAGCGGTTGTATGAGTTTACATTCCCACCAGCAGTGGATGAGTATTCCCCTTTCCCTACAACCTCTCCAGCATTTGGTGCCTTTTGTTTTCTTGATCTTAGCCAGTCTATTGGAGTGAGATGATATCTTAGAGTGATTTTAATTTGAATTTCCTTAATTATTAACAAATGATGAATGGTTTCCCCCATTTTTGGATGCTAGCACCACATCCCCAGTTGAAAGGCAAGCTGAGCAATGTTATTGTTATAGTTCTTTTATTCTGACAGCAACTGTGCTGTTGTACTGTGAATCTCTTAACCCGCACTAGAATTAACTTACCACTTATTTTCAGACATAATTACCATATATGGGAAGGTATATATTCATATTTTAGAGTAATATAAAATTAAGGGGAAAAATGTGAATTCCTAAACATATTTTGGAATTAACATACAGTTTATTTTCAGAGGGCATAATTTTGGTATATATGTCACATTTATGTAGGCATATTTTGGAGCAATACAAAGGGGAGGGAACAACAACAACATAAGGACTGAGTCAAAGAACTGACTGATATAGTTAAATTATGCCCCAAATAATAAACCTCTGCAGAGAAAAACTTTAAAAAGATTGAGAAAAAGATGCAGGACATGTATGGCAGAATGCATGAACTGGGGTGGGGTGGGGGGCAGGGAAAGGGTAATATGTCTAAATTGAACTGAAAAATGATGTATGAAATACACAAAACACAAATAAAAGTATTTTATTTAAAAAAGATAAATAAATAAATAAATAAATATAGACAGAGTTCTCAGCTGTTTTAGAAATGTGGGATTTGGATTGGATTTACTAAAAATCCAAACTTTGGATCTGAGTAGGAAGATTCTGTCCTCTTTCCTGCTTCCAAGTGCCTGGTATGCAGGACTGTAGGACCTACCACATACTGCAGAGCTCTGCCCTGTGAAATCGCTGCTGTTTTTTCTGACCTCTATAGAAAGACAAATCACCTCCCATATGGTGGCCAAATTCTATACTTGTTTTTGCTTCAAACTGAGAGCACTGGGGTCTTAATTCAGATAAACCATGAATTCTGTGATGTCATGGGTAAAATTTCCTTGTTCAACCTCTCTTAGAGATAGACTCCCGTGTTTCCATTCCTGGCTCTGAAATGTAAACATTGAATTTCTCCTTTCAGCTTCAACGGTCAGGTGGCTTCACAGTATTCTGACGAGTGGAGCATGATATGTCTTGAGTAATAATAGTAATTATAATCACTGCCAGCATTCTCCATACATGCAACTCTTAGGAACATGTCAGATGTAGGAGAAAAAAGAGTCTCATGTGAACCAAATCCCCAAATGCAGACCTCAGCTCTGTAGCACCCATAGGGAGAGTGCAGGTCACCTGACTGTGTGCCAAATAAGATGCTGAGTGAATCAACCTTAACAATAAACTCAGTAAATAGATCACTGTATTGGAAGGTAGTGACTACTATGGAAAAATAAAGTCAGTTTGGGTTAAGCGGGATCTGGAGTTGGAATAGGAACAGTCTTAAGAAGGGCGATTAGGACGGACCTCATGGAGAAAGAGACAGGAACAGAACAAAATGATCTTGATCTCTATTTCCTCATCTGTAATATACGTATCAGAACACAGCCTATCTCTGTGTGTTAAAATACATTTGGGGACAGTGCCTACCACACCTGGCATGTGACTAGTGTTGGTTGTGATGTAGCTAATACTCATCATGGCTTTTCTGCCTCAAGTTCTTAGCCCTGGCTTCCTCACAAAACAGTGCCCATTTAAACACATACATTTGCTTTCTGCTCTCAGGGACTCAATATACCTCCAGTAATTTTTAGTTTTCTGCTAGTTTTATAGTCTAGAGTCACACATTGTACATGTCCCCCATTATGAGGACCTAAAAAATCCATTCTCTTAAATGAAGTTATATGTGGGCAGTCCTGACCATTATCTTAAAAAGCAATTCTCCAAACCTAGTTCCTGAGCATGTAAAATCTTTTCCCACACATTGCTTACGGTATCTAGCTGACGTAGGCATTGCCGATCAACCCCTGTCAATCACACAGCTCTGTGCTGAAGAATGAGGAACGGTTTCCTTGACCTCCTCCAGTGCTGATGATTCTGGGATTCTCCACTTGACTCACATAACTGGAGTTTTATTTCTCACACCTGCACTGACACCATCGTTTTGGGGGCTTTTTATTGGTGGGAGGGTGCTCAAATTGATCATTTTGTTCTGTTCCTGTCCCTTTCTCCGTGAGGTCCGTCCTAATCGCCCTTCTTAAGACTGTTCCTACTCCAACTCCAAATCCCACTTAACCCAAGCTGACTTTATTTTCCCATAGTAGTCACTACCTTCCAACACAATGACCTATTTACTGAGTTTATTGTTAAAGTTCTCCCTATAAGGGCAGAGACGTTCACAGTGGTGAAGTAAACATGAAAGGCATTTCAGAAACGGTCTGGTTCAAGTGTACATGCTCTGGTGTGATTCCTTTCTGTGGTGAATGACTGGGCAGTCTGGTCGAGCAATGGTGTTCCAGGGTCAAACTAACTACCTTAGACACTGTTAAACTCTGGTTTGAGGATAGTGCACTCTTCATAATTCTTTCTCACTCATTATTTCTACCCTTTTGAATAGAAAACCTGATTATTTTGCCTGAACGTTCTACGCGCTTGATGGTTGTATTGCTCATTAGAGTTACAACACTTTCATAATTAATCTTTAATTGCAATAGTTGCATAGCATTTCAGATGAAAAATGATATACAAATTAAACCCATACCTCACCTTGGATAATTATTACAGAACTGACTAATGTGCATGAAGCCCTGGCACGGCAGGGGGCTCTTTCCAATGACAATGTGTTGATTTTCTAATTAACAAAGGTTAAGTAGCATTCTTGCTTGAGGACCTATAATTTAAACTTATGACATTTGCCACCAAGAAAGATTTCTACAAAGCAGTCAGTTCAACTCAAATAACTTCCACAGGTTCTGGTATATGAGCATCTTTTGTATAATATATAATGATCATTTTCCAGATAAAAGAATTTTCTTCTTTTCAAGTAGATCAGGAGCAGTACTTTCCAGCTCACTGGTCCATTTAACTAAATCCAGAGGCCACCTAAGAAAGAAAGAACTGTACTTAGTTAAGAGAGGAATAGCATTTCACTCATCTGCTTTGCAAATTGAGAAGGGATTTTTAAAAACTTGGTTGGATGACTGAACAACTGTAAATTAGACTATGCTCATGTGTTATGCTGCAGGGTGGGGATATAATTCACTTAGCATAATGTTTGCCTGGTATGTAAGGTCCTGAGTTTAATCCCCAGGATGGTACAAAGAAGAAAAAAATGGGAAGGAGGAAGGAAGGAAGGGAGGAAGGAAGGAAGGGAAGGAAGGAGCTGCCATATGTTGCAACTATTAAAAATGAGAAAGAGTAACATTTTAAAAATGAGAAGTTTAGGAAAAATGAGAATCCTTTTCTGAAATGCAGAAAGAGAGGTGTGTCTCCGCAAACAGAAACATTATAAATCATGGACCAGAGTGATTTAGAGCTGCAGGAATTAGGAGCATGCTGCACTTCAACCCTCTTTTATTGGATAGGAAAATGATGCTGACAGAGATTAAGTGATTTGTTGAAAACCACACAACTAACTAGAGCAACCAACAGTCCTGAGTGGGAAAGACACACAAATGCAACACAGGAAGAGAGACCGAGTTGTAGAACTTCAGAAAAGATTCTAGATGCATTTGCTTTGCTAACTGACCCTTTTTATATCTTCATTCTTCATCATATTAACATTTACTTACTCTTGGGCTGGAGAGATGGCCTAGCGGTTAAGAGCACCAACTGCTCTTGCGGAGGACGCAGGTTCGATCCCCAGCACCCACATGGTGGCTGAGAACCGTCTTTAACTCCAGTGGAATCCGACACCCTCCTCTGACCTCTGTGGCATTACATGACACAGGTGCACCAACATACATGCAGACAGTACATTCATACACATAAAAAATAAATAAAAATTAAATAATCTTAAAAAAATGTACTTACTCTTTTTCAAATCTCTTCAAACTTTCTAATGCTAGAGCTATATCAAATATGTACTGTTTCCCAATTGAATGTATTCTAAACAGATTAAAGTTTAAAATATTAAGAGAAATAAAATTTCAAAAGTATTAGAAGTAAATATGAGGCTGGAGAGATGGCTAGGTAGTTATGGCTGCTCTTGCAGAGGACTTGGGTTTGATTCCCAGCACTCACATGGAGGCTTATGACTATCTGTAACTCCAGTTCCAGAAAATCCAATGCCCTCTTCTGCCATCCATGGGTATTGTATGACATGGGTGCACCTCCATGCATGCAGGCAATACACTCATATGCATAAAATAAAAATAATAAAAAATGTTTTAAAGTATTAGGAGAAAATACCATTGAAAATTTTGTTAATTTACATTCCCTAAGGTCTTTATAAACCTAAAACCCAAAGAAGTAGATGATTATGACCTTATAGCCATTCAAAACTCTCATAGCGAAAGAGAAGTATAACTTAAAATACACAAACTAGATGGATATATTTCAAAATTCATAGCAAAAAGTTAAAACTCAAGATGCTGATGTCAACCAATGAAAAATACTATCCACCCCCCAAACCAAAGAATATGATGCAGCAATTTAGAAATAAGAAAGGAAAATATAAAAATTCATGTTTTAGTCATTAAAACAGTGAGTTTCCTCATATTTAACTGGACTGGTGTAAATTCAAGAAGATACAGCCCATAATTAAGATTACATTAGAGCTGGGCGTGGTAGCGCACACCTTTAATCCTAGCACTTGGGAGGCAGAGGCAGGTGGATCTCTGTGAGTTCAAGGCCAGCCTGGTCTACAGAGCGAGTTCAAGGACAGCTGGGGCTACAGGGAGACCCTGTTTCAAAAAGACCAAAAAAAAAAAAAAAAAGATTACATTAAGAGCATACTCATCTCATTCCATTTTAGAGCAGTTTCAATTGGTGCATTCTATTTTTTTATTTTTGAGACAGGGTCTCCCTATAGCCCCAGCTGCCCTGGAACTCACTCTATAGACCAGGCTGGCCTTGAACTCACGGAGATCTGCCTGCCTCTGCCTTCCAAGTGCTAAGATTAAAGGCGTGCGCCACCACTCCCAGCTTAACCTAGCACTTGAGAGGCAGAGGTAGGCAGATCTTTGTGAGTTCAAGGCCAGCCTGGTCTACAAAGTGAGTTCCAGGACATCTGGGGCTACAGGGAGTTCCTGTCTCGAAAAAACCAAAAAAAAAAAAAAAAAAAAAAAAAAAGATGGTTCTTGGCTGCCATGTGTGTGCTGGGAATTGAATCCAGGTCCTCTGCAAGAGCAGTCCACACTCTTAACTGCTGAGCCATCTCTCCAGCCCCAGGTGCATTCTTCTTAAAGACATATTTTATATGCCTTTAAAATGTGTCTAGTAATTATATTAAAGTTCAGTTAGAGTGCTGGGACTGGAGACTCAGCCCCCATGTGAAAAGCTGGACATGGTGCATACACCTGTAATCTTAGTGTTGGGACAGTGTAGAAAGGAGAATCCCTGGTGCTTACTGGTTGGCCAGTGTAACCAATCAGTGACCTACAGGTTCACTGATTGGTTGGCCAGTGTAACTAATCAGTGACCTCCAGGTTCACTGAGAAACCATTTCAAAAACAAGATGGAGAAAAACTGAGGAAGAGAGTGACATTGACCACTGGTCTCCATGCACCTAGACACACACACACACACACACACACACACACACACATCACATATGCATGCAAAATGCAATTAATTGGTTCTAGGGGAAAAATCTAGATAAGTATGCCAAGCTATTTACATGGCTCATATGATTACAATATCATCAAAAATGAAAACTGGAAAAAGTCTACTGGCAATGGAATGGTAGAACGAGCAATTGAATCCTTACAAAAGAGATTTTGCAAATATTAAGCAAGATGTTCTGGTTGTACATATATAGACTAGAAAATATTTCATGACACATTAAGCATGGAAAACTAAATTGAGGACAATGTGTTATGATCCAATTCCTTTATTTCTTTGATTCTTTATGCTTATCTTTGTTCACAGCTAAAAGTAGAAAAGACTGTTCCCTAAAAGTAACAGCAGCAATATCTCAGAGGCAGCCTGTTTCTCTTCAGTGGTTTTCTTATCAATAAGTATGGTTTTCACAACCCAGAACTATTCCTTGTAACCAGGCAAACAGGAGAGAGAATATCTAAAAATCAGTTATTGTTATTGTTCAGCATACTTTAATAGAGTTTAATTATCTTAATTGTCAGATGATGAAAATTCAGACGTCTATGCGTTTATGTAAAAAAAGTCCTTTTGGAAAAACCCTTATTGCAGGAACACACACACACAAAGAAACACAGTAGCTAAAATGATAGAAGCCAAATTGAAATTCTAACATACAAAGGATGATTAATAGGTTGAAATTCTTCCAAATCAAGCAAAGGCCCTAATGCTCTTCAGCACAGACGTGTGAAGCTGGGCAGACAAGCAGCTGGCAGGATGGGAAATCCTTCAAAGTGGTTGTTTTAATAACTTCCTTTGCTGTCTACTATCCATAGCTGGGCACTGGACTCTCTCCAATTAATACTCTATTAAAATATTTTATAAAAACAAGATGCGCCCTTGGAGACTATTCAAATCAACACACTATCTAGTGAGAGCACTGGAAGACAACAGAAGGGATTCACTTGCCATTTCATTGATTAGGATGTACAGGCAGAAGCAGATCCTGACCCATTCTGTCATTAACCCTTTCATGCACAAGTCCTGCTTGGTGAGTCTACTGAGTTGTGTACTTTGGGCCAGAATACTGGACAAAGTGATCTGATTGCATACTCAGTCTAACAATCTTACCCACATAACAACTCTATTGACTTCTCCATGTGTGTGTGCCTGTACATGTTGTATGTGGTGTGCGTGTGTGTATGTGTGTGTGCAGGGGTGCACTAGTATGTTTGCCCATGTGTGTATGTTTGGAGACCAGACACTGACATTAAGTACCTTCCCCTCTTTCTCTCTGCCCTATTTTTTAACACAGGGTCTCTCAGGGAACCTGGAGTTTGTGATCTTGGCTAGAGTGGCTGACCAGTAAGGCGCAAACATCCCTTGTCCGAACCTCCCCAGGACTGGTGTTACACACATTGCAGCCATTGATGGCTTTTAAATAGGTACTGCGGCAGTCAACTCGGGTCCTTATGCTCATACAACAAGGACCTCATCCACTGAACCGTCTTCCCACAATCCTCTTTTTTAACATATTGAGAGATTTATGTTTAAAATGAGCTTGTGAGAGATTATGAAAGCTGAGAAATCCAGCAACCTACTGTCTACAAGGTAGAGAAAGGGGAAAACTGGTGGTACAACTTGCTACAAGTTCCAAAGTCCAAGAATGCAGAGCACTAGTTCTGAGGGAAGGGGAAGTGGGGGGTCTCTGCTCAAGAAGAGAGAGGACATGTGCTCTGTCTTTGTGTCAAGGAAGGAGGCCATCCCGCATAGGTGAGGATATGTTTCTTCACTCAACCTACTGATTGAAATGTTTGTCTGTTACACACACACACACACACACACACACACACACACACATACACACACACACACAGAGACATTGAGAAGAAATGTTTGACTATCTATTTTGTATCCACGTACAAAGACGCCTTCACCACACATATCATCAGACTTTGCTCACAGTCTCCTGCTACCATGCTTCATCCTCTTCGGTGGTTCCTTCCTCTCCCTCCAAATAGGTCCTCCCTCCTCTATTCTGTTTTCATGCCATAGTCACATAAGTATATATGATGTTATACTTAATATGTCATATATCATGTCATTTCTTTAATTATAGATCCTGTATACCTAAAGCTCCATTTTTTAATTTTTTTTATTAATTTTATTTATTTCTGTTTGTGTATGAATGTACTGTCTGCATGCAGGTTTGTGCACCCATGTCATGCAATGCCGCAGAGGTCAGAAGACGGTCTCGGATTCCCCTGGAACTGGAGTTCTCCTGGAATTGGAGCTTCAGACGGTTCTCAGGCGCCATGTGGGTGCTGGGGATCAAACCCGGGTCCTCTGTAAGAGCGGCCGGCGCTCTTAACCACTAGGCCATCTCTCCAGCCCCTAAAGCTCCATTTTTAAAGATATCCAGGTCTATACCTCAGAAACTTGTATATCTATGCAGCGCCTCACCCAAATGCTCTCTGTATTAGGTGATCATCTAACTGAGCACCCTGAGACCGCAGACTCATGAATAAGACAGATATGATACAACTTTGCTGCTTGCGAGCTGTGAATCCTCAAGTAGACTTTCTAACTCTCCAAGCCTCAATTTCATTATCTATATAATGGGAACAACAATAATGGATAATGAATGCATTTAGGATGCTCAACAGAGTCACTCACAGTGCATAGCTGTCAACTGATTAAAGACTAACAGGTTTTATTTTTAGTCTTAGTACTTTCTTTTCTACATCCTCATCAGATATTTCTTCTTATAACTTTTCCTACTATTCATTTTGGATTCATTTCCAAAGAAATTCTGCCTATAAGACACAGAGGTGTATATAAATTTGGGCGTACAGTTTTCTACCAGCTGTTTAAAAAGTCGTAGCTAAATAAGGATATTATAGACACAATTAAATTCAGTAGTGACACAATGCTTCATTGAGCCATTCTACAGCAATGGTTTGGACTATTTAATATTTTCATGTTTGTGAGACTCAGTCTACCTCTCTAACTTACTCTAGAAATCACGGTGAACATGAATTTCATACTATACATCTTTTCTTATTTTTTTAAATGTTGACATCTTTTTTGCTGTTTCATACATATATGTGATATATTGGATTCCTATTAACTTCCTGTTACCCTCTATTATCCCCCTTCCATTCCTCTTGAATCCCTTCTTCCTCTCGACTAGTCCCCTTTGTACTTCTGAGTCCTTTTTGACCCACTGAGTTTAATTAGAGTGACTTGTATGACCATAGGCAGGGGTTTATTTACTTGTACATGGGCAATTTACCAATGGCAACACCACTCAAGAAAATGGTGTCCCCTCCTTGGGCAGCCACTAACCAGCTAGCTCCTCGGGGAGGGGAGGGCCTCAGGAGCCTCATCCCATCCTTGTTTTAGTACTGAGGGGCAACTTTGTGCAGACCTTGTGTGCGGAGCTGCAGCAGCTGCATCACATCCAGAAGATCTTAGAGTGATCTCTTGAAATGACATTTAGACAAAAGCAATAAAATCCAACCTCACATATTATTAACTATAATAGGTGATTTCTGAGTTCACTGGTCAATTCAAACTTCCAACCAGCCCAAACAGAATGTCTTGGATACCTTACTGTGAACTTCAAAGCAAATTTTTTTATGAGACAAGAATCAAGAAATACAAATTACATTTCCAATGATTTTATGCCTTCTGACTAATTGACTTATTAACTATGCTAATATATGCATGTCTCTTTGCCTTTATAGTTCAGCAGAGAGTGCTATAGAATTGAGCACTGTGAGATTAAAGAGCAAAGAAACAGGAGAGTTCTATAAGCTTCCTTTCCATAACACTCTAGATTATACCATTTTACATATCTCCAAATGTTTTGTTTCTGTAGCAAGTTTCTTGCTTTTCAAAGACAGCCTCTTTTAATTAGGCAGGATAGCCTAAGGGCAAAGCTTCAACTTCTATTTACACAGGACCACTTGAAAGGAAGAAGACTAGATGTACTTAGCCCCTCCTCTCCCGCGGCACGGTGTTCAGAACTTGAGGGGTATCCCATCTGAACCCTCCTCCTGTCATTCCCAGGTGGCGCTGGAGGCCAGCAAGGCTTCCTCGGCTGTATCCGCTCCTTGAGGATGAATGGAGTGACACTTGACCTGGAGGAAAGGGCAAAGGTCACATCGGGCTTCAAATCCGGATGCTCAGGTCACTGCACCAGTTACGGAACCAACTGCGAGAACGGAGGCAAATGCATAGAGAAGTACCACGGCTACTCCTGCGACTGCGCAGACACAGCCTACGATGGGACATTCTGCAACAAAGGTAAGACAGAAACCCTTTCCACTCCTACTTTAAGACCAGATCATCTACCTAGTGCTTCTTCAGCAGGAAACAGGTGCATTTTATTCTTCTCCCGCCGTAGGTAAGAAGTTTTCCAAAGATTCCTTAACCTTGGTTATTTACTAAGAGAAAAGAAGCTTTAGTGTGGTATAAAATTTCCCACTGAAACATTACTATGCAAAGAGTCTCATCATAATGTGATGAAGAGTGGCAAGTTAAGTGGCCCCTAAAAGGGGGCTCAGGTCCAACTGCCCCTCCTACATTAGGAGCAACAGGCGATCAGTTGATTAGTTGCTGACCAGAGTCAATAAATACAACCCATGGGTATTGGTGTTCCACACCTCCCTCCAGGTGCTGAGACATGAGAGCTGCTCCCTGAAAATATTGTTATCATCATCAATATTGGTCTTACTCAAGACACATCTTTGAGTGGCTCTTAGTCTACTTTACCCTACAAGGGATGCTTAAATATGACTTCAACTAAGAGTGTCCTTTATTACTGCCTGAATGAGCTCTTGAGTGCCCAGCATGTTTTCACTGGGACCATTCATGACTCAAAGAAATTCACACAACTGATCTGAAGCTGAATTACCCACATGTAAATGAGAAAAGCGAAGATAAGCTGGCACATCTCCTAAGCCCCTGAGGTCTCCATAAATCACCCTTCTCTTTATACATGAGTGTACCATTTGGGGAAGGTCTCCCGGCACATCTCTTCTTAAGAAGCTTTACGTAAGTACTCATTCATACTCCCATGAATGCATGGAGAGTTGTTTGTGCTGGCATTGTTCGCACAAGATGCTGCACACAGAAGAAGGAATTGTTCCACAGCATTTCTCTGTACATCCAGGCTGTTGCCTGACAGGCCTAGAATATGAGCATAGAAACTGGATCAGACAGGGTTTGAAGAGTGAGAATGAGACAGCAGCAAAGGTGGAAAGGAAGGCCGCAGCAGAATACTGGCAGAGCACATTAACAATGTTTCACGGTGTATTTTTCCACTCAGAACAACATGGTTGCATGATTTTCCTGTGGCATACAATGGAATGGGGCTTGCAGAAGACATTAATTTTGTACTTGTAGAAATGACAGTCTTGTAATTACCATCCATTGTGCTTGATGCTAATTTAATGCAATCCATCCCTTTGCCAAAGTAACATCTGAATGCAATGAAGTTAGCACAAATGCCCGAGACATTCCACTATGTAAGTAACAATTTAAAGCAAATCGTGATCCCTCTTTTTTCTGGAGAGTTAAGTTAAACACAGAAGTTCATACAAAGCCTCTGAGGTTTAATAAGCAGTATTCATGAAGGAGCATCTACCTTTCAGTTTAGCCAGCATCAGACATAAAGTTAAATGAAGCCTATATGGCTCCTTTGACATTATCTCAAAAGTTTTGTACAAAAGGCATCTTAATATTCTCTTACTGGTTGTTTATTAGAATAAATTTGCATTCAGCTCAGTGGCTTTAACAAAAAATTAAAATGGAAAATCACAAATTTGAAACACATTTGTGAACACCCTTCTGAGTTGAGAAAAGTGTCTTCTTGACTTGGGGAAGGTGACAGCGGTGTCAGTTTAGCGGGGTCACACGGCCACGCATGAGGTTTGTCTGTGCTCTGCAAGCTTCCTCATGCATCAGTGACGACCCCTTCCTGATGCAGCTCGACTCTCCAGCTCCCTCTGTGTGTTCTGGATTTCAGTACCAGGTGGCCTGGTGCCCGCACAGCAGTTCCTAGGACCCCTCCCCAACCCCACTACTGGAACCAAACAACTCAGTCTCTGGGAAGAGCAACCACATTAGCCAAAGGATAAGCTTGACAAAGGCACTTGTGAGGCCTGCCTTTCACAGTGCTGGTTTCTGCTACTGGGGGTGGGAAAATGCCACAGTATTTTCCAAGGGAATGAGGAAGGTCCAGATCACAGCGATGGAGCCGTGACTCTGGCCAACAGTTAAGCGCCCTTGTTGCTCTTCCAAAGGACACAAGTTCACAGCACCCACATCAGGCAGCTCAAAGTGCCAGCTCCAGGGGATCCAGCACCCCCTTCTGGCCTCTGCAAGCACCTGCACATGTCTGTGCACGAACCGTCTGAAACTCCAATTCCAGGAGAACTCCAGTTCCAGGGGAATCTGACACCCTCTTCTGACCTCCGCCGCATTGCACGACACGGGTGCACAAACCTGCATGCAGACAGTACATTGATACACATGCAGAAATAAATAAAAATTTTTAAAAAGTAATAAATAATTTTTTCATTTCTTTTCATTGAATTTTTGTCTATTTTATACAGAAATTCTCGATCAATCTTAATCGCCTTTATCCCCTTCTCCACTGGTACCCTCCCACAGCCCCCACCCCCATTCAAATTCATGCACTTGGCATTTGTGTTAAGGCCTATTATGCCAAATTAGTGACCCTAGACATTCCTCAGTGCAAGTTCATCCACTGAGGTCTAGTTAGCCTAACCAGAGTCCCTCTCTTTCAGAGGACCAGCAGTTCTTCACACAACAGTAATCAGCTGCCAATATTTCTTCAGCTAAGATTAGGATCTGCTGCCCATTCCCCAGTTCCATGCTGGATTTTTGTCTGCTTGAGTTTGCATGAGTGTAGTGCCTGATGACACCATTGCTGTAGGTTCATATGAGCAGGGTCCCAGGAGCTTGTAGGATTCTGTTTCCATATGGACATGCACTACCTCTCTGGCTCTTATAAGCTTTCCACCTCTCTTCTGCAATGGTCCCTGAGCCCTGGGGGAGTGAAGCTTAATATACTAGTTCTGTCCAAGGACCCACACTCTGTAGACTCCTAATCTCCACAGTTTGACCATTTATGACTTTTTGTGTTCCTGGCCCTGTGTAAGTGTAGAGGTTGCATGGTAGATATGCTGTTTAGGCTTGAGCAATTCACAGACAATGTCTGTGTGTGACCAGTTGTGGTTCTCTGTAATAGTTTTTGTCTGGTGAGAAAGAAGCTTCTTTGATGACTGATGAATATGATATTTGTCTGTAAATATAAGGACACATATTTTGCACTTAGTAAGAAGTTACATTAGCCTAGGGATGTGACAGCCTTGGGGATTTCTCTAAGATCTATGACCTCTCCATCCAGGAGTATTGGCTATGTTTACAGTACCACAAATGAGGTTCCTCCCATTGAGTGGGCTTCAAGTCTAATTAGTTAGCCATTGATTGCCCACAAGATAAAAGTGCCACTACTGCACCAATGTCATATGCTGTGCCAGACATTGATGTGGATATTTGGTCTTGAGCTGGTGTTGGACCATTGATTAGCAGCTTGCACAGTGCTCTCCAAAGATATGAGAGCTAGCCCTCAGAGGAAATAGCTTCCAGGTCAGTTCCAGCTCCACCTCTCCAAATATGGTCTCCAAAGTATGTCCTGTCTTCAGCAATAGTGTTTTACTTTCAAGTTCTGGAAGACAGTCAAGGTCTGTGGCAATAGCCTGTGTAATTTTGGGAGTCTCTTGGACTACCCTAGCCAACAAGTCATAGGAAGGTTTCTCCTGTCTGGCACTGTTTCTTGTTACATAGTTTTCAGCTATGTACATATGTACATGTAAAGACATTGTATGTGTAATTTGTCATTAAATTGTTACACTAATATGATTCCCTCATGTTTTTATACTAGCTAGACATTATTTGCTCTCTCTCTCTCCCTGCCTAACACTACCTCCATGTCTTCCCCTTTTAAAGAGTCTTCATTTTCTCCATTTCTCCCTTGATAATACCAGTCTCTATGATCCCACCCCTGTTGAGCTCCTTCTTCCTCTTTATCCCCACATTTCCTTATAGAGCCCCTCCTCCCATTTAAGTTTCCTCATTTTATGCCCCTGTCTCCTGCTGTTCTCTCTCAGGTTCCTTCTTTCCCTTTCCCTCCCTAGTTCTCTCCATTTTCCTGTCTCCTGCAGTGACATCAGGACACATACTCACATATAAGGATTTGTGCTGGGATCTATATATGAGGGAGAACATACTTCGTTTGTTTCTCTGTCTGTGTTACTTCACTTGGCATAACAACTTCTAGTTCCATCTCTTTACCTATAAATTTAGTGATGTCATGTTTCTTTACTGCTGAGTAGAACTCCATTGTGTAAATGTACCACATTTTCGTTATCCACTCATCAGTTGAGGGACACTTAGATTGCTTCCATATCTTAGCTATTGTGAAAAGAGCAGCAACAACCACGGATATACAAGAATCTATGCAATAGGATGAGTCCTTTGGGTATATGCCAAGGAACAGTATAACAGGGTCAAATGGTGAGTTCATTTTTAGTTTTTAAGAGTTCTCCACCCTGCTTTCCATAGAGGCTGCACAAGTCTGCAGTCCACTGGCAGTGGATGAGCATGTCCCTTTCCCCATGTCCTCTCCAGCATTTAGTATTATTTGTTCTCTTGATCTTAGCCACTCTTACCAGAGTAAGATGAAATCTTAAAGTGGTTTTAATTTCCATTTCCTTAATTACTAATGATATTGAACATTTCTTAAAGATGTTTCTTAGCCATCTTTATTGTTTCTTTTGAAAACTCTCTGTTCACATCCTTAGCCCATCTTTTAATTGGGTCACTTCTTTTCTTGATTCTTTGTTTTTTGAGACATATCTAGTGGATAGATAGATAGATAGATATACATATATATGTATATACATATATATTCCTTTAAATCCATTGTTCACAAACAACCATTAAACTTTAGTTATATCTTTGTTTAAATTTAAAAAAAGCAATAGATGGATTTTTAGATCATTCACTAAACTCTAAAGAAAAAGTAAGCTTTATTTCACTTAGATTTTTATTATTAGTTTTAATTATTTATGCGAAATGGGTGTAGGATTCTCTGGAACTGGAGATAAAAGGAGGGTGTGAACTACTCTACAAGGGTGCTGGGGACCTTCTTGGTTCTTTTGCAAGAAGAGCACATGCTCTTAACTTCTGNTGTGGACCAGTTGTGGTTCTCTGTAATAGTTTTTTTCTGGTGGAGAAGAAGCTTCTTTGATGACTGATGAATATGATATTTGTCTGTAAATATAAGGAACATATTTTGCACTTGTATAAGAAGTTACATTAGCCTAGGGATTGTGACAACCTTAGGGTTAATCTCTGGATCTATGCCTCTCCATCCAGGAGTATTGGCTATGTTTACAGTACACAAATGAGTTTCCTCCACTGAATGGGCTTTAGTTCAATTTGTTAGCCATTGATTGCCCACAGATAAAAGTGCCTACATGCACCAATGTCATATGCTGTGCCAGACATTGATGTGGATATTTGGTCTTGAGCTGGTGTTGACCATTGATTAGCAGCTTGCACAGTGCTCTTCAAAGATATGAGAGCTAGCCCTCAGAGGAAAAGCTTCCAGGTCAGTTCCAGCTCCACTCTCCAAATATGGTCTCCAAAGTATTCCTGTCTTCAGCAATAGTGTTTTACTTTCAAGTTCTGGAAGACAGTCAAGGTCTGTGGCAATAGCCTGTGTAATTTTGGGGAGTCTCTTGGACTACCCTAGCCAACAAGTCCATGGAAGGTTTTCTCCTGTCTGGCACTTGTTTCTTGTACATAGTTCTTCAGCTATGTACATATGTACATGTAAAGACATTGTAGTGTTAATTTGTCATTAAAATTGTTACACTAATATGATTCCCTCATGTTTTATACTAGCTAGACATATTTGCTCTCTCTCTCTCCCTGCCAACACTACCTCCCATGTCTTCCCCTTTTAAAGAGTCTTCATTTTCTCCATTTCTCCTTGATAATACCAGTCTCTATGATCCCACCCCTGTTGAGCTCGTTCTTCCTCTTTATCCCCACATTTCCTTATAGAGCCCCTCCTCCCATTTAAGTTTCCTCATTTTATGCCCCTGTCTCCTGCTGTTCTCTCTCTCAGGTTCCTTCTTCCCTTTCCTCCCTAGTTCTCTCCATTTTCCTGTCTCCTGCAGTGACATCAGGACACATACTCACATATAAGGATTTGTGCTGGGATCTATATATGAGGGAGAACATACTTCGTTTGTTTCTCTGTCTGTGTTACTTCACTTGGCATAACAACTTCTAGTTCCATTCGTTTGCCTCAAATTTAGTGATGTCATGTTTCTCGCTACTGCTGAGTAGAACTCCATTGTGTAAATGTACCACATTTCGTTATCACTCATCAGTTGAGGGACACTAGATTGCTTCCATATCTTAGCTATTGTGAAAAGAGCAGCAACAACCACGGATATACAAGAATCTATGCAATAGGATGAGTCCTTTGGGTATATGCCAAGGAACAGTATAACAGGGTCAAATGGTGAGTTCATTTTTAGTTTTTAAGGAGTTCTCCACCCTGCTTTCCATAATAGGTGCTACGACAGTCTGCAGTCCAGCATGGAAGTGGTGAACCCTTTCCCACCCTCTCAGCACTTGAGTATATTTGTTCTCTTGATCTTAGCCACTCTTACCAGAGTAAGATGAAATCTTAAAGTGGTTTTAATTTCCATTTCCTTAATTACTAATGATATTGAACATTTCTTAAAGATGTTTCTTAGCCATCTTTATTGTTTCTTTGAAAACTCTCTGTTCACATCCTTAGCCCATCTTTTAATTGGGTCACTTCTTTTCTTGATTCTTTGTTTTTTGGAGTTTATATATATTTAGTATATATATACTTATTTATATATTATAGATTGATATATATATATATATATATACTATTTATATAGTATATAATATATTGAGAGTTAATCTTGGTCAGATGTGTTGCCTAGTGAAGTTTTCTCCCACTATGTGGGTTTCTCTTTACTTCTTTTTTTTTTTTTTTTTTTTTTTTGTATTGTGTATGAATGTACTGTCTGCATGCAGGTCTGTGCACCCATGTCGTGGCAATGCCGTGGAAGGTGGAGGTCAGAAGAGGGTCTCGGATTCCCCTGGAACTGGAGTTCTCCTGGAATTGGAGTTACAGATGGTTCTTAGCCGCCATGTGGGTGCTGGGGATCGAACCCGGGTCCTCTGCAAGAGCGTCGGTGCTCTTAACCGCTAGGCTATCTCTCCAGCCCCTTCTCTTTACTTCTTTAGTTGTTGCTTTTGCTGTACAGTAGCTTTTTAGTTTAATGAAATCCCACTTGTTTATCGTTGACCTTAATTCCTGAGCAACTAATGTCTGATTTAGAAAGTCCTTTCCTAGACCTATCTTGTAGGTTACTGCCAATGATTTCTTCTAAAATTTCAGAGTTTCAGGATCTTTGATCCATTTGGAGTTGGCTTTGTGCAAGCTGAAAAATAAGAGCTTAGCTCCATTCTTCTACAAGTGGTGATCCAATTTTGCCAGCAGCATTTCCTGAAGATGCTGTCTTTCCTCCATTGAGTGTTCTTGGCCCCTTTGTCCATTATCAGGTGGCTGAAATTGCATGTACTGAAGTTTGATTCTTCTATTATGTTTCATTGATCTACAGGTCTGCTTTGTGCCAGTACCATGCTGTTTTTATGACAATAGCTCTATAATATAGCTTGAAATCTGGTATAGTATTCCCCCTTGCATTGCTCTTTGTGCTCAGGGTTGCTTTAGCTATCTGGGGTCTTTTGTGTTTCCACATGAATTATAGGATTTTTTTTTCTCATTTTGTGAAGAATGTCATGGAGATTTTGATTAGGAGTGCATTGAATCTATATATTGGTTTTGGTAGGATGGCCATTTTCATAATATTAATTCTTCTAATTCATGAGCAGGGGAGGTCCTTTCATCTTCTGGTGTTTTCCTCAATCTCTTTCTTTAAAGATTTAAAGTTTTCATTGTAGAGATCTTTAATGTGTTTGTTCAGGTTTATTCCAGGATATTTCTGAGGCTGCTGTGAATGGGAGGGTTTCTGTGTATTCCTTCTCCACTTCCTTATCATTGGTATATAGAAGGGCTACTGATTTTTGTAGATTAATTTATAACCTGCCACTTTAATAAAAGAATAAAAGTATTAATCATTTCCAGGAGTTGTCTGGCAGAATTTTTGGCATCCCTTAGGTACAATATCATATCATCTGCAAAAAGGGATAATATGACCTCTTTTTTTAATTAGGACGCCTTTAATTTCCTTCTCTTGTCTTACTGCTTTAGCAAGAGTTTCAAGCACTATACTAAAAAGGTGTGGAGACAGTAGGAAGCCTTTTCAGGTTCCCTATTTTAGGGAAAATGCTTCCAGTTTTTCTCCATTTAGAATGATTTTGGCTGTGGGTTTGTTGCATATAGCTTTAATTATTTTGTGATATATTCCCTCCAGGACACTTAACATAAATGCATGCATATTGAATTTTATCAAAGGTGTTTTCTGCATCTATTGAGATGACCATGTAATTTTTGATTTTGAGTCGATTTATATAATTTATGACATTTATTGACTTACATATATTGAACCATCCCTGCCACTCTGGAATAAAGCCAACTCGATCATGGTAGATGACCTTTTTGATGTGTGCCCGTATACAGTTTGCAAGTACTTTGTTGAAAATTTTTGCATCTATGTTCATTAAAGATATGAGTCTATATTTTTCTTTTCGGGTTATATCTTTACCTGGTTTTGGTATTAGGCTTTTTTTAGTTGGGAGGCTTCTTACTACATCCTCTATTTCTTCATATGTTATGGGTCTGTTTAAGCTGCTGATCTCTTCTTGGCCGAGCTTTGGTGATTCCCAGGATTTCAGATAGTCATCCATTTCTTCTAGGTTTTCAAACTTGGTAGAATTGGTTTTGGTATTAGAGAGATGCTGAATTAATAGGAATTTTGGGGTTCTCCCTCTATTTCTATCTTTTTGAATAATTTAAGTAGTATTGGTTATAGGTTCTCTTTAAATGTCTGATAGATCCTGCTGTAAATCCATCTGGGCCTGGGCATTTTTAGTTGGTTTTATATTACTATTTGAATTTCCTTATATGTCATGGGTCTGTTTAAGGTCTTGATCTCTTCTTGGCTTAGCTTTGGTGATTCCCATGATTTTAGATATTAATCCATTTCTTTTAGGTTTTCAAATTTAACAGATTACAGGTTTTTAAAGTATTTGTTATGGGTCTTTTGTTGTCTGTTGTGATGTATCCCCTTTCATGTCTAATTTTGTTGATTTGGAGTTTCTCTTTCTTTCTTTTGGATCATTAATCTCTGCTCTGATTTTTGTTATTTCTTCTTGTCTGCTGTGTTTGGGTTTCATTTGTTGTTGCCTTTCAAGAGTCTTGAGTTGTATTGTTAAGTCATTTATTTGTGCTCTTTCTGATTTTTTTTTTCTTTGTGTATGAGTGTACTGTCTGCATGTAGGTCTGTGCACCCGTGTCGTGCAATGCCGCGGAGGTCAGAAGAGGGCGTCGGATTCCCCTGGAACTGGAGTTCTCCTGGAATTGGAGCTTCAGACGGTTCTCAGCCACCATGTGGGTGCTGGGGATCGAACTCGGGTCCTCTGTAAGAGCGGTCGGCGCTCTTAACCTCTAGGCCATCTCTCCAGCCCCTCTTTCTGATTTTTTTAATGTAGGCACTTAGAGCTATAAATTTCCTTCTTAGGACTGCTTTTAAAGTACGCCAGAGATTTTGTTGGGTTGTACTGTCCTTTTTGTTTAATTCTAGGAATTCTTTTATTTCTTTCTTAATTTCTTCTTTTACCCATTCATTGTAACTATAATTATTTTTTAAGGAAGTTTGAAAATTACGGGACTTTTAAAAACTTGGTTTTGCAGACCAACATTTTCTAATCTTTACCCAATGATATACTATTTCTAATTTTGATATTTTTTTCTTCTTGTGAAAAGCAACAGTACAAGGCAGAATTCTTACCACAGATATTTAAAAGCTAACTGTCTCTAGTCAGAAAATATCTAGTGACTAACTAGAAATAATCATACCATCTAGTCATCCACTCTGGGATGCAGTAATATATCAGCTGAAAATTGCCTATAGTTAATTAACTTACATTTGAAAACCCATCTCTCAGTGCATCATTAACAGAGCTATTTTTTTTTCCTGGAGCATTCAAAAGTATCATCCTTCAGACAGTCCTTTCTGGGGCCGGGTTGTATGAAGATGAGAATCTGGAAACCTTTGACATCTCATTTGGTAACATGAGAAGTTCAAACTAGAACATGCTTGAGTCCCATGTGGGCCAGGGTCCAGATCAACCACATGTCTCCCCTGGGTGCAGTTACCCCATTGGGCCCGTGGAAGCTCCTGGCTAGCAGACATCCTGAGAACAGGGAAGCCACCCAGAGCAGCAACACACACCATTTGAATCCTGTTTCTCTTCTTTCTCTGGCTTTGCCCTTCCCATCCGCATCCTCCTCCCTCCCCTCTGTCAGCACATTCCTTGTCTCTCCAGCCATCATTACCTCTGTACCTCCCATCCTGCTTTCCCTGTCTCCCAGTCTTTTGTTTGGGTACGTAGTTGAGCAGGTCCTTCTGATATGTGCTGCAGCTTCAGTGAACTTGGGAAGGCAGGCATGGATTTAGCATGTCTCTCAAGATGATTCTCTTCTCTTTAAAGAATGATGCCACAGACCACCTACAGTCCCAGAAAATGGGAGATGGAGATGGGGGATCCCCAGAGCAAGCTAGATAGGGTAGGCAGCTGAATAGGATAGCTCTGGGTTCAAAAGAGATACCCTGACCTAATATGTAGATTGGAGCATGGCCTATACACACACACACACACACACACACACACATATGCAACCATACATGTAAACAAGCACACACATACACACACATGTACACACAACACAGACATACACATGAGAAAGAAACCTTTATTTTTAACCTCTTATCAAAAACTACTCCCACAACCCTTTCTCAAATAGATTTAAAGACTTGATTTCCAGTGAATATATGTTCTCTCTCCCAGGGATATTTGCATCTTAAACAGAGGGGGATTCTGGACACTCTATACAACATAGCCCAGCACGTCATCAATTGACAGAAAATTATGTAGTTTCTCATATTCATAGTGTGCTCAACAGCCAGCATCCATTTAACTTAGCTGAGGCAAGTCCATTCCACAGCAAAATTCCTTAGGAGACCATTGGCCAAGCCTGTAAATGTTCCAAGAATCAGAAATCATCCCAGCCTATTAGAAAAATACACCTGAAGGTCTGTTGTCCCCAGGGTTATTGGAGACTTCTATTGAGGACCAAATGAATAGTTGCTTCATGTGTCCAAGATAGTTTTCTCAAATTTAGAGCCATTGTTTCTTGGAGAGTCAACTCTAAAATATTCAAATATGTTATGATTATCATCGATTTTAATAACCACAAGAAATAAGCAACATAGTTTCAAGCATACTTCTCTGTGCTCCTCCTCCGTAGTTTTACAGCAAATGGGAGAATAATGGACTGACAGTGGCTAAATCAATTTCGGTTTGATTTTTGGAGTTGAATGGTGCAATGCATTGAATGATGGTCCCCAGATTCATGTCCACCTAGAATCTCTGACTGTAACCTTGTTTGCAGATGCAGTTAAGGGTTGCCATAACTGAATTAGGTGAGGTTCTAAATCCTAAGAGAGCATCCTTTTCAGAAGCAGAGAAGACGCGCAGCCACGGGGACACACAGATAAAGGAAAGGCCACGTGAGGACAAAGTTAGATGTTGAAGTGATGGGGAGAACTTTCTGGGGCCACTGGAAGACACAAGGCTGATTCTTCCCTAATCCTGGAAGACGTGTGGTTCAATCATTTAACAAGTATTTACAGCATGCCATTAGTCTGTTTTGTGCTGCTATAAAAGAACACTCCAGACATGGTAATTTATAAAGAAACGAAATTCACGTGATTGACTGTTTTAAAATCTGGGAAGCCAAAGGTCAAGGGGCCCACATCTGGCGAGTGCCTTCATGCTGCCACATGCCAGAGGAGGAGGAGAATGAGCACAAAGGCATGAGAGCTGGACCATGGAAGGGAGCTGAACTCATCCTATCATGGAAACCCATTCCCAGGATAGATAACCCATTCCTACCGTGACAGCATTAATCAAGAAAGTCTGGAGTGGTGATAGTAATGCAGTGGATCCTGTGTTACTCAGGCAGCTGAGAATACTTTATTATCACCCCTTCAATAAGCCAAGTTTAGCACGTTCTTCCCATGTTTAGCTACCAACCCAGGGCAGCAGCTGAACAACAACAACAACAAAAAAAAAAAAAAACCCCACAATCTTTAAATTGGGTTCTAGCTTTAGAAAGTTCTCTATTGTCCTCAAGTCTTCATTTGTTTTGTTGCTCAAATAAAAGTCAGACTTTTAAGGATCACAGTCAAGAGACTTATGGGTGGATGGTTCAGTCATCCCAATGTAACCACCAAATGTACCGACACAAATGCCTCTACTGCGCTGCACTGCAGCCAGCTTTCCTCTCGCTCTGAGTTCTGTGACGCTAAGAGTTTATGATCTGTATTATTAATGTGGCCGATCCAACTCCCTACTGAGAAAATGGATGATAGAATTAGATGTGGGTTTGAATCCAGAATCTTGTCTTACCTGTCAAATAACCTTGAGAACCGTGTCTCCTCTTCAGCAACACATGATACCTCCGTCCTAAGGCCACTGTGACGTCACATGGAGTACTCTGAACACAGTGCCAGAGAACCTAACGTACTCAGTCCAACAGCAAATGCTGCTTTTTGCCCTCTGAACTTTGATTTCTGTTTCTTTTTTTTTTTATTATTATTTAAAGTATATTCTAATCCTTCTCCAAAAGATTTTACTGCCAGATGATTACCTGGCATCATTTCAATGACCCCTGAGTGCTAAATTGTTACCTTCGTACTTCAGGAGCACTGGAAGTATCACAAAATGTCATCACTACCTAATTTGGGCCCCAGTAATAGTATTCTGAAGGTAAAATGAAGTCTCATCCCTGAAGGACTGAGATTCTGGAAGATGCACCGGGAGATACCACCCACCGCATCTCATTGGGCACATCCAGGAACACAGTTTTCCATACAGACTATGCAGCACGGCCAAGGGCCAGGTTGAGTTACTATAGCAACTGCTGCTTCCCTCCTTTTTTGATAGAAGCCTTAGCCTCAAGTCTAGGTTAATCCTCTAGTATGGAGAAGGTTTTCCCTCTTCTCTCCTAGAGGAACATGTTGGGTGAATAGACATGTCAAAGCAACTTCAAGACTACACACAGGTGCCTCATCCAAGCCAAGGTGAAGCACATAGAAACCACAGCAAATCCATGGTGCACCTTTTTAGAGTTGGTCCAAAGCCTTCAAAAGAAAATTATTTAATATAAAATATTTTAAACAACTGGAGTAAAAGAGGGTGAGGAATATTGGCTCAGCAAATCTTCAAAGTTCATCTCAGTATGACCTCGCCAAGCTTTTGGCAATAATGAACACTTTTTTGTAGATCTAACTAAATGGTCTTAACGAATCCCAGTTAGGAAGACAGTCTTTGACTAGTGGGCAAAGAGTTTCATGGGATTCTTTTCCAGTTGTGTTTGGAGCAGGAAATCTGATAGATTCGGAAGAAGGCCCCAAGAACAAGAATAGAATTCTTTCTCCTTTTCCCCTCACAGTGTTACTCCATCAGGGAAAATGCTCCTCTATTAATGTGTGTCTTAACTCTGCAGACCTCAGGCTGCAACTTAAAAGTCTCATGGTAACACATGAAGATAATCTGCTTAAAAGCTTAGAAAATTAAAAGAGAGAGAGAGAAGAGAAAATAGTAAAAAAAAATAAATAAATAACTTGTGGACAAAAATCCAGACAAACTGATGGACAAAAGAGGATGCTTTTGACCAGACTCCAAACACTGAAGGCTTCAGAGATGGCTGATAAGTTTAAATGACTTCATTACAGAACTTTATGGTGGTAAAAATAACACTTGTCCTCCCCTGGGTTCTCTCTGGGAATCTGGATAGAAAAACCTGGCCAATTAACATTCTCAGAGGAAAGGATTTAAATCAGCAGAGGGTAAAGGAAGACCTTTGTAAATTTTTCTAAATGTAGTAGAGGATAAAGCTTTGGGGCTTTGGCTTTGATTGTAGGATAAATCACATTTTTTTCAACTTTGTGCTATTTTCTAATCCCCACTGGGTTTGAGGTTCAACTGATTTTTTTTTCCTATGTGTGTTTTCATGTGTATTTATTGTATTTAGTATATTGTTTTTCTTTCATATTCTTCAACAATGATCAGAACAGTAAATACCGTGAAGTTAAAAAAAATCAACACCCTGTCTTTTAGATTAGCCCCATGGTTTCAGCTAAAGCTCTGCACGTTTCTTTTTTCCATAAGTCTAACATGAACCATGAACAGTGCTGAGGTTTTGCTTTTCATTTGCTCCCATGTGGAGCTCTGCTTCGAGCAGGTCCATTCACCAGTCCATGGCACCTTTGAGCACTTCATCATGCCTATGGGTCATAGAACCCTCCCTGCTTTCATAGAACCCTCCCTGCTTTTGGCCAGCAATTTCTCTGCTCCACTGTGGTTCTGCAAGGTCATCAACTCCAGGCAGCTCAGGCCTGAGCAATCAAGCTTATTCTAGGTATGCCTTGGCTTGAGGAAACCTACTTTCTTAAAGGATCAAGTAAGTCAAAGGGCCACTGAATTGACTCTGCAAAGGTTTGCAATTTGGTCATCCAATTGATAGGTCAACCCAACCTTTGCAATCATTCACAGAGTCTCATCTGCACTGATTGCAGTTGAGGAGGATTTTAGATAAATGAGCATTTTGTTTTTGTTTTTTTCTTTTTCTCCCAGTTAAAGCCAACCCTGAGGAAACAGAAATTTTCAATCAACTGTGCTTTCTATGTCATTCTTTGCATTTTATATTGTCATTGTATTCTCATGAAGACTGGGCACAGGACAGGGTTAACCATTTAGCTTTCCCTACCCAGTTTCTCTAGCAGACCCTTCCAAAGGTTAAGTTTACTAAGCAGCCTGTGACTTCTGAAGTATTCAAGCCCTATAAGGCAAAAAGTCTCCCTTAAATTGAATTCTTGGCAATAAAAGTTAACAGAGCTATATTCTCGTTTGTTGTGATGACAATGTTTTGATAGGGTCTCCCTAGTCCCAGCCTACCTGGAAGTCACTATTATGGACCAGGTTGACCTAATCTCACAGAGATCTGCCTGCCTCTGCCTTCCAAGGGCTGGGATTACCACCCCTGGTGTTAGAGCTACATTCTGTATAAATGAAGGAAGAGCAAGTGTCTGGACTACCAATAACAATTTTATTTCTTCCTACACACTGGAGACAAGTTTAGAGAACTCTGGGAAAGCTTACTTCAAGCCTGCTGTGTGAGAAGCAATGGATTGCCAATGGGCAAGGTCAGGATAAGCTAGACAAGGTATGGTATGAATTGGGGGGGGGAGGCTCTTCTGAAGTCAGAAGCAGAGAGTTGACATAGACAGGAGGAGATGGTCTGCAGGAGACCAGAGAAGAAGACACAGGGCTAGTCAGGCACAGAGTTGGCCCAGCTAGGTCTGGGTGGCAAGGTTTCAAGGGTCAGTTGGAAGTGGGCTAAGTGTCACAGGCAGGAGAAACTCCATTTGTGTTGGAGCCCCAGGGACAGAGGCAGGAGTCCTTCACTGTGCAAGTTTTCCTGGATGTCAGCAGGGCTGCCACATGTGGCTTTAAAGTGTCCCTTTTATAGTTCCAAGTGAGGCAGTTGTTATCTAATATGGTTGACAAGCTTGTGTCTGGAATTTCCAATATAATTTGATATATTTGCAACTGTCATTTTTATTGGCATAAAATAAATTATTTAAAAGGCTTGTGCCTCCTGGTGTGCTGCCAGATGTGTAAACAAGATGCAAAGTCATTCTTTCCTAGCATTTACATGCAAAATGGAGAGACTCAGACTAAGGCTTTTGGTTTATACAATGGAGTCATTCCAAGCTTAAAGGTACTCACTATTCATGGGACTGAGAGTAAGTGACTGAAGACTCCTCTTTCTCCTCAAGCACTGTGGCTGGTGAAGGTGGGCCACCCGTAGTGCCCAGTAGCAGGAACTTGCTTATAGAAGACCCTTGGAGAAACATTTGTCCAAAAAGAACCTCACATCTACAGGTTCAAAAAACTCTATGGACCCAGGTTCGATCCCCAGCACCCACATGGCAGCTAAGAACCGTCTTTAACTCCAGTTCCAGGGGAATCCAACATTCTCTTCTGATCTTCACGGCATTGCATGACACAGGTGCACCAACCTACATGCAGACAGTACATTCATACACATAAAATTTTTTTTTGGTCTTTTCGAGACAAGGTCTCCCTGTAGTCCCAGCTACCCTGGAACTCACTCTGTAGACCAGGCTGGCCTTGAACTCACAAAGATCCGCCTGCCTCCGCCTCCCGAGTGCTAGGATTAAAGGTGTGTGCCACCACGTCCAGCATAATACACGTAAAATTTTTTTTAAAAAAGAAAATTAATAGTGGATAAATATTTTAGGATTTAGATCAGTTAAACTCTTCAACTTATTCCTCACCAGACAATAATGTTTTGTGAGGCTTTCTCTTCTTTAGACAGTCAAAACATAGTTTTTCCAAAACTTTATTGTAATAATAAGTATCAATTTTCTCAAAATCTGCATGCCTTCACCCCATCTCCTAGAGAATTTTATATTAACCTAATAGATAGCCTGCTTTCAAATCTTTTCTACTTTAAAGATAACAATTGATAGATCAACAAGTTCATATGTAAATAACAAATTATTCTTGTTTTTGGTAAATGTTTGCAAATCCTTTCTGTTAACTTTAATATTACAAAACTTTATTTTACCATTCTGAAATTTAAACTTAACTCACATAAGTTTGCTTCCCTTCTACTTGCACAGATGACTTAACCCTTCATCCATTCTAAGGGCCAACTTTACTTCCTGTGTTTCTCCCCAGGGGAGTTGGGTCAAGTATAACTTCTAGAAGGATCTCAAATCCTAGCCCATAAGCAAATCATCCTCTCAAGGAGCCTCACCAGATCCACACCACACTTCCACATCTTCGGTTCTTATGGGGTAGAAGGATACTTCAAGAATCATTGGAATCTCAGTCTCAAGAGAATTGGAAATGAAGGTAGACAATTGCCTAACTAGATTAGCATTTGGCTTCTTTATAAAGTACATCAATCTAGCCAGGCATGGTGGTACATGCCTTTAATCCCAGCACTCAGGAGACAGAGGCAGGCTGATCTCTGTGAGTTCAAAACTAGCCTGGTCTACAGGGCAAGCTCCAGGCCCGACCCTGTCTCAAAAAGACATGAACTTTTGAGTTTAATAAGGTGCCACTGGTCAGTTGTCAACCTTATTACCTGTGCAGCTGCAGCCTAATTTAGAAAGTCTTTTTCAGCTGGGCATGGTGGCACACACCTTTAATTCTAGCACTTGGGAGGCAGAGGCAGGTGGACCTCTGTGAGTTCAAGGCCAGCCTGGTCTACATAGAGAGCTCCAGGCTAGCTGGGACTAAAAGGAAGACACTGTCTCAAAAAGACCAAAAAAAAAAAAAAAAAAAAGAAGAAGAAAGTCTTTTCCTACCCCTATGTCTTGTAGGTTGCTGCCAACTCTTTTTTTCTATCACCTTCAGAGTTTTGGGTTTCATGTTGAGGTCTTTGATCCATTTGGAGTTGATTTTTGTATAGGGCAAGAGGTAGGGTTTAATTATTAATTAATTAATTAATTAATTATTTAATTAATTTAAAAAGTACACCAAAACATACATCAACATGCTATGTAATTTAGGAATATAAAGTTAAATGTCTTTTTACCCACATGCAAGCTCACTGTTAAACTGTGAATCCCTAAATATATTTTGGAATTAACCTATAGTTTATTTTCAGTTTATTTTGTAAACCTCATATATGTGTGGATTGTATAGGTGTATATTTTGGAGTAATATAAAATTAAACTAAAACAAAAAAAGATTATCATCATAATAATAGTAATAATTTTCATCAATCATGCAATGCATGATTTACAGTACTAAAGATCAAATAAGCTGATGTATGTGTGTGTGTGTGTGTGTGTGTGTGTGCACGTGTGCGTGCATGCATGTATGAGGGTGTGAAAGTGCTTTGAAAAAAACAGAATTATTAGCCGGGCGTGGTGGTGCACGCCTTTAATCCTAGCACTTGGGAGGCAGAGGCAGGCGGATCTCTGTGAGTTCAAGGCCAGCCTGGTCTACAAAGTGAGCTCCAGGCCAGCTGGGAGTAAAGGGAGACCCTGTCTCAAAAATACCAAAAAAAAAAAAAAAAAGAAGAAGAAAAACACAAGTATTAGAAATGCAGAGCCAGGTGGCAGGAACCTATAATCCTGGCACACGGGAGGCTGAGGCAGGAGAGTGTTAGCAATGGTAAGTTTGAGAGCAGCCGGAGCTACACAGTGAAACACAGGAAGAACAACATAGAGAGACTCTTCAAATATGCATGTATACAGAAACATATATGTACATATGTAACGAAGTGCAGCTTACAGTTAACCTTAAAATTATTCATCTCTGTGTCACAGGCCTTGGACTCAGGCTGCAAAGGACAACACATTGTCATTCAAAAGCTGATGGCACCTCTCCTACAGACATTGATACACACAACAAGTTAGACCCTGCTGCACGCCGGCAGCAGCATGTCTGTGCTGCACTGAGATGCATATCTGGTGCGTCAGGATCATAAGGTGCAGCCAGACGATCACCCCTAATCATTCTGTTTGCTGGCATGCAGTATCAGTAGTCACCCCAACATGGGACCAAATGTCTGGATTTATCAATGAATCAGTTGGCCTGGAACTTCATGAAAGCAGTAACACATGAAATTTTAGAAGGAGAGGTTCTGATCATTTTCTTGAGGATAATCATTGAAATATTTAGCAAATAACACTGGCTCCTTGAATACCTTACGAAGTTTCAGAAAACGAAAAGCGATTGCTATATTCTCTAAACTTCTTCTTTTTCCACATGATTCATAGTCTTTCTGCCTCTTCTGCCCCATTATTAGGAATGAAAATTGGGGCTGGGGATGTAACTCAGTAGAGTGCTTGCTTAGCATGTACAAGAACTGGATTCAGTCCTCAGCACTACATAACCTGGGTATGACGGCCCAAACTGTAATCCCAGCGCTTGGGAAGTAGAGACAGGAAATCAGAAGTTCAAGGTCATCCTCAACTACATAGCAAGTTCAGGGCCAGCAGGAAAACATGAAACCCTATCTTTAAAATAATATTTTTTTAAAAAACAGTAAGCCTGAATGATCCAGGGGTGGCAGATGACCATCAGGAAACAGAGTTTTCCAGGCTTCTGGGAACTTGCTCATATGAACTTACGATAATGGTGACAGCACACACAGGATCCATGAAACTCAAACCAGGCAAAAACCCAGCATAGAAATGGATAAGAAGGCCTAGGCTTAGCTGAGGAACTAGCAGCAAATGATCACTGCTGGGTAAGGGAGAGTGGATCTTCTTTAAGGAAGTGACACTAGATAAGCTGACCAGTCTCCAGTGGATGGACTGATACCAAGGGACATCTGGGAACACAAACTTGACTTGAAAGGCCTTAAAATATATGAGAGAATACATGAAATCTGGCAGGGTGGGCTATGAGAGGGTGCAGTTAAAAGAGGGAATCCAAATATGATCAAGATATGTTGTATGAAATGCACAAGAATTCAACTAAAATTTTTTTAAAGACTGGCAACTGCAGTTCAGGTTAGCAAGTTGAGTTTTTTTTTTCTCATGTCTAAACCAATTTAACCTAAATCCTAAATATTTGCACAAGTCCATAACTAAGTCACTTCTTCATTTTCAGAATCAAAAATTAATAAGATTATAAGTAAAATGCCTCTAAGATTTTACTACTTAAGTAATCTAATTTAAATCCCTTTTAGAAAGGCCCATTTTACACCACTGGATTTTATATTTCCTCAATAAATGTCTCATAGTAGAAGCTTATATATTCAGTTAAAAACGTAAATTAGGTCTTATACATCAAATTTGAACAGCAGACCAAGTTATACATTTTAAATAAATTGGTCATTTTTCTTCTCTGTTCACTAAACTCAACTGTTACCTTTTGAGACTTTCTGTAGCATCTCCCCGAATCATAAGCCACATGCGGTTATTACAGCACTTCATAATTTCTTTTAAAGTATCAAAGCCTATTGCAAACTGTTTTGTTCCCATGACTGTAACGAGTTTACCACTAAGCATGCTTTCATCTTCTGCCCTAACATTCAGAAGTCATTGGGTTACTTATTTCAACACTTCTTCAATTACTCCAAATTGTTAAAGAGTTCACAGAGCTCTTTTTGTCACAAAATCAAAGTATCTCATGGTTGAAAAGAATATTACCTTCTTCTGTATTCAAGTGACATTTTGTTGAACACCTCCTTTGACGCCAGACACTGAACTAAGTGTGTTCACATGTCTTTATTTAATCCTCACAGCAATCTCCAGAGAGAGAGAGAGGTCTTATCGTCTCTGTTTTGAAAATAAAGAACTGCGATTTCTACAGGTTAACTCTCTTGACAAAAAGATCGTGACTCACAATGGCAGGTGAGAGATGGCTCCGGAGCCTGACACCCAGCCTGCTTCCCCACCATACCCACCACCCTGAGATCTCCTTGGGGACACAGTCACTGGGTCAGACCCAAAGCACGCAGACAATAACTCAGGAGTGTCCCAGGCAGATCACTGTAAGTTTAACATTTCTGACCAGTGGGAAGTTTCCCTCATCCTGTATCATTACCTCCATGTCTTCATGAAGAAACAATTGGTACAGATTCCTCTGCCTTTAAGAACTCTGGAAGAGCAGGGCATGGTGGCAAACGCCTTTAATCCTGCACTTGGGAGGCAGAAGCAGGCAGATCATTGTGAGTTCAAGGCCAGCCTGGTCTACATAGTGAGTTCCAGGACAGCCAGAACTATGGGGGAACACTGACTCAAAAAGACAAAAAAAAAAAAAAACACCTCAGGAATACATTTGGGAGGCAAAGGCAAGCAGATCTCTATGTGTTCAAGGCCAGCCTGGCCTATAATGTGAGTTCCAGGACAGCTGAAGCTACAGGGAGAACCTGTCTCAAAAAGACAAAAAAAAAAAAAAAAAAAAAAAAAAAAAAAAAAAAGAAAAGAAAAGAAAACCTCAGGAACTTCTCCACACCTTCAGAATTCTCAGCCTAAGCAGACTGGTTAGAGTTAGCCTGAGCTAGAACATGAGACATTTCAGAACCAAGCCCAGGCTTTCCTTTTCCAAAGCCTAGATGGACCCTTGACTGTGCTTGGGGAAAAATGACAGCGCAGGTCATCTACTCCCATTTGCAGGAATAGACTGTCCACACATAGCGGCAAATTCACAAGGTCTGTGAATCCTGGATAACACAGGCTCCTCTACTTGGTTCTGATTTTTGCTTTCTTTTGTGTATGTGCATTTGTGAGGGAGGTAGGTGGATGTGAGCTTGATGTACCTGTGGAGGTCAGAGGATATGAGCATGGTGTATTTGTGGAGGTCAGAGGATGTGAGCATTGTGTACCTGTGGAGGTCAGAGGATGTGAGCATGGTGTACCTGTGGAGGTCAGAGGATGTGAGCATGGTGTATCTGTGGAGGTCAGAGGATGTGGGCATGGTGTATCTGTGGAGGTCAGAGGATGTGGGCATGGTGTACCTGTGGAGGTCAGAGGATGTGAGCATGGTGTACCTGTGGAGGTCAGAGGATGTGAGCATGGTGTACTTGTGGAGGTCAGAGGATGTGAGCATGGTGTCCTTGTGGAGGTCAGAGGATGTGAGCATGGTGTCCTGTGGAGGTCAGAGGATGTGAGCATGGTGTACCTGTGGAGGTCAGAGGATGTGAGCATGGTGTTCTTGTGGAGGTCAGAGGATACCCTTGGTATCAGTCCTCAGGCACATTCCATCTTTTGTTTCATGGTCTCTCAGTGGCCTGCAACTTCACTACTAAGGTCAGGCCAGCTGGCCTGTGAGCTTCCAGAGATCCACTGATCTCCACCTCTTATCTTACCGCTTGGCTTTTGTGAAGGGTCTGGGGATCCAAACTCAGGTCCTCACTCTTTTGAGGCAAGCATTTTACTGGCTGAACCATCTCCCCAGCCTGCATTTTTCTACCACATCTTGGCGAGCCCCAGAATTCTGGGTAACTTTCCTTTATTTGCTTCTTGGTGTTCTTTGCATATGACTGAGCAAGAAGACATACACATGCACACATAGTACACACAGAACACATATAACACACCACATATACAATACATACAACACCAAACATATATATGCACACAACAAACAGTACACACATAACACACAAGCATATATACCTAAACAGAATACATGGCACACAAACACATATACCACATACACATAATACCCCATACAGACACACACATAATACCCCATACAGACACACACAAACACACACCCATGCTATCAAAGAGAAAGCTATGGGTTCCACCTTAGATTTCTAAGCCTAAGTCTCAGACTACAAAGTATGGCTTTGTTTTTTGTTTTTTGGTTTTTTTTTTGGTTTTTTTTTTAATTTAATTTTTATTGATGCTTTGTGCATTTCGAACATCATTTTCCAATTCAGATCAGGCATATTTCCCTTTCCCTTTCCCCCCACCCCCACCCCATCCCAGATCATGTATTCTGCCATAACTGTCCTGCATCTTTCAGGTTTTTTTTTTTTTCATTTTTTAGCTATAAGTGATAATCCATGAGTACAAGCATCCTTCGTGCAAAACCAATCTGCAGACTGTTGTGCCCAAACCCCCACAGTCCCACCATTCAGTGGGGGGTGACAGGTTGTTTGTTCAATCAAGTTGATCAAATGAGTGTCCAGACTACATCGCTGTAGTTTCACCATTCACCCCAATCGCAGCCTTTACATTCTACCACGCCCCCTCTTCCGCAGATTGTTCCCTAGGCTTAGAAAAGGGGCACAGGTGGATGAGAAGTAAAACTGTCCTCTCTCTCTGGAGCTGTTGACTTGGATTCTGGTCAATTCTGGCTGTTTCCTTTCATGGGCTGACAGTTTGTTCAGGAGTAACCTTTCGATCCTACTAATGAAGCACAAGCAATTAGATATATAGGTATTTAAGCAGCACTAATAGTTATGGTAGGTTACTTTGGCATAGACACATATGTTTGGATGATATGTTAATCCATGAATTACATTTTTACCCCCTGTTAAATATGACAGGGTCTTACTGTGGCTTGTAACATCTCCTAACCTGTAGAGGATGTAAGCTTGTGGCATCAGCCATGGGTTATTCCTCCAAGGAGAGAGCCAATAGCCAATTAGATTTGGGGTATACAGGCACATGGCTGCCTCTGCTGCACATTATTTCCAGGCAGGTGAGGTGTAGCTGGTGCTGATGGTGGAGTCTTGCTTGACTCAGGGAGACCCGTATTTGCTTTATTGTCTTTGTAGAGTTGAGGGCACCACCACGCCCCAACTTCATGACTTTGGGAAGGACTTCTCTTTCCAAATGCCTGAGGAAAAGAATGAACAGGAGACAAGAAGAATGCGAGTAAATCCGTTTGACACTGGAGACCATTTCAGATTGCTTTATAAAAAAGAAGATGATTTGCAGGGTAAACACAGGCCATGCCCTGTGACTTTCCTCATTAATGAAGTTCATGTTGTGAATTCCTGATGGGCGGCCTCCAAGGTACCACAGTATTTGTGCCAGTCTAGACACAGGGCCATGCATGGAAACAACCAGATTATGACTCTACATCCACCTTATGAGATGGAAGGGTGGACCTCTGTTTCCTTGCTTACCTTTGCCTAACTGCTACAAAAAGGACTAGGCAGTGGTGTCACACACCTTTAATCCCAGCACTCAGGAGGCAGAGGTAGGCAGATCCCTGTGAGTTTAAGGTCAGTCTGCTATACATAGTGAGTTCCAAGCCAGCTGGGGCTGCAGGAAGACCCTGTCTCAGAAAAAAAAGAAAAAAAGGACTCAGCCTTGACCCAGTGTGGCTCAAGCTCTTTCGCCACTGTTCACAGAAGAGTTTTGATCATAGCAGGTACTGTCTTTCCTGTGGCCAGTGGATAATATAAGAAAAATTGCCCAGCTACAGGGTTTATCCTCTAGATAAGAGTCAGAGAACTCACAAACTTGGAGCCGATGAGACGGCTCAGCAGATAAGGGTGCTTGCTGCCAGTCCTGACTCCTGACAACCCGAGTTCAATCCCTGGAACCCTGGTGGTCTCTGGCTGCTACATCATACTGTGCCACACACAGTCCCCTCCCTGGAACACATACATACAAATAAGATAAAACACATACAAACCAGGCTCTAGCCTGTAAGCACACAGGAATCCTCCCCTGTTGATAAAAATAAGCTTGAGAGGCTGGAGAGACAGCTCAGTAGTTAAGAGCACTGCCTGCCCTTGCAGAGGACCCAGGTTCAATTCCCAGCACCCACATAGTAGCTAACAGCCAACCATCTGTAACCCCAGTTCCAGGGAATCTGATGACCTCTTCTAATCTTCTTGAGCATTGCATGACACAGGTACAGTTTCATCCATGCACTCATACACCTAATAAAAATAATAAATAAAATATAAAAATAAATTAAAAGAAAGCACTATATAATATTTAAACCATTTTTCACTCGAGAAATATGTACTCAAGTATCAGATAATATTAGATACATAGGTGATACACATAGATAGATGATAGATATAGATAGATAATAGAGATAGATGATATAGATGATAGATAGATAGATACAGATATTCATGGCATTTTTGTGTGGTAATGAAATGGAGGAGAAAAATAATATCCATTTAAAAGAATTAAAATTAAATTGTATTATATAACATTTAAAAAAGCAAGATATTTATTTGGCATTCAAGTTAGTAATAACATCCAAACCTGCCTAGTACTGAGAATCAAATAAAAATAATACTAATAACAACAATTTTTAAATATCATGCAAAATGCAATTGCATTTTACTTGAAATCCATGAATTTATATATGTGTTATAAAATGTACCATACATGCATATATCAGGGCTTTCTAAATGAACGGAATGGGCTTGAACACATAGCAAACTGTATAAATAATCTTTCCTCCCTTTTTTCCTATAATTTTTCAAACTGTCTGCACTGGTTTACCTGTAGAGGTGGTAGGATAGTTGAACAAATAAAATAGTAAAATAATTTTGGCATTTTACTCTATACAAGTTTACTTGTACATAATAATTATGTATGACTTTGAAAGGTAAACTAAAATGAACAGACATGTTTTTAATCTTTGAGAGCCATTGTTTTTCTTTTTCCAAATGAAGAAAGAGATGGATACCTCTGCCCTATAATCTCAAATGACAGTAAAACTGGAACTATTTTCAATATCCTTCATATTTCAAGTCTCCTTTTTATAAACCACCCCTCTGTGCTATTTGAGATTTACCTGATTAGCTCTCTGTTTGTTAAGCTACTAGAGGTTCCGGTTCTGGATGTGGATGATCACGCTATTTATCTTTGCTCCCCCTCTGCCACCCACGAGCAAGCTACAGGTGCAGGTCAAAGCACCTCAATTTCAGACATCCCATCATTCGATTCAAGCTCCTGACATGAGGAGAGACAAAAAAATAAAAGATTTGACTAGACTAAGAATTCCCCAGACAGCTGATAAAGCCTGTGTCTAGAAAGCATATCCTCTGAGTGGCACTGAGTCTGTGAACTTAGGTGGGAAAACCTCCCTGCACATGGGCAGGCTCCAGTCAGCTGAGAACAATAGGAGAAGAAGCCAAACAGAGTCCATTCTCTCTCCCTGGACCCGGGATGCCTTCCTTCTGCCTTGGACAACAGAACTCAGGGACTCTGGCCTTTGAACGTCAGAGGAGTAGGAGAGGGAAGGCAGAGCAGTACTGTGATGTATTTGAAGCCTTTGTGGACGCGCTGGAGTCCTTAGACAATGAACACTATGGCATCCTTTGAAATTGATCCACAGCACATTTAAATGTGGAAGTCCAGCTCCTCTCTGCACAGGGGCAGAGAGGGACCTGGATCAACTTGGCATAAGTACAAGGAGACAGTCCCTGCCAAACTTTTACAAGTCCAGAAAACAGTGGTGACATGTCTTTAAGAATATGAAGGAAAAAAATGAATTTTAGTGAGAAAACTTATTTTCATCTAAAATATTAGTATGTTGCTCTTTGTGCCTTATGATGGTACAGCAGTTTTTCATAACCTCTTAGGGAATATGCCAGGGAATGCAAAAGTCAATGTGGTTCTGATGAGGTCACTGTAACCTGAATAGCTTATGTTATTAGAGATGGCAGAACTGTCTCCTGACTCTAACTCTTCTTTGCTTCCTACATGGCCAGTCTTTGAAAATTCAATGTCCTCTGTCACTGTAATCCACACTCTAATACCCAATGATGATGGTTGGTCCCAACTGTCAAATTGATCAGACCTAGAACCACCTGGGGAACAGGTCCCTGGGCATGCTTGTGAGAGACTATCTTAATTAGGTTAATCGTGGGTGGTACCAATCCCTGGGCTGAGATCCTGGACTGAATTAATAGGAGCACGTGAGCATAGTTCAAGCTTGTGCTGCTCTGTGCTTCTTCCATGGGTCCAATGTTGCCTGCTACCTCAAGCCCTTGCTCTCTACCTTCCCTACCATGACAAACTGTAACCTCAAACTGCGATCCAAAACGAATGCTTTCTCCCTTAACTTCCTTCCATCAGGGTATTTTATCACAGCAACAGGAAAGGTAACTAAAGCAAACTAGCCTTGCCTGGGCTGCTGGTCAGGATGTGTCCCTCCACCGAAGCTACATGATCCCTGGCTTATTCCATTTCATCGTTCACAAACCTATTCCATCCAGCTCGGTGAACCCTCTGTTAGTTGCGAGCCTAGTACATTCATCCCCAGCCTGGATCTCATTCCTGCCTCTCTCCCTTCATGGACTGTTCTGTTCTCTGACCCCACCTCTCAATGTCCAATGTCAGATTTCTGGAAATGTGCTGAGATTTCTCTAATCTTGAGTGATCTATACTATATATAAACACATCTTACATTTAGCAATGAACTATCTTATATTGTGTGTCTTCACTTTATCTTAGATTTCCCTTCCTGTTTATTTTAAAGGATTCTTGAGAACAGAAATTATACTTAGAATTCTCCAGAGAAATTGAACCAGTGGAAACAAATAATATGTAAAATAGTGTGTGTATGTTTTTCTCTGTGTGTGTGTGTACTGCATGTGTGTAGTGCATGTATACAAGTGTACAGATGTGCAGAGGCCATAGCAGAATTTTAGATGCATTCCTTTACTGTTCTCTGGCTTATTGCCTTGAGGCAGGGTCTCTCACTGAAAGAGAAGCTCACTCATTTGACTAGACTGGCTGGCCAGTGAGCTCTCAGGATCCACCTGTCTCCAGCTCCCCCACCCAATGCTTGGGTTACAGACATGCATAGATTTTATGTGGGAGCTGGATTTTTATGTGGGTGCTAGAGATTTGAACTCGGGTCCTCATGCTTACTGAGAAAGCACTCTACTCACTGAGCCATCTCTTCAGCCCCAAGAGAAGTCAGGAAGGGGTTTATGTGTATGTGTTTTCTGAGAATGACTCATATAATTTTGAAGGTTAAAAGGTCCCATGATCTGCTGTCTGCAAGGTGGAGGGCCAGGAAAACCTGTGGTAATTAAGTTTTAGTCTGAAGGTTTGGAAACTGGTTCAGCTGATGGTCTGTGACTCCCAGCGAGAGGCCAAAGGGCTGAAAGCTAGAACAGATGGAAAAGGTGTCAGGACACGAGGAGAAAGACACCCCAGGTCAACAAAAGACAGTGCGTTCACCTTTTCTCCACTTTTTTACTCCATCTGGACCTTAATTTGATCAAATGGTCCTCACATACATGAGCAAGGATAGATAGTCATTTTTATTATTATTGTTTGAGAATTTCATGCATTCATATAATGTGTTTTGATCAAACTAACCCCCAACTCCAATTCCCTCCTCTCCAAATCTTCCCACATCACCTCCACCAACACTTTTACCTCCTGAATTCTTTTTTTTTTTTTATAAACCCACTGAGACTGCTTAGTGCTGCCAGAATGTGCCTGGGTGTGGGGCCATCTGCTGGGGCACAGGCAGCCTATCAGGCCATATTGCTGAAGAAACTGACTCTCCCTCCCTGAGCAGTCATCAATTTCCAATAGCTTCTCAGCTAAGGGTGTGACTTTGTGACCCCCTTCCCATCCCAATCTGCTGTTTCAAATGCTAATCTTCTCCAGAAGCACATAGAGATGAAGCCAGTTGTCTGAGCACCCAGCAAATTGACACATACAATCAAACATAAAAGACTTGTCTTTTATTAATTTTCTTACTGTTAAAAAATCATAAAAGGAGTGCATAGAGATCGGGGGCTTTCGCCGGACCACCTGGAGCACAGGTAGGGGCCAGGCACTTCAGCCAGGCAAATTATTGGATAATTGGATCATTGGCTTGTGCCACTGTCGGGGCGGAGTTGTCCAGCTACCCCTGTATAAAGGTGGGCCTGTTGCCACTGGGAGACGAGTGCATAGAGATTAGGGCTTTCGCCGAACCACCTGGAGTACAGAGTACCAGCATGAGGGTTAAGCAAGCAACTCACTCCTCCTTCCCCCCTCTCCCCTACTCCTACCAGCCCACCCCCGACCCCTCCACCCCTGCCAACTGGAATTGTGGAGGGAGTGTCCATGTAGGACTACAGAAGTGATTCCAGGGCACAAGGCAATAAATGAAACAGCGAACCTGACAGAACTCCAGTCTAGCAACACCAAGCACCACAAACAGCCTAGAGGAACTGGCTGGCAGGAATCAGGGTGAGCACAGTGCTCAGCAGGGTACCAACTGGGCTGTTACCTACCCGGTTTTTGGAGAACCTTCAGAATAGAAAGGTAAGAGTGAGTTAGACTTCCAATATACAATCAAAATTGAAAGCCTGAAACCTAGACAAGTCACATTCCATAAACAAGGAGAAAACAATGAAACCTAGACAAGTCAACACTCTATAAACAAGGAGAAAACAACAAAGGCACCTGAAGTAAGCAAGCAAAGCAAGCCATCAACACAGTGAAGAAACATTTGAGATCCACATCAGAATACAAATAAAAACAAACCCACATGCCAAAAACACAATGAAAGAACAACATGGGAAAAAGCACAGAATAATTCTACACCAAACTGTACCCACCCTATAGAAGATTCCTACAATGAGATCGCCCTGGAGGTAACCCAGGACACAGATCTTAGAAGTACAATCATAGACATATTCAAAGAAATCAAAGAATATAAAGAACAAATCAGAGAACTAAGGAGAGAGAATGAAAAACTCAGGAAGGACCTAGAAAGAGAGAATGACAAACTCCAGAAGGAAGTGGAAACACTGAAATGATCCCATGCTGAATTAAAAAAAGGAAACATTTTTGCTGGGTATAATAACCTAGGTTGGCATCTAGATTTGTTTAGTACTGAGAATACTTTGGTCCGCATTCTTCTTGCTTTCATCATTTGCACTGAAAAGTCAGATGTAATTCTGATGGGTTTCCCCTCATATGTAACTTATTTTTCTCTTGTGGCTTTCAGAATTTGTCTTTGTTTTGGGTGTCTAGCATTTTAACTATGATATGGTATGGGGAGTTTCTTTTCTGATCTGTCTATTTGGAGTTACCAGCAAAGCAAGGAGTTACAAGAAGAGATTGAGACACTCCAAAAGGAAGTGGAAATACTAACAAAGTCACAAGAGGGAATTGAACACTCATCCAATCAAGAGAAAACGATGGGAGAAAGCCTCAAAAGTAGAATGGAGGAAGCAGAAAAAAGAATATTAGACCTGGAAGATAACGAACAACTAAAAAGCTCAAGAAAAGTTTATGAAAAATTTAAAAATACACAAGAATGGAACAACCAGGAAATGTGGGACACTATGAAAAGATCAAACCTCTGCATCATAAGGATAGAGGAAGGAGAAGAATCCCAAGAGAATGGTATTTATCAGATCTTCAACAGAATAACAGATGAAAATTTCCCCCAAACTAAAAAAAAAAAGACAAACCCATACAAATACAAAAAGCACATAGAACTCCAAATAGACAGTATCAGAAAAGAAACTCCCCTCACCATATCATAGTTAAAATGCTAGATGCCCAAAACAAAGACAAAATTCTGAAAGCCACAAGAAAAAACAAGTTACATATAAGGGGAAATCCATCAGAATTACAGCTGACTTTTCATGCATTCTATCAGACCACAGTGCAATAAAGCTCAATATCAACACCAGGATAAGCCCTATTATCTATAAGAACACATGGAGACTAAATGACACACTCCTGAATAATGAATGGGTCAAGGAAAAAAGAAAGAAATAGAAGCATTCCTGGAACTAAATGAAAATGACAATACAACACAACAAAACCTATGGGATACTGTAAAAGCAGTTCTAAGAGGGAAGTCTTTAGCCCTGGGTGCCTGCATTAAAAAAAAAAACAGAAGGAGCACAAATAAATGATCTAACACTGCAGCTAAAAAACACTTGAGAGACGACAACAACAAATGAACCCTAAACACAACAGACAGGAAGAAATAAAAATCAGAGCAAAAATCAATGAAATAGAAACAAAGAAAACAATACAAAAAAATCAATGGATCGGATCTCCCAAGACCACCTGAAGTACAGGTAAGAGCTGGGTTCTTCAGCCAGGTGGATTGTTTGATTGGATTTCGTTGTCTTTGTTGATCTTTGGCCTGATTGGCTGGTATGGCTGTGGGGGTGGAATTATCCTCCCAGCTGGTATAAAAGGTGGGTTTGTGTGAGTCTTGAGATCGGATCTCCCAAAACCACCTGAAGCACAGGTAAGAGCTGGGTGCTTCAGCCAGGTATATTGTTTGATTGGATTTCGCTGTCTTTGTTGATCTTTGGCTTGATTGGCTGGTGTGGCTGCGGGGGCAGAGTTATCCTCACAGCTGGTGTAAAAGGTGGATTTGTGTGAGTCTTGAGATCAGATCTCCCAAGGCCATCTGAAGCACACGTACTGCACCCCCACAACTGGGATTCCCAAAGGAAGGAGTGTCCAGGTGGATTCTTTGTAGAACCTTCAGAACAGAAATGGTAGGGTGGGTTGAACTTTCACTAGAAAGCCTAGAGCTTAGAGAAGTCAACACTCCATAAGCAAGGAGAAAATCAAACAAACAACAAAGACATCTGAAGGAGGCAAGCAAAGCAAGGTTTCAACACAGTGAAGAGGCATCTGGGATTCACATTGGAATACAGGCAAGGAGAAGCCTGTATGCCAGGGACACAAAGAAGAGACAACATGGGAAAGGTGCAGGATAATCCCACACCAAGCTCTACCAACCTTGTGGAAGATTCCTACAGTGGGATCCCCTGGGGATAGCCCAGGACACAGATATTAGAAGTACAATTGTGAACATACTTAAAGAAGTACAAGATTATAAAGAGCAAATCAAAGAATTAAGAAAAGAGAATGAAGAACTCAAGAAGGACCTAGAGAGAGAGAGAGTGACAAACTCCAGAAGGAAGTGCAAACACTGAAAAGATACCATGTTGAAAAAGAAAGGAAACCAACCAGCAAAGCAAATTCCTACAAGAAGAGATTGAGAAGCTGCAAAAGGAAGTGGAAATACTAAAGAAATCAGAAGAGGAAATGAAAAAGGAAATCAAATGCTCATCCAATCAAGAGGAAAGGAATGGAAAAAGCCTCAGAAGAAGAAAGGAGGAAGCAGAACAAAGAATATCAGACCTGGAAGATAACACAGAACAACTAAAAACCTCAAGGAAAGATTATGAAAAATTTAAAAATACACAAAACTGGAACAACCAGGAATTGTGGGACACTATGAAAAGATCAAACCTCTGCATCATAGGAATAGAGGAAGGAGAAGAATCCCAAGAAAATGGTATTGATCAGATCTTCAACAGAATAATAGTTGAAAATTTCCCCAAACTAAAAAAAGACTAACCAAATACAAATACAAGAAGCACATAGAACTCCAAACAAACGAGATCAGAAAAGAAACTCTCCACGCCACATCATAGTTAAAATGCTAGACACCCAAAACAAATCAAAATTCTTAAAGCCACAAGAGAAAAACAACAAGTGACCTATAAGGGGAAACCTTATCAGAATTACAACTGACTTCTCAGTGCAAATATGAAAGCAAGAAGAACCTGGAGCAAAGCATTCCCAGTGTTAAAGGACAATAGATGCCAACCCAGGTTACTATACCCAGCAAAAATGTCAATTATAGTTGAAGGAGAGAGAAAAACCTTCCATGACATAAACAACTTGAAAGAATACATGTCCGGAAAACCAACCCTTCAGAGAATACTTGAAGCAATTCAAAGAACAGAAGAAAGGAGCAACCAACCCCAGGCACCTAGAAAGAGAAATCAATAAAAGCATAACTGCAGAAGTAGAAACCTAAACCCAAACCGCAAATGGATAATAAGGCAAAAGGAAGCAACACAAACCTATCAGTCATAACCTTAAATATTAATGGACTAAATTCCCCAATCAAAAGACATAGACTGGGAGACTGGATTAGGAAACAGAATCCATCGATATGCTGTCTACAAGAAACACATCTTACCTTCAAGGACAGGCACCACCTTAAAGTGAAGGGATGGAAAAAAATATTCCAAGCAAATGGTACCAAAAAGAAAGCAGGTGTTGCTATTTTAATATCGGATAAAATAGACTTCAAAGTAAAAGAAATCAGAAGAGACAAAGAAGGCCATTACATTTTCATCAAAGGAACAATCCACCAAGAAGATTTCACAATTATGAATATATATGCCCCAAATTCTGGTGCACCAAACTTTATAAAGACAATTCTCCAGGACCACAAGTCACAGACTAACCCCAGCACACTCATAGTGGGAGATTTCAATACCCCACTGAGTCCTTTGGATAGGTCAACAGGACAAAAAATAAACAGAGAGACATCTGAACTGAACGATATGATACACCAAATGGACCTCATAGACCTCTACCGAACATTCCATCCTAATACCAGAGAATACACTTTCTACTCAGCACCCCACGGAACATTCTCCAAAATCGACCACATCCTGGGACACAGAAGAAACCTCTACAAATACAAAAAGATTGAAATAATTTCATGCATCCTGTCAGACCACAGTGCAATGAAGCTCAACATCAACACCAGGACAAGCCCTCCTGCCTACAAGAACACATGGAGACTAAACAACACACTCTTGAATAATGAATGGGTCAAGGAAGAGATAAAGAAAGAAATAAAAACATTCCTGGAACTGAATGACAATGACAATACAACACAACAAAACTTATGGGATACCTTAAAAGCAGTCCTAAGAGGGAAATTTATAGCCCTGGGTGCCTACATTAGAAAAACAGAAAGAGCACAAGTGAATGATCTAACACTACAGCTAAAAGCACTTGAGAGGCAACAACAGATGAACCCTAAACGCAACAGACAGGAAGAAATAACAAAAATCAGAGCAGAAATCAATGAAATAGAAACAAAGAAAACAATACAAAAAATCAATGAAGCCAAAAGTTGGTTCTTTGAAAGAATAAACAAGATAGACAGACCTCTAGCCCAGTTAACAAAAAGAAAGAAGGAACAACTCCAAATCAATACAATCTGTGATGAAAAGGGAAATATCACAACGGACAAGGAAAAGATCAAGAAAATTATATGGGAATATTACAAGAACCTATATTCTACCAAGTTTGAAAATCTAGAAGAAATGGATGAATATCTGAAATCTTGGGAATCACCAAAGCTTGGCCAAGAGGAGACCAGCAGCTTAAACAGACCCATAACATATGAAGAAATAGAGGATGTAGTAAGAAGCCTCCCAACTAAAAAAAGCCCAGGCCCAGACGGTTTCACAGCAGAATTCTATAAAACATTTCAAAAAGACCTACAACCATTATTACTGAAATTGTTTAGAAGGATACAAACAGAGGGAATTCTCCCAAATTCCTTCTATGAAGCCAGCCGCACTCTAATACCAAAACCAGGCAAAGATACAACCAAAAAGGAGAACTATAGACCCATCTCCCTAATGAACACAGATGCCAAAATTCTAAACAGGATACTGGCAAATCACATACAGACCCACATCAAGAAGATCATCCATCATGACCAAGTTGGATACATACGAGAGATGCAGGGATGGTCCAACATATGAAACTCAAAAAATATCATCAACCATATAAATGGACTGAAAGACAAAAACCACACCACCATCTCAATTGAGGCAGAAAAAGCCTTTGACAAAATCCAGCATCCCTTCATGCTTAAAGTCCTAGAGGGAATTGGATTAGAGGAATCATTCCTCAATGTAGTCACAGCCATATACAGGAAACCCACAGCAAATATCATCCTAAATGGGGAAATGACAGAAACATTCCGTTTAAAGGTAGGAACTCAGCAAGGCTGCCCCCTGTCACCACTCCTCTTTAATATAGTGCTTGAAACACTTGCTAGGCCAATAAGGCAAGAAAAGGAAATTAAAGGAGTACTAATTGGAAAAGAGGTAGTCAAGCTATCCCTATTTGCTGATGATATGATTGTTTACTTAAGGGAACACTAAAAACTCCACCAGAAAACTCCTAGAAACGAATAACAGCTTCAGCAAAGTGGCAAGATACAAAATTAATGTAAAAAAATTAGTAGCCTTTCTTTACACCAACAACAAGCAACTGAGGAAGGAATTCAAGGAGACCTTCCCACTCACAATAGCCTCAAAAACAATAAAATACCTAGGAACAAACCTAACCAAAGACACCAAAGATCTCTACAAAAAAAACTTTAAAGCTTTGAAGAAAGAAATTGAAGAAGACATCAGATGGAAAAACCTCCCATGCTCATGGATTGGGAAAATTAATATAGTAAAAATGTCTATTCTACCCAAACTCTTGTATAGATTTAATGCAATCTCAATTAAAATCCCCAAGAGTTTCTTCACAGGATTGGGGGGAAAAAAGTCTTTAATTTCATTTTGAAAAACAAAAGACCCCAAATAGCCAAAACAACCCTGACTGAAAAGAGCAAGGGCGGATCTCTATAGCAGACTTCAAACTATACTACAGGGCTACAGTCATAAAAACAGCTTGGTACTGGCAAAAAAAGCAGACCTGTTGACCAATGGAACAAAACTGAAGATCTAAACTTGAGCGCATACAATTTCAGCCATCTCATATTTGACAAGGGGGCCAAGAAGACACAATGGAGGAAAGACAGCATCTTCAGCAAGTGGTGTTGGCAAAACTGGATCACCACTTGTAGAAGAATGAAATTAAACCCCTACCTCTCACCCTGTACAAAAGTCAGTTCCAAATGGATTAAAGACCTCAATGTGAAACCCCAAACTCTGAAGGCAATAGAAGAAAAAGTTGGCAGCAGACTACAAGACATAGGCATAGGAAAAGACTTCCTAAATCAGACAGCAGCTGCATAAGAATTAAGGTCAACAATTGACAAATGGGACCTCATTTAACTCAAAAGCTTCTCTACATCAAAAGAAACGAGGAAGTGAAGAGAAATCCCACAGAGTGGGAGGAAACCTTCACCGCAGAAATATCTGACAAAGCATTGATTTCCAGAATATATAAACTACTCAAATAACAAAGAAGAAAGAAAACAAATGACCCACTCAATAGATGGAGCAAAGAGCTGAACAGATAATTCACCAGTGAGGAATTAGAGATGGCTGAGGAACATCTTAAGAAGTGTTCAACGTCACTAATAATTAGGGAAATGCAAATTAAAACCACTCTAAGATATCATCTTACTCCAATAAGACTGGCTAGGATCAAGAAAACAAATGACACCAAGTGCTGGAGAGGTTGTGGGGAAAGAGGAACAATCATCCACTGCTGGTGGGAATGTAAACTTGTACAGCCACTATGGAAAGCAGTGTGGAGAACCCTTAGAAAACTTGGAATGAACTTGCCACCTGACCCAGCCATACCTCTCCTGGGCATGTACCCACAAGACTCATCTTACCACAGAGATACATGCGCAGCCATGTTTATTGCAGCTCTCTTCACAATAGCAAGGAGCTGGAATCAACCCAAGTGCCCCTTAACTGATGAATGGATAGAGAAAATGTGGTACATCTACACAATGGAGTTCTATGCAGTGGTAAAGAAAGATGACATCATGAGTTTCACAAGTAAATGGATGGAACTAGAAGATATTATGTTAAGTGAAGTAACACACTCCCAGAAAAACAAATGGACAAATGGTGTCCCTCATTTGTGGATGCTAGTGCCAGTTACCTAGTTGTAAGTATTTCTTGTGCATGGCCCCTTGAGCTTTTGTCCAAGTAGTTGGGAGTGATGCATATTGGAAACAACAACAACAACAATAACAACAGAAAGGACTGCATCAAAGAACTGACTGAAATGGTGAATTTCTGCTCAAAACAGTCAACTTCCATATGGAGAATTTTGAGAAAGACTGAGAAAGAGATGAAAAGCATGTTTGGCAGAATGCATGAGCTCTGGTGGTGTGGGGGGGTCTAGGTCTGATTAGTAACATAATCTTGTACAAAATAAATAATAATTTTTTTAAATCAATGTATCCAAAACTTGGTCCTTTGAAAGAATAAAGGAGATAGACAGACCTCTAGCCCAGTTAACCAAAAGAAAGAAAGAGCAACTCCAAATCAATAGAATATCACAACAGACAATGAAAATATTCAATCGTACAGGAATACTTCAAAAACCTATACTCTATTAAGTTTAGAAATCTAAGAGAAATGGTTGAAGATCTGAAATCCTACAAATCATCAAAGCTTACCTAAGAAGATATTGACAGCTTAAACAGACCCATAATATACAAAGAGATTGAAAATGTAATAAGAAACTTCCCAACTAAATAAAGCCCAGTCCCAGATGGTTTCACAGCAAAATTCTATAAAACATTTAAAGAAGACTTACAATTATTACTCAAACTGTTCAGAAGGATACAAGCAGAAAGAAATCTCCCAAGTTCCTTCTGTGAAGCCAGCATCACTCTAATGCCAAAACCAGGCAAAGATACAACCAAAAAGGAGAACTAAAGACCCATCTCACTAATGAACACAGATGCAAAAATTCTCAACAAAATACTCGCAAACCACATACAGACCCACATCAAAAAGATCATCCATCATGACCAAGTTGGATTCATACCAGAGATGCAGGGATAGTTCAACATATGAAAATCAATAATATTATAAAACATATAAATGGACTGAAAGACAAAAACCACATGATCATCTCAATTGATGCAGAAAAAAGCCTTCAGAAAAATCCAGCATCCCTTCATGCTTAAAGTCCTAGAGGGAATTGGTCTGGAGGGATCATTCCTCAATATAATCAAAGCCATATACAAGAAACCCACAGCAAACATCATCTTAAATGGAGAAACATTAGAACCATTCCCTTTAAAGGTAGGAATTCAGCAAGGCTGACCCTGTCACCACTCCTCTTCAATATAGTGCTTGAAACACTTGCTAGGCCAATAAGGCAAGAAAAGGAAATTAAAGGAGTACTAATTGGAAAAGAGGAAATCAAGCTATCTCTTTTTGCAGACAATATGATAGTTTACTTAAGGTATGCTAAAAACTCCACCAGAAAACTCCTAAGAGTTTTAGGACAAAACAATTAAGACTTTCAGTAAAGTGTCAGGATACAAAATTAACCTAGAAAATTCAGTAGCCTTACTTTACACCAACAACAATCAACTAAAGAAGGAATACAAGGAGAACTTCCCACTCACAATAGCTCAAAAAACAATAAAATACCTAGGAACAAACCTACCCACAGACACCAAAGATCTCTACAACAAAAATGTTAAACCCCTGAAGAAGAAGATTGAAGAAGACATCAGAATATGGAAAGGCCTCCCATGCTCATGGATTGGAAAAATTAATATAGTAAAAATGTCCATTCTACCAAAATTAATATACAGAGTCAATGCAATCCCAATTAAAATCCCCAAGAGTTTCTTCACAGGCTTGAAAAAAAATCCTTAATTTCATATGAATAAACAAAAGACTCCAAATAGCCAAAGCAACCCTGAGCAAAAAGAACAACACAGGGGATCTCTATACCAGACTTCAAATTATAGTACAGGACTATAGTCATAAAAACTGCTTGGTACAGGCACAAAAACAAACCTGTAGACCAAAGGAACAAAACTGATGATCCAGACTTGAGCACATACAATTTCAGCCACCTCATATTTGACAAGGGGAGCAAGAAGACACAATGGAGGAAAGACAGCATCTTCAGCAAATGGTGTTGGTAAAACTGGATCACCACTTGTAGAAGAATGAAATTAAACCCCTACCTCTCACCCTGTACAAAAATCAACTCCAAATGGATCAAAAACCTCAACTTGAAACCCAAAACTCTGAAGATGATAGAAGAAAAAGTTGGCAGCATCCTACAAGACATAGGAAAAGACTTTCTAAATCAGACAGCAGCTGCTCAGGAAATAAGGGTAACAACTGACAGGTGGAACCTCATTAAATTCAAAAGCTTCTGTACAGCAAAAGAAACATCAAGGAAGTGAAAACCACAGAGTGGGAGAAAACCTTCATTGCTGATACATCTGTCAGAGCATTAACTTCCAGAATATACAGACTACTCAAAAAGCAAACAAGTAAGAAAACAAATGACTCACTCACTCAAAAGATGGAGTAAAGTGCTGAACAGAAACTTCACAAGTGAGGAACTAGAGATGACCAAGAAACAGCTTAAAAGGTGTTCACTATTGTTAATAATTAAGGATATGCAAATTAAAACCACTTTAAGATATCATCTCACTCCGATAAGACTGGCTAGGATCAAGAAAACAAATGATACCAAATGCTGGAGAGGTTCTGGGGAAAGGGGAACACTCATCCACTGCTGGCTTGAATGTAAACTCTTACAACCACTATGGAAAGCAGTGTGGAGAGCCCTTAAAAGCCTTAAAATGAGCTTACCACCTGACCCAGTCATACCACTCCTGGGTATATACTCATGAGATTTATCCTGCTGCAGAGATACATGCACAGCCATGTTTATTGCAGCTCTCTTCACAATAGCGAAGAGCTGGAACCAACCCAAGTGCCCCTCAACCAAGAAGTAGATAGAGAAAATGTGCTACATGTACACAATGGAGTTCTATACAGCAGTAAAGAAAGATGACATTATGTAATTTGCAGGTAAATGGATGGAACTAGAAGATATTATGTTATGTGAAGTAACACAGTCCCAAACAATGAATGGTATCCTTCATCTGTGGATGTTAGCACCAAGTACCTAGTTGTAAGGCAAACTGAGCAATGTTAATGTTATATTCCTCTTGATCTGAAAACAACTGTGCTCTTATATTGTGAATCCCTTAACAGGTTCTAGAATTAACCTACCATTTATTTTCAGACTTTGGAATTTTGGCATATGAGTGGAGGGTATGTATGCATATTTTAGAGTAATATAAAATCAAAATGGAAAAATGTGAAAAAAATCATAAAGATGTTTATTTTATTTTTTAATTTATTCATTTATTTATGTGTATGAATGTACTGTCTGCATGCAGGCCTGTGACCCATGTCGTGCAATACCTCAGAGGTCAGAAGAGGGTATCGGATTCCCCTGGAACTGGAGTCAAAGACGGTTCTCAGCCGCCATGTGGATGCTGGGAATCGAACCTGGGTCCTCTGCAAGAGCAGTTGGCGCTCTCAACCACTAGGCCACCTCTCCAGCCCCAAAGATGTTTATTTTAAAGCAGCTCTTTGGTATACACATAATTTTACTATTTATTAAAGATGAAAGAAAATTTATATACTGAGATGGTTGCTTTTGTTTGTCTGACACAATAAAACCCAGACATACATTAATCCAAAGAATGATGGTAGAATATATTATAAACACTTTGTTTTCTGTAATTAATGCATTGTTTCAGTAAGAGCAGAACACTTTGTATGTAAAGCAGAACACTGCAATTCTCAACATGCAACAATCTCAGTCTCAGCTGAGCAGTTCAGGCTGAGTTCTGGGGTATTGGTGGCCAGAAGGCATTCATTCAAGCACTGCTAAAAATACATTGGATTCATTAAATGCTTGATTGAGAATTAATTTTTTTATTTTTGACTGTCTTGAAACCTTTAGCTGTTGCTAATTTTTATGATCCTCACAGTTGGTTAGGGACCCCAAATGGAATCAGAACCCACAGTTTACTCTTTGGTCTAAACCACCTGGTCTCTAGGCCTTCGCTGTGGGGGGCTCAGCTGAGATGCATGAGTATCAATCAACCCACTCTTGGATGGGGCAGCATTATTCCCATTTCTGTGAAAAACAACAAATTTGAAAGTCCAAATGGAAAGATGCTTTTTATTTCGTTACGAACAAGTGATAGGAGGTAGGAATTTATGGGAAAAATAATCTTTTTTTTCCATAGAAACAATCTGCAAAGTATTGCCATCTAGTCGACTTTATTAGCATTTTACCACAAAGGAGATACTTACCTTGTTCTTCTGGTGTCCCATCTCGAGGGATATCAGAAGCTGAACAGGGTCAGACCTGATTAGTACTTAGATGGGGGAGCCTTGTCTTTAATGCCCCCAAAGCACGTAGTCAGTAATCACCCACTTAACAGAAGTCTCTGACAGCTCCCTCTGCAGTTATGAGCCCAGGGCCAACATGCCTGCGTCTTCCTTCCTGTTCCTACATATGTGTGCTCTGTGGCAACAATCACACTGTGGGACTGTAAATCCCTTCTACGTACCAGGATGGCCTCTTCTCATCCCTGTACCCCCCAATCCTCAGTGTAGTATCTGGTCCAAAGAATGTGTTTGATAAATGAGCATTTTCTTTTTTTTTTAATTTTATTTATTTATTTTGTATGTGTCTGAATGTACTGTCTTCATGCAGGTTTGTGCACCCGTGTCGTGCAATGCTGCGGAGGTCAGAAGAGGGTCTCGGATTCCCCTGGAACTGGAGTTCTCCTGGAATTGGAGTTACAGACGGTTCTCAGCCACCATGTGGGTGCTGGGGATCAAACCCGGGTCCTCTGCAAGAGCGGTCGATGCTCTTAACCGCTAGGCCATCTCTCCAGCCCCTAAATGAGCATTTTCTAGAAGCAGCTATTAAATTGATTTCTTATTCTGGAGATAACTGCGTTTAAATATGAGCTCACCATTCCTAGGGAAAAAAATTGGGAAAATAAATAAGTAAATAAAATACCAACTTGAGGATAGAGTAAAATTGATGCAAAGTATTCCCATAGAATTTTTAGTTGTTCTTTCCCCAGAGTGTTAAATTCTTTCCTTGCAGCATTAAATTCATGACCAAAACCATAAGCTTCCCAAACGAGATAAGCATCCCACTTAAAGAGTCTTTGAGAAATGAAATACTACAAAGATTTCTATACTCTATGTTTGCTTCAATGCTATTTCTTTTAAAATATTTTTTAATTTCTTTAAAATGCACATAAATGACTCTAAATCTGTTAAATTCTTCCAAAATCCTGCACTTATGAATCATTCATAAAATTGTCTCAGATGCTCAAATCCACCTTTATTTCTCCATTTTCTTGGTGTCCCAATCATCTCTTTTGGGAAATTACAGTAATTCCTGAGCTTAACCAAAACAAAGACTGTGGAGAGAGAAAAAAAGGGGGGGGGGCTCTCAAGTTTCAGAATACACATGGATAACAAACACTTTAATGAGAGTTTAGAAATACCTACAGGAAGATCTGAGTCAACATCTGACCTATTTTATCTTTCAGTTCTATTTTGATCATTGCACTGGATCAGTATTAGCTTTGCAGACACTGACAAAAGCAAACACACACACATACACACACACACACACACACACACACACACACACATTTGTAAAGAGCTTCTAGGAGAACATCCCATTCATACGTACATGATTAATTTTTCCCAAAGATGGCTAATTTCAGGATCACTAATCCCAAGGAACAATTATAAACATAATTCTCTAAAACTTCTTTTTTGATTATCAAGACATAGTAACAGAAACTATGCTGTAAAAGTATGGGGCATATGTTTCCTGTCTAAATCCCCAATAAAATGCATCAGTCACCAGTTAGACTTTTTTTTATGTGTATGAATGTACTGTCTGCATGCAGGTTTGTGCACGTGTGTCATGCAATGCCGCAGAGGTCAGAAGAGTGTGTTGGATTCCCCTGGAACTGGAATTAAAGATAGTTCTCAGCCTCCATGTGGGTACTGGGGATCGAACCCAGGTCCTCTGCAAGAGCAGTTGGCACTCTTAACCGCTAGGCCATCTCTTCAGCCCCACCAGTTAGACTTTTCTAGTTTGGCCATACACCAAATAGCTCACTGCAGTGGGATGACCTGAGGGAAAGGCTGGTTCTAGGAATCCACTGGATCACTAGAATGGAGGAGGGGTAAGAAGAGAAGTTTCTGGTCATACTGGAGCTGATGGAGAAAGCAAAAAATAGCAGGTGGTAACTGACAGGCATACAGCGCAGAGCAGAGATCCAGTACTGATGGGCAAGTTCCAGGTTCTCATATAAGTCTTCTACGGCAGGGTTTCTACAACTTTTTTCCACTCACAATCCCTTTTACCTGAGAAATTTTTATACACAACCCTAGGTTATTGGGGGGCTGGGGAGATGGCATCTTGCAGAAAACCCCAGTTCAAATCCCAGCACCCACATAGCAGCTAACAACTGTTCGTAACTGCAGTCCAGGGGATTCAACACCTTCATCTGTCCTCTGTGGGCACTGCACAACACGAGTGCACTTAGACAGATGCAGGCATAACACTCATATACGTAAAATAAAAATAAACCCAATAAGTGCATTAGTTATTTGTTGCCATGACCAAATATCTGAGGAAGGCAATTAAAGGTGTTTGTTGGTTCACGGCTTGCGAACACAGTCCAGCATCAGCGAGGAAGTCAGCAGCAGAGGCACGCGGCGTTGGTCACATGAAGCCCACCCTCAGGAACCGGATATAATGAATGATTCTCCACTTGCTTTCTGCTTTGTTTGTTATCAGTTCCAGACCTCAGCCCATGGGATGGTGCCACCCACACTCTGGTGGCTGTCCCTCCTCAGTTAAACCTTTCTGTAGTCACCCTCATGAGCATACCCAGAGCTGTTTCCATGGTGATTCTAAATCCAGTCAGGTAGAAAAATGAGTATTAACTATCACAAGAGGCATATAAAATAGGTACACAAATCAAATGCTAATAAATTTCACAGAATGTTATTTTAAAATAATTATTTGTTATATATATTAAAGAAAAAGCTAATTCACACACTGAGAAGAATATGCTTGTTTGACTAACACAATACAACTAAAAGATATACTAATTCCATCCTTCCATGCTATGTATTGATGGTGGGAACATAGCACACATTCTTTGTTGTCTGTGATTAAAACTTTGTGCAAACAGTAAAGAAGCTGCAGTTCAAGGCATGCCTTAGCCTGGAATCTGAGCCACAGTGTATGGCTGGCATCTCATGGCTCGACTGCACGCACAATGCTAAGTATGACTTTTGTGAGGCTGAAGAAATGGCTCGGTGGTAAAGAGCACTGGCTGCTCTTGCAGAGGACCCAGGTTCAATTCCCAGCACCGACATGGCAGATAACAACAGTCTACAACTCTAGTTCCAGGGGATCAGATACCCTCTGCTGACCGCTGCATGCACCACATGGTTACACTTACATACATGCATGCAATATACTCATACACACAAAATAAAATTAAAATAATAAAATAAAATATGGAATATTAAAAAAAAAATGAGTCTGCCTATTGTATGTCCCGAACTGAGGTTGCAGTGAAGTCTCCTGAAACAGCAAGCTGAGCACTACCAGAACCACCTCGGGCTCATTGCGCACTTACTTTTGAATTACTCAGACCCTTTACTCTTACCAGATTATTTGCGGCCCCCACATTCAGTCAGGGTCATGACCTATAGTTTTAGAAACTATTGTGTGTTATTAACTAGCTTATCCACTGGCACAAGAGAGAAACTAAGGAGCTTGCCCCAAGAGACCCAACGAAAAGAACAGTCTCTGCTGCCCCTGTCCCCTTAGCTCCGAGCCCTGGCTCTCCCCAGAGGGCCTGACCATCCATTCAGACAGCAGATCAGAGGTCAGTGGCTGGGCATGGGAGAACCGTAGGCTTCAGAAAAGCTCAATGCCGTCCTGCCACAAACATCTAACGGCTTGCACCTAGAGGCTGGGGGTGGGGGGGACACTTCGGGAGCCCCTAGAGCCCAGAGTCCCCTCATTGTCAGAAGTGTTGCCACACACCTCAACAGCATACTCTGAAAGGAATTTTTATATTTTATTTATTATTTTTATTCTATGTGTATGAGTGTATCGCCTCCATGTGGGTAGGAGCATCCATGTTGTGAAATACCTAATGAGGTCAGAAGAAGGTGTCAGATCCCCTGGAACTAGAGTTATGGCAGTTGTTACCCACCATGTGGGTTCTGGGAATTAAACCCAAGTCCTCTGCAAGAGCAGCTGTGCTCTTAACCACTGAGCCATTTCTCCAGTCCCATGAAAAGATTTTTTATATGTGCAACATGAATCCAAACTTAGGTACCTTTATTTATATACTTCATTTTAAATGCTGCTACATTAATGCACATTATAAAATACACACAAAGGGGAAAAATCATTCTTTTCGTTGTTTTTGAGACAGGGTCTGCCTATATCCCCAGCTGGCCTGGAACTCACTCTATAGACCAGGCTGGCCTTGAACTCACAGAGATCTTCCTGCCTCTGCCTCCCAAGTGCTAGGATTAAAGGCGTGCTCCACCATTCCCGGCTTAAAAATGGTTCTTAGCTGCCATATGGGTTCTGGGAATCAAACCTGGATCCTCTGCAAGAGCAGTCAATGCTCTTAACCACTGAGCGATGTCTCCAGCCAGAAAAATAATTCTTTTAACCAAAAACTCAGTATAAATTCATTTGAAGAGACACTCACTGTACAAACACTAGAAAAGTTTATCAGAATGCCTTGATCTAGACCCTAGTTTTCCTGGAATTATTCCTTCACTCTTTTAGGTGACTCATCTACACATGAATGATCACACAGAAAAAGATGCAAAGCAAGGCCCACAATGCATTATGTCACCCTAAAGCTATATATTTAATCAAAACCCCAAAAATGTTCTTTGTTAAAAAAAAAAAAACCTACAGCAGTAACCTGAGAGAAAGGTCACCCAACAAGAGAAAGTCTCTCTAGAATAATTCTTTTAAATGCCAGAGACAAAGCCAAAGCGTCGATCCATTCTTTTTAACATTTTTCACAGTGGCAAAACAGGCAGTTTATAAAATGGGGCATCGGAGTTCAAACAATCCAAGCTACTGCTGTTGACAGAACATATCTCATTCAAAACAAAAAAATTGCTTTTTCTGATAATAGCAATAATACACACCAAAGAGAGTGGAGGAGAGAGAGAGAGAGAGAGAGAGAGTGAGAGAGAGAGAGAGAGAGAGAGAGAGAGAGAGAGAGAGAGAGACTAAAGCATTTCAGCCGTCCTGGTAGCCTCTGGCAGAGCCACCCAATCTACCAGCCTGTTGCTACGTCCCCAAAAGAAATTTCACTTTTTGGGAGGTGGCTGGGGAGAGCACTGGGCAGAGGAGCTTGAGATGGAATCTTTGGAGCCCATATGAAATCAGAGTCCCCACTAGTCTTGTCTCCATGGTTCACCCATTGCACAGGGGAGATTAGTTCTTCAAGTTCCATCTGTGTGGTCATCATTTGAGCTGTCCCAGGGGCTCTGGCAAGGCTGAGAGGTTATTTCCAGCAGGGAGCATGGAGCATGAATCAGAACACCCTCTCCCCAACACAAATCTCAACCTAAGGAGACCGTGTAACGAGACTCTGATGTCCACATTAAGGGAACGTCATGAAGGTAGCTGATAAGATGGATGGAGGAAGGTTGCAAAGGGACTACCCTGAACCTGTAACAACCAAGGCTCTCTGCAGCAAGGAGCCTCCTACTTCTCTTGAAACTTCTGTTTGTCTTTGTGGTGAGAAGACTGGCAAGAGGCCATGACTCAGGAAGTAAACAATTCATCACAAACAGTGATGGTGATTGCAAGTGATGTGCGCACTATGAGTTTGTTCTTTAATGGAAGAGTTCTTATTAATCCTAACAGAATTTCATATGTGCATACAATGTATCATGTATGAATGTATTAGAATCATATTCACACACACACACACACACACACACACACACACAACTCTGCCTGGATACAACCCCATCATTACTTGAGTTTAATATTGATTATTAATTGTCTGCAATGCTTTAAAGTGATCTTTCTTGGGATTCTTCCTGAGGTAAAGATAAGTAAATACCTTCTACAGCCCTTTAAAATCTTCTATCCTGAAATTATTGCATCCTTGCACTATGGCTGTGGGGACTGTGACTGTAAATGTCCTCCCAAATGACAGCATACCTTAATAAGCTTTCAAGGACACTGTTCTTCTGGGCACTCTGTTGATCATTTTTTAGAATGGCTTTATTAGGCATGTGAACATCGTGATTACCTCTGTGTGTGTGCACATGTGTGCGCACTTGCATGTGTTGGTGTGCATGTATATATGTGCATGCAAGTACACACATTCATGTATACACAGACCTTGAGTGTCACTCCTCAGGAGCCATAAACCTTATTATATGAGACAGGGTCTCTCATTGGGAACTGAGACTTGCCAATGTAGTTGGTAAGTGAACTCCAGGGATCTACCCTCTCTGTCTCCCCCGTACTAGGATTACAAGTATGCCCTACCACACCTGGATTTTTTTTATATAGGTGCTGGGGATTGAACCCAGGTCCCCATGCTTGCATTGCAAGCACTTTACCTACTGAGCTATCTCCCTTCTACCTAAATCTTAATGTAATGGCTTGTTAAAGCTTCATAGGATAGTCATGCTCAAGTCGAAGAGCCTTTCAAACTCCCTCCTGCCTAGGAATTCTCTGTGGAGGAGAATATCACATGCAAATAAGGCAAGTGAGTCACTTGAGGAGGAGGACACCTCTTTTTATGGAATATTCAATTTATTTGTGGTAATGTATTACTGTTTGTCTTCTATAAATAAGCAGGAATATTGACCAAATACAATACAAAGTTTATCCAAATTAGGTCTCAAAATCATCCTAAAATTTGTTCCATAGATGAAAAGTGATGAGAAATGAGGTCACTACCCAAGGCTTCCATTCTGAAAAAAGATCATCTTCCCATTAGACCAAAAGTCTTCATGACATTAATTTAGGTGTTATTTATCTCTGCTGGTAGTTTTGTTAAGTGGTCCAAACTAGAGCCACTTGGGAGGAGGGAACTTCAGCTGGGGAACTTCCTCCATAGGCCTTGCCTGTGAGCTTGACTACTAGTTGATGCAGGAGGGCCCAGCCCACTTCCAGCAGTGCCATACTTTGGCAGGAGACCTGGGCTGTCAATAGCACGGGTGGCTGAGCAGGCCAGAGGAAGCAAACCAGTAAGCAACATCCAGAAGGACAAAAAACCACTTGGAAGTATCCAGAAAAAGAGAGAGAGAGAGAGAGAGAGAGAGAGAGAGAGAGAGAGAGAGAGAACACTACTTATATAAATGTGGGGGGAATCTCCACACTCATGCATGTATACACACTTTCTAGAAATCACACACACATTTTCCAGAGAAATATTTGAGGTTGGTTTTGCACATGTGGAGAGAGCTGTAGCTCCATGCAGAAAGCCTTTTGTGAGTGTTTTTAATTTATCTCATAAAAGAATGGATTTGTTTCACACAACAATGAATCCATCTATTCTTTTTCCACAAATGTAGTATAAAAAGAAGAATCTAAAAAGGGGAAGAAAGAGCCTAATAGTGGAGAAAATATTAAAGTAAAATTCTTATTGTCGGTCTCATAATTGAAGCTGTCCTTTTACTTGAAAATATTGTTTTCATTGTAGTAGAAGGAAAAGGGGACCTGGCAGAGACTCAGCACCCCATGATGTTCATTTTCCCAGATAAATTACACACATCATATGTAATGATGACAAGGACTCCCACTGTGTCAGGGGCTCAAGGAGCCCAATTACCAAGGTCATGAGCCACAATGCAAGTGGGTAGCCTAAGTTTCCTGCATTTCCCTTTTTTCCTCTCTTCATTTTTCACTTCCTTTCTCCTCCTTCTACCAAAAGGCAAATATAGTAACTTTCTCAAAAAAAATCTCATTTTCAGGAACTCTGAGTAATTCATAATCCTGAACTTATTTTTCCCAAACATGCTGATACCCCATCTTGATTTCTTTGAGATGAATTTTAACTTTTTGCCCTATATTTTATCTTTTCTCAAGAAATCACCTTCAAAAAAGGGTACAGATAATAATAGAAACATACCACCAAAATGTCTTAGATTTTCTTTCTAGGGAGAGATGTGGATATAATAACTATGCAAATATAGGATTGTGGCCAGATTGACCTATGATGTCATTAACTAGTGTTCATTCCTTCAAAATGTGTACATTTGAATGTGTAATAGGTACCAGGAGTTTTGTTGGGCTTTGGAGGCACAAGCTGAATGGAGTCCAGTGTTTGTCCCAGGGTCCCTGTGGTCTTCAGCAAATATATATCTATATATATAGATATAGATATATAGATATGTATATGCATATATATATATATATATATATATATATATATATATATGTAAACTACCCATTGTAGCTTAGCATGAGAATGGCTGTTTAGGTTCTCACAGTTACTGGTGATAACTGGTACAAAGTAAAGCCAGGAAGGCCAACCAATTGAGGAACACACTATTGCTATAAAAATTCAAGTTCCACTCATTCCATTCAGTAAATATTTATTGAGTATCACCTTGAGGCCAAGGGCTGGCTGACAGCACAAGATGGTTTTTCTCCTCAGATGTAACATGACTAAAGTATTCAAAGTCCTGGCCTGGTCCCCTTATATGGCCTTCCTTTCACTTTCTATATGGAAGAGTTTATGAGAGACCCTCTGCGTTCCCTATATGAATGTAAATATATAAATACTATATATGGTCTAAAAGTGGTTTCCAAAATTATTTATATCTATATGGAAATACTTATGTTTCTACATATTTTTCTATAAATAATACAATACTGTGTCAACCTTGGCTTTGTGACACCAACTTGATCACATAGGTTCAAGAATTCCATAATATATAATTGAATATTGAGCCCAATATTATTTTAATTACAAAATGTTTATATTGAGTATTGTTTTGTAATAAATAGAAAATTATATTTTAAACATTTAGCATTAAATATTTATATTACCAACTATGCTGTATTTAATATTAAAGAGAGATAAAGAAAACAAATATGATAAAAAAATGTTAAAAGTTAAAGAAAGCTTCCCTGGCTCAGACCTGCCTTTTCCAGCAGCACTTCCTGAAACAGCAAGTCACTTGTGAGTTGAAGTTGTAGGTTCGAAGCAATAGGACAAGGTATGGGTTTAGAGTAAGAAAGAAAAAGTCAGAAGAGACCAGAGGAACAGCAGAGTGTGCCAGGGTGGACACAGCCCTTTCCCTGGGTGTCTGAGACATCCACAGCATCTCAACCAAGGCAGCGTCACTTCAGTGAATGGAGGCAGACTGAAGTACTGACAGGCAGTGAGAATGCAGAAGGCAGGAGGCTTCTAGAACTTTCTCTCTGGTGGGAAACATGACTGGATCTGTGAATAACATTCTAACTTTTGCTGAGTTCCCCTTCCTAGGAAGCTCCCCTTGTGTTTTTGTCATGAATGCCTGTGGTAGAAGCTCCCTGTAGCTCGTCATGAATGCCTGTGTTAGAAGCTCCCTGTCACTCTGTGTCCTTCCTCGCTTTCTCTCCTCTGCAAGTTCATTTTCCTCATTCCTGCCTGTACAGTACTGACTTCTGAGGATGGTCTAAGACTCCTCTTCTCTCTCTAAACACGCTTCGCTAGGGGACTCCATCTGTGATCCTGGCACTGAATACCATTTATAACAATTCTAAAATTTTGATTTCTAGCCCAGACCTGTTTGACATCTCTAGTTTCCTAAAGCCAAACCAAAATTTAACCTATCCTAAGCTCAACCGACACCAACACATTCCACAGGACCCCCCATGTATGTCCAGGATCGCTGATAGACACCCCCATCCATCCAGAAGTCAAGGAGTCTTCCTCAACAGCCTTTCTTCTTTTTCACTTCCACAATTCATTGTCATTACTATTATTATTATCATCATTATTACCAATCATCATCATCAAATGGGTTCTTTGACAACTCACACATGTGTATACAATAATGCCTTACTGTAGCCTGCATCCTTGTCCTCCCTATCGCCCTCCCATTCAGTGCCCCCTCTTCCATACATGTCCTTTTCCCACGTTCATGTGTTCTTGGGTAGTGTTGTTATGGCTTGGCTTTGTTTGGTTTGGTTTGGTTTGGTTTGGTTCCGTTCTATTTGGGCCAGGCCAGCTGGTCTGTGAACATCCAGGGAGTCTCCTGCCTTTATCTCTAATCCCACCACTGACACGCTGAGACTGTAACCATTTGCTACTCTGTCCAGCTTTTTACATAGGTTCTGGGCATTAGAACTCAGGTCGTCACCCTTGGGCAGCAAGCATTTTACACACATAGCTATCTTCCCAGCCTCTCCTCAATTCTTAGCGAGCATCAAATGCTGCTCATTTTGCCCCTAAACTCTAGTCTCTTTCTTCCAACTGCTAGTTCAAACCATCACTGTATTTTTTCTGCATTCCAGAGCAGTCTACTGAATCCCCCTCCCCTTCCTCTAACCCACTTTCCAAAATGCATTCAGTTGCAATGACCTTTCTTTTTGAAAAATGGTGTAGCTCAGGCTAACCTAGAACCCATAGGTAGCCTAAGCAGTCCGCACATTCGCAGCAATCTTCCTGCCTTGGATTCTGCACTGTTGGGCTCACAGGAACGAGCCACTGTATTCACAATTACCATTTAAAAGTGGACATCATGGGCTGGAGAGATGGCCTAGCACAGTTAAGAGCGCCGACCGCTCTTACAGAGGACCCGGATTTGATCCCCAGCACCCACATGGCGGCCGAGAACCGTCTGAAACTCCAATTCCAGGAGAACTCCAATTCCAGGGGAATCCAACCCCCTCTTCTGACCTCTGTAGCATTGCACAACACAGGTGCACACACCTGCATGCAGACAGTACATTCATACACATACCAAAATAATAAATAAAAATAAATAAATAAATAAATAAAATTAAAAAATAAATAAAAAAAATAAAAGTGGATATCAACTGGCATTCCTTTGCTTTGGCCCTTCAGGACTCACCCCTTGCTTTACCTCTAAATTCTCAAGTCCTGACAGCATTGTGCCCCACTTCTATTTGCCTCCCTGAACTGTAGCCACTCTGGCTTTCTCTGCATTGGTCCTCTGTGCCGCTCCTTCCTCAGGCCTTTCCCACGCTCACGGCTCTTCCTGGAATACTTTTCCCACTCCAACCCCAGTTAAATTTCACTTGCCGTCGGTTATTAATTTAAACACAATTTATTCCTTGCTTAATCTCTAAGAGCTCATAGGTCATAGAACATACGTTCTAAATATCTGCAAGAATTAATGAAAAAGACTCTATGCTAACCAGAGGGACATGCAGGTTAAAGGGACACAGCGTGTCTAAGATGGGAGTGACTTAAAGCCTATAGCAATTGAATGACTGCCTGACCAAGGTCACACAGCTAGTTGGGAGAAGGCAAAGGCTGAAATCCTCATCTTATGATTCCTGCCTCATGAATCCCTGATTAGATGCCTCAGCTGAGGTTTTCTGCAGCAAAGCCTTTATTCAACTGTTGATCTCTGTATATATGAGTAATAAGTACCAATACAGCTTTTAAGAGCAGAATGCTAGAGAATGTGGATACAGACTGTCTTCCTCTAGGAGATTCTTATTAAACTTGTTTGATGCTGTTGCTCTTAAATTACAATCAAGAAGACCCCTTGGCTCCTGTACAGCCAAGTCACAGCTTACTGATGTGTTTAAAAATAATGTATTTTGTGCTTGGGTCTCACAGGGAAACTCATTCAGGTTCAACTTGAGAGATTTTTCTCTGGAATTTTTTTCTCCATTGTATAGATTTTTATTACATAGAAACTGACCTGGAAGTGGCCAGCCCTTTAGAGAGAGTAGTGGGAAATTGGTTGCAATAGATATAGATCCACCCGAGGACACAGAACTAGCAGAGGTGAGCACTGGGCTAGCCCACATCCAATACTGTTAGTCCAAAATGATTATAAGAAATTGAAGAAAACATCAAACAAAGAGAATCAAAAATTCAAGAGGGAAACTGAGCAGCACACTCGGAGACATAAAGCAGATTTCGCCAGTGTAAAGCCAAGGGAGAGAGATTGGTTGTTTCCGGATATCAGAGCCTCAGGAGGACAATGGGAAACAAGTTCAGATGGAACTATGATGTGCAAATTATCCAGAAGAAAGAAGCCAGTGCACAGGAAGCATGCTGAGCAGAGAGGGCAAGGTCCAAGGGAATGGGCTCCGGGAGCAGAACTGCATAGAAGCCACTCAGGTCTTTCACTAGAGGACTAGTCGAAAAGCAGTCCTTAAAAGTGATCATGACAGGCCATGGAACTCAGTCACCCCAGGCTCATGATCCCGCTGGGGTGGCCCCCGATTCCCAGGAGTCCCTCCTAGATTTAAACAGAAGCTGTGCAGAGTTGTTAAAGTACAAGGTTGTTGGGAAGATGTTTAGAAGAGAGTTTCATGGTTCACAAAAGAAGAAGCAAATGGGAAGGATTCTGTTTCTAGCAGAAAGTAAGATGAGCCAGCATCCTGGGCACACACTAAACATGATTGGTTTGGATGCTGGGTCAGTGACTATGTGTGTGGATAGAAAACCATGTCCTGGAAGGACTGGGCACGTAGCTCAGTGGTAACTTACCTAGCATGCCCAAAGTCCTGGGTTTAATCTTTTTTTAATATTTATTATTTGTATTTTATGTGTATGAGTGTGTTGCCTACATGTATATAAATGCACGTGTCGTGCAATGCACACGGAGGTCAGAAGAGGAAGGTGGATGCCCTTGGAACTGGAATTAAAGACAGTTATTAGCTGCTATGTCGGTGCTGGGATCTGAAACCAGCTCCTCTGCAAAAGCAACCATCGCCCTTAGCTGCTGAGCCATCTCTCCATCCCCCTAGGTTCAATCTTAATCCCCAAAAGTAAAGAGGAAGAAGAAAAAAAAGTCATGAGCTGGAAGCATCCTGCAGAGAGTCTAGTGACCTCTCTCCTTGATTCCTTATTTAGTGATGTCATGTTAGCAGCTTTGAAATCAAATAACACAAGAGTATTTACACTATGGGAATAGGCGAAACAACCAACCACCTGCTCCTTGTAAGGCCAACCATTCACCTTCACCAACACACCACAGTACCTTGTGGGCACTGTTCTATGGAGTTCCTGCTTGAAAAATGAACCTTAACATCTTCTGTTGTTGCTTTTCTGTTTTAATTACCAATACACAGTGGCACTCTTCAATTATCTTTTATTACACATCCAGAGCAGTTCAGCGTTTGTGCACTCTCCTGGCAAACTCACCATCACTTAACTCCTCAGTTTTACAAGGGAATATCTTTGAGTTGCAAGTTACTGACTTTAAAATAAACTTTTGGAAAAGAGCCCATTTGTGAGTTGGGAATTTTCAATTCTGGACCCTTGGGGAAGTTAAAGAACAAAAGAATCATGTCAATTTTTGAAATATAGGTTACAGAATATACCCTAAGTGAAAAGGCAAAGGGAATAGAATTATTAAACTTAGAGAAGAAAAAGATGAGAAGTAATTTAATTAATGAAGGGGAGCTGTTCAGAGAGTGTGGGGTTTTATACACACACACACACACACACACACACACACACACACACAATCCCCCCATACTCACACAAATTTAAATCAAGCATTCTAAATCAGTGCTTTGAGGTAAATTTGATGAGGGAAATGTTGTTATCTGGGAAACTGTTAAATTAGGTTTTTTTCAGTTATTCATTCAGAAAGGGTGGGGATGTGGTTTTCTAAAAGATAATAACATGCCCTGATTTGATATTTTCTTAAACCAGTCTGAAACAATGAAACTGTAAATCTGCCACTCAGAAGGAATTCACATCACTCCCAGGCCTTAGTCTAACAGTTGGTTTATGATGTGGTTTCAGGGTAAAACATTTAAGCATGGTTTGGCCCTTCTTCCACAACTGACACGAATCCATAAAGCTTTTTAATGATGACTCTAAAATATACAAAAGGATTCTCTGAGGCATATTTTCAGATTGTTTATGGAAGGTCTTTAGATTTCTGAGTTTCCCTTCATGATCTGTTATGGGATGCTGTTTCCCAGGTTAGCTGATGCGTGTGTAATAGCATCCTGGCAGAGGACCGCTCGGCTACCTGCTCCATGGGGTACCAGCCTGACTCCCCTTCTACTCCAAGGATCTCAAACGCTGTGTGCCTATCATCTAGAGACCGATTCCAAGTGCTGATTGTCAAGACCCACTGAGTCAGAACCTCTGCGCTCAATTTTGAGACCCAGCCTGGGGACTAGCATTTTAATAGCCTCACAATGCAGGCTGTGGGAAATGGCAACTCTGCTCACTGTCTGGCTCCTGGCTCTGGGAATAGGATGCCCTGGGAGAGCCTGGCTTACAAAAGCTCAGATTCTCCAAAGGGGTATGCTGTGTCTATGACCTGGGGGCCATGTGGGCTTCCCTGCATGAACGGCCTCTGCTGCTCAGACCCTCTCTCCTTCCCATGCCCCAGTCCATGCTCACGACCTTGACTTCCAAGGGTATATTTGTCTTTGCCTGCCTAGCCTTCTTATGTGCCCACATCTGACTATTTTGGCCTCCCCTCATGCCTTCTTCCCAGCCTCAGACTGGTCTCTCCTTTCCCACACCCCAGGGACCATTCTCAAAACACACCCTCCCAAAGTCTCTGGCAAAGCTCCCCACGGCAAAGAGAGCCTCGCGGGGTATTTGCTCCAGGCAGCCTCCCTGCCTCCCCTGCTCCTCTGCTAAACATGACTCCAGAGGCCTGTCCCAGGATTCTAAACTTTGGGGAGAGGTGATCATCTGTGTCACTATCCCTGTACCCTAACACCCAGGCTGGAATACAGTAGAAGTCTCAAGAGCCCCCACGGGAACCACAGATAGTTACAGAGCGTGCGAACATTGGCGGATGGAGCCTGCAGGATCTCCAGGAATCAGAAGTCCAGCATACCAGGAGGGCTCAGTTCCTGACCCCACCTTTATGTCGCCTCTGGTGCTAATGTCATTTCCCATGGGAAGCCTTTGTAGCCCTAGACACAGAACTGGGGTCCCTGTGTTCAAGGGACCCTGTGTTCCTGTTTCCGAAACCCTGTCTGAGTCCATGCACCATTTGCATTCTAGTGGTCTGTTCATCCAGATCTCCCTGGAGATCAAGAGCTCAGCTTCTTAAGAGCAAAGACTGTTACTCACTGTGCCCCATCACACCTGTCATATAGTCAGTGCTCGATAGATGTTCGCTGAGACATTCACTAGAAGGCTAACTCAATCAGTAAGATGGGGGTTCTCACCCACATCTTCCACAAGCACTGTAATGTTCATGATGTACTGACCATGTCTCCTCCCATATGCACGACACTGCTCTGCAGAAAGATCCCCAGGTCCAGGGACTGTATTCGCTCAACTCTGAATCCCAGTAAGCATGAGTGGCTAGGGACCATAGATTAAGTATTTGTTCAATCCCCAGTAAGGACATTTTGGCATTTTAAGCAGAACATTTCTTTTTTTTTTTTTTTTTTTTTTGGCTTTTCGAGACAGGGTCTCCCTGTAGCCCCAGCTGTCCTGGAACTCACGTTGTAGACCAGGCTGGCCTTGAACTCACAAAGATCCGCCTGCCTCTGCCTCCCAAGTGCTAGGATTAAAGGCGTGCGCCACCACGCCCGGCAGAACATTTCTTACCTGTAAGCAGGGTACCATACTGCTGTCTTCCTCTCACCTACTAGAGGCCATACACCCCACCCAGGACCTTGATAACTCCACGCGTACACTCAAACACATAGATTTGCCAAAGTCCTTGGAGCAAAAAGGCTGGAAAGTAAATAGTGCTTCTCATAGCTGAGAATCTAGAGGTCACTGAACTCTTCCACACAGCGTGGTGAGAAGCAGTAAAACCTGGACCCGTGATCACCACTGGAGTGTGGCATGTATGCAGTGACAGGAGGTAAGGTTAGAAAAGACATCATTTACCCTCAACAGACAACAGCAGACTGTGCAATAGTGCTGAGCTCATCTTGAATAAATACTAATACATCCAGGCACTAGGCTTAGTGTCATCCATTGTTATTTAATCTCACACCACCCACCAGGCCCCATTTTTCAAAGGAAACAAAGAGTTTCAAGCCACTGACCCAAGTTAGCACACATAGATTTTACCAAGGCTGAGAGTTCCTCCCAGGTATCCATCTCCGCTCTTCTGTGACAGTCTCTTCAGGAAGAACAAATGTCAAAATTCCCAGATGGAAGAATCTCACTGAAAATGACAGACGCTTGTCTCCAAGTTTGACAATATGAGTGTGATCAGGTCCCCCAGGGTAAAGGAGAGTACTGACTCCCACAAGTTCTCCTCTGACCTCCACACATGAGCTCTGGCACAGGCAGTTCCCCACCACACATACAATCAATCAATAAAGTATAATAAAAACTATACTGTATGATGAGGCACACCTGTAATCCAGCACTCAGGAGCCTGAAGTAGGAAGATTGCAAGTTTGAGAACAGCCTGCTGCAAAAAAACAAAAACAAACAATTTTTTAACTGTCATATCCTATTAATTACAATGTAGAACAATGTTTTATGAAATATGTTCTTAATAGTGTTAATTTAGTGGAGTGTTGAATGTTGTAAGAAGGATGGGTTGCCTAGGCAATGAAGTTTTGAGTAATGCTTTTAGAAAGTTATACGCAGGGAGCCTCGAAGCAGTAACTATGGAGCCCAAAGGCATCTTTAGGGTGTCTCAGCCCTTCAGTGACTTCAGGGAGATTTCATGACATCAGTTAGCAGACAAGAGGGAATCTGCGGAAGGAGCCTGCCTGCCAAGAAGTGATTAAAAAGCAATTAGCTCTGATTAGACTGTAGGAAAAGGCTGACTCAGAAAGGGCCAGAGATCTACCTAATAATTTCTTAATAATAAACATCATAATACTAATAGGTACTATTTATTGAGTACTGATTACTCTCCACTTCCAACATGAAATACTGAGGCTTATGGAAGTGGGTTAAGCAACTTCCTCCAAGACCACACAGCTAGTTACCACAGAGGTGAATTTGAAGGGAAACCAGTTCTCTCTAACTCCTTGTGACTTGAAACCCTTACTCAAAGCCTCCCAAGTCTTCAAGTTTATTGAGGACTTTCTTATTTGGATATCCAACTGGAATCCAATCTCAAAGAAGATCTCTGTATCAGTCACTTTTCTGTTGCTATGATAAAGCCATCATGACCAAGGGAACTTAAGAGTTTATTTGAGCTTACAATTGATGGCTCCAGGGAATTAAGAGTCTATTGTGGCTGGGGTCGTGGTGGCACACGCCTTTCCATGCCTTTAATCCTAGCACTTGGAGGCAGAGGCAGGTGGATCTTTGTGAGTTCAAGGCCAGCCTGGTCTACAGAGTGAGTTCCAGGACAGCTGGAGCTGCAGGGAGACCCTGTCTCAAAAAGACCAAAAGAAAATAAAAGAGTATATTGTGGCAGGGAGGCATGGTAGCAGGGGCCGGATCAGGAAGCCAATGTTTGCACCTTCCAGTAAGCACAGGAAGCCAAGAGAGAGCAACCAGAGCCTGCAAGGCTTATTGAACTCACTAAGCCCGCCCTAATGATGTACTTCCTCCAGCATGGCCACACCTTCTAAGACATCCCAAAACAGTGCCACCAACTAAGGACAAAATATCTGAATACTTGAAGCCTATGGGGGACATTCTCATTCAAACCACCACATTCTACTCCCTGGCCCCATAGGCTCATGAACATATAAAATGCAAAATGCCTTTAGCCCAACCTTAAAAGTCCCCATAGTCTTTACCCTTCTCAATACTATTCAAAAGTCTACAGTCCAGTCTTTTCTGAGATCCAGGCCAATCTTTTAACTGTAAGCTCCTGTAAAATCAAAAGACAAATTATATACTCCCAACATACAGTGGAGCTGAATACACATTCCCATTCCAAAAGGGAGGAATAGAGGCATAGTGAGGAAATACTGGACCAAAACAAGACTGAAAACCAGCAGGGCAAACAAGTCCAGTAGCTCCATGTGCGACTTCTGGGACTTTACTTCCAAAGGGCTTAGATGGCTCAGTTCTTCCAGCTTTGCATGCAACATACATCTCTTTCTTAGGCTGGTACGACTCCCTGTATGTAGCTCTCCTTGGCAAATATCTCACAGCTCTGGCATCTCAAATGTCTTCTTGGGGTCTCCACTGCCAACCAGGCTTCACATTCACAGCTTCACGCAATGGCCTATCAAGGCTTTCTTTATGCAGGGATGCCCCTGCTGCACTCTGCCTGGCCTCGGCGGCTCTATGAAATCTCTGAGGAAGAACTGATGATGATGACCCCTTCACTCTTGTATCCTTCATGCCTCTAAAGCCAGCACCACATGAATGAAACTGCCAAGTTTGGCTGCAAATTCGGGATGGACTCTGTCCTACTTCAACCATATTCACAACTTTTCTCTGCTCTGGACTTGTTGGAGCAGAAAACCCTTTCAGTATTTTCCTTTCAAAATTTGGGGGCTTAGCTGGGTGTGCTTTTGCCCTGAAGGTACTGTTTCTATTGTTTACTTGTATATATCTAGGCCTCTCCTTAATAACTTTAATCTCACTCTTCCCATTGTTTACTTGTAAATATCTAGGCCTCTCCTTAATCACTTTAATTTCCTTATCAAAGGGATCCTCTCCACATGCCTTGGCTCCAACATTAATCTCCCTCCTGCACTGTTCCATTTCAAACTGTAATTCTGCATTTCTCTCTGCCCCATTTGCTCTTTTTCATTGTAGATCTGTATAATATTCACCATTAATAGCCACACCACTATTTCTACATTAGGTTGTCTTGAAATATCCTCCACCAAAGAAATTAGTCCATTGCTTTTCTACTTAGCCACAGGCAAGCATTTGGGCTGTGTGCAATCTCCAGCCAGACTCTTTGACAAAATATCCCAGTTGCTGCTTAAGTCCTTATTTTCCTCTGGAAATACATTTTTCTCAGCACTGCTTTCTTCCAGGCTTCTACTAGAATGGCCTGTTAAACTCTGCTTACAGCAGTCAACAGCTTTTCTAGCCCAAAGTTCCAAAGTCTTCCACATTTCTCCAAACACCCACATGGTAATGTTCTTCACAGCCAACAACCCACTCTCTGGTGCCAAAAACTGTATTAGTCACTTTTATGTTGCTGTGATGGAACCACCATGACCAAGGGAACTTATAAAAGGAAGAGTTTACTACAGGGAGACCCTGTCTCAAAAAGACCAAAAAGAAAAAAAAAAAAAAAGGAAGAGTTTATTTGAGCTTATGATTGACAATTCCAGGGAATTAGAGTCCATCGTGGCAGGGAAGCATGGTGGCTGGGGCTGGAACAGGAAGCTGAGGTTCACATCTTCCAATGAGCACAGAAAACCGAGAGAGAGCAACTGGAGCCTGCAAGGCTTGTTGAACTCACTAAGCCCACCCCCAATGATGTTCTTCCTCCAGCATGGCCACACCTTCTAAGATCTCCCAAAACAGCACCACCAACTGGGAACAGATTATCTGAATACTTGAAGCCTATAGGGGACATTTTCATTCAAACCACCACAATCTCTCTGTGGACTTCTTAAATCAAGGGGTTATGTTATAATTCTGCATTTATTTTCAGTAAGCTCTTCAACCAAATAATCTGTGAGCACTTGAATTTATTATTCTAATATTACACTAGTTCCTTAACCTTTATTCTTTGTTTCTAAGCAGGATTTTGCCTTGTAGCCCAGGCTAGCCTTGAACACAAAGCCCTCCAGGAAGCCTCAGTCTCCTGAATTCTGGGTTATAGTTGTACACCTCCAAGCTAGACTTACGTTGTTGTTTTTTTTTCCCTATTGTATACTATGTGCTTAAATAAAGTATTTGTTTTGGTGATGTAAGATGTTTACTCAATAGGATCTACTCCCTTTCTGGAACCAGTGTCGGTCCACAGCAAGCCATTTTAGCTACCATTGTGACATCAATGATCCACCCAAGTTCACAACATAACTGACATTGACCTCAGACCTCTCTCATCATTTTCCAATTTTTCTCTTTCCCGTTCCACAGATGTTGGTGCGTTTTTTGAAGAAGGGATGTGGCTGCGGTATAATTTCCAGGCCCCAGTGGTAACTGCCAGAGACGCAGGCAACAGGGCAGAGAACTCTGCAGACCAGCAACATGGGGCTTCAGACCTGGCCCAGGAGCAGATCCACTTCAGCTTTAGCACCACCAAGGCCCCCTGTATCCTCCTCTATGTCAGCTCCCTCACCACTGACTTCCTGGCTGTGCTGGTCAAGCCCACTGGTAAGGACAAGCATGCCCAACCCTCTTTCATCAAACAATAGGCAGAAAGAGTATATTAGCTAGAGCCTGGGTTGTTCTTGGCTGGCAATTTGTTTCCCAATAAGTCTCCTGACTCCTTTGAACCTCACTTCTCCATGTGGGAGTGAAGAGAACAACTTGTGAAGTGAGCACTTTATAAGAGAGTTTCCTATATATAATGATGATTTTTATTCCTATTCTATTACTACAATGCTAAGTAGTAATGAGCTCTGAATGAGTAAAATTAATTGTATGGTAATCAATGAACCCTCCTGATTCACGATAATGTATCAGCAGCTTCCTACAGAACATGGAACTTTCAATTAAAGTAGAAATCAAAGCTAGGTGTGGTGATGCATAGCCTTTAATGCCATCACAGGTAAGTGGATCTCTTTGAGACAGATAAAGGCCAGCCTGGTTTACATGGAGAGTTCCAGAGTTCCAGGCCAGCTGGGGCTACAGAGAGACCCTGTCTCAAAAAGACGAGAGAGAGAGAGAGAGAGAGAGAGAGAGAGAGAGAGAGAGAGAACTTCATGTTCATCCCTGAAGACTCAGAATTTTACGTTCACAAAATATAACTCTGAAGTTCCAATTCCTAGAAGCAGAGGCATATTTTCACTTGTGAAGCCCTCATCTCTATCTTTGTGTGTGTGTTCGTATATGTGAGTACGGGGGCACACACGTGTGGAAGTCAGAGAATAACAGGAGTGTTCGTCCTCACCTTCCACCCTGTTTGAAGCTGAGTCTCTTGCTGTTCACCACCATACTTGCCAAGTCATCTGGCCCAAAAGCCTCCAGGATTCTCCTGACTCTGCCTCCATGCCACACTGGGACTACAGATACACGCTACTACCCGCAGCTTCATGCTGGTTCTGGGAATCTTGTATAGCAAGTATTTTACCCACTGAGACATCTCCCTAGTCCTCCAGGGCCAGTTTTTAAATCTTTTATCCTTTGACAGTTTCATACCTAAATAGTGCTCTCTGAACACTGTCACCCCCACCCCCTTATTTCCCTCCCACACACACACACTTTTATCCCCCACTACCCCTCCTCCCTACAGGTCCTTTTCCTACATTCCTGTCTTATTTTGTTTTTTGTCAGCCACTAAGTTTAACTAGAGCTAGCTGTGTGACCATGAGTTTGGAACTATCCATTGAAGCATGGTGTGCTCTTCAGCGAGTACATAACCAAAGACAATGTCTGCCCTGCTCCCAGAATCCATCAGCAGGCCATGGTTCAGCAGGAGGAAGTGGGGCCGCACGGGCACATCCAGGATCAGTGATTGAGTATGGCAGGCCCATGGGGGCCATCTTGATCATCGTAATGCACAGAGCCAGAGGATCCCAGTGAGAACACATAACTAGACTTTGACCTTCAACAGTGACCTCTGAAAGGAGTCTAGCCAGTCCTGAGGTGTACAAACATGCTATACAGGAAGGAATCGATTTCCTCTCTAAAAACTTAAGTTCATATACATTAAAGTTTTAATATCACTTTTTACAAATACAAGTATTTTAGATGTATGAAAAGACCTCTCAAACTCACTTCCTATGGAGGTTATGTGAGCTGAAAATGTAGAGGCTTCCTTCCACATTGTCCATCTCTTCTTGCTCCTTAATGGATATTCAACTGTTGAAGCATCTTATGAATCAAAATTTTCTTCTATGACAGCCAGAAAGTTATTATTATTTTTTTATTATTATAAATACAATTCAGCTAAATACTTAAGAAATATAGTAAATTTTCAAGCACATTCCCTGGGCGATATGCCATCAGTTCCAAATGTTAAGGAAAATTACATGCCCCAGAGTTTGCACTTTCTGAAATTATGTCTAAAGAAAGAATCCAAAAATCAGAGAAGGAGGCATCCCCATGAAGATGGCCATCATAGTGTTGCTTAGAAAAGTAAGACTTGGAAAGAACTTAGGAGTTCAACTTTAGTAAAACAGTATGAAAGAGAACCAACATCAGTTTATAGACCATTATGTATCCATTAAAATAGTGCTTATGAGGGCTGGAAAGATGGCTCAGTGGTTAAGAGGACCAGTTGCTCTTGCAGAGGACCCAGGTTCAAATCCCAGCACCCAGATGGTGGCTAATGATCATCTGTAACTCCAATTTCAGGGAATCTGAAGCCCTCTTCTAACCTCCACAGGGATTGTGTGACATGGGTGTGCTTACATATATGCAGGCAATACACGCATACCCATAAAAACTAAAAAATAAAATAGCATTTATGAAGAGTAATTAAAGATATGGAGACAGTTCCTATGACATAAGCGTAACCTGAGTGTGGTGGGAAGAGACGAGACACAGCCTTGAATTTATAACATCAGCTTAGCTGTATAAAGCAAAAGTGGTCTATTTGTTGTTGATGTTGCTGTTATAAAATACTATGACCAAAAGCAGCTTAGAGAAGAAAGGGTTTATGTTGGCTTACAGCTCCAGCGGGAATCTAGTCCGTCATGGTAGGGAGCATGGAGCCAACTTGGCAGTCAGAAAGCAGAGTGATTTTCCTTCATCCACATACAGGAACCAGAGAGAGAGCAAAAACAGGAAGTAGGGCCAGGCTAGAAGCCTCAGCCCACCCCTGTGACATATTTCCTCCAGGAAGTTTCCACTTCCTAAAGGTTCTATAACCTTCCAAAGCAGTGCCACCAGCCGGGAAGCAAGTGTGCAACTCCACAAGCCAGTGGGGATATCTCTCGTGCAAACCACAACATCTAGATAGACCAAAATAACAACAATGAGCACAGAGTGTGAGATTAGATACAGGGTGTGCTGTGTTTCTCCCGACTAGCACCATTCTTTGCCTGTCAGATGTTCACATTGAGCCTGTGTCACTTTTCTAATAAAAGAAAAATAACTAAAATCAGAACATGAGCTCTCAGGAGAGAAGAGTACACAACCTCTGCACTTCAGGGTTCAGGAGCTCATCCCCCTGGATCAGATTCAGTGGATTGTTAATCCATTGATGTTCTCCCTGGAGTACCAGCCTCCCAGTGGGCAGACAGCCTGTGGCTCCTTATGTCTTTCAGGAGACGGCTCTCACCTTGAGATTGTCAGGAATCTGATGAGTATGCATCTGTGGATGCTGCGCTGTCTGCTCCTCAGCCGCTGCCACACTAAAATCTGGTTCCCTGCTGTCTACAGCAGCATCTCCACTGCCTACGTCTACACTGCATGCACTGGTGCCCCTGCAGGGCCATCCTGCGAGTAGGTGCCACAGTAATGGCTATCAGTAATGGCTCACCTGTGCACAGCACTCAAGTGTCCCTCATGCATTGGTTCCAACGAACTACACAGCTTTATGGGGTACATACTATCCTTACCCATTTTTCCAGATGGCAAAGCTGGGGTACTGAGAGGTTAAGTGACTTACAGTCTCAGCTGGTGAATGGCAAAGCTGAGTTCTCTGGATGCAGGTGTCTGAGTCCAGGCCGAGAGCTCTCCATTGCAATCATTCCCAGAATAGGCTCGGTGTGTTGGGGGAAAAAAAAAAAAAAAAACGGAATCAGGCGTTCTCTTTGTAAGTTTTGGGACGTATGTCATCCTTAAACTGCTGGTGAAGATGTAGCCTGTCTGCACTACAACGCCATGAGGTTGTTTTTTATGTTACCATTAACTTAAAGTCAGAAATAAGCTTAAAGAAATGGGGAAAAGCAAAACGTTAAGACTAGCATACCGGTGGGAACACAGAGGGACCCAGCAACTAGCAAGTCTTCACCAAATGTGCTGGCGTCCTCAGACTTCACATCCTGAAAGTGCTTGTGGCTGTTTCCCAGAGACGGCCTCCCTGAACCCTCTGGTTCTGACAGCCACCAAGCTTCTCAGAGAGTGAATTCTATCCCTCAATGCTCCTGGGAGCCATCCAGGCAAAACCAGTCCTGTGGTACCTACTCTGGTAGTGATCTATGACCTTTTACTCCTCAGGACTACTCACCAAAGCAAAGCTATTCTAACTCAGTGCTCTCCACTGTTGTTCATGTGTCACCACAGAAAGTTGACACATCTGAATGGCATAGGACGCAGCTCTGTTTGTAGCACCACCGCCCCCATCAGAAACTCCAGCCACCTCCCCCTCCTGAAGATCTGCTGAGGAATGATGGGATCTGAGTCCCTGCTACCTTGTCACCCCTGGGAATTCTTCCTTTCCTCTGCTTCAGTTGCTGTCATCTCTTTCCCACCCTACCAAGGGCAGCCCGCCTTTGTAAAGATATTGCTTATTAGAGACACTGCATTATAAGCCTATTAAGCATCCAGTGATGATCCCCACAGTCACACACACACAGACACACACACACACACATACACACACACAAATGAGAGATCGTTAATCCCAGAACCTTGCAGTTGAAACCCATCCTGATGGAAAGAGAGACTATCTAGATTCTAATTTGGTTTCTGAATGTAAATCAGTTTGCTGTTAAGTCTAAAGAGCTCTCTAGTACACACATGCAACAAAGATAGATAAGGATTAGCAGGTAATGCTACCTGAGTCCATCAGTTCAATGTATTCAATATCAGCATCTCCTACTCTGCAATTTCAAGAAACTCATGCTTGAGAAGCTCTGGGAGCCTGTGTTCAGCCCGCGAGCCCACAGCAGTCCCTGCCCTGGACCCCCTACTTCTTTCTCTGTGGTCTACGCCTGCCTTCGTCTGGAAGCCCTGACCACACCTTGCCTCCTTCCAATGATTTCTCTTGGCTTCAAACTCCAGTTACACTTATTTTCAATGTCATTTGTTTGGCACGTAATGTACAATATTGTTATCTGTCTCTGTTATACCCTGTCTTCTAAGAGAGATGAAAAGTTCCCAGCACTGCATCTCCTGCCTACAATAGGTGCCCTGTAAGTGTTCGCTGATGATAATGGCGATGTCCAGGAGAGAGTAAATCTGTTAAGCACGTTATTGCTGCACCCAGTGAAAGAGCAATCCTTTATAGTGGCTTTAGTTCACTTGGGAGATGAACATGAGACAGATGGGAAGAATCTCCGCATTTGAATAATATTTTACTTTAATGGGTAAATATTAACATTCTCCCACCATCACTTAGTGGTCCTCTTCTGCTGTTATTTGAAAGGAATAAATATATCATTTAAACGTTATTACTCAAGAGTATGCCCAATTATTTGTAGATAGTCACCATCTATACATTTAAAGTTCAAGTTCATTTTTTCCCCTCAAAGTAAATGATTTCTGTTAACATAAAGTGAACCACTTCCAGGAATTTTAAGTCCTATCTGTGATGCCCAAGAAAGCCAGAAAAGAAGGGGGAAGTGAAAATAACTTCAGAGAGCTGGAGAGTACAAAAGGGCCACTGACAGACAGTAGGAGGGACATGTTCAGGTTTGGGGTAATTACCAGCCACTCTGACCCCTAGTCCACAAAGGAAAGGGCCTGTCTTTCATTTGCCTCTGTGTCCCCAGGTTCACACACAGCACCAGACTCACACTGGGGTCCGGGGCAGTTGTCTGCATTAGAATTCCACTCTGCACCTGCGACCAACAACTCACTTCCATGCTTGACAAAAGCTGTGCTGTGCACAGAAACTGAGAATGTATTTTCTGAAGAAATGAATACGTGAATGAGGAATCCACGCAGCTGGAGTCTCAGAACACTGGTTGCCATTATGTCCTGCCAGAGCGGCAGAAGTAGAAGTCCAAGGGGCTGGGGAGCCACGCAAGTGGGTAAGATGCTTGCTCGACAAACACGAGGGCCTGAGTTCAATCCTCAGCACCCACTTAACGCTGGGGACAGCAGGACGCCCTGTAACCTCAGTGCCACAGGGGAGGATGCAGAGGAGCCCTGAGGCAGTCAGCCAAATAGGAGAGCTCAATTGAACAAGACACTCAGCATCTACCTTTGTCCTCCACCTGTACACACACACACACACACACACACACACACACACACGATAACTTGTTTGTTCTGCACCTGCTCAATCATTTCCTTACATGAAAACTTGGTGATTTTTTCTGGTCTTATTTAGACAGGGTCTCCCTTTAGTCCCAGCTGGCCTGGAGCTCGCTCTGTAGACCAGACTGGCCTTGAACTCACAGAGATCCACCTGTCTCTGCCTCCCTAGTGCTGGGATTAAAGCCGCGTGCCACACCCCGCAAAACTTGGTGATTTTTATGTTAATAGGGTGAAGGGGGCAACCAAGAAAGGCCCAAGGGAAGGGAGAACAGCTTGGCATGAGGGAGTAGAGTGGGGTCCTCCAAGTCTCCAAGGCTGCCCAGCAGTCTCTCAGCAAGCTTTTGGCCCGTTTCATGCTGAGAGGCAAGCGGAGGCAGGGAGTGGGAGGGAAGGAATTTGGGGTGAGCCCTAACAGATCAAAGAATGACCTGGGGGCCAGTTTCAAGAGACTGAATAGCTCATTTATTTGCAGGAAGTTAAGATCTTACACAGTAGCAATTGGTGGGCTTGAGGGGAGGATGGGGGTGGGAGGTGCAGAGGAAATTTACAGGGCGCTTTCTACAAAAGCCTGGTTGATGCTAGCTGGGTGTGCTCTTTAGAAGTCATGCCTTTAATCCTAGCAGTTGGGAGGCAGAGGCAGGTGGATCTCTGTGAGTTCAAGGCTAGCCTGGTCTACGTAGTGAGCTCAAGGCCAGCTGGGACTAAAAGGAGACCCTATCTCAAAAAGACAAAAAATAAATAAAGTGACGAGAATGTGACACCTTCTACCAAAACTCCCAAAGGGGGACTGCAGGAGCCAACTGTCCATCAGTAAGCAGAGGGAAGCCCGACCCTGGGCCTTTGCAGGTAAAAGCCTGCTCTCCATTCCTTCAGCCAAATAGAATATCAGGCCCTACAGAGTAGCTTCCTCCGAGCCCCTGAGGTAGGAAGGAAATGGAATTTTCTACAGAATGGAAGTAGCACGGATGCCAAAAGCAAGAGGAAAGGTGTCACAATTTGATGATCTTAGCAAGCAAAACTCATAGCAGACAGGGATCCACGAGTCACATTGAGAACGTTGGTTCAACCCAAGTGCCCCTCAACTGACGAGTGGATAGAGAAAAGTGGTACAACTACACAATGGAGTTCTACGCAGCAGTAAAGAAAAATGACATCATGAGCTTTGCAGGTAAATGGATGGAGCTAGAAGATATGCTGAGTGAAGTAACACAGTCCCAGAAAAGCAAACAACGAATGGTATCCCTCATCTGTGGATGCTAGCACCAATTACCTAATTGTATGGTAATCTGAACAATGTTAATGTGATATGAAAACAACTGTGCTCTTATATTGTGAATCCCTTAAAAAACAAATAAAAATTTAAAAAAAGAATGTTGGTTCATCCAGGTATGGTGGCCGACACCTTTAATCCCAGCACTCATGAGGCAAAGGATGGCCAGTCTCTGTGAGATCCAGCACAGCCTAGGCCACACAGCAAGGCCCAGGTAGGCTGGGGCTACAAGGAGAACCTGTCTCAAAAGACCAAAACAGGAAAAACAATGTAAGCCTAGCCAGGCATGATGGCCAGCACCTTTAAGCCTTTAATTAATCCCAGCACTCAGGGGCAGAGGCAGGTGCCTCTCTGTGAGTCCAGGCTGGTTACACGTCCAGTAGCAAGTACCAAGCCAAGTCTTGCCTCAAAAAAAAGAAAAATGAAAGTCTTTATCAGTCAGTCAGCAACTAGAATGCTTTGAGAATTGTAAATGAACCAGTAAAATATCAATTATGTGTTTTGAAAAGATCTCTTTGTAGTTGGCAAAGAAAACACTGGCCAGAAAGAAAGTATAAAGCGAAGAGATCATTCACAAATATATTCAACAAATATTCACTATGCACTCACCACGGACCAGCACTATTCCAAACAGTGGCTATAAAGTCTCAAGGAATATATACAAAAATGCTTGCTCTTGGGGCTGGAGAGATGGCCTAGCAGTTAAGAGCGCCGACTGCTCTTGCAGAGGACCCAGGTTAGATCCCCAGCACCCACTTGGTGGCTGAAAACCGTCTTTAACTCCAGTTCCAGGGGAATCTGACGCCCTCTTCTGACCTGCGAGGCATTGCACGACACAGGCACACAGACCTGCATGCAAACAGTACATTCATGCACATACAAAAATAAATAAAAGTAAAAAAAAAAAAAAAAAGCTTGCTCTTACGGAGCTCACACTGGAACCTGAGATGGCAGCAGGAAAACCGGTGGCATATGCGTTGTCGTTCATTTTGAGGTACGAAAACAGCAGGTTGAACAGTAAGAACTTCCAGGGGTGGAGAGGGATGAGGCAGAAAAGCAATAGCTCACCAAGGACGAGGAGAGAGAAATTCCACGTTTATGGAGGAAATCACATAAAGAATCACTGAGAAGATAACCTAAGAGCAGATATGTGAAGGAGGAAAGGTTCAGCCATGCAGTTAACGTAGTATTGAGCATCCTAGAGAGAACCCACATGCAAAAAGCCGGAGGCAGGCCTTGCTAGGCTTCTGCGGGAAGCAACAAGAAGGTCAGTCTGGACAGGTGAGGAGTGAGCAATAAAATAGAGGGGAGGGAGGCCAGAGGTGGTGGAGGGCACTCATCTGGCCTGGGAGCCATTGTAAGGCTTGGACTTTCACTCTGAGTGAGATAGGAAGCAACTGGAGCCTTCTCTGACTACCCGTGATGAAGGAGGGAACAGAGGGGCCAGACTTGTGGAGTAGGAGCCTGGGGTGAGAGGTTAGTGTGGAAGCTCCTGAAGTGGACGGGCAACGGGGAGAGTGGTGGTCCACTCTGCAGGGGGGATGGAACCGACAAGTGGTAAGATTCAAAGTCTGCTTTGAAGATCAAGTCAAGATATTCTGGCAGATAGCACATGCAATATAGGAAAGGGTGGGGCCAGTTCTATAGCAAGAATAACTGGAAGTTTGAAGTGGCCATTAACCAAAGTACACATAGCTGTGAGGAGATAGAATATTTTACATCATATTGCAGATATCATGTTTGAGGGGCCAAAAAGACATCCAAGCAGTAATATTAAAGAGAAAGTTGGAAGGAAGAGTCAGGGTTCAGTCTCCCTGGAACACATAATGAGGCTTGATGGTCCTGCACCTTAATCAAAGCCTGAGGCTGAATATGATATTGTGGAGGTGGGCGTGAGGACAGACAAGAGAAGAGAGCAGCAAAGAACTACGCCTGGGGACTGCAGCCATAAGCTACCCGGAAGTGAGGGAGGAAACCCAGACAGTGAGGCTGGAAGCCTAGAGTAGACCATATGCCCAGGAAATAGATGCATGCCTGTACTGAACACCCCTCCAGAGGTCTCCAAGCCCCAGCAAGAGCAGCCTCCATGGAGTCAAAAGATGGGAGAGTTCAGGGCTGTGGTGAGGGGTAAGGTGCTGGACACAGCGAATGGACCGTCTCTGATAGAAGTGATGTAAAACCTGAGATAGAGAGGAATGGATGAATTTAGATACATCTAGAAGACAGGACTCCACAGTGCTTGGTAGAAATGCTATGGACAAAGAAATCTAAGATAAGATGTGAGGGAAAAGCTCAGAAATCATGGAAGTTTACTGAATTTCATTTAGAGAGTAAAGAATAAGAAATGCAATTAATTCTTGATTATCTGAAACAAATGTTTCTTTCAACTCCTGGAACATGGTGTTGCATTGTATTTTTTATTTTTATTTATTTATTGTTGGTTCTTTTTGAGACAGGGTCACCCTGTAGCTCTGGCTGTCCTGGAACTCCCTACGTAGACCAGGCTGGCCTTGAACTCACAAAGATCCAGCTGCCTCTGCCTCCCAAGTGCTAGGATTAAAGGCATGTGCCACCACGCCCAGCTTCGTGTTGCATTGTAAATAGTAGTACTAGAATGCCTAAATACAGAAGGGGCAGTTTTTAAAGTCATTGCACTTATTTATGTGCATGTATAAATGATGTGTGTCTTGCAGAGACTGTCAAAGTGGTTAGAATAATTTCTCTGGATGGTAGAGTTTCAGGTAATGATCTTTTATTTCTTTTTTAAGCTTTATCCTTTCTTTTAATTAGGTGTATGTGTGTGTTTGTGGGGGGGGTATATGAACATGTGAGTGTAATGCCCACAGCGTCCAGAAGAGGGCATCGAATCCCCTGGAGCTATAGGACACTGTGAGCCACCAACAGGGGTCCTCTGCAAGGGCAGTATGTGCTCTTAGTCATCTCTCCAGATCCACTTTATTTATTTTATTTTTCACTTTGTTTACTCTCTCAGTTTTCATTGCTGTGCTCTACTTTTTTCTTAAAACCAGAAAATCAGTTTTAGAAGAAAAGTGAAAGACAACAAAGAATCTGTCAGGTGATATGTTGATTAAACTCTTGCTACAGATTGCTGTGTAATCTTCAAGATGTCGAGTGTGCAATGGAATTCAAAAGAAAGCCCAACTTTCATACTTGTTGCCCCAAAGGGATAACACATATTGAATTCTTACGGATTAGAGGAATGGTTCCTGTACTTTAATACTCAGAACGTTAACAATTAGTGCAATAGGAATTAGGCACGACTAAAAGCTGAATGCATTTTTCACACTGACCCACTTAGAAAATGTGACTTTTTTGCTGAATTTGTTTTGTAACCCAATTTCCCCCCTTTTTTCTGTTTAAAACTATATCAAACAATTCCATCCTAGTATTAGTTAATATGTAAATTGTATTGTTGTGCATAAAATAAAGTTTGGTTTTTAATTTTAAAAGATGTCAAATGTTCCTAACTATATAAACATTCCAATTTGAGTTAAAAGATTAAAAACATTTATGTCTTTCAAAAATCATCAATAAGAAATAAAAGTTATTCTTGCTATTCAGAGTAACTAAAAGCAGGGTCTAGGATGTCCTATTGACCTTTTCACATATTGTTATTTTTTTACAGAAGAAGCAAAGAGAAAGAAAGAAAAAGAGAGCGAGAAAGAAAGAAAGAAAGAAAGAAAGAAAGAAAGAAAGAAAAAGAGAAAGAAAAGAAAGAGAGAAAAAAGGAAGGAAGGGAAGAAGGGAGGGGAGGGGAGGGGAGGGAAGAAAAAAGTTGAGGAGGAAAAGGAAACTGTTAGTGCCGGAGCTCACTGGACCTGGGATGTCCATCTTTCCTCTAAATTGCACTTGATTAATTTCATACTACAAATACAATTCATTGATTTGCTTTCTTGGTCTCAATGAGTCCACTCAAAACATCATGTACTTATCTTTTACAAATTATGTTCCTTTTTAATATCGGAGACTTGGGGTTCTTTTATATGTAGAATATCACACTTTAGTGGTAGAGCAAGACCAGCTCTGCATTCTGTGTTTATTTTTATGTCACAGTGCTGTGTGGGGCCTGCAAACGTCTCTATTCTACATGACATCTGTCCTTGTCACTCATTTCTGCCCACCATCCCCACTTAGAACAGTCATTCCATTCACTGCTACAATTCTGTGATAATGGTCACTGGGGTTTATTGTTGGCAGGTTATGGACGTGTTTGACCCGGTGCTGTTAACCCTGATGGGTCAGCAGGCCTCTGAGTGTGAATCTTATCAAGATTAGAATGACACTTATGAGCATGGAAAGAGCAAGCAGAGCAGGTGCCAAGCCCAAGCTACTGAGATGCCACTGCAATAAAAAAGTAAAAATCACTGGGCTTCTTTCCTTTGTCTTCCCCAGGAAACTTGCAGATCCGGTACAACCTGGGAGGCACCAAGGAGCCTTACAACATCGATGTAGACCACAGGAACATGGCCAATGGACAGCCCCACAGTGTCAACATCACCCGTCACGAGAAGACCATAATTCTCAAGGTACATATAAGTTACATATGCAATAATAGTAGAATTTTTATAGTCTCTGTACTTTAATCTGTTTGGCCATTGGCTTGGGGAGAAGTTTTGGTTTTGTTTTCACAGGGGTGTGGATCAAACACCACACCAAGTACTATCCCTGAGCTGTATCTCCGGGCAGCTGTTGAGTTTTTGTTTTGAGACAGACTCTCAATAAGTTGCCCTGCCTGGCACTGAACACACTCTGTAACCCAGACTGGCCTTGAGCCTGTGATCCTCCTGTCTCAACCTCCCAAGTACCTAGGGTTACAGGCTTGCACCACCAGGCCCAGCTTGGCCATCAAGTTTGATTTGAGGAATTGGGGCAGCTGGAATAGACAGGTAACATTCTACTACAAGTGTTTTAACTAGTGAAGTTAAAAAAAAAAAAAAAAAACAGACATGGCCATCCCTTGGTGCTCATGAGTGATTGGTTCCAGAATGTTTCAGGAACCTGAGGATGTTCAACACCCTTGTAGAAAATGTCTTAGTATTTACTAGCACATGTACAGACATTCCTACGTACTTACCATCATCTCTACATTACTAAGCTTACCTCATGCAATGTAAACGCTATGTTAACAAGTGTTATACTGTATTGATTAGGGAGTAACAACAAGAAAAAAATGTGTTTGCACGTTCAGAACAGGTGCAATCTTCTCAAATATTCGAAATCCAAGGTCGGTTGAACCCAAGGACACAGGACCCGTGGATGTGGACAGGTAAATTCGTTGCTTCAGGAAAGGCAGTAGTGGAGTTGATGGTAATAGAATAAATTCTGATTCTATTCTCTGTGACCTCCTGCCCACTTCCTACCTATCATCTGAGCATCTGTCGGGTGACGATTTCCATGTATCCCATCATTTTTGCTGGCTGCAGTCTAAGATATTTGAAGTGTATCATGTTTCCTGGAAAAGGCTATTTTGGTTTATCTGACCTACTATTTTCATGACTCCAAAACAATATAAATTTTTTTATTCCTCTATGGAAGCTTTGCCTTAAAAATCTCCAAAACTCATTTTCCCCCAAATCTCAAACTCTGGCCATAGATTTTCAGCAGACAAAGGGGTGGTTTTATTATGATGCTCAAGTTTTACTTGAGGTTCATTTACTGCCCCTACCCCTACCAGTGATTTCTACAATGAGGAAAACAGCCTGGGAGATATTATGAATAAAACATGACATAAGAAGGTCTCCCCAGGAACCGAGCCAGAAGATTGAGGAGGAGAACTGTCACTGCATCCTCCAGAAGGAGTTCCAAATAGATACCTGTCAAGACAGAGAGCCGCAGGAGATGCAGCTCCGTCAGGAGGCAGAGTGGCAGGGGCCGAGCAGCCTCTCAGACCTCATTCAGATTCTGCCAGTTGCTGGGAAAGTTCAGGATGCAAAGAAAAGGCACAAGCCCTGTCTCTTTTGAGCACTGGTGGATGTCAAATTCATAACTTGATGAGGAGTTTCTCTGTGGCCTTTAGCAGTAAATGCTAGAGGGCATTTTTAAAAGGAGGTCTTCTCTAGGAAAGTGACAGCCTGCTGTCCCAGCCTGCTAAACCATCTATCTAATATAGCTATCTCACAGTAACTTACAGACGCCTTTAGTCTAACACAGTGCCTGGCACACCTGAGGTACTGCAAATGGCTTGTTGAGAAGACCCAAGCCCTTCTTTAACCAGAACCTAATCTTTACTCAGAAAAGACAGGAGGGGGCTGAGGAGATGGCTAAGAGGCACCCGCCACCAAGCCTGGGGACCTGCTTTCGATCCCCAGATTCCATGACGGAAGGAAAAACCAAAGGTTATCTTCTGACCTCCACTTGCAGAGCACAGCACGCATGTACCTACACATACACACCATACACACACACACCATACACATACACACAACAATAATAATATAAAAAATGTTAAAGCCAGGAGGCAGATGGCTTTATGCTACTTTATGGACAATGTGTTCATTGGCATTTAATTAGACTTTTATCTTATTTTAAACTACCCAATCTGCCACCTCTTTTAAAGAAAATTAATTATCTGGCCATTTCCCTACTGAATAATATTATAAGTTGAAAATAGCTAAACAACTGACATTAAAGAGATGGCTTAGTTGGTAAAATTGTTTGCTGCCAAGGCCAACAACCTGTGTCCAATCCCTGGGACCTACGTGGTGGAAGGTGAGAACTGAATCACCCAAGATATCCCCTAAATCCTCATGTGCACTGTGGCACAGAATTTAAGAAAGGAAAAAAACATGCACTAGAGATGGCTCAGTAGTTAAGAGCACTGGCTGCTCTTGCAGAGGACCCAGGTTCAATTCCCAGCACCCACACGGTGGCTATCAATTGAGGGGTCTAAGGGATCTGATGCTCTCCTCTGGCCTCTGTGGGCATTGCACATACACGGTGCCCTTACATACATGCAGGCCAAACAGTCGTATACATAAGATAAATAAAATATTTTTTAAAAAGAAAGAGTAAACTAAATTAGGCAGATTAATTCTTTATAGAAAATGTAAAAATACCATTGCTGCCCCCCTTCTCTCCCCCTCACCCCTCTCTCTCCCTCCCTCTCTCTCTCTCCATTTCCTTTCTTTCTGAACTGACCTCCTCTCCATCCTTCCTTATCTCTCTGCTTCTCCACCTCTGCGTGAGGTCTGGGTTAAGCCTCTCACTGCATACTCCATCTTTCACATATCATGGGATGGAGTTCTTAGAACCCTAGACCATGTCTCCCCAATTTTGCTAGCAGAAGAAAGGGTCCTTGCTTAGTTGATTCTCATTTTAAACCCCCAGAGAATCTCTGAGGGCCCTGGCTTGGGTCATGTGCTGACTCTTTTTGGGGCAAGAACAATGAATACAGTCCACAGTCACGTCCTGCCATTGGGGCAGGAAGCTGCAGATTCTCCCCCAGTACAGAACATACTCCCAAAGAAAGAACAGGAGACACAACCTTTATGAGACCCCTGTGTGAGCCATGCTCTTAGAATGGAAAAGACAGATATTAGAAGCACTTCTAACAGGAAGGAATTTTGCACAGGAAGTTCACACACAGGTGCTGGAAAGACCTGCTTCTTCAGTCTCCTGTCATAGGGTAGAAAGCAGCCAAGTAACTACAGAAGAGCTCAGGTCCAAGGATCAATGCTATCAGCCCAGCCTCCCTCGGCCTCGCCTCTCCAAGTCCTGGAGGAGAAAGAAAAGTAGAAAGTGGTAGAGGAAGAAAAGACAGGGTTCCTCCTCACAGAAAGTGAACCCCTAGATTCCTCACGCTGGGGCTGCACTGTCCTCCGGCAGAGAGGGGGTCTTCCAAGGACGGAGCTGAAGTGTCTCTGCGGACAACTTCAGAACTTCCAGAAGCACTCTAACATTTCCTGTAACTGCAATCTGCAGATCCATCCTGAGAACTTCCATGCCCTTAGCAATGTGTAAGGAGAGATACAATAAGATGCTCATAACAGTCATTTCTGGATGAAGGGCTATGAATGGTCCCTTTCCCCTAGAGTTTTCTATCTCCTCTTCTTAATACACGTGTTTTGCATCTTAAAAATAAGAAATTAAATATTTCTTATTAAAAATATTAAAAAAATAAGAAATTAAATAAAACACTTCTGATAGCCCCCAATTATAATAAACATAATGGGAAAGATACTTAAATAATTTCCAATTAAAATTTAATTACAAATTTTCAAATGCCATGAAATATGTCTTTGGAATTAATGTGAACTTCATGCATTTATATATACTCAAATGTCACATCATTTAGATGTTGTTCATCAGTGTTTATGTACTTAGAATCAGGTTTACTTTCCTAGCTGGGTTTGGCTGAACCTAACATCAAATTAATTTGCATTCCCTGAACACATACCAGTTGAAATAGTGCTGAACACTTGAGGGAAATTGACCTTGGATGAAACATTTGCTGCCAAAAAATAAAGTGCCCAATCTCCAAAAGATAGTGAAGAACAGGGAACTGCAGTTACCAGAGAGCAGCACAAACAGGAACCATGACCACCCTCAGTGGTGTCATTTATGGAAACTCCAAGTTGCATCAAGGATAATAGCTTAAGGCTTAATGTCACTGAAAATGTAACAGACAGCATGAATGCAAACCCTGCAGCACAGACAGGTAGCATGAATGCAAACCCTGTGGCACAATCAGTAATTCCAAAGCCCTGTGCAAGGGGCCTTTTCTGCTTGCTTCCTTTCCTTTCTTCCTTCCTTCCTTCCTTCCTTCCTCCCTTCCTTCCTTCCTCCTTTCCTTCCTTCTTCCCTTCCTTCTTCCCTTCTTCCTTCCTTCTTCCCTTCCTCCTTCCTCCTTTCCTTCCTTCTTCCCTTCCTTCTTCCTTTCTTTCCTTCCTCCCTTCCTTCCTTCCTTCCTTCCTTATCTCCTTCCTTCCTCCCTTTCTTCCTTCCTTCTTTCTGCCCTTACTTCCTTCTTCCCTTCCTCCTTCCTTCTTTCTGCCCTTCCTTCTTCCCTTCCTCCTTCCTTCTTCCCTTCTTCCTTCCTTCTTCCCTTCCTCCTTCCTTCTTTCCTTCCTCCTTCCTTCTTTCCTTCCTTCTTCCCTTCCTTCTTCCTTTCCTTCCTTCCTCCCTTCCTTCCTTCCTTCCTTCTTATCTCCTTCCTTCCTCCCTTTCTTCCTTCCTTCTTTCTGCCCTTCCTTCCTTCTTCCCTTCCTCCTTCCTTCTTCCCTTCCTCCTTCCTTCTTCCCTTCCTCCTTCCTTCTTCCCTTCCTTCTTCCCTTCCTTCCTTCCCTCCTTCCTTCCTTCCTACTATGCCTGGTATTTTCCTTCCCACTTCTTCCTTTCTTCCCAACCACACTTACGAGGGACCCAAGGCCTAAGGGGTTTACGTGCAGTGCAGAGGATGAAGTGAGCACATAAAGGAAACCTGAAAAGAAAGACACCCTGCGAAACAGAGACGAAACACACAACATCTCATCTACTTCCCTCAAATTGGCTCTGGACTTCTCCATAGCCAGAAGTTCATGGACCACAAGCGAAGAACAAGCAAGCCCCCTGAGCCTTGACACTATAGACACTCTTCATTCCATGGATTATGTCCACTGACCTAGACCACGGCCCATAGTATGGATCATTTATGCAACATCATGTGCATGGTAACTACCTATGTGTGTGGATGCTTTTTGTGTTTCATACAGTTTACACATATTTTCTTATTTAACCCTCACAAAAAAAAACCTTAAGATGTGCGCCTCTTTTTATAGATGATGAAATTAACTGCTCAGAACCTATGATTTAACCCAAAGGCGGAAAGCAGTAGGAAGCGGAAGTGTCGCTCAAACAGGCCTATCATGCTTCAAAGTTTACACATAGTCTTGACTGCTGTTTAATAGAGTCATATCTGCAAATATGTCTGCAGAACTTATCTCTGGCGGGTAAGACATCAATTCTCATTATTATTCTTATGAAATGGTCTTAAAATATGCAAAAGCACAAAGAATAATAAACTGCGTGCCTGTGTACCCACCAGGCATACAAAATCTGACCCGTGAGGTTTCCTTTTGATGTACGGATACTTGAAAGCCCTTTGTCATCCTGATTGGACTCAGAAAAGCACTAGAGATGCCTTCCGCATGGCAGCAGCAGATGTCTTTCGTCTGCCATGTGAGGGCAACACTGCATGTTATGCCAGTGGAGGCCAGAAGGGGGCATGGGATCCCCGGGAACTGGAATCACAGATGTTTGTTAGCTACCAGGTAGGTGCCTGGAACCAAACCAGGGTCCTCCGCAGGAGCAGCCAGTGCTCTTAACCACTAAGCCATCTCTCCAGCCCAGCAAATGTCTTTTCTGAAGGCTGTTGATGTAGCACATCTTTAGGAAGATCAAGCATAACTTCAGAGTGCCATCCTTGCCATCCAACTCTATAGAAGAGCGGCATGAGAAGACGGTCAGGAGCAGAGGGCAGAGCAGAATGAAGCGACATTCTGGTGTTCTGGTCTGACCAAAGATGAACTCTCTAGAAAACTAAGATTAACAAACTCCATGTTCTTCACCAATAGCTAGCACATATTTTTGAGCTTTGATGGAAGCTAGACAGCAGAGAGTTCAGGGATAAATTCTCTGGCACAGAGGCTGGGAATCCATACTCTCTAGACATCAATGGAAGAGATAAGGATGTGTCATCTGGTTTTCATCTAACCAGAGAGCCACCCTATCTCTGCTAACACGAAGTTAGCAGATCTCCTACAAGCAAAATAAGGCCTTTCTTAAGAACTAGTTCTAGGTCCCCAGGAGCAAATGAAAACTAGGGTCTTAAGTTCTTAAAATGCTCAAAAAAAAAAATCACTGAATTCTATTTTTTAATGAAGGTGATCATTTCTTACTTATTATTATTAGACTTTCAACCAAATTGTATTAAAACTTCATCGATTGCTAATTAATCTATATATTTAAGTAGGAGTCCCCCAAACCATCAAAGGTGTAGAAAACATTAACAAGTAATAACTGCTAAGTGCTAGAGAAAAGGGAAAGATGCAAGTATTGGGTGGCATTAGGAAGAGAAAATGCTGTCATTTCCAGTAGTAGAAATTTCTGGATGACCCAAAACACAGACAATACTGTTTTTTAATTTATTTTTATTTTATGTGCATGCATGTATTGCCTGCGTGTGTGTAAGTGCACCCATATCATGTAGTGCCCACAGAGGACAGAAGATGGAGTTGGATCCCCTAGAACTGGAATTACAGAGTTATTAGCCACCATGTGGATGCTGGGATTCAAACCTGGGTCTTCTGCAAGAATAGCCAGTGTCCTTAATTGCTGAACCATCTCTCCAGCCCCGATATATACATTATTTTTCCTACAAATAAATACCCATGATAAAGTTACATTTATAAAGTAAGACAGGACTTAACATGTATGACAGAATCCATGAGCTCTGGCGGGGGGCATAATGGGTGGGCATGGATGGGGGAATGAGTCTAAGATTAAGAAATGTTGTATGAAATGCACTCAATAAAAATTAGCTTAAGAAAGAAAAAAGTAAAAATATAACCTGTAAAAAAATAAAAAATAAAGTAAGCCCAGTTAGAGATTAACAACAACTAGCCACAAAATACCACATAATATCATTATATATATATATAATGATATCTCTCCAGCCATCTCTGAGCCATCTCTCCAGCCCCAACTCTCCTGTTCTTTATGCACAGTGTTCTGTGTGATATTTCAATGCATGCATATGGCATTATATATATATATATATAATGTACTATAATAGAAATATATAGAGACTCTTAGGACTCTTCCCTGTCCTCAGCCCCACGCCTCCCCCACCTTTGGCAGTAGGGGGATCTTTTACTTGGGTCGAGTTCCTTTCCATTATTCTCATGAATCTCCGAGACTCTTCCTTGTCTGTGACCTGCTGTGGCCACCTCTGACTCAAGTCCTGAGGGTGTTGCATTCCTCACAGCTGTGCATCCTTCGGCTCCAATTCCTGCAGGTACAAATCACACTACCAGCTCTCTTACATGTGTAGGAAGCTTTCTTTGTAATGAACAGGTACCACACGGCCCTACTAAGGGAAGGGGAACACAGCACCCACCTGCAGCTTCTGTAGGGAGCTGGCCTCTCAGCGCAGAGACCAGCCACCTACTTCTGTAGCCCAGCCTGAGAGGTCCCTCCACCTCAGGCCCTCAGCCTGGGACGAGACACGTTTCCCACTCTTGGCCCTGATTTCCCACCTGCCCAGAGACTGCTGACCCCTGGACAGGAATTTCAGGCTGATGGCTGCTGGCCTATCTTCAGGCTACGTCCACTCACCACACCAGCTATCCAGATTGGTGGTCCCTACGGGGACCTCTTTCCAACCCGCTGGCCACCTGAATGAAATGCAGGCCTGCCCTGGCCTGTATGCATGCAAAAATTTAAAAATGACTGCCAGGAATTCTGTAATGATGTTAATGGAGAATTCAATTTATTGCAGAGAGGTAAATAAATGTTAGAATTAAGACACAATCCTAGATCTCCCTGATTCTCAAACCCATACTCTAAACACTGGGATATAGCTGGCTTTGGTTTTAACCATCAATAAATCTTGCTGAGTAGATATACACTCAATCATAGATCTTTTTAAGGACATGTTTTGGTTTGGTTTGGGTTTGGGGTTTAGGTGCTGGGGATTGAATCAAAGACTTTATGCATGCTAAGCATACGCTCTTACCACTGCCCTGCCCCTCAGTCCTTAAACATTCATATTCTTTTTTATTTTATTTACTTTTATTTTATGTGTATGAGTGACATAAGATTTTTGCCAGCAAAACTTATGTCATGCAATGACCAAGGAGGTGGGAAGAGGGCATCAGATCCCCTAGTACTGGAGTTAGCTACCCTGAGGATGCTGGGAACCGAACCCGGGACCTCTGCAAGAGCAGCCAGTGTTCTTACCCACTGAGCCATCTCTCCAGCCCCAACTCTCCTGTTCTTTATGCACAGTGTTCTGTGTGATATTTCAATGCATGCATATGGCATTGTCTGATTAACCTGTTCATCGACTCTCCTTCCTCTTACCTTTCCCAACTTCTTGTTTTGTTTTTATTTGCTTACATATTCAAGAGAAAAAATATAGCCCTTTTCTGTTTGTCCAGTTTGTTTCATTTAACATGATATCATCCAGCCCATTCCTTCTACTGAAAATGACTGGATTTCATCCTTCTTTATGGTTGAGTAATATTCTTTTGTGAACATGTACTGTTACACCTGGTTTTAAATTGAGCATGGGTCAGTTGTTCTGGTAAGGTGACTAGAGGACCTTTCTCCAACAGGCCAACAAGAAACCGAGTTAGAAATCTAACTTGGGAAACTATATAAGATATTATGAAATAAAAAATGCAGAGAAAAGTAAAGTGAGTACAATATAATCTCGGTTTCATTAAGCTGATGATATAAGCCTTTAAAACAAACCATGGTCAGTGTTTGTGGGAAACAAGAAGCACAACCTACTGTAATTTGGTAGAAAAATACTATCTTCATCTATACCATACCAAATTAGGTCATGGTCTCCTTCAAGAAAAAGTTCAATGTCAGAGGAAAATAGAATCATTAAGTGAACTTATAATACTTTCTGAGGGTCATAAAATCCTAACTTTCATAAGTAAATAAAACTAAGACATTTAGTGTTAAAGCCTCATGTCTTTAAGTAGATATGAACATTAACCTCCCTTCTTTTCATGGTAGCACCCTTCTTTTGTACAATAACATGCACCCCAGACTGACATTAGACACTGTGAATCACAGATGAATTATTCAAATAACATGTACCTTTATTACCCTTGAACTCCCTGCCAATAAAGAACAATACTGAAAAAGCATAAGATGTAAACACTCTTGAAAATTTTAATATCAGAAGTTGTTCAGGCCTTTATTAAAGAAAATAACCCTGTAACAGAAACATTAAATCATTTTAGGATGTCAGAACAAATAAAGAAAGTTGACCTAGCTAGCCTAGGGCCTTGCTCTTGAAATTGCATTTACTGTGGCTTCTTCCCTTTGGCTAATTTAGTTTTTATCTAGTCTGGATGACAAACTCAGCCTTGGTTGTACACTACAAGCATGTTTGACAGAAAGGAGGCAGTTGCAAAAATAATGATGAGCCGTTTGAACTCTCCAGTGACTTCCCAGAGTACTTTATCCACTTGTGGGCTCTCTGCTGGGTTCTCAGCGAGTACAGTACTACTTAGCTTTCCACTTTAATGGAATACCAACTTATATTTAACTCTATGGAGAGCATAGGTCAATATTTTATTAGTTTCTTAAATCATTACAGTGGTTTGATTCTGTAGAAGACAGCTGGGAAAAGAAGAGGGTGTTCGACCTGTTTTAGAAACTCAACCATTCATTTGATCTGTATATGAGTCTGAGTTCATTTTTTTCTTCCATATTTCTGTTTATCCAGTGAAGCCTGTTCATAACTGAGACACATCCAAAATATTTTCACCTCATTCATTTTTGTACTGTCTCCTTGTTGTTAGGTTGGACTAATGAGTCCTTGGCCTTTGGAAGGGTAGTTTAGTAAGCTGTAGCTATTTAGACAACAAGATAGTCAACTGTCAGGGAAGGACCTCTGCATTCCAGTACCCTCCTTCCAGCTGGTAGGTTTACACTCAGACCACGTCCACCTTTAGAGGTGTAGACAGCCAGTGTGCAGAAGTTGCTAGTCCAGTGAGGGTGTCAGAGAGAGAGAGAGAGAGAGAGAGAGAGAGAGAGAGAGAGAGAGAGAGAGAGATATCCTGTTCATGAAGATGAAAAAGTTCTCAATATGGATGAAGAATATTCTACGGAGCAATATGAATTCCTCACTATGTAAAAACATATGAAAAGGCTAAGACTATATGGCTCAGAGATAGAGTACTTGCCTGATATGTATGAGGCTGTAGGTTCAATTCACAGTACTGCAAAAAATAGAAAAATTTATTTAATGAAAATCACTATGAATTTCACATGATGACATCTAATTGTAGCATTTTCTCTTCCTGGTCCTTTCTACCACAGGCTATGAAATGTTCAAACAGACGTCATGTTTTAAATCTTGACTTTGATAAAATCAGATGGCCATCAATGTTTTTCCATTTACCAGTGTGGAATACAATTAAAATTAAATTCAACTTTAATCAAAATGGACTTAGGGAGAACAAGCGTGTTGGTGTGTCTACCATATGGAGGAAGTCTAAGAAACAGGGGTGAGCTGGTGAAACAGGGACCAGCATAACGGGAGTGAACACTGTGTACTTCCCCCCAAGAAATGTATGCCTCAGGAGAGGAGGTCTACACACTCAGTAGGCCTTTCTTCTGACATTAGGGACTTTGTCTACTTAATGCACTTCTCAAACAGACCTTGTCATCTTGATCTCCCTTTTGTGTATAAATAATAGAAAGGAAATATGGCCGAAGAGAATATTAGCAATTTGAGCTGGTAATCAGACCATCGTACATAAAGCAAACTTCCTTCTGGGGTGATCTGAGGCTAAGCAGAGACTCCACAGGTTGCACCTGTTGAATCCAGAAACTGTTAGCAAGATGTAAGTAAATAAAAAGGAATCCTTATTAACAAGCTCCTCCGCTCCCTAGGTCTGTGTTCTCCAGCCAGTTACTGAAACCTTCTGGTAAAATAAGACCACTTATTTTAATGAGGTTTTGTATGCATTAAATGAAAACGCACACATAAAGCCACTGTAAGAAAAAATAAAAATAAAAAGAGCTGGGTGTAGTGGTGCACACCTATAATCCTAGCACTCGGGAGGCAGAGGCAGGTGGATCTTTGTGAGTTCAAGGCCAGCCTAGTCTACAGAGTGAGTTCCAGGACAGCTGGGACTACAGGGAGACCCTGTCTCAAAAGACCAAAAAAAAAAAAAAACCCACTGTAAGTCCAACAAAATTCAGTTTTCTTCCTTCCTAGTTCCTTTCTCTGTGTGTGTGTGTCTGTCTGTCTGTCTGTCTGTCTGTCTGTTGTATGTATGTGTCTGTGCGGGTGTGTCCAGGTGCCTAGGCATGCATATGTGTGTGGAGGCCAGAGGTCAATGTTGGGTATTTTCTTTGATCCCTCTCCATCTTATTATTTCTGTCACTAAATCTGGAGCTACTGATTTGGCTCAGCTGCCAGGCCAGTGAGAGCCAGGGATCTGTCTGTCTCCACTTCCCCGACACTGAGATAACAGACCTATGCCACCATACCTGGCTCTCTGTGTGGGTTCAGAAATCCAGACCCACTCAGGAAAGGGCCTCATGCATGTGCAGCGGGCACTTTATCCACTGAGCCATGTCCTTGGTCCTGTTCCTTTGTTTTTTTATTTATTATTTTCATTTTATGTGTATGACTACATTGCCTGCATGTGTGTAAGTGCACCCGTGTGGTGCAATGCCCATGGAGGTCAGAAGAGGTTGGAATCCCCTTAAACTGCAGTTACAGATGGTTATTGGTTGCCATGAGGGCGCTGGGAATCAAACCCATCCTCTGCAGGAGCAGCCAGTGTTGCTAACCACTGAGCCATCTCTACAGCTTCTCCTCTTTCTCTTTCTTTTTTTTAATTTTTTTTAATTTTATTAATTATTTATGTGTATGAATGTACTGTCTGCATATAGGTTTGTGCACCCATGTCGTGTGATGCTGCTCTGGTGAGAAGAGGGTCTTGGATTCCCCTGGAACTGGAGTTCTCCTGGAATTGGAGTTACAGACCATTCTTAGCTGCCATGTGGGTGCTGGGGATCGAACCTGGGTCCTCCGCAAGAGCAGTAGGTGTTCTTAACCACTAGGCTCTCTCTCCAGCCCCCTCTCTTTCTTTTTTTTTTTTTTTTTTTTTTTTTGTCTTTTCTAGACAGGGTCTCCCTGTAGCCCCAGCTGTCCTGGAACTCACTCTGTAGACCAGGCTGGCCTTAAACTCACAAAGAAAAAATTCAAAGGACTGCTACCTCTGTGGGACACACGCAGTGCAGAACATCAGTCACACGGATGGGAAATGAGTGCCGAGCCAAGTACACACTTGGGCCTCTGAGCACAGAAAAGGGCTGAGTGGCCGTGTCAGGAGGAGGAGTGGGCCAAGGAGACCCACAGAGCCACTGGAGCTGCTCCTTAGAAGTCGCCCGTGGGGAATAAGAGCCCACGTCATCTTACTTAACTTTTACTACTAGATTCTACATGTGCTCTTCCATAATTCATAAAAATTCATGCCAAAGAACAGAAGGGAAAATAAGTCCTAACCCATCAAACCCATCTGATCTGAAACAGAAAAAAGACTCATAATGAATATGTCAACACTTCCAAGTTTTTCATTTCTTTCCTAAAGCAATTTCGTCTGCAAATGAATTATACACTCCAGGGCTAGACAGGATCTCCATTCCTATACTCCAGGAAAAAAAACGTGTTTACTTCACTTTAGATTTCTTACAGCTTGGTAGGGAGGCAGTTGCAATGCAATTTCTGATGCAGCTTAAGGTCTGACATGCTGGTTCTCTTCTCCAGAATACGGTCAAAACAACTGCCCACATGTGGGCAGTTCATTCCCACCCCCCAAGCATAAATCATCTCTCGAGAAAGAAGATAAGGTTTCTGAGTTGCTATTTTGTCTATCATGGAAGCGAAAGTCCAATCCGTAAGGCATTAAATTGTTAGATCCATCTGTGGTGCGCTCAAATCGCTCCCAAGGACTGTAATTCTCCAAGTTATTTTTTCAGTACAATAGGTAGAGCAGACTGTTTCTTATGCACAGGTAGCTGAAAGCAGGTTTCTAACTCACATAAATCTATCTCCTCTATGAAAAGTAAATGCATCTCAACATGTGGTCCCGTTCTGAAGGGTTGTAAGCTGTCCTCGTTCTCTGGGAGGCTGGAGTCAGCACTGGTAGGGGGTGTGAGGCTTTTGATGGGCAGGATCCTGGAGGGGTCCTGAGCTAGTGTTAAAACGCCCTCTGCTGGTGATTAGCCATAGTCACTTAGCCTGGAGAAAGGAAACCTGCAGGTAAAACTCGCTTAACAGTGGTTGTCCAAATACTCATCAAATCCACAGCTGTGGAGTGAAGTGCGGGTTGCTTGCTCCTGCTGCAGAATTCCATGAGGGTGTGAAGCACAGCACTGCTTGCATAAAAGGAAGCTTGTGGTTGTGCTCAAAGGATACAGCTCAGACCTCCTTCATATACAGCTCTGTTGTTATGCCCCAGCACATAGGAGACCCTCAAGAAGTATTTGTTGAGAGATTAAAAGGTTATAAAGGGAGGACCCTGTGCACACACTGTGAGCTTGACTCACCTGAAGGCTTCTGGGTCCTGTCTGCTCTCCTAGGTGGATCTGAGTCACATAATTTCCCAGGCCTCACTGAACAAACTCCAAGAATGGCTCCTGTTAAGATGAGGAAGTCTAATCAAGACACTAGAGGAAGTGGTCATGTTTTAAAAGCCTTTTCTGGGTAGATGGGAAGATGGTGACATTTGGTAGTTAAAAAGCTAAAGGAAATAGAATTAAGAGACTGGACGAGGGGCGGGGTTGGAGAGATGACTTGGCAGTTATGAGCCCTGGCTGCTCATGCAGAGGACCCCAGTTCAGTTCCTAACACCCACGTGCAGGCTAACAACCATCTGTAACTCCAGTTCCAGGGGACTCAGTGCCGTCTTCTGGCCTCTGTGGGCACTGCATGACATGGATGTACTTACAAACATGCAGGCAATACATTCATAGACATAAAAGAAGACAATGAATGAAAAGAGAATGAATGCCGTTCTATCCAAGCGCTGCATCCCCATGGCCACCAGCAGAAGTCACACTGAAAACCTGTAGTAGGATTGCCTTGCTCTCTGCACCAGCCTGACTCCTGGTTCCCCGTGGAAATGGCCTTAAGTTCAGGATTATCAACTCTGTGGCCTCTGCCTCTGTATTTGATTCCCCACCACTGAGCCCACAAACATACAGTGGAGTAGCTTTGAAATAGCCCATGGGTTTCTGTACCCTCCAACATCCAGAGCATCTCTGAAAACCCATCCAGCTGCCCAGCAATGATTGCAAAAGAAACAGGATCACAGACGGTGGATAAATGCTGTAAAACTTGCGGTGAGAGACAATGTGGAGTGTCCTTGCTCTCCATCCATTCCCAGAAACGTCCTAGTATCTGCTGAGAGCAGTGTGCCAGCCTAGAGTGCAATGGTGAGGGCCCCTGGCCAGCACGATGGACAAGCCTGGCCCAGGCAAGCTCACAGCCTCCTGGCTGTCCTAGTCCACAGCTTAGTCAACATCAGACCATTTCGGTGCCCATTTCCTCAACTGTAAAATGGGGCCAAGAGTCTAGTGTGCAGATTTAGTAAAATAATATGTATTAAATAAAGTGTCTGGTGGAGGTAACTTGAAGTTGCAGTTCAAGAAATGCTAAATGCTGATAATGTTGAAGAGGAGGAAGAAAAGGATAGTTAGAGCTTGCGTGTGAAATCTTCTCCATAGGACTCTGTTTGGATGCTTGGTCCCCATCTAGTGGCGCCGCTCGGTAAAGCTGTGGAACAGTCAGCAGATGGAGCCTTGCTGGAGGAAGTGGGTCACTACAGGAGGATCTTAAAGTTTGATGGCTTGGCCACACTTTCTGCCCCTTCTCTGCCTCCAGACGTCATGACTGGACACCTCACACTCTTACAGCCAGGCTGTCCAACTGTGGTGGACTGTATCCCTCAAACTAGAACCAGAATAAACCTCTCCCTCAAGCTGCTTCTTGTCAGGCGTTTGGTCATTACCAACAAGAAAATCAACACTGTTTTTCTATACCCGGAAGTCTTCACATTTGTTCTCCCTGGGTCTGAAGGGCCGCAGGAGAATGTCACGAAATGGACCTTCGCTAGAAGATTGACTGAAACCTGACCCAGCCATACCATCACTCCTGGGCATGTACCCACAAGACTCATCCTACCGCAGAGATACATACACAGCCATGTTTATTGCAGCTCTCTTCACAATAGCAAAGATGCGGAACCAACCCAAGTGCCCTTCAACTGACGAGTGGATAGAGAAAATGTGGTACATCTACCCAATGGAATTCTATGCAGCGGTAAAGAAAGACGACATCATGAACTTTGCAGGAAAATGGATGGAACTAGAAGACATCATGCTGAGTGAAGTAACACAGTCCCAGAAAAACAAACGACAAATAGTATCCCTCATCTGTGGATGCTAGCACCAATTACCTAATTGTATGGCAAACTGAGCAATGTCAATGTGATCTGAAAACAACTGTGCTCTTATATTGTGAATCCCTAAAAAAAATAAATAATTTTTTAAAAAAGAAGATTGACTAAAAAAGACTGGATTTGGGCAAGGTCCACAACTGGTCTGGAAGCTCAGGATCTGCAATTGCCTATGCCTTTGATGGAGTGGATTTGAATACAGAATGCAGTGCCAGGACAAATCTAGTAAGCTTCCAGGTGAAGAACTATTCTCAGTCTATTCTGACAGAGTTTTAACACACATGTGCACATACACGCATGCACAGTCAGTGCATGTAAGTACACTATGCATCGCAACCCAAAAGAGATGCAAATGGGGGCTGGGGTGGCTCGATGGTAAAAGGCTTACCATGCAAGCATGAAGACCTCAGTCTGGATGGATCACAGGAACATGTCTGTGACTCCAGTGGAGAGCAGAGACAGGTGGATCCTGGGGCCGGATCCAAGTCCAGCCAAAATAGAAGTCCCCAGGATTAGATCTAGCCAAAATGGCAAGCCTCTGGTTCACGTACAGACCCTGTCTCCAAAATTAAAGTGATAACAATAGAAGACGCCAAATGTTGACCTCTGACCTCCACACACATGCACAGAGAGTGTACCCACACAATGTGCAAGCACAAGAGAGAGACGGAGGAGGACGAGAAAGAGAAGGAGGAAGAGGATGAGGAGGAAGAGGAGGAAGAAGAGGAAGAGGAAGAAGAGGAAGAGGAGGAGGAGGAGGACGACGACGACGACAAAAGAGTGCCTCCACGTCTCTCTTATCACTTCTGATTCTATTTTCTTTTCCTGGCCACCTCCACTGAAGTCCCCCAGACAGTCCCACATCCCATGTCTTGGAACAAGCTTCAAACACAGTAATAAACACTCCAGTGCCTCTAAGGAGAAAGCCTTGCTGTCTTCTCTAGCCAGTAGAACTGGTCATCAGATGGAGCTCAGCCCAGACTCTGAGGCTAATCCCCTGGAATGTTGCTCCAAGTACCCCTTCCTGCCCTCGCACCTGGAGCAGAACTGAAGGCCATGGTTATCAGTCCTCTAGAGTGAGGACTCTAGGCTGGAGCAGAACTGAAGACTCAAGGCTCTATCCTGGGAAGCATTCTTGCTGCTAAAACCCCCTGGCAAGGTAATATGAATAGAGCCAGGACACAAGAAAGGAGGTGTTTGCTGACCTCATTTCTTTTTAATATGAAGTGCTTTAACTATATTACAGTTAAAATCAATAGAAATGTAACCTTTTCAACCACATCAAACGAGTTCATTTTTATTAATGGTCTCTTTCTGCCATTACAGGGCCATGATTGCAAAAGGAACCAGGTCAACTTAAGCTTTATTGAAAGACCACTAAGGAAACAAACTCAAACTCATTTAAATACTGAAGCTGGTACATTAAAAAGGATCAATACAGTGAGAACACCTGGGGTGGCTTTATGTAAATATCCCATGTACGAGACTCATTTCACAATCACAATATGAGCCAAACTATAAACTTAGGAGACCTGCCAGTAAAGAAGAAATGCTATTTCATTAAATGGATCTGGAACTACATAGCCCTCAACTTAAGCCTGATTAGACATACTGTGCTCAGACTTTCTTCTGGTATTTAACAGACATCGTCTGGCAAAGACTCACTGATCAATGAATCCCATTTGCTTATGAAAGCCATTAGCTCCCTGAGTTGAAAAAACAAGGATAGTGGCAGAAAGTCCAGTTTCATTTCTTTAAGAACAATAAACCCATAATGAAGGCCACAGGAGTCAGGGAAATTCTCTTCTAACTTCTATTTAATATGCATCTTATGCATATTAAACTGAATATCGACCACAGACCCCATGGGCTCAGTAGTTTTACATTCAGTGTAAATATCCCCATACTTCAGATTCTCCATATTCAAAATGAACAATATCGTTTTCTACCTCCTTCCTTGCCTACAAGAATCAAGATGATCACAAAGCTCTTCAAGTTCTTCCATAAAAGTTCCAATGTATATTGCAAACCTTTGTCATTGTCTATATGTTGAAGAATTTTAAAAACAGAATGGTCCTTATTAACTACGAGTCCCTCTTACATTATCACATACTGGAAATATATAAAAACACCATTTATGTCTGCCCATTTTCCCTAATAACCAACTCTGGGTCTGGCCTCCATGCCCCAATCCCCTAAATAGTCTGAAAGCAAGCTCTCTAGTAGAGACTGAGGGAGAAGGATTACAAATTGGAAGCCAGGGTGAGCAATCTAGTAAAACTCTTGAAATAACCTAATGAGGGGCTAGAGAGATGGCCCAGTGATTCAGAGCATTTGCTGCTCTTGCAGAGGACTTGGTTCCCAGCACCCACATGCTAGATAACAACCATCTTTAATTCCAGTTTGAAGGGATAGAATGCCCTCTTCTGGCCTCCACCGGTATTGCACACATGAGACAAAACATACATATAAAATAAAGATAACTAAGTAATAATAATGAGGGCTAGAGATGTTAGCTAAGTGCTGGGGTCCTTGCCTAGCATGCATGAGACCCTGTGTTCAATTCCTTATATGTAGGAGGAGAACCAACTATGATGCTTTCTAATTACAAAGTTAAATGCATTCATTTGGGTGAGCTCTAGGAGAGACACAGGGCAATTAGATGTCCACTCTCCCAGTCATCTACCTCTTGCAGAGACAGGCAGATCTTTGTGAGTTCAAGGCCAGCCTGGTCTACAGAGCAAGTTCCAGAACAGCTGGGGCTACAGGGAGACCCTGTCTTGAAAAGATTAAAAAAAAAACTTTCTTCTCACTCTACTTTCTTGTTTCTCTGCTTTTCTTTCCAATGAAATTCCTAGAAATGGTCACCTATGCTTAGTATTTTAATTCAACTTCTCTCATTCTCCCTCAAGATTTATTTTTATTTTATGTCTATGAATGTTTCATCTGTATCTATGTATGTACACCATGTGTGTCTCATGCCCACAGAGACCAGAAGAGGGTGACAAATCCCCTGAAACTGGAGTTATAGACAGTTGTGAACCAGCTCGTGGGTGCTAGAAACCAAACCCAGATCCTCTGCAAAAGCAACCAGTGCTCTTCACCACTGAGCGACCTCTCCAGCCCCTCCCATTCTCTATTTAATCAACTTTACTAAAGTAGAAATTACATGTAATGAAATGTACACACTGTGATGTGCAGATAGATACACTTCACAGACCCATGTAACTACCTTTAGTCAATACAATTTCCTACCTCAGCAGTCTTCCTCAGGACCATTTCCCATCAATTCACACCAACCATTGCTCCCAGCCACCACAGATAAAATTCCTGTCTCTATAAAGCTACAAAGTAGTTTTGCCTGTTCTCTAATGCATGTGAATGATATCGCAGGGTTCACACTCATTATCTGGTTCCTTTTACTCTACAGAACCAATCTAAGAGTCAGTCTCCCTGTGTGTCTAAAGGGTTTTGTTAAATTACATTTATAAATTGTCTTGTTATCTGACTATTCACATTTTTATGGTTATATGGAGCTTTTCCAGTTTGGTGATATTATAATAAAATCTGTTATGAATATTTGCGTACATCTATGGATTGTTGACATTTTAAAATTTCTTTTAACTATCTAGGAATAGAATTAATGGGTTATATGGTAAATTTATCTTGACTTGTACTTTTTAACCTATTTTTTTTATTTTATATTCCCTCCAACAAAGGAGTATCCCGGTTGCTCCATATATCCTCCAACACTTGATGTTGTGAGTTTTCTTAACTGTAACCTAAGTAAATATGTAGTAGTATCTCATTTGGGTGCTCATTTTAATTTCCCTAGGGAATAATTTAATCATGTTGAGCCCTTTTTCATGTGCTCCCCAGCCACTGGTAGATCTTCTCTTGTATTTCTTCAGCTCCTTACCTTGCCTCTTTTTATTAGATTGTTTTCTTTCTTTGGTATTAATTTACCAGTTATCTATATATTCCAGATATCATTCGTAGCCAGATGTGGCTACAGTGACTATTCTCACCCCCATTTTCCCTAATACCAACTCTGAGTCTGGCCTCCATGTCCCAACCCCTTAAATGGTCTCTTCAAGATCATCACTGACTTCTTCACCCCTCACCCATGGCTGGTTCTCATATTACTAGTTCTCATATTACTCCATTTTAAGGCAATGTTTAATACAGGAGCCTAGCTGGGCATTCTTCTCTATTTCCGTCCATCTCCCTGGCCCCTTATTTTATATTCAGTCTGTGAGAAAATTATGTTGGCTCTGCCCTTCAGGTATCCAAGTTCTGTCCAATTGCATGCTCTGAACAGCTGTGTCACAGGCCGCCTCCATTGCAGTCAACAGATACCTTGCTAGTCTCCAGGCGTCCTCCAAGATCTTTCGGCTGCATCTCTACACACATCACCTTTCCCATCTGCTTAAAACAAGCTGAGCCTTCCTACTGTTTTGTTCAGAGCCCTCTCGCAGTCCTCACCTAGCCAGAGTCGTTACAGTGGTCTGCAAGACCCCGCAAGCATTATCCCTGTGTCTTTGCTAAGCCTCACACGGATCTGCGTCAGGTTCATCCCACTTCAGCCTCACTGGCCCTGGGACCCCCGCCGTCCTCAGGGATGTGCACAGCCACCTACCTTCCCTCAGGAGCTGACCTCTCTGCGCTTTCTTTCCCTGACTGCTCACCTCTCTATGATTCCCCTAAGGCTTCCCAGTTCTTGGCAGACAGAACCTCCATTGTTCCCTCTTCTCTTTAGCAGGGTATGGATGAGCTCTCTCTTGCTAGTCATCACCAAGAGGTACACTCTGCTTGGTTTGGAACCCACACTTGGTCCTTTTGAGAGTCCACGGAATCTCACCTTACTCATGTACTTCACAGCTTTAGGGCACAAGGCTGTCCTCACTTCAGTCACCAGGTTCAAGCCTGGGGCTCTGCATACCACACTCACTTACAACCAGCTGCTTTCAAGGTCAAGGTCTTCCAGTATCTCCCTCGGGTTCAATAATGCACTGGTATGACTTTAAAAACTTGGAGAAGCACTGTAGTTATCTCAATTTGTCATAAGGCTGCAATGAAGGACAGCCAAAATGAGAGACAGAGAGGGCCCCACACACAGTGTTCTCATCCTCAGGAAGCATTACACGACCCCCTGCACATCTGTGACAACGTGATAGCATGTGTGACAACAGCATAGTAGTTACTCTGAACTTCGATGTTCAGAATGATTCTATAATTTATATACGTATTCCGTAAGCATGGTGTATTGAGGTTTTGACCACTCGGTAAAAGCCAGCCTCCAGTCCTTGTCCCTCCCTAGAAATCAGACCAGTCCCCAACACCCTAATCACATGTTTGGTGAATAGGGGAAGACACAGAGACACCTCCTTGCCTGGCCCCTGCAAAGGTGGCTCTTCTCTCCATGGCTGGACAGAACCACTATTCTAGCAAGCTTTCTCTTGACCAAACTACACAAGTGGTTTCCTCAGTGTAGAGAAGCACACATGCATCTGTGTGCCCCACACTATGTTCACCCAGCATGAACCTTGGCACCATCTGTGCTGCATAGGCACCCACGGTGCCCTGGAGCACACACCGAGCAGTGGCTCCTATGGAATGTGTCAGAGTTTGGAGAGGGGGAACGGCATATCAAACAGCAGCAAATCACTCAGTGTCACAGACTGCATATTCATTTGGCCTTTTGAGCATTGCTCTAGAGAATATCCCACAACCCTTCGACCCAGGCCCTGCTGGGATTTCTGCTCTCTCTCCCTCTCTTTGATTCCTTCTGCTTGGCTCTCACCTCTCCATGCCACTCTCGGCACCCCCCACCCCCACTGCAGGCAACAACAAAGTGACTCTTCCCAAAACAGGGTGGAATGTTTTAGGTCCAGGAGCTCATTGAACACACAAAACCTTAGACTTAACTTTTTCATAAAGAAGCTGTGGTTACAAATAACAATAGGGGCTGGAGAGATGGTCTGGAGGTTAAGAGCACGTACTGCTCTCTTCCAGAGGACCAGAATTCAAGTCCCAGCACCCATGTCATGTGACTCACAAATCTTGGAACTCCAGCTCCAGGGTATCCAACACCTGTCACCTCTGTGGGCACCTGCACTCACATGTATATATCCACACACAGACACATATATACATGATTTAAAATAAAATAAGTCTTTTTTAAATAACAGCAATAAAAAGTTTAAAAGTGATTCTACTCCAGGATGAGAGATGGTAGATATGTGGATGATAGATGATAGATAGATAGATAGATGATTGATAGATAGATAGATAGATAGATAGATAGATAGATAGATAGATACAGATGACATAGATAAGATAGGGGGATGGTAGATAATAAATGATAAATATAGATGATTGATTGGTATATGATAGACACATAGGTAATGCATACCTATGTACATACATAGATAAAAGCTAAAACCCCAGCCATTTTATTTTTTAAAAATTTTTATTTAATTTTATTTATTTATCATGTATATGAATGTACTGTCTACATGTAGGTCTGTGCACCCGTGTAGTGCAATGCCGTGGAGGTCAGAAGAGGGCATCCGATTCCCCTGTAACTGGAGTCAAAGACGGTTCTCAGCCACCATGTGGGGGCCAGGGATCAAACCTGGGTCCTCTGCAAGAGCGGTCGGTGCTCCTAACCGCTAGGCCGTCTCTCTGCCATTTTGAAGCACACCTTGGCATTCCAAGTCCTTCACAGCTTAACTTCCGTTTACCTTTCTTTGTCTTCTCCCATTGCTTTCCAAAGTTCAGCTCACGTCTCAGTGAAGCCAGTCACCTCAACTCATTTGGAGGGAATAAGTTTATTTATTCATCCTTCAAAAAGTCTCCACTCTCCTCCCATCTAAGTGCTACATTCACAGGTTGTCAATCAAGGTAGCCACCTTCTTCAACACAGACCAGCCCCAACTTCAGTGCAAACAAAGCAGCACTCACTCACACCAGACTGCAACAGCATCCCAGCTCAGTATTGATAGCCTCCCAAAGCTCCCAGACACAACTCACTAGGAATTCACCAGGGACCAAATATCAACACCCCCTCCCCCAAAACTGTTCCACTGTAAACTTGACATCACCTAGAGGGAGTCCCCATTGAGGGATTTCCCAGATCATAGTGGCCTGTGGCCATGTTTGTGAAGGACTGTCTTGATTGATGATTGATGTGGGATGGGCCCAGGACACTATGGGCGGAGCCATCCCTCAGCAGTTGGGCCTGGACTGTATCAGAAGAAAGGTAGCTGAGGATGGGCTGGAGGCTGGAGGCCGAGCCAGAGAGCAGAGTCCACGGGGTTTCTGCTTAAGATCCTGCCCTGACTTCTCAGAATGTAACCTGTAAACTGAAATAAGTTCCGTCCTCCCCTAAGTCAGAGTGTTCTTTACCACAGCAATAGAACTGCTAGAACAAGGGGGCCTCAGTTGTACTGGGAGCATCTGCTTCGTCCCTCATTCACATGTCCTCACTCTTTCCTGGAACACCATAAAAGAGTGAGCCATCACCTCCTGTAACACGAGCAATGTTCTAAGATCAGTTTTCACTCCTCCTCATTCCATTTGTCATTCCTCACCTCTGTTTCCCGCCTCCCTTTTCCTACACATTGGCTTCCCCTGTTCCAAGGAAGTACGTTTACAAGTCATCAAAATGTGTTTTGCCTTGAGCTCTTCAGGGAAAACAGGCCATAAGAATTAATTCATTGGTGCTTATTATGTAAATGATTGGCTAAAGTACTCGCTGCGTGTGATGATTTCAGTCGATGGTTATTTAAGTGATTTTTAAATATAAAACTATATTAAAGCCATGAACTATTCTCATACTAAGAAGGAAATGTGAAATATGCTAGCTACTGACCCAGATATTGTTGCTTAATGCTTTGTAACTATCTTCTGAATTTTCATTTGCAAGTCAAAGACAGGAATCCAAAAATGTTCATTTCTTTTTAGGACTAAATTCTTTGAAATTATATAGTGTTTGGACCATTCATGCTGCAAATGTCTTTGAATTGATGCAATTAAGGAGATACTGCTAACTTGGCTATAAAGTGAGAATTGTCTCCACACATTCATCGATGTTTATGAAAAACTCTACAGATTTATTAACACTAAATCTTGTTCTTATGCTAAGAAATTATCTGATGCCTTGAGTAATATTTGGCATTTCTCCAGTAGGTGGCATATTAGGCTTGAGAAAGAGCTGTGCTTGAAGGCTATTTTTTTTTCTTTCTGCTATTTTGAGAGATTTTTTGATATAAAACATAAATCACCTAATGGGCTCACTAATTCCTTTAATTGCATCAATACGGCAGGATTCCAATTACACCAGACCTTAAGAGGCAGATACATTTTACTGATTGCATTACCATAATAATGACAGCATAATGACAATAGTCAGCACTTAGAATACCTCTCATTTTAAAATTGCTTATCAAGCCATACATGAAGCCTCCTGGCATCTCTGAAAGAGAAATCATGCACATGTATAGCAAAGAAAGATTTGCCTCTGAAAGACTTCACCCCCCCCCCCCCAGCCTTCTGGGAAAGAGCATCCCTCATGACTTTGATATTGAGCCAAAGCTTACTTCTAGACCACTTGTAGTTTGGGAACCTAGACAAATCACTAATGTCACCTGGGACTCCATCTCCTCCTTTACAGTTATTAAAAGGTGATAAAGTAGATATCCCTAAGGCCTCTCCCCGCTTCGGATTCCCTGATCTAACCTGGTCTTGATATAATAAGCACTCCCTTAAGCCCAAGTATTGGGATCAAATTTGCTGAGATCTTCAGGGCCATATGGCACAGGTGACTTCTGCTATGCAGAGTGACACCCTGCTGGGGAAGTGGCTCTTCTTCCCACCCTCTGTCCACCAGTGGCTGGCTATTGTGAGTGTCCTGGAAGGTCACCTTTTAAATGATATCCCAGGGCTGGATGTCAGCAGGAGCATCTGATCAAAGCCACCAGGGGCCTGGCGGTACCACCACTGAGGTTCAGGAATAAAAACGTCTTCAAAGAGCCCAATGTTGAATGTGATTGCTCTGTCCTCCTCCATACAAATGAGGAAGCTGAAGTCCAAGGCAGCCTCGTGGCCTCATGTTGACATCAGGCAGGTCCTTAGTGGCCAAGCCAGGAGTGTCCCCAACACCAACTCCCAACTGCCCCTTCTTCATTTGTCCGGACATCAATAGCTGGGTGCAGGAGCCTTCTAGTGACCTCCACAAGGAGAGCAAGATGATATAGAGTCCTCCTGTGAGTCCAAAAAAGGCCAACAAAGTCCTGTCACCCACCTTTGCTACAAGATGGTAAATAAAGCAGCAACAACAAAAGCATGGCTTGACCGGCCAACCAGCTGACTGACTTTCCTTCTTTCATTCTTAAAACGAGCTGATTCAAATTTGGAAACAGCACCTCTTCAGAAAGTACTTCCACTTTCAGATGTGAGGCTAGCGGATTCTGAACCTGCTAACCGTAAAGGCCGGTTCTTTCCTTTGTCTCAGAGTAGAAAGCCTTCAGATGCAGATAAAAACTCTGGACCAAGGGCCTCGGATGAACTGTCTTTGTTGGCTCTGGGCCACCTCTGGCCTCACTTAATTAAATCAAAGTCTTCATAAGATAATTCCCAGAATAAGCACTAACAAATTCACCGTGTTTACAGCTTGCCAGAAGCACGTTTGAGAGAGTATCACATGTAGACAACTGGGAGGTGCTGGACAGACTCGGGCAGGGAAAACACGGAGCTATGCTCTGGCCTGTCCCCCACTCCAGGACAATGCCTCTCTCCCCTCTGGTCCCACGGGGGCATTTACTCTCTCCAGGGCAGATCCACCTGTTATCCTTAGTCCCAGTGAACTTCTCCTCAGTAAAGGCAGGGTCATGTTACACATTTAGGCAGTTATGGGAAGGCCTTCATTTCCAACCAATCACGAAGGGCTGACTGACTCTGACTCCTTTCACAGTTGTGTTTCAGGTGAGTTTCTTTCTCCTCCTTAAGTACTTCTATAAATTGGCAGGACTTATGAGCAGCTTAAGCCAGAATCAAATCTACATAGACAATTATGTGGCATCTCACTGGACTAGCCTCCAGGTCTGCACACCCTCTGTAATTTGGGGTCTGGCAGTAGAAGCTGGTCAGAAATCGCTATACTGGCCCACAGGGATAGGCTTGGGGCTCTCAGCTACTGATTCCAGGAACTGGTTATGGTGAGTTCAAGACTCTGGGGGGGGTGGGGGGAGGATGTCCCAAGTTATGAAGAGACAGAGTCCCAGGTAAAGAATCAGCTTGAGTGGACCAGGGTTCCTCACCCTAACTTTTTACAGTCTACTAGGGCACTCTCTCAAAGAGCAGAAGTTCTAGTAGAAGAACGGGGTCCCCATAGCTTACACATACACATATCCCAGCATGGCTGGGCCAATGGCTCTTTTAATAAAGGTTATTTGGACATCTAACAAGTTGCAGGCCCACTTCACAGGGGGTCATAAACTGACAGAGAACACTGCAGGAAAGAGACAGGCAGAAGCCCAGAGTTCAGGCGAGATCTCTCTGAGCACTCCACCATCAGAGTCTGTTTCCTCTCTGCCTGCTTAGCCCGGTGATCAACACTTAACAAGCATGTGTGGTATCAGCCAAATGGCGTGTGCTCCAGGTCCTCAAGGAGTTAGGGTCAGCAGTGGGGGCAGAGGTAGGCCCACGAACAACCCCACGTGCCTCTCCTACTCCCACTGGTGCTTATTCCCTGTCTTCTCCTTAACAAGGACAGGCTGCTTCTAGAGTCAGAAAGTGGCTGAAAAGTGAATTCACCATTGACTCTGAGGCCAAGTCCTGCTCTTTGCTACTCTCCCTGGTGAGTGGCCCTAGGATCCAGAGGCCCTAGGCCTCTGGATGTCCACATCTGCTGACCCTTAATAGGTTGCAAATTAAGATGGGAGGGGAAGGGATGCTCTTCACAGTGCAAGCCACAGGAGTTTCAGGTTTGGAGAGGATAGGCAGATTGCATGCAGGAGGGATACAAACAGAACCGGTGATGAGTTTCCATCTGCTTTGTCCTCTACCTATGTTTAGTCTTCAGGTTCAACTTGGAATAAAAAATATTCATCATGGTGGTAGGTTCTAGGCTGGGAAGGTAGCTCAGCTGGCAGAGTACTTTCTAGCATATGTGAAGCCTTGGGTTTGACTCCTAGCACCCCATAAACCAGGTGTGGTGACACATGCCTATAACCCCAGCATTTGAAAGGTAGAAGCAGGAGTTCAAAGTCATCTACTACACAGTAGTTCATAGCCAGCCTAGGATAGATGAGAGCCTGTCTAGAATAAATAATTTAGAAGGAATGCATAAAGGAATAGACGGTATCTTCTACATTCAATATCTCGCATTAAATTCTAAGTATTACTTAAAATTAAGGATTAGAAAAAGGGAGGCTTGGGGCTGGAGGGATGGCCTAGCGATTAGGAGCGCCAACCGCTCTTGCAGAGGACCCGGGTTCAATCCCCAGCACCCACATGGCGGCTGAGAACCGTCTGTAACTCCAGTTCCAGGAGAACTCCAGTTCCAGGGGAATCTGACACCCTCTTCTGTCTTCTGCGGCATTGCACAGACCTACATGCAGACAGTACACTCATACACATAAAAATAAAATAGAGCGGTTGGCGCTCCTATCGCGTAAGGCCATCCCTCCACCCCAAGCCTCCCTTTTCTAATCCTTAATTTTAAGTAATACTTAGAATTTAATGCGAGATATTGAATGTAGAAGATACCGTCTATTCCTTTATGGCATTCCTTCTAAATATTTATTCTAGACAGGCCTCATCTCTATCCTAGGCTGCTTGAACTACTGATGTATGAGATGACTTTGAAACTCTGCTTCTTCTCCTTTTCAAATGCTGGGGTTATAGGCATGTGTCATCACCACACCTGTTATGGGGTGCTAGGAGTCAAACCCAAGGCTTCAATATGCTAGAAAGTACTCTGCCAGCTGAGCTACCTTCCCAGCCTAGAACCTACCACCATGATGAATATTTTTTATTCCAAGTTGAACCTGAAGACTAAACATAGGTAGAGGACAAAGCAGATGGAAACTCATCACCGGTTCTGTTTGTATCCCTCCTGCATGCAATCTGCCTATCCTCTCCAAACCTGAAACTCCTGTGGCTTGCACTGTGAAGAGCATCCCTTCCCCTCCCATCTTAATTTGCAACCTATTAAGGGTCAGCAGATGTGGACATCCAGAGGCCTAGGGCCTCTGGATCCTAGGGCCACTCACCAGGGAGAGTAGCAAAGAGCAGGACTTGGCCTCAGAGTCAATGGTGAATTCACTTTTCAGCCACTTTCTGATCCTAGAAGCAGCCTGTCCTTGTTAAGGAGAAGACAGGGAATAAGCACCAGTGGGAGTAGGAGAGGCACGTGGGGTTGTTCGTGGGCCTACCTCTGCCCCCACTGCTGACCCTAACTCCTTGAGGACCTGGAGCACACGCCATTTGGCTGATACCACACATGCTTGTTAAGTGTTGATCACCGGGCTAAGCAGGCAGAGAGGAAACAGACTCTGATGGTGGAGTGCTCAGAGAGATCTCGCCTGAACTCTGGGCTTCTGCCTGTCTCTTTCCTGCAGTGTTCTCTGTCAGTTTATGACCCCCTGTGAAGTGGGCCTGCAACTTGTTAGATGTCCAAATAACCTTTATTAAAAGAGCCATTGGCCCAGCCATGCTGGGATATGTGTATGTGTAAGCTATGGGGACCCCGTTCTCTCACTAGAACTTCTGCTCTTGAGAGGAGTGCCCTAGTAGACTGTAAAAAGTTAGGGTGAGGAACCTGGTCCACTCAAGCTGATTTTACCTGGGACTCTGTCTCTTCATAACTGGGACATCCTCCACCCACCCCCAGAGTCTTGAACTCACCATAACCAGTTCCTGGAATCAGTAGCTGAGAGCCCCAAGCCTATCCCTGTGGGCCAGTATAGCGATTTCTGACCAGCTTCTACTGCCAGACCCCAAATTACAGAGGGTGTGCAGACCTGGAGGCTAGTCCAGTGAGATGCCACATAATTGTCTATGTAGATTTGATTCTGGCTTAAGCTGCTCATAAGTCCTGCCAATTTATAGAAGTACTTAAGGAGGAGAAAGAAACTCACCTGAAACACAACTGTGAAAGGAGTCAGAGTCAGTCAGCCCTTCGTGATTGGTTGGAAATGAAGGCCTTCCCATAACTGCCTAAATGTGTAACATGACCCTGCCTTTACTGAGGAGAAGTTCACTGGGACTAAGGATAACAGGTGGATCTGCCCTGGAGAGAGTAAATGCCCCCGTGGGACCAGAGGGGAGAGAGGCATTGTCCTGGAGTGGGGGACAGGCCAGAGCATAGCTCCGTGTTTTCCCTGCCCGAGTCTGTCCAGCACCTCCAGTTGTCTACATGTGATACTCTCTCAAACGTGCTTCTGGCAAGCTGTAAACACGGTGAATTTGTTAGTGCTTATTCTGGGAATTATCTTATGAAGACTTTGATTTATTAAGTGAGGCCAGAGGTGGCCCAGAGCCAACAAAGACAGTTCATCCGAGGCCCTTGGTCCAGAGTTTTTATCTGCATCTGAAGGCTTTCTACTCTGAGACAAAGGAAAGAACCGGCCTTTACGGTTAGCAGGTTCAGAATCCGCTAGCCTCACATCTGAAAGTGGAAGTACTTTCTGAAGAGGTGCTGTTTCCAAATTTGAATCAGCTCGTTTTAAGAATGAAAGAAGGAAAGTCAGTCAGCTGGTTGGCCGGTCAAGCCATGCTTTTGTTGTTGCTGCTTTATTTACCATCTTGTAGCAAAGGTGGGTGACAGGACTTTGTTGGCCTTTTTTGGACTCACAGGAGGACTCTATATCATCTTGCTCTCCTTGTGGAGGTCACTAGAAGGCTCCTGCACCCAGCTATTGATGTCCGGACAAATGAAGAAGGGGCAGTTGGGAGTTGGTGTTGGGGACACTCCTGGCTTGGCCACTAAGGACCTGCCTGATGTCAACATGAGGCCACGAGGCTGCCTTGGACTTCAGCTTCCTCATTTGTATGGAGGAGGACAGAGCAATCACATTCAACATTGGGCTCTTTGAAGACGTTTTTATTCCTGAACCTCAGTGGTGGTACCGCCAGGCCCCTGGTGGCTTTGATCAGATGCTCCTGCTGACATCCAGCCCTGGGATATCATTTAAAAGGTGACCTTCCAGGACACTCACAATAGCCAGCCACTGGTGGACAGAGGGTGGGAAGAAGAGCCACTTCCCCAGCAGGGTGTCACTCTGCATAGCAGAAGTCACCTGTGCCATATGGCCCTGAAGATCTCAGCAAATTTGATCCCAATACTTGGGCTTAAGGGAGTGCTTATTATATCAAGACCAGGTTAGATCAGGGAATCCGAAGCGGGGAGAGGCCTTAGGGATATCTACTTTATCACCTTTTAATAACTGTAAAGGAGGAGATGGAGTCCCAGGTGACATTAGTGATTTGTCTAGGTTCCCAAACTACAAGTGGTCTAGAAGTAAGCTTTGGCTCAATATCAAAGTCATGAGGGATGCTCTTCGCCTAGAAGGCTTGGGGGGGGGGGTGGGGAAGTCGTTTCAAGAGGCAAATCTTTCTTTGCTATACAGTGCATGATTTCTCTTTCAGAGATGCCAGGAGGCTTCATGTATGGCTTGATAAGCAATTTTAAAATGAGAGGTATTCTAAGTGCTGACTATTGTCATTATGCTGTCATTATTATGGTAATGCAATCAGTAAAATGTATCTGCCTCTTAAGGTCTGGTGTAATTGGAATCCTGCCGTATTGATGCAATTAAAGGAATTAGTGAGCCCATTAGGTGATTTATGTTAATATATATCAAAAATGGCTCTATATAGCAGAAAGAAAAAAAATAGCCTCAAGCATCAGCTCTTTCTCAAGCCTAATAATGTCCACCTACTGGAGAAATGCCAAATATTACTTCAAGGCATCAGATAATTTCTTAGAATAAGAACAAGATTTTAGTGTAATAAATCTGTAGAGTTTTTCATAAACATCGATGAATGTGTGGAGACAATTCTCACTTTATAGCCAAGTTAGCAGTATCTCCTTAATTGCATCAATTCAAAGACATTTGCAGCATGAATGGTCCAACACTATATAATTTCAAAAATTTAGTTCCTAAAAAGAAATGAACATTTTTGGATTCCTGTCTTTGACTTGCAAATGAAAATTCAGAAGATAGTTACAAAGCATTAAGCAACAATATCTGGGTCAGTAGCTAGCATATTTCACATTTCCTTCTTAGTAATGAGAATATGTTCATGGCTTTAATATAGTATATTATATTTAAAAAATCACTAAATAACCCCATCGACTGAAATCATCACACGCAGCGAGTACTTTAGCCAATCATTTACATAATAAGCACCANTTTCAAGTCTAATTTGTTTTCCCGATGCCCTTCATTGTGGGGTCCATCTACTGGAACCTGGTTAACTATGTGGTAATTGAATGAACATGTCCCCCATAGGCTTCAAGTATTCAGAACATTTTGTCCACCAGTTGGGTTTCTGATTTGGGAGGTCTTAGAAGGTGTGGCCATGCTGGAGGCAGTATGTTACTGGGGCGTGGCTTAGTGAGTTCAACAACGCCTTGCATGCTCCAGTTGCTCTGTCTCTGCTTCTGTGCCATTGTGAGATGTGACCCTCGGCTTTTCTGCTCCAGCTCCAGCCAACAGACCTCCCGCCACATGGACTCTCAATTCCCTGGAACATGTCATCATAAGCTCCAATAAACTTTCTTCCTTTTAAAGTTCCCTTGGTCATTGTGGTTTTATCACAGCAACAGAAAGTGACTAATACACCTACCCAGTTCACCCTTAAAAGAAAACGATTCTGCCCCCAAGCGCCTCATCCATTCGGCCATAGTTCCTCTACTACATTTCAATGTTCCTTTACTTATATCTTGCAATATACTGAGGACCAAGCTTGGAAGACCCATGCCATAGAGCTCTCCTGTGATGCAGAGACAGTACCTAACCTTCTACTTAATAGGGAAAATGCATGATGTGTTACTTAGCTGCAAGAGAATTTGATGACAGAGAAGCATGCTAGACACTCCCGAAGGGCACCTGGTTCTTCACACTGCCTTTACTTCCTCTGCCATGTGATTTTACTACTTTTCCCTTGGAAGAAGCATGGCCCATTTCCTCCTTCAACTTCCCTAAATGAAGAGCCGCTAGACTTTTCCACATGAACAGTTTTGGACAGTAGGATATTAGTGGGTGGGATAAAATCAAAAGCTTGAAAATACTTGATTTTTCTTCTCTTCAGGCTCTCCAACAGCAGAAACTGTGGGAGTTTGGGACACTATTATAACTTCTAGTAACTTATGTAATACCTGACATTTGACATGAGGAACATTATGAATAGAAAATTAAATATGCCATGTTCTGCTATGTGAAGTGTTACCATCATTCTAGAAGGTTTGATAAGTCCTAGAATATAGGGATTTCTTATTATCAGAAAGTTACATAGACCTGTCATATTCATAATTTGAATTATAGTAGAAATTATATCATAATTACTAAGAGATACACCTATTAGAGTTTCTCTGCATAATGAAATAGTTTGGCAAATACTGAAATCTGGGTCCAATATGACCTACAAAGTCTATTAAATCCCACTGGCTTAGAAGTTACTTTGAATTTTTACTACTCTGGTCCCTGGCACTGAGAAGCAGTAATTGTCAATAAGGCAAGGATTACTCTGCATGAGCATTCAGCTTCTTTCTAAGCAAGGCTCTCAGATGTATGGAACAGGCTAATTCTAATCAAGTAGATCCACTTCATTGTGATTTTTATTCAGCCTGAGTTACAACAATGGCCCAAATAGTTCATTTGAAAAATTAAGCAATGGGCTAAATTAATTTCTAAATGAAAAATACAAGACTTGCCCATCCAAGCACACTGATGTCTATAAATACACAAAATTTAATTTGATCTACAGAGCAGTGCACTGGCATTTCTAAATTCATATCTGTAATACAGACAGTAGTATGTTGTATCAAGCAACCCTGAATATAATTAGCATTTCAGGTCTCACGTGGTTTCTCCATACTTTCACAAAAGATTATTCATGCCACGCATCTTGAGGGTTTGCAAGCTTCATCTAATTTGGATTTACTCAGTCCAGAAAGTTCCTTGGTGCAGGGGGCATTCCATTAACCTTTCTTGAATATTCCTGAAAAATACAGACTTCACTCCTTCAAAGCAGAGGCTGCTCATTTGTGAGGTGTTCTTATAAGTAGGTGACTCCATGTATAGAGCTGAAGTCTGTCTCAGTCTTGCACGCACTAGGTCTAGTCTTGCTCCAGTCCAGGTGAGGAATCCCTGACCATCTGATTCTTTAACTAGTCTCAAGTCCTTATAATTCTTTCTGAATAAATATTCTCAGACCTTTTGATATTTCCTTTATAGGTCTTTGTCTACTTGGTGTTCCTGAGAAGCTGTGTCCTCTCAGAACCATGTAGCCTGTGTAGCTCTGTAATTAGATTTATTATAGACATATGTCAACACAAATGTTCCCCATCAAACCAAACATCGAGGATTTTCCTGGACTCCAGTCCCCGAGCTTTTCTTATCTATTAATATGTTTTTTTTTTTTTTTTTTTTTTCTTTTTTGTTTTTTCTTAGGCTAGTGCAAGAATTAAGATGATCTCTATTAGATTTTACCTCATTATTAGTTCCCTATATTTCTAGCTTGTCAAGAAAACTTTGAAGAGGTTTTCATCATGTGGCACATTAGACTGTCTCTCTCAGGTATGCATCATTACTGAACATGGTTTAGCGTCTTTACTCAAGGTTTGATAGAATTTTTCGGAAAAGAAGAACAAATAGCAAAACCCTCTGCAACCCCTTTCAGGCTTCCAACTATATTCCTCCTGCCTTATTTAAAGACTTCTTGAAAGGAACAAATTTGTTCCTAAAACCAGATACATGACAATCTGAGACAGCACTCAAGTAACATGGTAAAAATGGACAAACTGATGAAATTTCACTTTGTGTGCCCTTTGCTGGCTGCCAGTGACCTGATATCCTGCTAGAAGGACTCAGGGCATTGTGAACATCCATTCTACAATTCTGAGGTGGATAGACAGTGGTTTTACTTTTTTGTTTCTGAAATCACCCTTCTCCATCCCCTTTATAAACTTCCTGTTGTTCTTGATTAGGTCTCTTTCCTCCATTCTGCACAAGCCTCCTTTTCAAGCAGCGCTCATTAGAGAGCTCAGTGGAAAGTCCTATTATTCATAGATTAGTCTTCTTTTGTGGGATAGGTTTCTGATTAGCAGTTGACCTAGTATAGCAACAACTGCAGGGCATTGATCTCTAGGGGCTGTTGGAACTTTGTGGGGTACTTGAGCTATCTCTTGGGAGCCCAACTCATCTTTCCGGATGAGTATTGACATACCTAGCAAAGGTGAACAGATTTTTTTCTCACTGGAGTATATTTTGCTTTCAAAAGGAAATGCAGAAATGCCTTTTCCCAGTCCTGCAGGCATTGTGTTAGTTATTTTCTGTTGCTGTGATGAAACACAGTGACCAAGGGAACTCATACAGGAAGAGTTTATTTAGCTTATGGTTCCAAAGGGGCGAGAGTCCCTCATAGCGGGAGGCACGCAGCAGAGGCGGCTGGAGCAGAAAGCAGAAGCTAAGCGCTCACATCCTCAGCAGGCACAGGAAGCAGAGCAACTGTAGGTCAGGCAAGGCTCCAGACTGTCTAAGCCCGCCCCCTGACGTGGGCTTCCTCCAGCAAGGCCACACCTCCTAAGATCCCCCAAAACAGCGCCCACCAACTGGGGACAAATGTTCAAATACTTGAGCCTATGGGAGACATTCTCATTCAAACCAGCACAGGCACTAAGTGATCACACACATTTAAGGAGTATTAACTTGGAGTGGTAGAAGAACAGTCTCCAGCTACCCACGTGTCTGTTTTGTTTCTTTCTGTGGCTCCTTTGCTTCCAGTGCAGAATCGCACCTGCAGTGCACCAGTGTTCTCTCCTCCCTCACTGTTCTGAAGAAGCAGGTGTTACTAGTTAGCAAAGCCGAGGTCACCCAGCAAGCACCACGCTCTTCAAATACCAGCTTCACATGGATTAGCTGAATAACAAGCCATTAGTTCTCGACTGGTTTTGATTTTGCCATCCTGGGGACATTTGGCAGTGTCTGGAGCCTCCTTTGTTTTTTACAACTTAAGGATGTCGCTGTATTCAGTGAGTGGAGAATGTGCTCAGGACAGCCCCAAAGTGCAGAATTCTCTGATTCCACATGCCTATAGTGTCATTGTTGGGAAACCCCATGTTCTAGTTTGTTTCAAGTGTTGTGACAAAACACTTTGACTTGGGGAGGAAAGGTTTATTTTAGCTTATATCTCCCAGGTCATAGTTCACCACTGAGGGAGCCAAAGGAGGAACTCAGGAAGGAACCTGGAGAGGAGCTGAAGCACAGGCCATGGAGGAAGTGCTGCTTACTGTTTGCTCCCCTGGCTCATGCCCAGACTGCTTTCTATATAATACAGGACCACTGCCAAGGGTGGCACACCTCCATTGATATGGGGTGGGTGTCCTACATCACTGAAGAACACAATTCAAGAAATACCCCACAAACATGGCCACAGGCTCGTCCAAAGGAGACAGTTCCCAGTTAGGCTCCCTTAACCCAGGTGAGTCAAGTTAACAATTAAAGCTTATTGACCACACCCCACTTTGCAGAAAAAAGAAGAAACAAAACAATAATTATCCTTCTGCTCCAAGCCTGACCATCTGAGCCTTGGTTCCTTCTTCTGTACAGTGAGGCAATAGTGGTCTGGAGTGGTGTTGGGAGAAATGCAGACAGCCTTACACACACAGCACATGACAAGGTGGCTAGGGAGAAAGGCAGATGGCTTTGCACACACAGCACATGAACAAGATGGCTGGCACATAGCCAGCTCAGGATGGCAGCAAGTGCTTTCATTATTATTAGTGTATCAAGCACTGTGTTGGCTAAGTTCTCCAGTGTTACTACCTAACATTAGAAGAGTAGTTAATTAACTCCACAAATATTCTTTGGACTTTTAAAAAATGCCGGGTACTAATCTGGGTACTGCTGATAGATCAGTTTAAAAAATGTCCACAAAAAGATGTTTGGCAGATTAAAAAAAATGTCCACAATATTTAAAAATATTTTATTTTTAACTCTTTTCTTTATGTGTATATTGCCTATATGTATATAAGTACACATGTGTCATCCTGTGGAGGTCAGAAGAGGGTGTTGGATTCCCTAGAACTGGAGTTATGGAGGGGTTGTTAGCTGCCACGTGGGTGCTGGGAACCAAACTTGGTTCTCTGTAAGAACAGTCAGTGCTCTTAACTGCTGGAGCCATCTTTTCAGTCCCATGACCACAATCTATATCTGAAGGGACCTCGCAACATGCAAGCAGACATGTGAGTTCTCCATTCTGCATTTAAACAAATCCAGGCTCTGGGATGTTAAAGTCACAAAATAGCTGAGTAACAGAATCAGATTTCATCAGAGACAGGCCCTCAAGTCTAACCAGCTCTGCCTGATTCCTAAGCCTACATTCTTTCTACTCCATTACTGTCAGATCTCTGACTTAAAAATACCCCAACAAATAGACAAGGTTGCAAAACTGGTGAGGGTCACAATGTCACCCTATGATAGCACTATTATGTTAGTGTGCTCAAGGCTCTACCAACAATGATATTCTTTCAATTTTTTTCCCATGTTCTATATGAGTTAAAAAAATTATTCAGCATTGCTCCTTGTAAGGACCTAGTGGAACTCCGAGGTCCTTTCTTGGTCTGTGGGGAATCTCACCTAACATTCCCATAAAGACGTGAACTTGTGCTGTCCATGGAATAATAAGCCACATTGTCTCAGATATTCAAGGTTGATGTTAATTTATGAAAATAGCATTGCATATAGTGTTTGCTTTGATCAAATCATTATGACCCCAAAGGAGCACTTACCAGTTTTAATTAAGCTTATCTGAATTGTAGGCATCTATAGAGTCCCAGAGATGATAGCACAGAGATCAAGAGTGGCCTCTGTTCTGCCTGCTTGAATTCAAGATTGGTTCTGCTATTCCTTAGCTTTGGGAAACTTAGTAACATATTTGTGCTATGGTTTTGTCATCTCTAAAGTTGAGGTAGTAATCTCAACTGCCTCTTGTAGCTGTGACAAAGGTCAGATAGGTTAATAAAACTGAGTGCTTAAAATGGAGTCTGTGTAAGTGAAATCCCACGTAAATGTCTGTTATTATTTTTATCATAGGTTTGCTTTCCTGTTGTTGCTTATTTTCTGTGACACAATAGCCCATATTTTTAATTGGGAACTTACAATTAATGCTCTTCTGCACACTGTAATGAAGTCTCCATAATGAAGCTAATCTATCCTTTTCTCTGGTTAAGAGGCTTGAGTTGTTCTGCTTCTCAAGGAAGCATTTTCTTTGAAACTCAGGGAAACTCCAGCGAACCCTACGGCTCTACTTGCTTTTTGTTCTCTGCCCTCACTAGTTTTGGGGTGCTATAACTAAACAGTAAAGTGGGGGCCTGCTGCCTTGCATACAGGCATTACCTCTCAATCACGGCCCGTCACCTCAGCAGCAACTGCTTAAGTTCTTTTGGGTTTGGAGATAGCCTTGTCTAGCTCAGGCTGTTTTGAAATCCTTTCTCTTGGGTCAGCATAAGTGTTGATGGGCAATCTGTGACATCAGAAGTTCCTAAATTTCATTCACAGATTAGGACCATTTTCAGACAGGTCTTTGTCTGACATCAGAAGGTCCTAAATTTCATTCACAGATTAGGACCATTTTCAGACAGGTCTTCTGTGAAGATAGACTGCCCATACACAGACTGCTGATTACCTTTCTTGACCTCTGATCATCTTCCCCCATGGCTTATAACAAATACTCTGTTTCCATACCTTATAAAATCCCCTGACTCTTATCTTGGGGAGGTAGATTTAGGTTTGGGGGCTCCTTTTCTTCTTGTCTGGCTGCCTTGTGAATAAACTCAGTTTTGAAAAACTTGTGGCTTCAGCAATTGGCGTAGTGTATGATGGAAAAGTTGACTGCAAAGTAATGTCACCACTGCCCACTGGACAGAGTGACCTCTCTTCCAGTCTATATGCTACTACCATAAATTGACGAATTTCCCTGATTTGCTGGAACTCGTCTATTTGATATCCCCAAAATGTATTTGAAATATGATTTATGACTTTCTTATGTTCTGTGACTATAAAAGATCATTTCACCATTTCTACAATGGAACATGTTATTTAGGAGAAACTGAATCCATGTCCCTTGGCAATGGTCATTCATATTTTGTCCCCTGTGAGATGAGAGCTTTGCGCTAACACCGCCACCTTATTTTGCTACACATGGTTTCATAGCAAAGAGAAATTTTGTTGGCTTCATAATAAACATGAAAAAGTTCTCAGCCAATAACATCTGCCTTTTCATCCGCAAGGATGACTTCTAAATTTGATCACACATTGGGGGTGGGTATTTGAATTCATGGCCCTCTAATTTGCAAATGAAGTCAGGTTTCTTGTGAGAGGAAGAGGGAATGATAAGTAGTTCAATGTTGTGCATAGATAAAGATCTTTAATATACCAAAGAACAGGTTTTTACATAGGGAAGCTGGGAGTTGATTGTGTCCTAGTTTAAGCCACACATCAAATAATATTGGTTCCATGTCAGCCATTAACTGAGATGCCCTCCTGGTCAATTATAACCCACATCGAAGGTGTGATTAGCAAGCTAGACTACATCACGTGAGCAATACTCCAAAGAAGACTTGATAACCCCCTGTTGTGAGCCACTGAGAACCACCCCTCAGGTTTTTCTTGTATAAAGATGTTCACAGTTGACCACACTGAGGGAAGTCTACTCGGTAGTTTTAAAATGCAAATTCACAGTACTTGGCGTAAAACTTATATCAGGTGTGTTCTTAATACTCACACTTATCCCTAAAGGAACAAAGTCTTACCTATAACTTTTCCAAGGAAGAGCGACTTGGGAGAATTGAAGAGTGTGTCAGATGAGATGGGCAGATGGTAATTCACAGAGGGATAATGGTCCAGCTACAGAAGAACAAGAGAGACATTGTTAGAGTGTCACTATCTTGCTGTGTATTAAATCATCCCAGGAATGATGTCAGTCTTTGAATCCTGGTTTCTGGAAACCGGACTTCATCAGCACAGAATGAAATCTAGCCTGAGGAAACAGATGTTTATCTCTTCCTTTGAAAACAGTTTGGTGAGGAGAAACCCTTTCTGAACTGACCTTCAGCAGTGTTCATTTTTTTGCTGACTGAAGAGTCTTACTCATCTTCATAGAGTAAAATTTGCTTGGATTAACCTCTGGGCTGGATAATGCCATATGTGGCATTATAATGCCATATGTGGAGATTTAAGTTTCTAATAGATATCCTCGCCAAAATGTTCTTTTCACTCTTTGGTGCTAGCTGCTTACAGAGGAATGTTGAGCCTCAGATGTACACACACGTGCGGGCGTGTGCACCACACACACAACACAGAGCAAATGCTGAAATTCAATATAGCTTTCTTGCTTTCATAAGGCCAGGCATCCCTAGACAATGGGGGAAACAAAGGCAGGTAGCCTCTGGCAGTTAGTGGAAGGAAGCTGGCAGAGGGAGGAGGAGAGGACGAGTCCCAACAACAAGTGGTAGAGCGATGCACACATTCCGCATGTGTAAGCAATGGAGTCACAGTGTCATGGGCCGTGACCTATTCGCGTATTCCCATGTGGCGTCTTAGTCTGGACTGTCTTTTAAAAACAGATATGGTCTCATTGTACTTCCCTGGCTGTGAGCTCCTAGGATTTCCCAGGATTTTCTGTATAAACCTATAAAATCGAATTTAGACCCATTCCCAGCAGCTCAGGGCAGCATAATGGCAGGGTCGTAAGGAAGTGGGTTCTGCTGCTTGCTTAGAATCCCAGGGATGGGGCTGGAGAGATGGCCTAGTGGTTAAGAGCGCCCATCCGCTCTTACAGGGGACCCGGGTTTGATCCCCCTCCCCCCAATGGCGGCTGAGAACTGTCTGAAACTCAATTCCAGAGAGAAACTCCAGTTCCAGGGGAATCCGATACTTCTCTTCTGACCTCCGGGGGCTTGCACGACACGGGTGACACAACCTGCATGCAGACAGTCACATTCATACACATACAGAATAAATAAAAATTAACAAAAAAAGAATCCCAGGGATTCTATGCAGAGGAAGGGATCAGAACGATGATACTGGGATCCAGGAGGTGAAGATCCTTCCTAGAGGACAACAGGCCAGCAGCTGTGGTGTGAGGAGGGAGGGAGGGAGGGCATCAGGGATGCCTGGGCTACTCTGATGAAGAATCATTTAAGATGTTTGTCGAAAGCAGACTTGTGAAGCTGCTTCCTAGAAACTTAGCGACCACTGAGAGGTCGGGTTAAGTGTCAAGGAGTCTTCAGATCTCTAGAATTTTTGAGTCTGACCTGCAGGGAAGTGGGACTGCAATTTTTGTGTTAGTAGTAATTGTAACAAAGTCCAAAAGAAAAAAAAAACAATCTATTAAAGCACACCTAAGAATGCTTGACTATAGTAGAGAAAAATGTCCTAAAATGTATCATGACCAAACACTTATTCTAGCCAGAGAACTTTAGATATTTTAAGTCTGGTAAAATGTCTGTGGAGCAAAAGCTATTCCATTTCTGCTGGCGGCTTTGGCGCCCTCTGATGGCATACACGGGTAACTGCTTCATGTCCTACTCGTAACTGCAAAATGCCAGGGTTAACCAACAGTCTGCTCTACAATGCTGTGCTGAAAATCTCCCCTAAATACTTCACTTTGTAAAAGCTTTTGTTTTTAATTATACATATGTGTGTGGTGGGGGTTGTGCGTGTATGTGGGTGCAGTGTTCACGGAGGCCAGAAAAAGGTGTTGGAACCCATGGAGCTTGATTACAGGCAGTTGTGAGCCCACTCAGCAGGGTAGGAGCAGTTGTGTTCTTAACTGTTGAGCCATCTTTCCAGCCATGATTCTTCATTTTTAAAACCAGGATTTTTAAAAATTAATATATATTTTTAAATTTTAATTTATTTTTTATGTGTATGAATGCATCGTCTGCATGTAGGTTGGTGCACCCATTGTGCAATGCCATGGAGGTCAGAAGAGGGCATCAGATTCCCTGGAAACTGGAGTGTTAAAAGACAGTTCTCAGCCGCCATGTGGGTGCTGGGGATCGAACCCAGGTCCTCTGCAAGAGCAGTTGGTGCTCTAACCACTAGGCCACTCTCAAGCCCTTAAAAATAATATTTAAAGAGTCGCATACATAATACGGGTACGCATCTTAGGGCACTATAAAATGGTTTTAAAAACATACAACCATAGAAAAGAATATAGATCAAGAAAATAACATGTGTTGATAATGCTAAATAGATGTTTTTCACCACCATGCCTGGCCTTTACATGGGTCCTGGGGGTCCAGGTTCAGTTCTTTATTCTTAGGTGACAGCTGCCTTACCATCTGTTACTCCAACCTCCAAACACCACAATTTGATATGTTTAAAGGCTGCTCTTCATCTATAAAGCAAATCTATAAAAACTAATATATCCATAGAATGTAGGAATAATTATTCAGAAACTGGCAAATGATTCAAATGTGTATATATGAGAGAAGCAGAAAATAAGTTCACAATAAATACATTGTTAATATTTTAATTATATATACATATATGCATATTAGTTGGTTTCCATCCACTGGCCCTGGCAAGATGGCAGAGACCACTGTGGAAGCACCACAGAACAGAGATTCAATGGGCAGAATGCTGGCCTCAGAGATGCCAGTCATCCAGCTCCCCTGATCTGAGCACCTGACACGTCAACCAGGAAGGAGGACTGAAAAGATGAGGCTAAGTCATGCATAGGGTCGACCAGTGTGGATTATCCACATGGGCCTCATGTGTGGATTATCCACGTAGGCCTCATGGAATCGCAGGAGCCCAAGGGAGGGAAGGCAGGAGGGTGAGAAGGGAGGGGAGTGGTATGACTGGAAAACAAGCTGTAGCAAGGAGGGAGGGATGAAGCATGCGGAGGGAGGCACTAGAAGGAAGCTCAAGGCGGTGGCACCTTTGACCCCTTGGCTTCAGCCATTCACACGGATGCTCGCTCCCACCTTCAGACTGCGAGGCAATGATACATGATGCTTTACCTCTTTAAGTTGTGTTATGTGTGTTGTTACAGCAACAGTAGGAAATTTTACACACACACACAAACACACACACACACAACACACAACAAACAAAAACACCCTGCACAACCCCAAATCTGGAGAAATGCCTCCTTTTTAAAGCAGTGTGTCAGTTATTACTGACTCCAGGGTCCAGGCAGTCTACCTAGGGATTCGAGTTATTAAGAGCCACTTGTTGAACAGCCCCTGCTGCCTGAGACTGGAGACCTCCTGCCTGGTGCTGAAATCCTCCCACCTCAATCCCAAATCCTAAAACAAGCTCTTCCCGAGTGGCTACCACATGGATTCCCCACAAGCTTCTAAGGCCAGTGATCAATTTGTCGCGTGCCCCCACCCCCACCTCCCTTTCAAACATACGCCAACAAATTCTCTGGTAGAGGTTCCAGTAAGCATTTCCCCGTCACAGAGAGCTCAAATTAATCATTTTTTCCATAGAGGGTGCTGGAGGGACACTGCAGGTAGAAGAGGATTTCTGTAATTTCCAGCACAGGTTCAGAAGAGGAGAAGCAGGGGTTCTCCCTGGGGCTTGAAGACAGTTGTTGGGGCCTCCTCAACCCACAGACCAGGGGTGAATCCCTGGCACCCTGTGGAGTTGTTTCTATAAGTATCCACTGCACCCTTGCACAGAAGCTGAAGGCCTATGTCTTGTGGCCTGCATGCTCTGATGGCCCCTGGGCCTCTGCATGGGCTGCTGCTCTGCTGTGCCCTGGACTCACACATGGCCTGTTGCTTCTGGCAAATAACTCCAGTCCAGCTCCTGCCTGTCTGAACGAGGGCACATCTCTGCCATCCTCTGTCAACGGCTTCTCCAGAAAGCCCTTGGGGGGTTCATAACAGCCACCCCCAAAAATCAGGGTTTGGCATATTGACTACTTGGGGCTAAAGGCACCTGGAAAGCCACAGTGTCAGGTACAAGGTATACTGATGTCTCCCTTTCTTCCTAAAGGCCTCTCAACCAGACAGAAACTTTCTGATCTACTGAGAGGAGAAAGCCCAGATTGAGCCTATTCTGCAATCAGCTTCCTCTACTCTTCATCTGCCTTCAGCGCTACAGCAAACTCTCAGGTGAGAGCTAAACGGATGGATCTTCAGGCGCTGTGAAAACTCACGTCCTCATCTGGTCGCCTCCCTCTCGCCCCTCTAGGCGTTTGGAATTCCTCATTTGATCCTCTGGGAAAAACGCTCTCAGCTTTGGGGTGCCCAGATCTTATGGTCTCCCCTTATCATGATTCATTTTCACATTTCCACTTTGTTCAGCTGACCACATGAGTTCTGTCTCCTGACTGAACTCAAGACTGCTGTACCTTTGTTCAGCAAGGAGTGGTAAAGCCAGCTTTGTTCTGTGGAAGACCTGGTTCTGACGGTCTTCGCTGGGAGTGGGTGGGGTGGCACCAAGGTGCCCAAGGCGACGGGCTAGGTTCTTCATAGATGGTTTTATTTAGTAGATGTGAAATAGCATGATTTAAAAAATTACTATTATTTTTTATTTTACACTGTATGAGTGTATTGCTTGCATGTATGTAAATGCTCCCATCTTGTGCAATGCCTGTGGAGGTCAGAAGTGGTGTCGGATTCCCCTGGACTGGGTCTTGAATTGAGTTGGAGTTTTAGGCCGTGTGGTGCTGGGACTGACCCAGGTTCTCTGCAAGAAAGCAGGTTCTTAACTGCTGAAGCATAGCTCCAGCCCAAAATAGTATTATTCTTACTTCCTCGGTATTATTTTTTAAAGTCCAATATTGGCCAAGAAGGTTAGCTGCACCTGACTACAGAGACAGTAGGACCAGCCGCGGGTGTGGTCTCAGCAGTCAAATCTAGACTGGTGCCTTCAATCAGAAAAGCTGTTCAATATCAGTAGCATTGTTAAGTATTTACATTCAAAGGAGAAAAATGTGTTAAATCAGATAAGGCCAGAAAAGCCCAAGGAAATGACGTATCATTTTGCAGGCATCGCCAGGTGGCCGCCTCTTGTCAAATGAACCCTGGTGCATTGGCCTCGGCTAAGTGTAATAATTTCAAGGTAATTTCTTTGAGGTCTGAGAGAGCTATTTTGCTGAAGGTTTAGCTGGTGGTCATTTCACTTACAGTTAAGAGGCGATAAGAGATTGTGTAATAGAGTCTCATTAAAATTAAAGACTGTGACTCCATGTGCCCCAGGACAACCTTAAGGGGACACTAATTTGTTCAACATTTACCATTAAGCCATTGAAAGCATACTGATGCTGGCTGGGCTTCGTGTTCTACACAGGACTTTAAAGCTCCAATGTCCTTTCAGGTATTATATAGCAATTTCAGCTCACTTGCATTTTTTAAGCCACAGTTTGCATTGGCAGAGTTTGAAGGGATTTTTCCATCAGCCTGGTTATATTTGGGAGATGGACCAACCAGGGATGCTGGAGGGGGATGTGAGGAAATACCTAGATAGCATGGACTATTCCTGGCCCACGGAGGGACCAGGCCCCCTCTCAGAGGGCTATAAGCTGCAAGCTCTGCCTCGGCCATGAAGTATTAATGTATCTGGAGGTTTAGACAGAAGTCCAAGATTCTTCGCCTCCTTTTCCTTTTTTTTTAATTTTATTTAGCAGAGGACCCGGGTTCAATCCCCAGCACCCACATGGCGGCTGAGAACCGTCTGTAACTCCAGTTCCAGGAGAACTCCAGTTCCAGGGGAATCCGACACCCTCTTCTGACCTCCTCAGCATTGCACAATACAGGTGCACAGACCTGCATACAGACAGTACATTCATACACATAAAAAATAAATAAATAAAAATTAAAAAAAAAGAAAAAGGGAGGCGAAGAATCTTGGACTTCTGTCTAAACCTCCAGATACATTAATACTTCATGGCCGAGGCAGAGCTTGCAGCTTATAGCCCTCTGAGAGGGGGCCTGGTCCCTCCGTGGGCCAGGAATAGTCCATGCTATCTAGGTATTTCCTCACATCCCCCTCCAGCATCCCTGGTTGGTCCATCTCCCAAATATAACCAGGCTGATGGAAAAATCCCTTCAAACTCTGCCAATGCAAACTGTGGCTTAAAAAATGCAAGTGAGCTGAAATTGCTATATAATACCTGAAAGGACATTGGAGCTTTAAAGTCCTGTGTAGAACACGAAGCCCAGCCAGCATCAGTATGCTTTCAATGGCTTAATGGTAAATGTTGAACAAATTAGTGTCCCCTTAAGGTTGTCCTGGGGCACATGGAGTCACAGTCTTTAATTTTAATGAGACTCTATTACACAATCTCTTATCGCCTCTTAACTGTAAGTGAAATGACCACCAGCTAAACCTTCAGCAAAATAGCTCTCTCAGACCTCAAAGAAATTACCTTGAAATTATTACACTTAGCCGAGGCCAATGCACCAGGGTTCATTTGACAAGAGGCGGCCACCTGGCGATGCCTGCAAAATGATACGTCATTTCCTTGGGCTTTTCTGGCCTTATCTGATTTAACACATTTTTCTCCTTTGAATGTAAATACTTAACAATGCTACTGATATTGAACAGCTTTTCTGATTGAAGGCACCAGTCTAGATTTGACTGCTGAGACCACACCCGCGGCTGGTCCTACTGTCTCTGTAGTCAGGTGCAGCTAACCTTCTTGGCCAATATTGGACTTTAAAAAATAATACCGAGGAAGTAAGAATAATACTATTTTGGGCTGGAGCTATGCTTCAGCAGTTAAGAACCTAGCTGCTCTTGCAGAGAACCTGGGTTCAGTCCCCAGCACCCACACGGCTGCTAACACAGTCCGTAATGCCAATTCTAGGGGATCCGTCCAACACCTTCTGACCTCCACAGGCATTGCACAAGATGGGAGCATTTACATACATGCAAGCAATACACTCATACATGTAAAATAAAAAATAATAAGTAATTTTTTAAATAATGCTATTTCACATCTACTAAATAAAACCATCTATGAAGAACCTAGCCCGTCGCCTTGGGCACCTTGGTGCCACCCCACCCACTCCCAGCGAAGACCGTCAGAACCAGGTCTTCCACAGAACAAAGCTGGCTTTACCACTCCTTGCTGAACAAAGGTACAGCAGTCTTGAGTTCAGTCAGGAGACAGAACTCATGTGGTCAGCTGAACAAAGTGGAAATGTGAAAATGAATCATGATAAGGGGAGACCATAAGATCTGGGCACCCCAAAGCTGAGAGCGTTTTTCCCAGAGGACAAATGAGGAATTCCAAACGCCTTCACCCTCTGAGGGGTCGCCAGCTGGGCATGGGGTAATTTACATATGCATGAGTTTTCACAGCGCCTGAAGATCCATCCGTTTAGCTCTCACCTGAGAGTTTGCTGTAGCGCTGAAGGCAGATGAAGAGTAGAGGAAGCTGATTGCAGAATAGGCTCAATCTGGGCTTTCTCCTCTCAGTAGATCAGAAAGTTTCTGTCTGGTTGAGAGGCCTTTAGGAAGAAAGGGAGACATCAGTATACCTTGTACCTGACACTGTGGCTTTCCAGGTGCCTTTAGCCCCAAGTAGTCAATATGCCAAACCCTGATTTTTGGGGGTGGCTGTTATGAACCCCCCAAGGGCTTTCTGGAGAAGCCGTTGACAGAGGATGGCAGAGATGTGCCCTCGTTCAGACAGGCAGGAGCTGGACTGGAGTTATTTGCCAGAAGCAACAGGCCATGTGGAGTCCAGGGCACAGCAGAGCAGCAGCCCATGCAGAGGCCCAGGGGCCATCAGAGCATGCAGGCCACAAGACATAGGCCTTCAGCTTCTGTGCAAGGGTGCAGTGGATACTTATAGAAACAACTCCACAGGGTGCCAGGGATTCACCCCTGGTCTGTGGGTTGAGGAGGCCCCAACAACTGTCTTCAAGCCCCAGGGAGAACCCCTGCTTCTCCTCTTCTGAACCTGTGCTGGAAATTACAGAAATCCTCTTCTACCTGCAGTGTCCCTCCAGCACCCTCTATGGAAAAAATGATTAATTTGAGCTCTCTGTGACGGGGAAATGCTTACTGGAACCTCTACCAGAGAATTTGTTGGCGTATGTTTGAAAGGGAGGTGGGGGTGGGGGCACGCGACAAATTGATCACTGGCCTTAGAAGCTTGTGGGGAATCCATGTGGTAGCCACTCGGGAAGAGCTTGTTTTAGGATTTGGGATTGAGGTGGGAGGATTTCAGCACCAGGCAGGAGGTCTCCAGTCTCAGGCAGCAGGGGCTGTTCAACAAGTGGCTCTTAATAACTCGAATCCCTAGGTAGACTGCCTGGACCCTGGAGTCAGTAATAACTGACACACTGCTTTAAAAAGGAGGCATTTCTCCAGATTTGGGGTTGTGCAGGGTGTTTTATTTGTGTGTGTGTGTGTGTGTGTGTGTTTGTGTGTGTGTGTAAAATTTCCTACTGTTGCTGTAACAACACACATAACACAACTTAAAGAGGTAAAGCATCATGTATCATTGCCTCGCAGTCTGAAGGTGGGAGCGAGCATCCGTGTGAATGGCTGAAGCCAAGGGGTCAAAGGTGCCACCGCCTTGAGCTTCCTTCTAGTGCCTCCCTCCGCATGCTTCATCCCTCCCTCCTTGCTACAGCTTGTTTTCCAGTCATACCACTCCCCTCCCTTCTCACCCTCCTGCCTCCCTCCCATTGGGCTCCTGCGATTCCATGAGGCCTACGTGGATAATCCACACATGAGGCCCATGTGGATAATCCACACTGGTCGACCCTATGCATGACTTAGCCTCATCTTTTCAGTCCTCCTTCCTGGTTGACGTGTCAGGTGCTCAGATCAGGGGAGCTGGATGACTGGCATCTCTGAGGCCAGCATTCTGCCCATTGAATCTCTGTTCTGTGGTGCTTCCACAGTGGTCTCTGCCATCTTGCCAGGGCCAGTGGATGGAAACCAACTAATATGCATATATGTATATATAATTTAAAATATTAACAATGTATTTATTGTGAACTTATTTTCTGCTTCTCTCATATATACACATTTGAATCATTTGCCAGTTTCTGAATAATTATTCCTACATTCTATGGATATATTAGTTTTTATAGATTTGCTTTATAGATGAAGAGCAGCCTTTAAACATATCAAATTGTGGTGTTTGGAGGTTGGAGTAACAGATGGTAAGGCAGCTGTCACCTAAGAATAAAGAACTGAACCTGGACCCCCAGGACCCATGTAAAGGCCAGGCATGGTGGTGAAAACATCTATTTAGCATTATCAACACATGTTATTTTCTTGAAAAATCTATATTGCTTTTCTATGATGAATATGTATTTTAAACCATTTTAAGTGCCCTAAGATGCAGTACCCAGTATTATGTATGCGACTTTAAAATATTAATTTTTAAGGGCTTGAGAGATGGCCTAGTGGTTAAGAGCACCAACTGCTCTTGCAGAGGACCTGGGTTCGATCCCCAGCACCCACATGGCGGCTGAGAACTGTCTTTTACTCCAGTTCCAGGGGAATCTGATGCCCTCTTCTGACCTCCATGGCATTGCACAACATGGGTGCACCAACCTACATGCAGACGGTGCATTCATACACATAAAAAATAAATAAAAATTTAAAAATATATATTAATTTTTAAAATCCTGGTTTTAAAAATGAAGAATCATGGCTGGAAAGATGGCTCAACAGTTAAGAACACACACTGCTCCTACACCTGCTGAGTGGCTCACAACTGCCTGTAATCAAGCTCCATGGGTTCCAACACCTTTTTCTGGCCTCCGTGAACACTGCACCCACATACACGCACAACCCCCACCACACACATATGTATAATTAAAAACAAAAGCTTTTACAAAGTGAAGTATTTAGGGGAGATTTTCAGCACAGCATTGTAGAGCAGACTGTTGGTTAACCCTGGCATTTTGCAGTTACGAGTAGGACATGAAGCAGTTACCCGTGTATGCCATCAGAGGGCGCCAAAGCCGCCAGCAGAAATGGAATAGCTTTTGCTCCACAGACATTTTACCAGACTTAAAATATCTAAAGTTCTCTGGCTAGAATAAGTGTTTGGTCATGATACATTTTAGGACATTTTTCTCTACTATAGTCAAGCATTCTTAGGTGTGCTTTAATAGATTGTTTTTTTCTTTTGGACTTTTGTTACAATTACTACTAACACAAAAATTGCAGTCCCACTTCCCTGCAGGTCAGACTCAAAAATTCTAGAGATCTGAAGACTCCTTGACACTTAACCCGACCTCTCAGTGGTCGCTAAGTTTCTAGGAAGCAGCTTCACAAGTCTGCTTTCGACAAACATCTTAAATGATTCTTCATCAGAGTAGCCCAGGCATCCCTGATGCCCTCCCTCCCTCCCTCCTCACACCACAGCTAGCTGCCTGTGTCTCTAGGAAGGATCTTCACCTCCTGGATCCCAGTTATCATCGTTCTGATCCCTTCCTCTGCATAATCCCTGGGATTCTTTTTTTTTTAATTTTTTATTTATTTCTGTATGTGTATGAATGTACTGTCTGCATGCAGGTTTGTGCACCCGTGTCGTGCAATGCCCCGGAGGTCAGAAGAGAGTATCGGATTCCCCTGGAACTGGAGTTCTCCTGGAATTGGAGTTTCAGACAGTTCTCAGCCGCCATGTGGGTGCTGGGGATCAAACCCGGGTCCTCTGTAAGAGCGGTGGGCGCTCTTAACCACTAGGCCATCTCTCCAGCCCCATCCCTGGGATTCTAAGCAAGCAGCAGAACCCACTTCCTTACGACCCTGCCATTATGCTGCCCTGAGCTGCTGGGAATGGGTCTAAATTCGATTTTATAGGTTTATACAGAAAATCCTGGGAAATCCTAGGAGCTCACAGCCAGGGAAGTACAATGAGACCATATCTGTTTTTAAAAGACAGTCCAGACTAAGACGCCACATGGGAATACGCGAATAGGTCACGGCCCATGACACTGTGACTCCATTGCTTACACATGCGGAATGTGTGCATCGCTCTACCACTTGTTGTTGGGACTCGTCCTCTCCTCCTCCCTCTGCCAGCTTCCTTCCACTAACTGCCAGAGGCTACCTGCCTTTGTTTCCCCCATTGTCTAGGGATGCCTGGCCTTATGAAAGCAAGAAAGCTATATTGAATTTCAGCATTTGCTCTGTGTGTGTGTGTGTGTGCACACGCCCGCACGTGTGTGTACATCTGAGGCTCAACATTCCTCTGTAAGCAGCTAGCACCAAAGAGTGAAAAGAACATTTTGGCGAGGATATCTATTAGAAACTTAAATCTCCACATATGGCATTATAATGCCACATATGGCATTATCCAGCCCAGAGGTTAATCCAAGCAAATTTTACTCTATGAAGATGAGTAAGACTCTTCAGTCAGCAAAAAAATGAACACTGCTGAAGGTCAGTTCAGAAAGGGTTTCTCCTCACCAAACTGTTTTCAAAGGAAGAGATAAACATCTGTTTCCTCAGGCTAGATTTCATTCTGTGCTGATGAAGTCCGGTTTCCAGAAACCAGGATTCAAAGACTGACATCATTCCTGGGATGATTTAATACACAGCAAGATAGTGACACTCTAACAATGTCTCTCTTGTTCTTCTGTAGCTGGACCATTATCCCTCTGTGAATTACCATCTGCCCATCTCATCTGACACACTCTTCAATTCTCCCAAGTCGCTCTTCCTTGGAAAAGTTATAGGTAAGACTTTGTTCCTTTAGGGATAAGTGTGAGTATTAAGAACACACCTGATATAAGTTTTACGCCAAGTACTGTGAATTTGCATTTTAAAACTACCGAGTAGACTTCCCTCAGTGTGGTCAACTGTGAACATCTTTATACAAGAAAAACCTGAGGGGTGGTTCTCAGTGGCTCACAACAGGGGGTTATCAAGTCTTCTTTGGAGTATTGCTCACGTGATGTAGTCTAGCTTGCTAATCACACCTTCGATGTGGGTTATAATTGACCAGGAGGGCATCTCAGTTAATGGCTGACATGGAACCAATATTATTTGATGTGTGGCTTAAACTAGGACACAATCAACTCCCAGCTTCCCTATGTAAAAACCTGTTCTTTGGTATATTAAAGATCTTTATCTATGCACAACATTGAACTACTTATCATTCCCTCTTCCTCTCACAAGAAACCTGACTTCATTTGCAAATTAGAGGGCCATGAATTCAAATACCCACCCCCAATGTGTGATCAAATTTAGAAGTCATCCTTGCGGATGAAAAGGCAGATGTTATTGGCTGAGAACTTTTTCATGTTTATTATGAAGCCAACAAAATTTCTCTTTGCTATGAAACCATGTGTAGCAAAATAAGGTGGCGGTGTTAGCGCAAAGCTCTCATCTCACAGGGGACAAAATATGAATGACCATTGCCAAGGGACATGGATTCAGTTTCTCCTAAATAACATGTTCCATTGTAGAAATGGTGAAATGATCTTTTATAGTCACAGAACATAAGAAAGTCATAAATCATATTTCAAATACATTTTGGGGATATCAAATAGACGAGTTCCAGCAAATCAGGGAAATTCGTCAATTTATGGTAGTAGCATATAGACTGGAAGAGAGGTCACTCTGTCCAGTGGGCAGTGGTGACATTACTTTGCAGTCAACTTTTCCATCATACACTACGCCAATTGCTGAAGCCACAAGTTTTTCAAAACTGAGTTTATTCACAAGGCAGCCAGACAAGAAGAAAAGGAGCCCCCAAACCTAAATCTACCTCCCCAAGATAAGAGTCAGGGGATTTTATAAGGTATGGAAACAGAGTATTTGTTATAAGCCATGGGGGAAGATGATCAGAGGTCAAGAAAGGTAATCAGCAGTCTGTGTATGGGCAGTCTATCTTCACAGAAGACCTGTCTGAAAATGGTCCTAATCTGTGAATGAACTTTAGGACCTTCTGATGTCACAGAAGACCTGTCTGAAAATGGTCCTAATCTGTGAATGAAATTTAGGAACTTCTGATGTCACAGATTGCCCATCAACACTTATGCTGACCCAAGAGAAAGGATTTCAAAACAGCCTGAGCTAGACAAGGCTATCTCCAAACCCAAAAGAACTTAAGCAGTTGCTGCTGAGGTGACGGGCCGTGATTGAGAGGTAATGCCTGTATGCAAGGCAGCAGGCCCCCACTTTACTGTTTAGTTATAGCACCCCAAAACTAGTGAGGGCAGAGAACAAAAAGCAAGTAGAGCCGTAGGGTTCGCTGGAGTTTCCCTGAGTTTCAAAGAAAATGCTTCCTTGAGAAGCAGAACAACTCAAGCCTCTTAACCAGAGAAAAGGATAGATTAGCTTCATTATGGAGACTTCATTACAGTGTGCAGAAGAGCATTAATTGTAAGTTCCCAATTAAAAATATGGGCTATTGTGTCACAGAAAATAAGCAACAACAGGAAAGCAAACCTATGATAAAAATAATAACAGACATTTACGTGGGATTTCACTTACACAGACTCCATTTTAAGCACTCAGTTTTATTAACCTATCTGACCTTTGTCACAGCTACAAGAGGCAGTTGAGATTACTACCTCAACTTTAGAGATGACAAAACCATAGCACAAATATGTTACTAAGTTTCCCAAAGCTAAGGAATAGCAGAACCAATCTTGAATTCAAGCAGGCAGAACAGAGGCCACTCTTGATCTCTGTGCTATCATCTCTGGGACTCTATAGATGCCTACAATTCAGATAAGCTTAATTAAAACTGGTAAGTGCTCCTTTGGGGTCATAATGATTTGATCAAAGCAAACACTATATGCAATGCTATTTTCATAAATTAACATCAACCTTGAATATCTGAGACAATGTGGCTTATTATTCCATGGACAGCACAAGTTCACGTCTTTATGGGAATGTTAGGTGAGATTCCCCACAGACCAAGAAAGGACCTCGGAGTTCCACTAGGTCCTTACAAGGAGCAATGCTGAATAATTTTTTTAACTCATATAGAATCATGGGAAAAAGAATTGAAAAGAATATCATTGTTGGTAGAGCCTTGAGCACACTAACATAATAGTGCTATCATAGGGTGACATTGTGACCCTCACCAGTTTTGCAACCTTGTCTATTTGTTGGGGTATTTTTAAGTCAGAGATCTGACAGTAATGGAGTAGAAAGAATGTAGGCTTAGGAATCAGGCAGAGCTGGTTAGACTTGAGGGCCTGTCTCTGATGAAATCTGATTCTGTTACTCAGCTATTTTGTGACTTTAACATCCCAGAGCCTGGATTTGTTTAAATGCAGAATGGAGAACTCACATGTCTGCTTGCATGTTGCGAGGTCCCTTCAGATATAGATTGTGGTCATGGGACTGAAAAGATGGCTCAGCAGTTAAGAGCACTGACTGTTCTTACAGAGAACCCAAGTTTGGTTCCCAGCACCCACGTGGCAGCTAACAACCCTCCATAACTCCAGTTCTAGGGAATCCAACACCCTCTTCTGACCTCCACAGGTATGACACATGTGTACTTATATACATATAGGCAATATACACATAAAATAAATTAAAAAATAAAATATTTTTAAATATTGTGGACATTTTTTTTAATTCTGCCAAACATGCTTTTTGTGGACATTTTTTAAACTGATCTATCAGCAGTACCCAGATTAGTACCCGGCATTTTTTAAAAGTCCAAAGAATATTTGTGGAGTTAATTAACTACTCTTCTAATGTTAGGTAGTAACACTGGAGAACTTAGCCAACACAGTGCTTGATACACTAATAATAATGAAAGCACTTGCTGCCATCCTATGCTGGCTATGTGCCAGCCATCTTTTCATGTGCTGTGTGTGCAAAGCCATCTGCCTTTCTCCCTAGCCACCTTGTCATGTGCTGTGTGTGTAAGGCTGTCTGCATTTCTCCCAACACCACTCCAGACCACTATTGCCTCACTGTACAGAAGAAGGAACCAAGGCTCAGATGGTCAGGCTTGGAGCAGAAGGATAATTATTGTTTTGTTTCTTCTTTTTTCTGCAAAGTGGGGTGTGGTCAATAGCTTTAATTGTTAACTTGACTCACCTGGGTTGAAGGAGCCTCAACTGGGGAACTGTCTCCTTTGGACGAGCCTGTGGCCATGTTTGTGGGGTATCTTCTTGATTGTTTCTTCAGTGATGTAGGAGCACCCACCCATATCATTGTGGGTGGTGCCACCCTTGGGCAGATGGTCCTGTATTATATAAGAAAGCAGTCTGGGCATGAGCCAGGGGAGCAAACCAGTAAGCAGCACTCCTCCATGGCCTGTGCTTCAGCTCCTGCCTCCAGGTTCCTTCCTGAGTTCCTCCCTTTGGCTCCCTCAGTGGTGAACTATGACCTGGGAGATATAAGCTAAATAAACCTTTCCTCCCCAAGTCAAAGTGTTTTGTCACAACACTTGAAAGCAAACTAGAACATGGGGTTTCCCAACAATGACACTATAGGCATGTGGAATCAGAGAATTCTGCACTTTGGGGCTGTCCTGAGCACATTCTCCACTCACTGAATACAGCGACATCCTTAAGTTGTAAAAAACAAAGGAGGCTCCAGACACTGCCAAATGTCCCCAGGATGGCAAAATCAAAACCAGTCGAGAACTAATGGCTTGTTATTCAGCTAATCCATGTGAAGCTGGTATTTGAAGAGCGTGGTGCTTGCTGGGTGACCTCGGCTTTGCTAACTAGTAACACCTGCTTCTTCAGAACAGTGAGGGAGGAGAGAACACTGGTGCACTGCAGGTGCGATTCTGCACTGGAAGCAAAGGAGCCACAGAAAGAAACAAAACAGACACGTGGGTAGCTGGAGACTGTTCTTCTACCACTCCAAGTTAATACTCCTTAAATGTGTGTGATCACTTAGTGCCTGTGCTGGTTTGAATGAGAATGTCTCCCATAGGCTCCAAGTATTTGAACATTTTGTCCCCAGTTGGTGGCGCTGTTTTGGGGGATCTTAGGAGGTGTGGCCTTGCTGGAGGAAGCACGTCACTGGGGGCGGGCTTAGAGAGCTCTGGAGCCTTGCCTGACCTACAGTTGCTCTGCTTCCTGTGCCTGCTTGAGGATGTGAGCGCTTAGCTTCTGCTTCTGCTCCAGCCGCCTCTGCTGCGTGCCTCCCGCTATGAGGGACTCTCGCCCCTTTGGAACCATAAGCTAAATAAACTCTTCCTTTTATGAGTTCCCTTGGTCACTGTGTTTCATCACAGCAACAGAAAATAACTAACACAATGCCTGCAGGACTGGGAAAAGGCATTTCTGCATTTCCTTTTGAAAGCAAAATATACTCCAGTGAGAAAAAAATCTGTTCACCTTTGCTAGGTATGTCAATACTCATCCGGAAAGATGAGTTGGGCTCCCAAGAGATAGCTCAAGTACCCCACAAAGTTCCAACAGCCCCTAGAGATCAATGCCCTGCAGTTGTTGCTATACTAGGTCAACTGCTAATCAGAAACCTATCCCACAAAAGAAGACTAATCTATGAATAATAGGACTTTCCACTGAGCTCTCTAATGAGCGCTGCTTGAAAAGGAGGCTTGTGCAGAATGGAGGAAAGAGACCTAATCAAGAACAACAGGAAGTTTATAAAGGGGATGGAGAAGGGTGATTTCAGAAACAAAAAAGTAAAACCACTGTCTATCCACCTCAGAATTGTAGAATGGATGTTCACAATGCCCTGAGTCCTTCTAGCAGGATATCAGGTCACTGGCAGCCAGCAAAGGCCCACAAAGTAGAAATTTCATCAGTTATGTCCATTTTTACCATTTGTTACTTGAGTGCTGTCTCAGATTTCATGTATCTGGTTTTTAGGAACAAATTTGTCTTTCAAGAAGTCTTTAAATAAGGCAAGAGGAATATAGTTTGAAGCCTGAAAGGGGTTGCAGAGGGTTTGCTATTTGTTCTTCTTTTCCAAAAATTCTATCAATACCTTGAGTAAAGACGCTAATACCATGTTCAGTAATGATGCATACCTGAGAGAGACAGTCTAATGTGCCACATGATGAAAACCTCTTCAAAGTTTTCTTGACAAGCTAGAAATATAGGGAACTAATAATGAGGTAAAATCTAATAGAGATCATCTTAATTCTTGCACTTAGCTAAGAAAAAACAAAAAAGAAAGAAACATATTCAAATAGATTAGAGGCTCCTGGAGTCAGGAAAATCCTCAGATGTTTGGTTTGATGTGGGAAGCATTTTGTGTTGACATATTCTTAAATAAATCTATTACAGAGCTACACAGGCCTATCATGTTCTGAGTAGGACATCATTCTTCTCAGAACACCAAGTAGACAAAGACCTATAAAGGAAATATCAAAAGGTCTGAGAATATTTATTCAGAAAGAATTATAAGGACTTGAGACTAGTTAAAGAATCAGATGGTCAGGGATTCCTCACCTGGACTGGAGCAAGACTAGACCTAGTGCGTGCAAGACTGAGACAGACTTCAGCTCTATACATGGAGTCACCTACTTATAAGAACACCTCACAAATGAGCAGCCTCTGCTTTGAAGGAGTGAAGTCTGTATTTTTCAGGAATATTCAAGAAAGGTTAATGGAATGCCCCCTGCACCAAGGAACTTTCTGGACTGAGTAAATCCAAATTAGATGAAGCTTGCAAACCCTCAAGATGCGTGGCATGAATAATCTTTTGTGAAAGTATGGAGAAACCACGTGAGACCTGAAATGCTAATTATATTCAGGGTTGCTTGATACAACATACTACTGTCTGTATTACAGATATGAATTTAGAAATGCCAGTGCACTGCTCTGTATATCAATATAAATTTTGTGTTATTTAATAGACAATCAGTGTGCTTGGGATGGCAGTCTTTATTTTCATTTTAGAAAGTTATTAGCCCATTTATTAATTTTTCAAATGAACTATTTGGGCCATTGTTGTAACTCAGGCTGAATAAAAATCACAATGAAGTGGATCTACTTGATTAGAATTAGCCTGTTCCATACATCTGAGAGCCTTGCTTAGAAAGAAGCTGAATGCTCATGCAGAGTAATCCTTGCCTTATTGACAATTACTGCTTCTCAGTGCCAGGGACCAGAGTAGTAAAAATTCAAAGTAACTTCTAAGCCAGTGGGATTTAATAGACTTTGTAGGTCATATTGGACCCAGATTTCAGTATTTGCCAAACTATTTCATTATGCAGAGAAACTCTAATAGGTGTATCTCTTAGTAATTATGATATAATTTCTACTATAATTCAAATTATGAATATGACAGGTCTATGTAACTTTCTGATAATAAGAAATCCCTATATTCTAGGACTTATCAAACCTTCTAGAATGATGGTAACACTTCACATAGCAGAACATGGCATATTTAATTTTCTATTCATAATGTTCCTCATGTCAAATGTCAGGTATTACATAAGTTACTAGAAGTTATAATAGTGTCCCAAACTCCCACAGTTTCTGCTGTTGGAGAGCCTGAAGAGAAGAAAAATCAAGTATTTTCAAGCTTTTGATTTTATCCCACCCACTAATATCCTACTGTCCAAAACTGTTCATGTGGAAAAGTCTAGGGTCAAGGAGGAAAATGGGCCATGCTTCTTCCAAGGGAAAAGTAGTAAAATCACATGGCAGAGGAAGTAAAGGCAGTGTGAAGAACCAGGTGCCCTTCGGGAGTGTCTAGCATGCTTCTCTGTCATCAAATTCTCTTGCAGCTAAGTAACACATCATGCATTTTCCCTATTAAGTAGAAGGTTAGGTACTGTCTCTGCATCACAGGAGAGCTCTATGGCATGGGTCTTCCAAGCTTGGTCCTCAGTATATTGCAAGATATAAGTAAAGGAACATTGAAATGTAGTAGAGGAACTATGCCAATGGATAGCTGCTTGGAGGGGCAGAGTCAGTTTTCTTTAAGGGTGTGACACTGGGTAGGTGTATTAGTCACTTTTCTGTTGCTGTGATAAAACCACCATGACCAAGGGAACTTATAAAAGGAAGAGTTTATTGGAGCTTATGATTGACAGTTCCAGGGAATTAGAGTCCACTGTGGCGGGAGGCATGGTGGCTGGAGCTGGAGCAGAAAGCCGAGGTTCACATCTCACAATGAGCACAGGAAGCAGAGACAGAGCAACTGGAGCCTGCAAGGCTTGTTGAACTCACTAAGCCCGCCCCCAGTAACATACTTCCTCCAGCATGGCCACACCTTCTAAGACCTCCCAAAATAGTACCACCAACTGGGGACAAAATGTCTGAATACTTGAAGCCTATGGGGGACATTTTCATTCAGATTACCACAGTAGGTTAACCAGGTTCCAGTAGTGGACCCACAATGAAGGGCATACGTGAACACAAATTAGACTTGAAAATTTAATATTACATTAAATCAGATGGCAGAAAAGTCAGAGGTGCATGTAGGGAAGGGGGTCTGAATGTGATCAAAATACATTGTGTAAAATTCACAAAAATTCAATAAAATATTTTTTAAAAAACCATGGGGATATCATTCATTCACTCAAAAGTATGATATGATATATGATGCCCATACGCTTGGTTTTGAATGAGTGATTTTAGCAAGTACACAGTAAACAAAAGTAAGAGAATACATAGAGATATCAGAACATCAAATCAGATGCTCACACATCCAGCAGAAATCAACTGGGGAAGTTGAGGCAATCAGCTGGGTTTCTTTTTTCTTTTTTTTTTTTTTTGTCTTTTCAAGACAGGGTCTCCCTGTAGCCCCAGCTGTCCTGGAACTCACTCTGTAGACCAGGCTGGCCTTGAACTCACAAAGATCCGCCTGCCTCTGCCTCCCAAGTGCTAGGATTAAAGACATGGGCCGCCACGCCTGGCTTTAGCTGGGTTTCTAATTAAGCTTTCTCTCTGTGGATGAGCTTCCTGTGGCTGAACTTCTGGCTTCTCCTTCTCATTGTAGGCACTTTTATATCGTGGTATGAACCACAGTAACCTCTGCTGGAAATGCTTTCCACCCATTTTTCAAGGACACAATGCTTTAAGTCAGCTTGCCTCGCTGTCCTCTTCCTTCTCTGTCAGAGTTAGGGGACCAGCCCATCCTTGAGCACACTTTGAGACAAACATGCTTCGGTCTGAAATGGGCAGAGGGCAACCCTGCTTCCATAGTAAGCTTCTCAGTGAACTCGAACAGCACATGATGACTTACCAATATAATTTACATTACATTAATAGGTACCAAGTGATGGAAGACTGCACCAAACATAAGAGAATAAACCCTGTCTTTAAGACATGTGTATTCTGATGAGAATAGACAGAAACTGGGGAGAGAATTGTGGAAAGGAAGTGTTATTTGCTTATAAGTGCTATCAAGAAAACAAGGGAGGACGATGGCATAGAGTGCCACAATGGCCAGAGAACCCTCTTTGAGGAGGTGATGTCTAAGTGGTGACCTAGGTGAAGTGAGAAGGAGAGAAAGGTTTGTGACTGATCCACAGCCCAAGGAGCAGGGACGCAGCAAGAAAACCAGTGATCAGAGGACAAAGTGGGAGGGAACAGAGGGAGCGAAAGGGTCAGATCGTGCAGAAGGTCTGCATTTCATTCTAAGCTGAGAAATAGCAGATGGCTCTGAGCACATGCATGACATGATCTGATTTACACATTAGAAAGGTCATGACAGCTGCCTGTATCATTTTAACTACAGAAGGGCCAGGCAGATGGGAGGACAAAATGAACACAGAGACTAGTCACATGGATAGTACAGAGTTGAGACAAGAGGTAACTGTGCCTGTACCAAAGCAATTGCTGTGGAGGCAATGGAGACAACTTTGGAATAGGATTATGTCAAAGTGGGAGCCCATGGTATCTGATCATGTGAATATCTGATCATGTGAATATCTGATCATGTGAAAAGTGAGAGAAAGAAAGAGAAATCAAGAATGATCCCCTCAAAGTTTGTCTCTGGATATCTAGGCAAAAGGTAAAACTAGTTAGTCCTCCTGGAAGAGGGAATAGTTTAGGGACTGGGGGGTAAAAATTAAGACTTCCTTGTTGGATACTCTCAAGAACATCCCATTGATAGATAGCCCCATGATATTCATCAGAAACTGACCACCGTGAATATCGTGGTTTACTAGGACACTGGTTCTTACTCAGATCAGCACAAGAAAAGGATAGCTCTAAGCTATAGAAATGCGTGTATACTGTGGATCCAGTAATCAAGAAGAACAAGCTAGTGGTACACAGAATGACTTGGGCTAGAATTATATTGAGGAGGAAGAGCCTGTCTCTAGCAATTACACTCCTAATGATTCTATTCTTATATTTTTGAAATTACAAAATTATACACATCTACAAATGAAAGAGAAATCAGTGGTTTCCAGGAGACAGGGCAAAGGAAGTGAGGAAGGCCGTGTGAGGCGTCTTATGCCACTGGAATTGTCCATGGTCTTGACTGTACACATACTCAAGGAATAAAACTGTACAGAAGTAAATACATAGATTCACACAGTGGGCACAAAATCTGAGCAAGTCAGTATCAGTGTCCTGATTCTGAGATTGTACTATTCTGTGATTGTTCAAAATCTCTCAACTGGCGAAAACTGGGCAAAATATACAAGGCATCAGGGGCTGGGAAGACAGTTTAGCCATTTAAGAGCACTTACTGCTCTTGCAGAAGACCCAGGTTCAATTCCTAGCACCCATGTCGGGTATCTCACAACCTCCTGCAAGGGATCTGACATCTTATGGCCCCCACAGGCACCTGCAAGCACATGGTACACACAGATCCATGCAGGCACTTTATACCTACACATAAATATTTTAACTCTTTTAAAAGATAAGTAGAATCTGATGACTTCCTACAACTGTCTGTGATTTTACAACTGCCCAATAAAATGTTCACTTAGAAAAAAAGCAATATAGGAAAGAGAAGATCTTTGGAGTCAACTGTTCTTGGGATGATGATGTTCAGCAGGTGCCTGCTGAGGGTGAGCACTGAGAAGTGAGTGGGATGGACCAGGAGAGGCACAAAGGAAAGATCAAGCTGCCTTTTACATCCCACCTTCCTGCCTTAGGTTGGGAAATACCAAGGGATTAACTCTTCATGACAGTTATAGAAGAGAATGATTAACATAGTTCTATGAATGGAGATGGAGAGAATGTAGTGGCTGAAGTGCCTGCTACTACATTCAAGGCAAGACCCTGATGGACTCACGGCTGCCCATTCATCTACACCTCCTAATCAGGAAAGGCAGCAAATTGATAAATGAACACTCAGCCAACAGTTAATTGAAATTTCTGGTCATTTGCCTGTGGGTTTTATTATAATGACAAATCAGTAGTAAAACACTGATGAGAAATATTATTTAACTGATAAGGGAGAAATTACATTAAAATGGATGAGAAGAAATTGTGTCACAGTCACACATTCTAAAGAAAAGGGAGCATCGTCTTTGGGTCCAAAATCTTTGCAAGACTTTAAGAAAGCTTTTGTTTAGAAAAAAAACCTCCTAGTAATTTATTGTTCAAGGTTGACTGCTCATTTTTTTTAAAATTGCATTAACTTCCACTCTTAAAAATTTATTGGGCTTTGCTAGGATTGCCTCATGGAATTATAAGAGATCCAAAGAAGTAATTTGTCCATACATTGTCATCTTACAACTGAGGAATATAAGGCCGATAAAGGTTAAACTACTGGGCCAAGTTTATGTAGCCAGCATTTCAGTGTTGTCTCCAACATAACACTGACACTAATCATAATTTTTGATAGTCACCCAGATGTAGCTTTAACAAGTACAATTAATAATTACAGTGTCATGGCCTAAAAATACCCAACAGACATTGAGCCAGAAGTCCACCTGACCTTCTCCCTGAAGAAGCCTAAGAGGGCTTTTTCATATCTGAATTTCAGTCTTCCTAATTGTGAGTGTGAAATGCAATCATGCTGCATCCAAGCTTTATTATGAAGATGGGAACTAGTGTTGTGGATGTGAAGTGTTTCACACAGGGCCGGGCACATAGCCAGTGTTATGTTCATGCTGGACAGCACTATAACCATGAAATATCTGGGTCCACTGCTATCTGATGAAGCTAAAAATGGAAGAGTTAGTGGGGTGGAAGGAAAAAGAGCCTTATTGACAACCAACAGAGGGTTGAAACAGGTCTTTCACCCAAATTTCATCTTCCCAGGGGTCACGGACACAAAAGCATATGTGGGATTTCTGAGTATCTAAATTACTTTCGATGTCATAGCTAAGTAGCTACCAGAATGGTCATTAATTCTTATAGTAATCAATTCTCATTATGGGGTTTTGAGGTTGGTCACAGGCCATCAGGCATCCCAGGAGTTCCTGGTTCCTATAAACCTAAACAGAGATTATTGATCAAGAGTTCACGTGGATGTTGGCATCCATTTTTCTTTGTTCTTTTCTGGTAAAGCTGGCTCTATCAATTAATTATTTGAGGAGTAAGGCAAACATAAACAGTGTAAAACAACCTTGCTAGTGGGTAGGAGCAAGGTAACTCCTCTGTGAACTTTAATATTATTGCGTGGAACTTTTGGCTTCTAATTTACGTAATTAAAGGAAGGGCCGACGCTAGTACTGAGTCACACAGAAAGAAGTAGCCAATGAAAATTTGGGAAAGTTTTGAGAACAATTTGATACTATCATCTCTCCACATTATTTTTCAAATTTGAATTATTTGTTACTAACAAAATCATACCAAAAATCATTTAGTATTAAAGGGCTGGGACTAGAAGTTCTATTTTAGTGAAATTTTTAGGTTTTGGTTCAACCAGACATCAAAATCAGGAGACTATTGCTGCTCCATTACTCCATCCAGCCTGCCTGTGTTTGGCACAGGACATATATGTGATAGTCACTTATTTTGAAATAAATAATATGGAGGCGAAATTTCCTAATAACTTCCAGAAATGTTTCAGATAATAGAAAATTTTATATTTACATTCAGACAGTTCACCATCTACATTCTATTTATTTCTCTACATAGCTGCTCTAGCCTTTCAGACTACCATGGAGAACCAGCATGGTCACTGGCCTCCCCAGGCGTGGCCATGATGTGCTGAATTTGCCTATATTCTAAAAAGTTATTGATAAATTCAAATGGTCCATAGGGTTCCTTAGGGAAAAGGAGAATGGTTATTTCCAGATGAAAAAGAGTGGCCAGTCCAGCCAAGGTCCTTGAGGTAAGAAGCTGATCTCCTGGCTTCCAACACCTCATAGTGTCTCCTAGAACACAAACATGGCTTGCTCTCTGCATTGCTGCATCTTAGGGACCAGGGGAGAGAATATGGCATATTTGGGGAACAAATTCAGGGCTATATGGACCCTTTTCATAATGTGGCTAACCGCTTAGAATTTAGACTTTGGAGACCTTAAAGGTCAACAGAGCAGAGTGTAAAGAATTCAAATTACCCTTCATTTGAATAGTCTTCATTGAAGATGGAAAACGATGCCAAGGTGAATGGAGGAATCACATTCTGACAAGTAGGTTGGTGCCTGGCATGCCCGTCCAGCACATCATGGCCACGCCTGGGAAGGCCAGTGACTGTGCTGGTTCTCCATGCTAGTCTGAAAGGCTAGAGCAGCTATGTAGAGAAATAAATGTTCATAAGAGTTACTCAGCTCTTAAAGGTCTCCCATCCAAGTACTAAGCAGGCCTGACCCTGCTTACAGGGAGACTCTGTCTCAAAAAGACCAAAAATAAATAAATAAATAAATAAATAAATAAATAAATAAATATCCATACAGTGTGAATAATCTTGCTATTTTAAAAGCATTAAATGGGGGCTGGAGAGATAGCCTAGCAGTTAAGAGTGTCAACTGCTCTTGCAGTGGACCCGGGTTCGATCCCCAGCACCCACATGGCGGCTGAGAACCGTCTTTGACTCCAGTCCCAGGGGAATCCGAAGCCCTCTTCTGACCTCCGAGGCATTGCATGACACGGGTGCACCAACCTACATGCAAACAGTACATTCATACACATAAAAAAATAATTAAAAAAATAAAAATAAATTTAAAAAGCATTAAATGTGGGGATGAAGAGATGGCTTGGCAGTTAGAAGCAATGGCTACTCTTGCAGAGGACCCCAGTTCAAGTCCCTGAACCCACATGGTGGCCAACAACCATCTGTAATTTCAGTTCCTGGGATCCAATGCCCTTTTCTGACCTCCACTGGCATTGCATGACATGGGTGCACTTACATACATGCAGGTAATACACTCATACATATAAAATAAAAATAAATTTTAAAAGCATTGAGTGCACAGAGCTTAGATCAGGGGATTTCCCAGGAACACCTGAAGCACAGGTAGGGGCCAGGTCCTTCAGCCAGGTGGATTTTTGGATAATTGAATCATTGTCTTGGGTGGCTGTGGGGGCAGAGTCACCCTGCTAGCTGATATAAAAGGTGGGCCTGGTGGGCGAGAGCCCCTGGCTCCTTTTGGCTTTTCAATTTAACAGTTCCATCCACTCAAGGACAAAGTCAGGTCCTGCTAGACCAGGCTTCCCTTTTTGAAGCATGAGCAGACTTTCCTCTTTATAGACTGGACACTGGCTGAAGTCCCATTACCGGATCTCTAAGACCTCCCTGCACAGGAAGACTGGTGAATCACACTTGCAGGACATTTCAAGAGATGGCCCCATGCTTAGCCCCCTAGATTTAGTTGACCTCTGAGGGCAAGGAACAAAGTTTAACCCTTAAGAACCCTTGGCTAAATTGGTAGGGGTATTAAGTATGGCTGTTAAGCATCCAGAAAGGCTAAGTTACACCAGCCTGATACTTTTAACTATTGTGTAACATTTTAGAAAAGGTTTGGACAAAAGCTCAAGGAGCCCTGCACAAGAAATACTAAGAAGCACTCCCATAACATAAATACCATGGTCAGACACAATGTCATGACAAACCAGCCTTTTCCTCATTCCTTTGATCTTATATTACTCTAAAATATGCATACATATCCTCCACCCATATACCAAAATTTCCTAACTCTGAAAATAAATGGTAGCTTAGTTCTAGAACCTGTTAAGGGATTCACAATATAAGAGCACAGTTGTTTTCAGATCACTAGGAATATAACATTAACGTTGTTCTGTTTGCCTTACAACTAAGTAATTGGCACTAGCATCCACAGATGAGGGATACCATTCATCTTTTGTTTTTCTGGTACTGTGTTACTCCACTTAACATGATATCTTCTAGTTCCATCCATTTACCTGCAAAGTTCATGATGCCATCTTTCTTTACCACTGCATAGAACTCCACTGTGTAAATATACCACATTTTCTCTATCCACTTGCCAGTGGAGGAGCACTTGGGTTGGTTCCAGCTCTTTGCTATTGTGAAGAGAGCTGCAGTAAATATGGCTGTGCATGTATCTTTGAGGTAGGATGAGTCTTGTGGGTATATACCCAGGAGTGGTATGACTGCATCAGGTGGCAAGCTCATTTTGAGTCTTTTAAGGGTTCTCCACACTGCTTTCCATAGCAGTTGTACAAGTTTACATCCCCCAGCAGTGGATGAGTGTTCCCTTTTCCCCACAACCTCTCCAGTATTTGGTATCATTTGTTTTCTTGATCCTAGCCAGTCTTATTGGAGTGAGATGATATCTTAAAGTGGTTTTAATTTGCATTTCCTTAATTATTAGTGATGTTAAACATTTTTAAGATGTTTCTCAGCCATCTCTAATTCCTCATTTGTGAAGTCTCTGTTCAGCTCTTTGCTCTATCTTTTGATTGAGTCATTTGTTTTCTTCCTTCTTTGTTTTTTGAGTAGCTTGCATACTCTGGAAATCAATGCTCTGTCAGATGTATCTGCAGTGAAGGTTTCCTCCCATTCTGTGGGTTTTCTCTTCACTTCCTTGATTGTTTCTTTTGCTGTACAGAAGCTTTTGAGTTTAATGAGGTCCCATTTGTCAATTGTTGCCCTTATTTCCTGTGCAGCTGCTGTCTGATTTAGGAAGCCTTTTCCTATGCCTATACCTTGTAGGCTGCTGCCAACTTTTTCTTCTATCATCTTCAGAGTTTTGGGTTTCACGTTGAGGTCTTTGATCCATTTGGAGTTGACTTTTGTACAGAGGAAGAGGTAGGAGTTTAACTTTATTCTTCTACAAGCCATGATCCAGTTTTGCCAACACCATTTGCTGAAGATGCTGTCTTTCCTCCATTGTGTCTTCTTGGCCCCCTTGTCAAATATGAGGTGGCTAAAATTGTATGGGCCCAAGTTTGGATCTTCAGTTTTGTTCCATTGGCCAATAGGTCTGTTTTTGTGCCAGTACCAAGCTGTTTTTATTACTTTATCACCAGATCCTCAAGTGACCTTGAGAAAACAAAAACCTTGGTTAATCTGGGCTAACTGTGTGGCCTTAAACATACTAAAGGAAAGTATAACCAGACATAAATAATTAGTAAGGCCTGAGAAATTGTATTTCAAGTATAAAACTTGAGATCTTAGTAAAGCACAGTTGTTTTGCCTGTCTTACTGGCAAGTACCCTGTGGCTGCCATGGCTCTTGCCATCCTTCAAAGACATGAGACACAGCTTTCCAACTTTCTAATATTGACTGAAGACTCATGTCTCTCCAAGAATCCTCCAAACCTTCAGTGCCAGATAGGGACTGCTGAGACATCCAACTTGTGGACTGAGCTACTACTGGGGTTTCAGCCTCTTCAGTCTACAGACTGCAATTGTTGGACTACCCAGGCTGTATCACAGAGACAAGTGCAGGAAGATCAAAACAGGACATGGTACTTACTGGACCTCATTTGGTGACCATGGGAAGGGAAAACCCCACTGTGAAGCACAAGGGCAGAACTGATGGTGGTTTGGGCTTGCCAAGGAGGAGCCTTCAAACATAACATCTTTCAGCCTAATAAAGAAAAAAATCATAATCTGAAGATGCTAAAATATATGATATATGTGGCATGCATATATGCATATTTTGGAGTGATGCATATTAGAAGGAATAACAACAACAACAACAAGACTGGGTCAAAGAACTGACTGAAATGATGAACTTCTGCTCTAAACAGTCATCGAGAATTTTGAGAGAGACTGAGAAAAAGATGAAAAACATGTTTGGCAGAATGCATGAGCTCTGATGGGGTGGGGGAGGAGGGAGGGGGGCACTGGTCTAGATTTGAATTGAAATTTTGTAGGAAATGCACAAAGCTTCAATAAAAAATTGGCTTTGAAAAAAAAGGTGGGACTGTTGCCACTGTGAGACTTGAGTGCACAGAGCTTAGATCAGGAGATATCCCAAGACCACCTGAAGCACAGAGTCCCAGGGCACAGGCTAAGCAAGGCATATCACTGCCCCCCCAACTGGAATTGCTGAAGGAGTGTCCAAGTTTGACCACAATAGTGATTCCAGGGTGCAAGGCAAGGCCATCACCAAGTCCTAGAAACAACCTAGAGAAACTGGCTTGCAGGAAGCAGAGTGAGCACAGTGCTCAGCAGGGTACTGGGTTGTTCCCTACCCAGTTTGAGAACGTTCAGGGTTCAAGGGAAGAGTGAATTAGACTTCCAATATATAACCAAAATTGAAAGCCTGAAACCTAGACAAGTCAACACTCCATAAACAAGGAGAAAAAAACAAAGGCATCTGAAGGAGGCAAGCAAAGCAAGCCTTCAACAGAGTGAAGAAATATTTGAGATTCGCATCAGAATATAAACAGAAAGAAACCCACATGCCAAGGGCACAATGAAGGAACAACATGGGAAAAGCTCAGAATAATTCCCCACCAAGCTCTACCAACCCTATGGGAGATTCCTACAGAGGGATCTCCCTAGAGGTAGCCCAGGACACAGATCTTAGAGGAACAATTGCAGATATATACAAAGAAATCAAAGAATATAAAGAACAAGTCAGAGAACTAAGAAGAGAAAATGAAAAACTCAAGAATGACCTCAAGGGAGAGAATGACAAACTTTAGAATGAAGTAAAGGGAGAGAATGACTAACACCAGAAAGAACTAGAGGGAGAGAATGACAAACTCCAGAAGGAAGTGGAAACACTGAAAAGATGCTGAAATAAAAAAGGAAACCAACCAGCGAAGCAAGGAGCTACAGGAGGAGATTAAGAAGCTCCAAAAGGAAGTGGAAATACTAAAGAAATCAGAAGAGGAAATGAAAAAGGAAATCAAACACTCATCCTATCAAGAGGAAAGGAAGGGAAAAAGCCTCAGAAGTAGAATGGAGGAAGAAGAACAAAGAATATCAGGCCTGGAAGATAACACAGAACAACTAAAAACCTCAAGTAAACAGTATGAAAAATTTAAAAATATGCAAAAATGGAACAACCAGGAAATGTGGGACACTATGAAAAGATCAAACCTCCGCATCATAGGAATAAAGGAAGGAGAAGAATCCCAAGAGAATGGTATTCATCAGATCTTCAACAGAATAATAGATGAAAATTTCCCCAAACTAAAAAAAGACAAACCAATACAAATACAAGAAGCACATACAACTCCAAACAGACAAGATCAGAAAAGAAACTCCCCATGCCATATCATAGTTAAAACACTAGACGCCCAAAACAAAGGCAAAATTCTGAAAGCCACAAGAGAAAAGCAACAAGTTACATACAAGGGAAAACCCATCAGAATTACAACTGACTTCTCAGTGCAAACTATGAAAGCAAGAAGAACATGAAGCAAAGCATTCCCAGTGTTAAAGGACTATAGATGCCAACCTAGGTTACTATACCCATGTCAATTATAGTTGAAGGAGATAAAAAAAAATCTTCCATGACATAAACAAGATGATAGAATGCATGTCCAGAAAACCAACCCTTCAGAGAATACTTGAAGCAATTCGAAGGACAGGAGACAGGAGCAACTATCCCCAGGCACCTAGAAAGAGGAATTAATAAAAGCATAACTGCAGAAGTAGAAAACTAGACCAAAAATGCAAATGGATAATAAGGTGAAAGAAAGCAGCACACATCTTTCAATTATAACCTTAAATATTAATGGACTAAATCCCCAATCAAAAGACAGGCTAGGCGGGGCTGGAGAGATAGCCTAGCAGTTAAGAGCAGTGACTGCTCTTGCAGAGGACCCAGGTTCAATCCCCAGCACCCACATGGCGGCTGAGAGCTGTCTTTAACTCCAGTTCCAGGGGAATCCAACTCCCTCTCTGACCTCCACAGCATTGCACAACACAGGTGCACAGACCTGCATGCAGACAGTACATTCATACACATAAAGAATAATAAAAAAATTTTTTAAAAAGACAGACTAGGAGAATGGGTTAGGAAACAGAACCCATCTATATGCTGTCCACAAGAAACCCATCTCAATCTCAAGCATAGGCACCAACTTAAGGTGAAAGGATGGGAAAAATAATATTGCAAGCAAATGGTACCAAAAAGCAAACAGGAGTTGTTATTTTAATATCAGACAAAATAGACTTCAAAGTAAAAGAAATCAGAAGAGACAAAGAGGGTCATAACATCTTTATCAAAGGAACAATTAACCATAAAGACTTCACAATCATGAATACATATGCACCAAACTCTGGTACACTAAACTTTATAAAGACAAGTCTCCAGGACCTCAAGGCACACATTAACCCCAGCACACTCATAGTAGGGGACTTCAATACACCACTGATCCCTTTGGACAGGTCAACCAGACAAAGAATAAACAGAGAGATGTCTGAACTCAACGATATGATACACCAAATGGACCTCACAGACATCTACCAAATATTCCACCCAAATACCAGAGAATACAATTTCTACTCAGCACACCACAGAACATTCTCCAAAATTGACCACATACTAGGACACAGAAAAAAAACCTCAACAAATACAAAAAGATTGAACAGGTTCTAGAACTAAGCTAACATTTATTTTCAGAGTTAGGAATTTTTGGTATATGGGTGGAAGGTATGTATGCATAATTTAGAGTAATATAAGATCAAAAGAATGAGGAAAAAACTAGTATACCATGACATTAGGTCTAACTGCAGTATTGATTTTATAGGAGTGCTTCTTAGAATTTCTTATACAAGGCTGCTTGAGATTTTGACCAAGCCTTTTCTAAAATATTATACAGTAGTTAAAAGTATCAGGCTGGTGTAACTTAGCCTTTCTGTATTCTTAATGACCATAGATAATGCCCATACCAATTTGACAGAGGGTCTTAAGGGCTAACTTTGTTCCTTGCCCTCAAAGGTCAACTAAGTCCCAGGGGGCTCTGCATGGGGGCATCTGTTGAAATGTCCTGCAAATGTGAGTCACCAGTCTTCCTGTGCAGGGAGGTCTTGGAGATCCACTAATGGGACTTCAGCCATTATATACATTTATAGACTTCAGCCAGTCTATAAAGAAGAAAGTCTGCTCATGCTTCAAAAAAGGAAAGCCTGGTCTAGCAGGACCTGACTTTGTCCTCAAGTGAATGGAACTGGTAATTGAAAAGCCAAAATGAGCCAGGGGCTCCCTCCCCCCCTCCAAAACCCAAGTGACCCCTGAGGACCAGATCCTCAACTGACCTTGAGAAAATAAAAACCTTGGTTAATCTGGGCTAACTGTGTGGCCCTAAACATCCAAAACGAATGTATAACCAGAAATAAATAATTAGTAAGGCCTGAGAAATTGTACTTCATGTATAAAACTTGAGATCTTAGTAAAAAGACAAAAATTAAAAAAAAAAAAGAAAAAAAAAAGAGCAGTTGTTTTACCTGTCTTACTGGCAAGTGCCGCTACCCTGTGGCTGCCATTGCTTTTGCCATCCTTCAAAGACATGAGACACAGCTTTTCAACCTTCCAATATGGACTGAAGACTCAAGTCTCTCCATGAATCCTCCAAACCTTCAGTGCCAGATGGGGACTGCTGATACATCCAGCTTGTGGACTGAATTATTACTGAGGCTTCAGCCTCTTCAGAGTATAGACTGCCATTGTTGGACTACCCAGGCTGTATCACAGAGACCAGTACAGGAATATCAAGACAGGACATGGTGCTTACTAGACCTCATTTGGTGACCATGGGAAGGGAAAACACCAGTGTGGAGCACAAGGGCAGAACTGATAGTGGTTTGGGCTTGCCAAGGAGGAGCCTTCAAACATAACATCTTTCAGCCTAATAAAGATAAAAATCATAAGCTGAAGATGCAAAAACATAAGATATATGTGGCATGCATATGTGCATATTTTGGAGTGAATCAAGTTGGAGAGAATAATAACAACAGTGGCAGAAGGACTGGGTCAAAGAACTGACTGAAGCAGTGAACCTCTGCTCGAAACAGTAAACTTCTGCATGGAAAATTTTAAAAGTGACTGAGAAAAAGATGAAAGACATATTTGGCAGAATACATGAGCTCTGGTGGGGTGGGGGGACATGGAAGGGGGGCACAGGTCTAGATTTAATTTGAAATTTTGTATTAAATGCATGAAGCTTCAATAAAAATTGGCTTTGAAAAAAATTTATTTTTACAATTTCATACATATATAAATGTATCTTTTAAAAAAGATTAAAACCACATTCTTTTTAAAAAATTAAAAAAATTAAAAGCATTAAATGTTTGCAACAGACATTTTGTATGAGGGTTGGGGTTTTTTTTTTGTTTTGTTTTTGTTTTTTGGCCTTTTCCAGACAGGGTCTCCCTGTAGCCCCAGCTGTCCTGGAACTCGCTCTGTAGACCAGGCTGGCCTTGAACTCACAGAGATCTGCCTGCCTCTGCCTCCCGAGTGCTAGGATTAAAGGTGTGCGCTACCATGCCTGGCTTAAAGATGGTTCTTAGCCACCATGTGGGTGCTGGGAATCGAACCTGGGTCCTCTGCAAGAGCAGTCAGTGCTCTTAACCACTGAACCATCTCTCCAGCCCAATGGTTGGATTTTTAACGTGACCCCCCTGTGCTCCTGAAATAAAATGGACACCATCATCTGAGGAAGATTTTTTTCTGCTTTTACATGTAACTGTTTCTAAGAAAGCTAATCTTGAAAGATAAACTTTTAATTCATAATACATACCACTTCCCCCAGGCACAGACATTCTCAAAAGTATGATTTCATTTCTATTGTCCATCAAAGAATAGCCTTCAATGCAAACTAAGACGATAAAGCACGATCATGAATCAGAAGTGACTTACCGTATGCTCCCTGGTTACTAGTGTCAACTGTATTTAACAGAGCATCCTTCAGTCTCACCTTTAACTGACAAAATAGAAGATGATGAATGCTGAAGAGCCACTGAATAAAAGCACTTTCCAGGCACTAAGTTGTCACTAAGTATAACCTTGCAACTAGGTAGATAGTAACTCCCCCCTTCATGTGCAGGGAAGAGGCTTGCAGAGCTTAAAGTAGCATGTGCCAAGTTACATAGTCAAAGTTGGAACCAGGACTCCAGGGTAGGTTTTTACTCACTTGTTTGTTTATTGTCTGTCTATTTTACAAAAGAAGAAAGACACTGAAAGACACACACAGCCTGTTCATTTGATGCTTCAAAGATGGAACCATGTCAGTTTCTATAACATTCTACTCTCTCATTCTACCTCTGCCTATTGGTTCCATCATCTTCAGTTGTATAGCTCTCCAGGCTATCTGGACCCCTGGCAGAGTGGCAGCCTGGGCTCCCTGCACATAGAAAGGACTTACTTCAAAATGCTAGTTAGTGTGAAAAATGCAGTAGAGGGCTGGAGAGATGGCCTAGCGGTTAAGAGCGCCGACCGCTCTTACAGAGGACCCGGGTTCGATCCCCAGCACCCACATGGCGGCCGAGAACCGTCTGAAGCTCCAATTCCAGGAGAACTCCAGTTCCAGGGGAATCCGAGACCCTCTTCTGACCTCCGCGGCATTGCACGACACGGGTGCACAGACCCGCATGCAGACAGTACATTCATACACATACAGAAATAAATAAAATTAATAAAAAAAAAATCTAAAAAGAAAAATGCAGTAGAAAGTATGGAGGAAAGAAATGTCAAACAGTAAGAACACAATTAATACACATTTATAAATTAATTTTGGTGGGCTTAATTACTATTTAAAAAACACCAACTTTTACAAGTATTGCTTGCTATTGATCACAAGAATCAATACTTAAAATAGGTAAAAAAATATTCTTTTCATAATTTAATTCATTGAATTAATTTAAATGGACTGATAAAAAATTAATCACAATATATGATACAAATTGATCCACGTTAATAATTTAAAATAAAGTAAACTAGCCTTGCAAATGACTTGCTATCATTTGGATTAATAGTTTGAAGTTTTAACTTTTAAAGATAATTAATTGACTGCATTTCCAAGAAGTCTTAGGTTTACAGAAAAGGAAAGCAGAAAGCACCTGTTCCTGTTTTCTCCCGTCCCCAGGCGTACATAGTTTCCCAGTGAGTGGCATCTTGCCACATCATAGCTAAATTGGCATTACATATTTACCACACATCATAACTGCATTTGTTGGAATCTCTTTTAATTTTTTTACATTATATTCTCTCTCTCTCTCTCTCTCTCTCTCTCTCTCTCTCTCTCTCTCTCCCTCCCTTCCTCCTTCCCTCCCTCCCTCTCCATAACTTAGATGTGCATGTGGAGGTCAGAGGCAACTTTAAGGAATCACTTCTCTCCTTCCACCATGCACATCCCAGGGATGGAACTCAGGTAATCAGTCTTGGCAGCAAGCACATTTACCCACTGAGCCATCCTGCCAACCCCATTGTAATCTCTTAATGTTGCCTATTCTGTGGTTTTAGACAAGCGTATAATGACAAGCATCTATTAAACTGCCCACAAACCCTGTGTGTCCCACCAACCCCTCCTTCCTTGTCCTCAGCCTCCAAGTCGCCTATGATCACTCTCCTGTCTCCACAGTGTTGCATTCTTCAGTCCATCACGTAACTGGACTCAGTGTGTGGGCTTTTCAGACTGGCTGCCTTCTCCCGGTAACATGCATTGAATTTCCTGCCTGCCTCTTTATGGGTTACTGCTCATTTCTCGTTATTGCTAATTAATATGCAACTTATTTTTTGAGAAGGAAAAAAATGTAAAGAAGCTAAGTTTGAAGAGCCATTCTGGACCTGTGTAGCTCACAGCTCTGGTTAACTTGATCAAAGGCAATCAGTGCATTGCGTGCTTTCTGTACACTGTTGTCCCTCTTTCCTGACTCACACTTACAATCATCTAAATCCCAAAGCCACTGCTGTCAACAAATATGCATACATCTTTTTCAAGATAATGTAATACTCTTAAGTTCAATTGTGGGGGGAAAACACACTATTAAATCACTTGGTTTTGCATAGTCTGTGGGTCTATCAGATCAGCCTGTCACTGTTTTAGAAAAATCATTGTTATTCCCTTCCCTACTTCCTTTCTGGAAGAGTTGAGCACTCCCGGTTCATCCGAGGTAGCTGCGAAACCTCTCCAAGCAGGCTTTTGAGGTTTGCAGCCATGACTCATGGCCATAATTCAATTAAATTTAGCAAGAATCTCTTATACAACCACTATATACTTGAGGTTGCCTGGAGACTCTATTTTTAAATTCTTCAATTTATTTTGACTTTTTAATAAGAATGGATTAAAATATGTTCTTCAGCAAAGAGAAAAGGATGAAGGAGAGAGAGAGAGAGAGAGAGAGAGAGAGAGAGAGAGAGAGAGAGCAAGCAAACCTTGGGCGTGGGATCCCTCTCCAGAAGATGGCCCTTTGATCATCCCATTTCCTAAAGGTACAGATTTCCCAGGCTAGGTATGCTTGTAAGATCCTAAAAGCAGGCTGGAGAGATGACTCAGCAGTTACTGCCTGCTCTTTCAGAGGACCCAGATTCGATTCCCAGCACCCACATGGCAGCTAACAACCATCCATAACTCCAGTTCCAGGGGAGTCGGATGCCTTCTTCTGACTCCATGGGCATTCCAAGACATGGGAGCATTTACACAATGCAGGCAATGCACTCATACACATTTTACAAAAAAATGACCCTAAAAGCTCAGCATTATCAAAAGTTGTATTTGTATCTGAGCCCCTACAAAGGTTCCAGTGTGCCTGCCCATCACACACAGAGCTGCATCCAGAGGGTGAGCTGACTTAAACAAAAGACTAGGAGTCTTTGCTGTGAAAAAGGTTGAAACAAGCGAAGGTTGGAAGCAGGGACACGGATGATGATCCAAACTGCTTTCAAAAGCAGAATGAAGTTTGGTCACTGCACCAGAGGAGCTCTGAATGACACAACTACAGGCCACTGAGCTATGTGTGCAGGTACAGTCCTGAGGGGAGGGGTGTGTATCTGTGTGTATGTGTGCCCATGTGTGGACATACTGGAGGACAACCTCAGATGTCAGTCATCAGGAGCTGCCGTCTTGGTTTTGGAGGCTGGGACCTACCTGGCGCTCACTAATAGGCTGGCTGGCCAGTGAGCCCCAGGGATCCCCCTGTCTCTTCAGTACTGGGCTTATAAGAATGTGCCACCATGCCTGGCACATTTAACATGGGTTCTGGAGATTGACATCAGGACTTTGCACTTGCAAGACAAGGACTTTACCACAACCACTGGTGAAAGTTTTTAAAACACACTCTTAATCCCAGGGTGAAACAACAGAAGTATGTCAAGCTGCTCTCAATTTCTAGACACCAATAAATGCCCATTGGTTTTTTCACCTACTCTCCTTCCCCCTTATTCAGAAGACAGATTCACATCAGTTCCATGCATTCGCTTACTCTTGTGTCTAAGAAGTAAAATGAAAAATTAAATGAACAAGTCCGTACTCTATACAAACTCCATACACTATAGCAAAGAAAACAAAATTGGGCTCAGCAAACACCAAAATATCCTGTCATGCCAATGCCTACCCCAGCGGCTCGTGGGGAAATTCACCAGGCCAGGTTCTCATGGTGCATCCACTGCCTCGCCTTGTCTCTGACCTCCCTGGGGTATAAGGCACACCACAGATGAGGGCTTCTGGGGGAGGTGGTAACAACGTAGTTATCCTTTCACATCTACAGTATTGTCCACAGAAATGTCACACTGACATTTTGGGAAGGTTGTTTTTCAGACACTTCTGCCATTGATAACAAACCCCATCATTTTTAAGATGTGTTCCTTAATGATAGCACTCCAGATGGTGTTGATATAAGCTGTAGAGCATGTTAGAAGCAGAACCTATTTTCAGTGTTATATGTAGAATATGAATGAGAAGATTTTTCTCAGTCAATGGAAAGGGCTTGTCATAGTCATTCACGGATCCCACTTTTTTTTTTTTTTTTTTTGGTCTTTTTTGAGACAGGGTCTCCCTGTAGCCCCAGCTGTCCTGGAACTCACTCTGTAGACCAGGCTGGCCTTGAACTCACAAGGATCCGCCTGCCTCTGCCGCCCAAGTGCTAGGATTAAAGGCGTGCGCCACCATGCCCAGCTTAATTCGATTAGTTACTTTTCTAGTTGCTGCAGCCAAATGTCTGACAGAAACAACTAAGGAAGGAGGGGTTTCTTTTGGCTCACAGTTTGAGAGTATACAGTCCATATGGCAGAGAAGGTGTGGCTGTGGGAGTCTGAGACAGCTGCTCACACTGAATCCACAGTCAAGAAGCAAAAAGATCCCTTCTTACTTCAGTTAGGTCTAGGGCCCCAGGCCAGGTAATGCTGCCATGACATTCAAAGCAGGCCTTCCTCCTCAGTCAAACCCCTCTGGGAACTCCCTGAAGACATAGCCAGATGTGTGTCTCCTAAGTGATTCTGTTCTTTTGAATGTGTATGTATATGTTATATGATTACATATGTGTATTAGTAGTCACATGTCTGGGTGCATGTATGTTGAGTGGATACATGTGGAGATGTGAAATTGACACTGGGTGTTTACCTGGTAGCAACCCACTCTGTCCTCCAAGGCACCCCCACCCCAGTCCGTGGCTCTGGGGGTCCCCACCTCTGCCTCCCCAGTACCAAGAGTCCAGGTTGTCGCTACGTGCCCAGCTTTTAGGTGGGTTCTGGGGATCCAAACTCTCACCCTCACACTTGTGTGGCAAGCAGTTTATCCCTGGAGCCGTCTCCCTAGCTGATTCTAAATCTGATCACGTTAACAATGGAGATTAATCAGCACAACAGGACAGAGGAATAATACGGTTCTATATGAGGGTCTTAGTGTTTTAGGGACTCTAATATGAAGCCTATGGCTAAATTTTTTAAAAGAAGAAAAAAAGAAAACCAAATTTTTACACATTTTTACAAATTTTTATGCAATTTTTGTCGCTTTCTTTCTTTCTTTCTTTCTTTCTTTTTTTTGTATTTTTGAGACAGGGTCTCCCTTTAGTCCCAGCTGGCTTGGAGCTCGCATACAGAACATCTTAATCATCTTTACACCCCTCCTCCATCAGCGCCCTCACATAAACCTCTCATTGGGTTTCATGCATTCTGTCATTTGCATTAAGGCCTATCGAGTCAAGTTAGTGTCCCCAGACATTCCTTGGTGCAAGTTCATCCTTTAGTCAGCCTATCAGGCTCCCTCCCTTTAAGAAGATCAGCCCTTCCTCATCCAGTAATAATCAGCTGCCAATAGTTCTTTGGCTAAGATTGGGGCCTGCTGCCCATTTCCACAGTTCTATGCTGGTATTTTGTCTGCTTGAGTCTGCATGGGTCTTGTTTGTGCTGACACCATTCCTATGGGTTCATATGAGCAGGGTCCTAGGGGCCTGGAAGACCCTGCTTCCATACGGACACGTACCTGCTCCCCCCCTAGCTCTTACAATCTTTCCACCCCCACATTCCACAATGGTCCCTGAGCCCTGGGTGGGTGGAGTTTAATATAGGAGTTTCAATACAGGAGTCCTGTCTAGGGACACACACTCTGCAGACTCTTATTCTGGATGCTTGAGCCATTTGTGTCCTCTTGTATTTGTGGCCTTCTGTTGCATGAGGGAGCTTCAATGATGAGAACTGAGAGATGCATGAGTGTTCTCTCTACTATGTTCCATGAGCCTTAGGTGTAGAGGTTTCATTGTACATGTGTCACTTACAGTTGGAAAATTCACAGGCAATCTGTGTGTGTGACCAATTGTGGAACTCTGTAATAATTTCCATCTGTTGAAAAAGAAGCTTCTTTGATGAGTGGTGACTGGGATGCTTGTCTATAAATATAAGGATCCATATTTTTCACATTGTAAGAAATTACATTTGTCTAAGGATATGACAGCCTTGGAGTTTCCTCTAAGATCTATGACCTCTCCAGCCATGTGTATTTGGCTATGTGTATAGTAACACAAGTGAGTTTCCTCCCATTGAGTGGGCTTTAAGTCCAATTAGGTAGCTGTTGATTACCCCCGAGATAAAAGTGCCACTACTGCACCACGGTGGTTTGCTGCGCCAGTCATTGCGGCTGTTACGTCTTAAAACTGGGGTTGGACCATCAATTGCTGTTCTCTCTTAGCAGCTTCCATAGTGCTCTCCAAAACTATGAGAGCTAGCCTTCAGGGGAGGTGGCTTCCTGTTCCAAAATATGTCCTGTCTTCAGCAATAGGGTCTTACTTTCAAGTTCTGGGAGGCAAGCAAGGGCTGTGGCAAGAGCCTGTGTAATTCTGAGAGTCTCTTGGACTACCCTGGCCAACAATTCTAAGGGAGATTTCTCCTGTCTGACACTGTTTCTTGTTATGTAGCCTTCAGCTATACTCACGGACTTGTGTAGGGATATTGTATGTGTAATTTGTCAGTAGGTTTGTGGACTAATACAATTCCTTCTGTTTTTTTACACTTGCTAGGGGTTATTTCTCTCTCTTCTCTCTCTCCCTTTCTAACCATCCCTCCACACCCTCCCCAATTAAAGTACTCCATTTTCCCCATTTCACGCTTGATAATTCCTGTCTCCTAGGGCCCCCCCTCTTGAGATCCTTCTTCCCCTTTACCTCCACAGTTCCTTGTACAACCATCCCTTTCCCCCTCCCATTTAAATATTCCCATTTGGGGGCTGGAGAGATGGCTCAGTGGTTAAGAACACGGACTGCTCTTGTAAAGGACCAGGGTTCAGTTCCCAGCACCCACATGGCAACTGACAGTCATTTGTACCTTCAGTTCCAGGGAAATCTGATGCCCTCTTCTGACCTCTATGGGCATTGCATGACACAAGCACACCTACCCACATGCAGGCAATACACTCATACACATAAGATAAAAATGGTAAATAAAATACCCCCATTTCCCTGGGTAACACCTGTCTCCTGCTGCTCTATCCCGGGTTCCTTCCTTCCCTTTACCTCCCTGGTTCCTTTCCATTTTCCTGGCTCCTGCAGTTACATCAGGATATATATACTCACATAGAAGGACTTAGAAAACCAATTTTTTAAAACAGATAAAAGTTTTTGGTTTCTTGTTTGTTTAATCATTGTACATAAATTTTTGCCTCCACCCTCAATCCCATAGTATGGGAGCTAGCTAACCACACACAAGATCAAGTTTATCACTAACTCTGTGCTATGCAAATCTGACACCAAACTATTTCTCTTCACCTTTGAGAGAAAAAAAAATAAATCTACAAAGCACCAACTTATATGGGAAATTCCTTTTATTTTGATTCCCATTGTGAAGGCCAGAGATAGGAAAATTATATTTATTTTCTAAAGCTGAGATTTGGTCCTCATTTTCCTATGCTATCATGTAATAACAAATAGCAATCCCATTTTACATTTTTAATTTAGATTGTCAATCATGCACCCCACAGGTGCAGGGACAGCCCCCTCGCCTTCTTTCTTACAAATGGATGGTACCTATGGCATTAAGTCACCACTGCAGATTTATTAAAGCATTTACTCACTTTCCGCTGTAATTGGGTCCCCTCAACCCTGTCTATCACACTCCCTGCATTCTGGCTGGCTTCTCTGCAAAGCTGGTCCCTTGCTGTCGTAGCTCTACACACAGTGATAAACCTGTCAGCCTCGGGTGGCTTTCCCATCTCTGAGGACCATCAATCTTAAAGTCCGAGAACCTTTTCCAGCAGCCTTCTCGGGTTTATGCCTATGGGAATATTATTTTTTTGCAGTCTCACAAAGGAGAATTATTGTTTAAAATGATTTCCGTGAAGGAGTCGTTTGGGTGTCCTTGGTGCCTCTCTTAACTTCTGTTCACATAACTGAGCAGCCTATGTCCGATTAGGTATTAGGTTGTATTTGCATAGAATCCTAACTGTTCTGAGGTGAGTCCTATTGAAGTAAAGATTTGAGACTGTTCTGTATTTAGAGGCTATTCTCCACATTACACAGGAAGCTATACGGCTGAATATTAAGAGACTGTACTTAACCACATCCAATGCTAAGTTTATATAGGGAAGTTAACAGCCACAAAAGAACCAAGTAACTGATAAATATGTGATATAATGCACATGATAGCTTGATTTTTATGTACAGTGCATGACATTATGTATATATATATATATATATAACATATATATGATGTATATATAAAATAATCATAAGGAAGAAAACCCTAAGTCCCAGGGGAAGGAAGGGAGGGAGATTAGAGAAGAGGGGCTGGAGAGAGAGGGAAGAAGGGAGGAGCAGGCAGGAAGTTTTTGACAGTTCAGAAGCAGCTATGGTTCATTTCATTTCATTCTATTGGTTTCCAGAGATGATATCAGCATAATGAAGCCAATCTCAACACAGTCACATCAACATTTAGCCTTAAAAGAAAAAAGGGGGCAGGGAAGCCTAGATTGATCTTAGCTAAAACCAGGAAATCCCATGTTTTTTTGTTTTCACCATAACTTCAGTATGTACACACATGTACATACAAATACACATGCATGTACATGCCTACATATACACACAAACCTATCCTTAGCATGGCATTTTTCTCTGTTATATTGAAGGTGATGTAATGTGGGGTGGACTGCAGGGTTACAGTAGAGCGCATTTCTTTGACTTGCAAATTCACTGCCTAACTAGTATGATGAATTCTGATATAAGATTGTACATCTGAGCTTAGAGACTCTTGTTTTAAAAAAGAATGGGTTTTCACAACAGGAAATTTTCCACATTCCTTTTGTATAGAAGAATTGCCCTCCAGCCATGGTGGTGCGCGCCTTTAATCCCAGCACTCCGGAGGCAGAGGCAATTGGATCTCTGTGAGTTCAAGATCAGCCTGGTCTACATAGTGAGCTCCAGGCCAGCTAGGACTAAAAGGGAGACCCTGTCTCAAAAAAAAAAAAAAAAAAAAAAAAGAATTCCCTCAGGAAAAGAAGAATACCTAACTCAACAGTTAGGACAAAGTGCTTTGCTGAACACTGAACCCTGCAGGATAAACTGCTAGAGAGTTCAATTTTTAATCAATTAAGTTCTTTAGAATACTTATGGGCACAATAAAGAAAACATTAATTTCTACAAGTTCTACATTCTACAATGGAAGTCCATTCAGTTCTAACCAAGCAAGCACTGTGCTACCTTTAAAACCATTGGCCATGTCACATTTGGATGTTCAAGCAATAGTATGCAGCAGGTTGGAGCCACTGTCACAGCCTAGGCCACCAAGAAACTGGTTCTAAAACAGAAATGCAGTGTGCTGACTCTGGGGAGACACAGGGTTCCAGGCTTCAGTTAATCACTGGTGTTGCTTTGTCTTTTATGGAACTCTTTGCTGGGGATGTGGGAACGAACGCCCAGCTTCACCTGAGGCTGAATCAAGCAGGACAGAAGGGATGCTGCAGGTGTGTCCTGCAGACCCAACACAAAGACAGGGACTGGAGGAAAACTAGCTGCACCCCACCCCTCCATCCCCACTCCAGCATCCAGTCTCAGCTACTATCTACACCATGCTGGGTCACTTCTTCAGTTGTCCCAACCCATGTGACAGATGGGCCAGGCTGAGCTAACTAGTAACAGATGGCTGTGGTTGCCTGAGCCACTTACATTGGCAAACTTTTCTGCTTGCACATGAGTACAATTTTTCTCAGTGTTAAAAGCATGGAGAGGGAGCACAGTTGTAAAGCCTTGATGATTGACAAAAATATTTAAGAGAAAATGACTAAAATCTGCTAAATGAACTTGAATTGGTTCTTCTAATACTTTATTTTTATGTCTTCACAATTTCAGTATTATACACATGCACATACATGCTTACACATACACACAAACCTATCCTTAGAATGGCATTCTTCTGTATTACGCTGAAGGCAATGTAATGTGTATTGCAGTATTACAGTTAGATAGCACTTAGTTTGACTTGCAGATCCACTGCTCAACTAGTATCATGACTTCTGATATAAGATTATGTGTTTGAGTTTTAGGGAATTACTGTCAAATTCATGGGCACATACATACATAAAGAACCAGGTATGGCGAGGAGTCAAATCTACTCAACAAATTGAGATGAAAACAAGAAATGGGTTAGCAACTGGCCTATAGCTAATAACAGAAATTCTTTACCAGCCTTTGTGATGTGATCCCCCAGACATCGATCCAAAAATAACAAGTGTTACAGGCGAGATGGATGAGGGCATCCAGCTCACATTCTCTAGCTCCTGGCATACTCTAAAAAAGCCCAAGAGAGGCTTAAGTATTGGTATGGGAGGAGAGGCTGAGGCTTGAACACTACTTTGATGACTGTTCTGCGCCTCCAACTGTAAGGTTTTCGTCTGTGGCATTGACTACTTGACACCATATTATGCCTGGTGATACCTTAATAAAAATTACCCTGACTCTTAACACCCATTTCAGCCAGGAGCCAACCTGAACTTCTGAGAATCTGTTCCTTCAGATTTCTCTTATAACTGTGCTCTTGAGCAAGGATTTTCCTCATTCTTTTTTTTTAATTAATTTTTTTTATTGATGCTTTGTGTATTTCATACATCATTTTCCAATTCAGTTCAGGCATATATCCCCTTCCCTTCCCCCCACCCCACCCCCACCCATCCCAGATCATGCATTCTGCCGTAACTTTTCTGCATCTTTCTCTGTTTTTTTGTTTTGTTTTCATTTTTTTTAACAATAAGTGATAATTTGTGAGTACAAGCATCCTTCATGTAAAACCAATTTTCGAGCAGTTGTGCCCAAACCCACACAGCTCATGGGTCCCACCATCCAGCAGGGGGGGCTTGTATGTTTAATAAAGTTGATCAAATGAATGTCCAGTCTATATTGTTGTAGTTTCACCATTCACCCCAATCGCAGCCCTTACATTCTACCGCGCCTCCTCTTCCACAGATTGTTCCCTAGGCTTAGAAAAGGGGCACAGGTGGATGAGATGCAAAACAGTCTACTTTCTCTGGAGCTGTTGTCTTGGTCTCTAGTCAATTCTGGCTGTTTTCTTTCATGGGCTGCCAGCTTGTCCAGGCATAACCTTTTGATCCTACTAATGAAGCACATGCAATTAGATATATAGGTATTTAAACAGTATAATACATAGCCTTTCGGTCCTACTAATGAAGCACTCGCAATTGGATATGTAGGTATTTAAACATTACTAATTGTTATGGTAGGTTACTTTGGTATAGACACAGATGTTTGGATGGTATGTTAATCCATGAATTACATTTTCTTCTGTTAAGTATGACAGGGTCGTCATGTGGTTTATAACATCTCCTAACCATTAGAGGATGTAAGCTTGTGGCATCAGCCGTGGGTTATTCCTCCAAGGAGAGAGCCAATAGCCAATTAGATTTGGGATATACAGACATATGGCTGCCACTGCTGCACAGTTTTTCCAGGTAGATGAGGTGTAGCTGGTGCTGACGGAGGGGTCTTGCTTGACTCAAGGATACCTATATTTGCTTTATTGGTTTAGTGGCTTTTGGTAACACTCTCTGGCATTCCAGAGACCATCCGTATGCTTGCAAGTGCAGTCTCCATACATCTTTCCCATGTTTATATCAGGTCTTCAACAGCAGGGCCTTATCGCCTCTCTTCCTGCAGATATCCCGGTTTGGAGGCAAGGAGCCTTTACCTTTTGTGGGGGCTTGGATCCCCTGGCCAACATCTCCTTGGTAGAATAATCCATTGTTGATGTCAGAGCTCCTGTATTAATATATTTTGCTTAAGTACGTAGCTTAAGGAGACTTTAGCATTATATTTTGTTCTGAATAGCAAATAATCCTTTTCACAGTTTCTATGTCCATTAGTCAATTAAAGAAGGCAGTTTTACCTATTTTACAAGAGAATACCTCTATAACAGCTGGCTCCAATCTACAGCTGGAGAATGACCTCATCATCATCATATTTCTCCTTATTCTACGGGGGGGGGGGGAGTTAAGAAAGTCTCTTATATTAAAACCTTTGCAGCACCTAGAAGGTAAGCTTCGTTAGGATTCATTAAAAATAGTTGTTACTAGTAGGATCCAGAGAGGGGCCTGATGTCTGCAGCAATCTGAGGCATTTCTTCCCTTCAATGCCCAGAGGAGTCAATCCTTCTGCTGGCACTTTCTGGTACATCCTACTCACTGCAAAGCCGCATTTTCTTTCTCAGCCATTAAATTGGTGATACTCTGGCCTGTTGGAACATACAAATCCTTTCCCATAGTTAGTTTTAAGATTTGGATTGCAAGATTTTTTAACAAAAAGTTTTCGTATCTATCTATATCCCCCTTTTTTAATTTTAGGTTTTTATTTTTGACCCATGAGTCTCACAGAAAGCAGTTGTATTATATATACCTATAGGGCGGAGTCAAGGCACAGATTTCATCAAGTTCACCCATGCTGTTTTGGGTTACTGTATGTGATTAACTTGGGAAACAAACTTTATTTTTAAATTAAATTATCCTATAGGTGAAAGAGATTGCTACCAGGTGATACTATATGACAGCAAAATTATAGAGAACATTTGTTTATACCAATCCCAAAGTAATTGTTATACAGTTTTTAATTAAAGCTAATGTGGACAACAGCAATTTATATCACCAATTAACTCAGATGCATTACCTTTTTTATCAGCCTTTAAACCAAAGTTGTTTAATATGCACATATTTACTTTTACTAAGTCCTAAAACACCAGGATTTTCCTCATTCTTTATTGAAACATTATCTCCAGCATGAAATGGGGAAGTAAATATCCAACCCACCTTATCAGAGAGTCCTGGGCCTAGACTAACACACCACACACACACACACACACACACACACACACACACACACACACCAGCCATAAACAGGTGTTATAAATTTCATTGTTTTATAGCCAGGCATGGTGGCTTTAATCCCAGCACTTGGGAGGTAGAGGTGGGTGGATCTCTGTGAGTTCAAGGCCAGCCTGGTCTACAGAGCGAGCTCCAGGACAGCTGGTACTAAAAGGGACACCCTGCCTCAAAAATACCAAAAAAAAAAAAAAGGAAAAAAAATTTCATTGTTTTCAGTGTGATAAAATGTGTTGTTTGCAGCACTTTGATGTTTTGATGTGTAAAAACATGTATACAGGGGACTGAAGAGATGGCTCAGCAATTAAGAGCACTGGTTGCTCTTGCAGAGGACCCAGGTTCAAATCCCAGCACCCATGGTGGCTAACAACTGTCCATATCTCCAGTTCCAGGAGATCTAACACAATCTCTGACTTCCACAGGCATTGCATGACATAGGTACAGTTACATACATACAGGCAAGACACTCATACATATAAAATAAAAATAACAAATAAAATATTTTAAAAACAGTGTATCTATACACATTCACACACTGTCTTGGACTGAGAGCACAATTCCAACCTGGAAGGAAAGAGCAGACAGTGTTTCCTACTGTGGCCCCCAGAGCGCCCCATGAGACTCGTCATCATGTCGCATCCTAATTCCTCCATTCTCAGAGTGCAAACTGCTTCCCATCTGTGCAGCAAGGCATGAGAATCATTTTGAAGTCAAAATAATATTATTGTCTATTATCTGTTTGTTTGTTCAAAGTATACTGTACCCAAAATATGTAATTAAATACTACTAAGCTTAAAGTGTAATTAACTCAAAATAATAATCATTATTACTTTTATGTAAATTAACCTAGTTAATGAATGAACTCAGTTTCTGATCATTAATTTTGGAAAACAAAAGAGCTCCTGTGATAATTCTGGATTAATGAAAACTTAGATAATTTCATTTGGATCTATTAGCCTTCCATTTTTAAGGTAGAAGAGAAAATCTTTGCATTATGTTACTTAAGGACACTTTATATATAAATGACTTCTGAACCATTTTGTTCTGACTTTAAGATGTGAATTTGATAATATAGAATCAAAAATGGTTATTAATAGAAAATAAGTTGTAAGTACCTAAAGATAAGACAAGGACAATTTACAGGCAAATTGAAAAAAAAAAAAAAAGTCATGAGAAACAACAGCCATAGGGGGCATGGTAGCCACCATGTCTTTTAATCCCAGCACTTGAGAGAATGACCAGGCAGATCTCTGAGAGATAGAGGACAACCTGGTCTACATAGCGGGCTGGGGCTACCCTGTCTCAAAAAGAATTTTCCAAAATTAAAGACCTCCTAAAATTAGTTAAAAGTCTGATGAAAAGAGATAGTGGACTATATTGTTGGCAAAAGGAACTTCTGGAGTATGGAAAAATTTAATCATTTTGCAGATAAAAACCCAAATCTTAATTTTATTCCTTCTTGGACATTACTTATACATTGATCTATAGTACTTGAATTTTAATGTATTTTTATATATACATAGGTGTATGGATAAGAATGTATATATATGGATGCACATGGAGATGATGACCAATTCATAAATATATAGTTTATGTGTAGATACATAAATATGGATACATAAACATATTAAGGTAATAAATTGAATGCTTTATTTGTAGCTTGTTTTTATCTGTATGTGTATGTACCATGTATGTATGTTCATGCTTCCTGTCTGTGAATGTGGAAGCACATGTGCCACAGCACACATGTGGGGTCGGAGGACAACCTCAAGGTTAGGTTCCCGCCTTCCACCTTGTTTTAGAGGGGTGTCTTTTTTCATTGCTGCATATACCAGGCTGGATGACCGGCAAAATTCCACAGTCTCCTGTCTTAACCTCCCATCTGTCTGTAGAAGTGCTGAGGTTACAGATGCCTGATACCAAGTTGAGCTTTACGTGGGGCTCCGAACTCAGGCTGCCACACTCGTGCAGCCACTGAGCCATCTCCTCAACCCAACTATAGCTTTAAAGTAATTAATAGACTTTTAAAAACTATATCATACTAACTTTATCATCTTGATTAACTATAAACAACTCCCAAAATAAACACACGCAAAGCCAAATCCGTTATCTTGCAGTCATACTTCAGTGTAATTATAGTGCCTACTCTAATTAACTTTCCATATTATCATAGTTAATCAAAGCAACTATCTTCTGCTCTCAGGCAAAAGCGAATACTAGAGGTAGGAAAACGAAGAACTGCTTAGCAATTTCTTTTCTTTATGAACACTAATTTCATATCACTCTAACAAATTTGAAATGGCAAAAGGTAACATCCATGCATTATATCATCCAAAGGTATTTGCATATCCTTGATAACCTATTGCCACTGTAAGAAATAAGGACAAGTCAAGTTATATTTACCAATTATCATTGATTTTGTATCTGTTTCATCCTTATAAATTACCTAGGCATCAAAAATAATTCATTAACAATTTGTGTAAAGGTCTTAAAGTTAGTTAAGGATGGAAAATTTCTTTTCCCAGTATAATGAATCCTCTGACTGACAACATTTTAAAATTTCACAAAATAAAATCCTTTAGTAAATTTAGGAACTCTAACTCATAAATAATTTAATCTTAGTCTCCTACAAACCAATATATTACTCTTTTTTAATGATGTTTTAAGTTCCCCAAGAGATAAGAGAGGGAAAGGAATAGCAGTCTCAAAGATGACGCATGTTCAGCCCGCTGTCTCTAGAACTCAGTCAAAGCTGGATTATAGCTTCAGATTCCAAGGAGACTAACCCCAAACACAGCAGTTCTCAAAAATGGGGAGACAGAATAAAGAAAAGATCTTTAAGGGTTTGAAATAATGACCCAGGTCATTTGTCCCAAGAATCTTGATTGTAAGGCAACTTCTGAATACCTCAGTTCCCTAAACCTGACCCTGCCTCATGCTTATAATCTGTCTGTAGACCTTTAAGACACAAAGAACACTCTAGATGCTAGACTGTAAGAACAAATATTAGCAGGCTAGAAAGTGGCTTCACCAGAAATAACCAAAATCTAATCAGAAAACCAAAAATCACCTGGTGAAAGAGAGGAAGAGGGAGGAAAGAAAGCAATTAAAATAGAACCCAGTTCAGGATGAACTCAGCCATGGGCAATGCAGAACTTTTGGGGGATCTCAAAAGAGTATTGAAATTAGTGAACCGAATCCTGTTTAAGTTCTCGGATGCTCATTGGTAGAACCTCTGTCTGTTCCATAGATATACTGCAGACACTTAAACTTTGTCTTGAATAATTTTTTAATGAGCAAAGGTTCTCAGCTGGGGAAGAAAAGGAGAGATGTGGGTAACAGTTGCATTATCACTAGAGGAAGACATTTCACCTGGGTAACAGTTGCATTATCACTAGAGGAAGAGATTTCACCTGGTTAACAGCTGCATTATCACTAGAGGAAGACATTTCACCTGGGTAACAGCTGCATTATCACCAGAGGAAGACATTTCACCTGGGTAACAGCTGCATTATCATCAGAGGAAGACATTTCACCTGGGTAACAGCTGCATTATCACCAGAGGAAGACATTTCACCTGGGTAACAGCTGCATTATCATCAGAGGAAGACATTTCACCTGGGTAACAGCTGCATTACACCAGAGGAAGACATTTCACTTGGGTAACAGCTGCATTATCACCAAAGGAAGACATTTCACCTGGGTAACAGCTGCATTATCACTAGAGGAAGACATTTCACCTGGGTAACATTTCACCTGGGTAACATTTCATCTAGGCAGAGCTACCCAGACTACACAGTGATACCACACAGGTCAGGAAGTCCCTCTGATAACCAAGTTTCTAGATTGTTCATAGTAAAATGCATACAAATATTGTCATAAGTGGCCCTCAGCACTTTGTGGCCCTCAGATGAAAGACTCTTGGCTCTGGCCTCTTTCCGATAGCTTAATAGTGGTTTCAACCTTATTTACCTGATAAAATTGGCTCAGATCCAATGAAACACTGGATGCAAGGCAGGATTTGAAGCTTAGTGTGCTGGACAAATGGACAAAGTAATCATAAATCTTTCCCAGTATTTTCTTTCCATCTTTCCAAGTTCCCAATAAGCATAGAAATGACTATGTGCCGTGGGTAGCAAACCATCTTTCCATTTATTGACTAAGAAGGAGAAGTAAACCCATTTGGGAACACTAGCACTTAGTAACAACTACTAAAGGAATTGATTTGATGCCAAATATGGGCTGTGATATAAGGAAGTAAATATTTCCCCTTAAACTTAACACTGTTAGTAAAGGACCCATCTCCATGAAATCACCTTGAGAGGACAGCACAGAAATAAAGATTAAAAAAAAAAAAAGACATCATCAAAGAAAGCTGTAAGGAAATTGAACTGTTCTCTTTCTCTAATGTAGCAGGAGGTGCTAAGTGGAGAATTTTCAAAGGAAATCCTTGACCTTGGACTTACAAAACCCTATGGTTTCATAACGTGGCATATTCTAAAAATTCTCTGGGAACAGAGAATACTTACTTAGAAGTAAAGTTTGAAGGTTCCTACTCTCTGGACTATATGAGAGAACATAAACACACCTGTCAAAAGAAAGTCTAGGGGCTGGAGAGATGGCTCAGCAGTTAAGAGCACTGGCTGTTCTTGCAGAGGACCCGGGTTCAATTCCCAGTACCCACATGGCAACTAACAACTGTCCATAACTCCAGTACCAGGGGATCTGATTCACTCTTCTGACCTCTGTGGGCTTTGTACAACATGAATGCACTTACATATATGCAGGCACTACATTCATACACATAAAATAAAATAATAAATAAAAAAATGTAAAAAGAAAGATTATACTTCATGCTGTGTATTTTAATTAAATATGGGTTGCATTTAGAGCACACTCACATATAAACTAAATCACAAAATGGGTAGTCCTATTGTTTCATGGGCTTAAATGTTTCTTCTCCAGTAAGTCTGAGGGAGTAAGATAGTTATCACCATTGATTATAGGGTGTTTTTCTGAATTTCTTCTCCGTGGGAGACACTATGATCATCAGGGGGGGAAATCATTAAAAGGCTACAGGGGAGAGCGAGATGGCTCAGTGAATAAAGGCGCTTGCTACACAAGCCTGGTGTCCTGAGTTTGATGCCCTAACCCAGGTATAGGTGGAAAGAGAGAGCTGGCTCCACAAAGTCTCTTACTTCTACACATGTACCCCCCATCGTGTGCATGTGTATATACACAGCAGCAGCAGCAGCAGCAGCAGCAGCAGCAGCAGCTTTTAAAAATGCCGTGAGATGTTTATACACTAGTATAAGCCTCTGTTCATAGCAACAACATTCACAAGTAGCCCAAAAGTGGAAACAATCAACTGTTCATTGATGAAGTTTCATTCTGCAAGTTTCGTTCTGCAAGTTGAAAACTTTCTGGAGATGGATAGATAAGGATGATGGTAGAAGTATAGATGTACTTAATGCCACTGAATTGTCCATTAAAAATTATTTAATAATCCATTTTTTAAGTACCATAGGCAAGTCATTTCTCTCCTCTGGGCCTCAGTGGTACCATCTGAGAAATAGACATGTTAAAACAAATAGCTCCAAGGATACCTCCAACTTTGCAAGTCTGTATGTTTAAGATACTCCCCAGAGCTTTACATAGTTTCTCCTCAAGTTTGAGTGAGATACATGCATACAGAGATAAAAAATAATACCAACTGATTTTCAAGTATCCAATCAGTGTCCAAGAAAAGAATAGCATCCCTTAGTGGTAGGGAAGTAAAGCAGGAGTGTGGACAGAACTAGACAACGCCCACCTACAAAAAGACTGGACTTAGCACAGGTCCACACCAGTTCGATGGTCTGGGCAAAGGTAGGCAGGCAGGTGTCAGTGTAGCAGGGTCAGAGAGCGGTCAGATGATGGGACTGACCATGATGGAAGGTTCTGTTGTCAGTGTGCTGGGAGAAAATACTGAAGGCAATCCATAGGAAGTGGTGAGGGAGAGTAGAGGAAGAGGATGGTTGACGGGCCTGGACCATGCAGACACTAGCTAAGGGGCGCTGGGCCATCATCTAGGCTTCAGTCTCTGCTGCATGAAACAGCTCTCTTGGTTACAAAATAAGATTCAGAGCAGCTAACCTTGTCATGCATGCTCAGAAACAACAAGAGACTACTCAAAAATATGTGAGACTTACTGCCAGGCCACGCTGGATGTTGAGACTTCAGCACTGGCCAGACAGGAACGGGTCCTTATAAAGTTCCCTGTCTTTGAAACAGTAATTTTCTCATCTCTCAGGAAATGCACAAAGATGTTATAAGAAATACTTCCAGTAGAACGCATACCATGAGTTAGCCTGAGACAGCTTCCAGCAGCAACGAGACTGGGCACGGGAAGGATCAGGTATACACTGTGGTGAGGACATCCCACGCCCTGAACAGCTGGCCACAGGAGCCCTGGGAAGGATTAGGTAGACACTATGGTGAAGACATCCCACGCCCCGAACAGCTGGCCACGGGAGTCCTGGAAAGGATCAGGTAGACACTGTGGTGAAGACATTTCACGTCCTGAACAGCTGGCCACGGGAACCCTGGGAAGGATTAGGTAGACACTGTGGTGAAGACATTCCACGCCCTGAACAGCTGGCACGGGAGTCCTGGGAAGGCTTAGGTAGACACTATGGTGAAGACATTCCATGCCCTGAACAGCTGGCCATGGGAGCCCTGGGAAGGATTAGGTAGACACTATGGTGAAGACATTCCACACCCTGAACAGCTGGCCATGGGAACCCTGGGAAGGATCAGGTAGACACTATGGTGAAGACATTCCACGCCCTGAAGAGCTGGCCATGGGAGCCCTGGGAAGGACTAGGTAGACACTGTGGTGAAGACATCCCACGCCCTGAACAGCTGGCTACAGGAGCCCTGGGAAAGATTAGGTAGACACTGTGGTGAGGACATCCCACGCCCTGAACAGCTGGCCACGGGAACCCTGGGAAGGACTAGGTAGACACTGTGGTGAAGACATTCCACACCCTGAACAGCTGGCCACGGGAGCCCTGGGAAGGATTAGGTAGACACTGTGGTGAAGACATTCCATGCCCTGAACTTGGTTGGGGAAGGAGAAAAAGAAATGGGAAGCAGAGGCCTGGGCTGCAGAACCACATGAGCACCAAGTTCAAACTGTTGTGCTACCGAGTCCTCTCCCTGGCCCTGCCCCTTCCAGCCCTCAAAGCTACTTTTCCTTCTAGCCATGGCTCCCATGGGCCTCTGAATCCCTCAAAATACAAACGAATATTTTCACCTTGAAATTTAACTTGGTCCTGAGGACAGACATTTCCCTCAGACTCATAAATGGAGGGTTTCATCCTCCAGATAAAGAATGGAGGTAGGCAGACATCGTTCTGCTTTCCCAGGACTTCCCCCACAATGAATCTTTTCTCTGATATAAAATATCTCTTCGGAGCCTCGGGATGTCTGGTGATAACTGCTTGATGCCCTTACCACTGTCATACTCTTCTAATTGTTCTCTGCATTTTCAAAGGACTTTGAAACCTGTTCACAGTCTTCATCGTTTGTACTCTACTCCACCATCTCCCTGTTAGGACAGTTCTTTCAAGGCAGCCCCAGCTCACCCTTCAGTCTGATTCATTCTCTCTCTCTCTCTCTCTCTCTCTCTCTCTCTCTCTCTCTCCCCTGGCAATCCCATGTTTTTGTCATTCCTCTGAGCCTTGCATCCTTCAGCCGTCCCTCACTTATCAGGTGACTTCCCCCACATTTTTCCTAAAAATAAGACCCTCCCTGGACACTTATCTGCGACATTTTCCACTAAGTCCTCAGGATGGAGGGACCTCGTTCTCACTCTTGTTAGCCCGCAACCCCTCTCCATCTCTTCTCCCCCACATCCTGCATCTCTGTGGACTTTTTTCCTCAGCATGTAATATGTCACAGCGTCTCTCCAGACCCCAGATCTATTTCCAATTGCTGCCTCTCCTCCATAGATTGCTTGCTCAGTGTTCCTTCATTCCAAAGGAGTCCTCCATCCTTTACACTATTTTCTTTCCTCCATCGCTTCACTAAAATTTCCCTCACTCAGGTCTTATCCATGACCTTACAAAAACCATATAACCACACAGCCGAATGAGCACTGCATTAGTTTGCTTTCCATTCCTATGAGAAAACAATCACCAAAACCAACTTGGCAGGAAAGGGTTTATTTCAATTTACCCAATTACAGTCAGTCATCTAGACAGGCCAAGGCAGGAAGCAGAGGCAGGAGCTGAAGCAGAGACCATGGAGGAACACGGTTTACGGGCTGCCTCCCTGGCTTGCTCAGCTACTTTTCTTATACAGCCCAGGCCCACCTGCACAGGGGTGGCACCATGCACGGTGGACTGGGCCCTTTATCAATCAGCAATCAAGAAAATGTCCCCACGGACATAGCCACAGGACACCCCGATGGAGGAAGTTCCTCGGTCGAGGTTCTCTTTTTCCAGACTACTCTAGTGTGTGTCAAGTTGACCAAAATTAACCAGCACAACTGACCTCTTGTGAATTTGACACACAAACATATGACTATTAAGCTATAACTGTTCCTTTCTGGATTATCCACAGAATCACACCAATATACCATAAAACACAGTCCAACTTTAAAAGTCCCGCAGTCTTTAAAACTTTAAAATTTCCAAGTATCCTTAAATGTCCAGAGTCTCTTAACTGTGAGATTCTGTAAAATCAAAGCCAAGTCATTTATTTCAAATGGGAAGAACAGGGCAAATTTAGGCATAACTGAAGTGCAACGGTGTATCTCAGTGTCTGAGACATGAGACTCATTATCTTCTGGGCTCCAAAATGCTTAGGCAACTCCATTTCTCTGATGTCCAGAATATATAGAGTTCATTTTCTAGGCTCAGGCCATCTTTACTCCATACCTTCTGCTGTCCTTTGCAGCCAGTCCATGGTCCTGGCATCGCCAATGTCCTGGGCTCCCCCCTTCAGCTAAGGCTACATCTTTACCAGTGACTTCTCCTGGATTCTCATGGTACCGAGTCTCAGTTTTCCATGATCCCTTCAGTCCTGCAGCTTGTATTCCACCCCAAACCAGTACCATGTGGGAGACTTTTTACACAATTACCAAGTCTGGTTTCCACATTGAGATGAAGACACTACATATGAGAATCATAGAACCAAACATGGAGCATTCATGCTTATACTATCCTTGAAGCTTCATCTCTACTGCCTAGCTTGCATACTATTGGAATGTTTTATGCATGCTACCAGAAGACAAAAGTAATCATCAACCTAAATCCAACATATATCTTTACTGATGGTCTTTGCTTCCCTCTGAAACTTCACAAACCAGGCCTCCAGCATCTGCATTTCCTTTAACATTCTTATCTTCCAGACTCCCACTAAACAGCTCAATAATCTCTGAGCACTCAATAGCTTTTCTAGCCCAAAGCTCCAAAATTTCACAATCCCCCCCAAAATACAGTCTGTTCTGTAAGAGCAATAACTCATTCTCCAGGTATGAATTTCTGTTCTAGTTTGTTTTCTATTGCTATGATAATACAATGGCCGAAACAAACTTGTGGAAGGCAGGGTTTACTTCAGCTTACAGCAAAGTCCTTCACTGAGGGAAACCAGAGCATCTCAAGTAGAAACCTGGAGGCAGGAGCTGAAGCAGAGACCATGGAGGAATGCTGCCTCGTGGCTAGCTCCCCCGGCCTGCTTGGCTACTTTTCTTATACAGCCCAGGCCCATCTGCGCAGGGGTGGCACCACCCACAGTGGGCTGAGCCCTCTTACATCAACCAGCAGCCAAGAAAATGTCCCACCGACATGCCCACATGACAGTCTGATGGAGGAAGTTCCTCGGTTGAGGTTTCCTCTTTCCATTCTACTCTAGTTTGTATCAAGATGACCACAACTAACCAGCACAGACACCATCTAGATTTCCTACTGTGCATCTCCCCATCATGACTAGAGATGACTGGAGCCTTATTGGTTCCTTCGGTCACAGCTTATGCGAACACTGGCTGGACCTCCATCCATCTTGAAAGCATCTCCTTGTTCTCTGATTCTGTTCTCTTGATTCTCCACATCTCTGACTGCCCTTCCTAGTCTTTGCCCAGTATCTTTTTCATCTACACTAACAGTCTCCCATGGCTGTGGGCTCCCTCTTTGACCTTCCCTTTCACTCTGCACAATCTCTCTAAAGTCACACCCACCCATGGCTCCCGCCTCCGCCTCCTACACCACACACACACACACACACACACACACACACACACACACACTGAAATCCCCTCAGTCCTTATTTCCTGCCTCTTGCCTGCCAGCCTGAAAGGTTTTCTTCAGAAATGCATGAAAGGCTTTGTAGCAAGACTGAGTGGAATTTGAATACAGCTTAAGGTTTCTATGCACTCTATAGACTTGAGCAAGCCTTCTCTAAATTTCCATTGCCTAATTGGCTTATTGAAGTGGGGTTAACAAAGCACATCATGCTGGAATGTTGTAAAGACTGAAGGAATAACATTGTAAGTCCAAGACATAAACTGGCCCCCTTGACAAATGTTTGTTTACATCCTTCTGGCTTTTGCCTAGTTCTATACATGACTCTGGATCCGTCCTCTTCATTGCAAGACCTGTGATGCTGGATAGATTTGTCTCTCAGCAAAACTGCTGGTCCAGAATTTCCTAGATGATCTCCATCTACACACTGATACCAAGAGGCTTCAGTAATGACTCGATCTCATACTGTGTGTATGTATATGTGTGTGTGGGAGTGACTATTTATAAATTCTCCCTGACTTACTAGTAGATATTGTAAGGTTATGGTGTGCTCCCCCCAGAATGAAAGGCCACGAGGTCTAAGTTCTTCGGAGCAAAGTTTAATTCAGGGTAGCCGGGGCTAGGCTCAGGGGAGAGAGAGAGCCAAGCACAGAATGACATCTGGCTTGGGAATTTAAGGGATAAGGTAGAATGGGATTCAGTGAGAGTGGGGGTGGGTCGGAATCTGGAATCTGGCTTCTGAAGGGTGAGGTGGAAGATTCCTGAGTAATCGGTGGTGGCCTGCTTTAGCATAGCCAAAGGCTAGCCTGGTAGAGCCGGTTCTTGGGCAACATGGATCTTAGGTGTCTCTGCATTCCAATGGGCTTCTGGAGCTCACAACCTGACAGATATAAATAAAATCAGATTGATCTGTGAATTAATAGACTATATGACAGCAAATGCTTGACTGAGGTAATCCTATATATTAATTGCAAAATTCTAAGACCAGTGACCTTACTATCAGAAGTAATCCCCAGTCTAGTGATTGGAAGACCTTGATTAGACAGACTCTACCTCTATCCTTGGAATTTGGGTAAAAAGGCTTATATCAAGAGTCTAGTCCATTCAAGCTGTTATAACAACATACTACACACTGGATGACTAATGATAACAGAAATTTGTTTCTTATACTTCTGGAGACTAAGAAATCCAAGATCAAGTTTCCCGATGAGTCAGTCTGGTGAGGTCCCAGTTCCCCATAGATAGTACTTTTTAGCTGTAGCCTCATCAACCCAGTCACCTCCAAAAGGCCCCACCTCATACTAGGGCTCAGTGTTCAACATATGAACTCATGAGGAACACAGATCTTCACACAAGTCCAAGCCTTCTTTTCCAGCCAGGATTTGTGGACCTTCATGAATGGCCTGTGTTCGTCACTGCCCCTGTGGCTCAACTCTGCAATATAAAGCCCCTTTTCCTTCTCTTACACATACAAACTGTGTTGGCCCAAACGTCAATCCCCACATTAGAATCTATCTCCTTCTCTGGCAACTGCTAACTGCTAGGGTGCATGCCTCTCAACACACTCCTGCCATCGGGTCATCCTTTGTGGCTCTTTGTTGTCCTCTGAAGGTTTCATGTGGACACATATGTGTCCCCCAAATGTTTCTAGCATGAACATCATTGTGCGGTCCACAGGGGTCCATGCCGAGCTAAGCCATGTGGTGGGTACACAATAAATCTACTTGTTAAACACATAAGTAGTGTAGCCAAGCAGGGAGTGGAAGGTAGATGGCCAACTCAAGGTGAGCATTGGAAAAGTGTCCTCTTTCAGGAGCTGGGTGCACTGGACAGCCAAGTCAGGCTGACTCTGCAAGCACAGCAGCCCCTCCGGGCCTATAAAGCTTTCGAAATTGGCAGTGTTGCAACTTGCATTTCTGCTGAGTATGGTCATAAATATTAACCTGAGAACAGAATAGTGAAAGTGGTGCCTTGTTTTCACATCCCAAACCCAAGAACAGAAATATTTGCCCTCACATCTACAGTATAATATTAATGTATTATCAGACATTATGCATATAAAAAAGCACATTTTCCAGAAAGTGACCTTACTGCTTTCCTTAAAGCAGTGGATAGAAAATGATCTTTAAGATTTCTGGGGCATTGCCCAAAGTGCTGCTAAATGAGAAACCTGTTTAATGGCTAAGACAGCTTACTTTCAGATTAATTATGGATGTCCTGCCATTTCAAGATTACATTAGGAAGAATGTCAACCACTGTGATCAATGGATGGAATGTGAGTCTCAGCTGCTTCCTAATGAAATAAGTTGAGGTTTGAAGAAACTGGAGATCACTTTGGTTGAGTAAAATAAAATCTACTTAGCTAACTGGGAGTTGTGGATTGAAGGAGAATCTACAGTCCCCTTTCCCCAGACACAGAGTGTAGAAGAGAAGCTATTTAGAATCCTGTGCTTGACTTCAGGTCTTAGTTTCTTATTAAAATAAAAAAGCAAAAAAGAAGGAAGTTTGAATGAACAGGTCAAAAAATATCAAAAGAGGGGACATCAAAGATGAAAGGTAAATTTTTATCTTTTTTATTATCTGCTTGTCAAAATTTGTCTAGCACCTCAGATGATTCATATCAACACTTTTTTCTTTTGCTCATATTTTCATCAAAGCAATACAAATATCTTGTTTAGAGTGTCAAATAATACTGTGTGGCTTATTAGGAAAAACAGTCAAATCATTTTCAGATTTTTTTACTCCTTTGCTGTTTGTCTCCAAAACTTTAGAGATACTCTCCTGCTACTCGGGCCCAGAAAACACTCCCTACAGGAGTGACACAGCAAGCAGGGGCATTTCCTCTCCTTTTTAATCACTCAACTCTGTTGCTACACAAAGAAAGTAGCTTTATGTAAACATGGGCATTGGTGTGTTCCAATAAAACTTTATTTACAAATGCAAATGACTAGCCCATGGCCATAGTTGACTGCTTTATGTGTTTTTCCTTGAATTTTCATTTGTAGCCACTATCAGCAGACCTATTGCTGTGGAAGGATAAGGATCTGCCATCCAGCAGCTCCCTCTGCAGCCCCAGTCCTCCACATGCTGCCCACACCACCGTCTTCCCAGTAGTATGGATGGTTGGCTGGTTAGATCAGTAAGCAGTGTTCTATTATGTCACAGCTTTATGCATGCTAGTGAAAGTGAACCATATTTCCTAAAAACATTTCCTTTAAAAGCACATGGCGGTTGAATCTTGAGGTTAATTTTAATATGAAAGATCCTCATGAATTAAATAGTCGATACAATTTTTAATGTTAATTGACTTAAAACAACAAAATTAGGTTTGTAAAACTGACTTTTTAATTATGTGGGTTTTGAAATCTAGCCCCAGATGTACAGTGTTGAGAGATACTTAGTTGGGGGAGCAGGATTTGACTAGGTTGACTGGGGAGAGGAGCCGGCCACCTACAATGAACTTGATGCAGTGCATGTTAGCCACAATGTTTGCAGTAATAGTACTAATCATTAACTTTTCAGTATTTTAAAAGTCAAAGTATTCTGTCCATCTGAGAAGTCTGCACTCTATGAAAAAACTCATTTGGACACTGGGGCCGAAAGCTGATGATTTTCATTAAGTTAACTGTTGTCAATTTTGAACTGTTCCCAAGGTAGTCAAGTATGTCTCAACACTAGCATGATATAAAAAGGGACACTGCAGCTGAATGAAAAAGGAATCAAAATCCACTTTGTACATAAGTTAAAGTCCTAATGGCTTTGCATTATCCTCCCATTTTGTTCTCAGAAGATTAAATGCTACATGTATAAGTCTGCCTAAATAGGTAGCTTAAACCTATGTCAAAATGTCTGCAGCAGTTTGTCAATAAAGTTTAGTCTTTTTTAAATAAAAAAAATAATAAATGCTATTTCTTTTCCCATGCATGCTAGGCACATGGCCAACCCCCGAGCTATATCCCCAGGGTATTTTTATTTTCCTTATAGGTAATCACTATCTCACTTTTCCACATGCTTAATTTCTATAAACTGCTTATGAATTCATATCCAAGTTCTCTCTCATTTTCAAATCTCTCAGCCTGTTCTGAGCACATAGGAGAGCCTCACACTTTCCTCTTCTTGGGACCCTCATCCCAGAGCATTCTGACTGGACGAGCCACTCTGGGCTCTCCTGGACCTGACAAAATCCAACACACACACACACATTAGAAGACTGTCCAGGGGGAATATTTGAGGCAGGAGCACTGACCATTACAAGAGCTGGCAGACCAAGTAATAGCATGTGTATAAACAAGTCAGCAGATAAGCCAAAAGATACTTGTGAGATTTACCTCATTTTGCAAAGAGCCTAATAGTTTTGGAAATACCAGTGTATATGTTATTAAAACCTCATGAAGAAAAGACCATTCACTTTAGGGACATGAATAAACAAACAAAAACTGGGGACAGCCATTTCTACCCAAATGGCTGCCTGAGGTGAGGGTGCTTAACTTTTGTGTCTGCTTTATAATGGGGAAACTTATCTGGCATAGTTCTGCCCCATTTGGCAGGCCTGTATTTTTTTTTTTTTTAGTTCTGAAGCCACAACAGGGTCCTTAAAGAGCTCCATTGATCCCAGTGAACTTGCATAATAGCAGATGCCTTCTCCCCACAAGAGAGGAACAGCAATTGAGAAATCATGGTATGGGTCTCCAAATGCTGAGTCTGTAGAGAACAAGCATCAGTCTTCTGGTAGCAAAGTACAGTCCTGTCGCTGATCTTTGTTCCACAGCAACATTTTAGCCTACTTTGGATTTGAAGCCCCCGCATTAAAAAGCATAATGCATCATTTTGCTGTAGGAACAAATCAAGTGGGCTGGAGAGATGGCTGCTGCTCCTCCAGAGGACCCAGGTTCCATTCCCAGCACCCAGTTAAGGAGGCTAACGCCCATCCTTAACTCCAGTTCCAGGGGAATCCGACGCCCTCTTCTGACCTCCGTGGCATTGCACGACACTGGTGCACCTACTTACATGCAGACAGAACACTCACACACATAAAAAAATAATAAAAAAAAAAAAACTCATACACATAAAATAAAAATAAGAGTCAGTTTCCCTGAGCTTAGTTCTACATCCGTCTTCATTCTCCATAATGTCGTGAGTGTTCTTTTGTTATTGATACCTGATTTGGGAAGACTTTTTTTCCTTCAGAAGCTAGTTGCAGATCGCCCTGCTCTTCTCTGAGAGTCAGTCTCCCATGGGACCTGAGGATCAAGACAGTTTTCTGGTGACCAAGAAAGAAAGCTGAGTTATTTGGCTCATATTCCACACCCACCGGGCGGTCAGTCAAAGTGGTGGGAGCTAGGGTGGAGGCACCCTGCTGTCACCTGCTGATGACTTCCCACCCTCCCCATTCTCATTTCATTAGCAGTTTGAGTATTCACACTCTGCAGTGTGAAGATGATGGTGTTAATGAACAGAACCCATCTGTGTCACTCTCCGTGATTATGTTTTCCTACTAAATGTAGTGATCGGCGTAAACAAGGGGGGAGCTATTCGGGAGGTGGCTGAGCAAACAGAAAACAAATAGAACCTGAGCAGATTGTCCAGTGGCTCTACACTGGGTAGAGCCTTCCTAAATTGGTCTGGGTGTTCTGCCTAGCAGCTCGGGCACTTATGACATGCACAGCCTCACTTACCCCCCCCCCCAAATATTCAAATTAGCAATTTTTTTAACAAAGCAGATGGCATGGCTTATAAATGGTAGGAATATGGTTAACCTTTGCAGATCAGCTTCATGGTCTGAATGGTAATTACCTATTTTCTTTCCATTAGGGGTTACAAACTCATCAAGAGTCTACATCCCACATCCCGCTCTTGAGTTTGAACCTCCATATGACAAGAGGGATTTATGATGAGAGAACATAAAGAAAGCATGTTTCTCTCTCTCTCTCTCTCTCTCTCTCTCTCTCTCTCTCTCTGTCTGGAATAGAATGAAAAACAAAGAAAAATATTAAAGCCTCATTCCCAAGAACTCAGCTTACAAAGCCGTCAAACATTTTCCAAGTGACCAAGCTAATGGGAAAATTGCTTACTATATAACCTCTTCTGTGGAGGGCTTAACAAGTTCTCAATAGAGCAGTGCTTTTGTTTGCTTTCTAAGCTATTCTCAGGGAATTTATGATCTTAAATATTATTTGTCGATGTAGTGCATTTATCAATGAGTGTAAAGGCTGATGAACTGGCTATTAATATACATAAAAAGCATATTGATTAAATTGAGTTTGTATTTAGAAATGTGCTACACAGCAACAGCATGTGGGAAACATGCTCTGTATTGCCCTCGTGTTTCATTAAGATGAGTATTTCCTACCCATGTTGTTACCACAAAAAGGAATTAAAGAAAAATTATTATGACTATGTCAATATATTTGTATTGACAAATATTGACAAATATAATCATAATAGCAAAACCCTTTGTTTTTTGTATCTCCAAAGTTCCTTTCATAATCTTTTTAAATATTTAATTTCTTATCTTTATTTTTTTTGGTCTTATCTTTATTTTAAGTGTATGAGTGTATTCCTTGCATGTATGTAAGTATACCCATGTGTTCAATGCCCATGGAGGTCAGAAGAGGGCATCAGATCCCCTGGTACCAGAATTCCAGACCATTGTTAGCTGCTGTGTGGCTGCTTGGAACCAAACCCGCATTCTCTGCAAGAACAGCCAGTGCTCTTAAATGCTGAGCCATCTCTCCAGACCCCTCCTCTCATCATCTCAACAGCATCATTAAGTAAAGGATAGAGCTGCAACTCAGTGCCAGTGCACTTTGCCTAGCATGCCTGAGTCCCCGGATTCATCCCTAGGACAGTGAAACATAAAGAAAGTCTTGAGGGCTGTGTTTTGTGATTTATACTTAGATGCACATGTTATTCTTTTCATCTGGAGAAGACAGCCCTCTGTCTTAGCTTCCTCAAAGCTTTCCTGTGCAGCACAGCTCTATTACAGGCATGATGACTGGGTGGCCCTCCAGGGCCTGATGGGAAGTTTCTACCTAGAGTGCATCACCAGTGGCCGGGGTTTAAGGGACCATGTCAGAGCCTCAAGCTGGGTAAGCCTCATTCTCCATGGACTTTTATTTTTGTCTTTTTGAGACAGGGTCTCCCTGTAGCCCCAGCTGTCCTGGAACTCACTCTGTAGACCAGGCTGGCCTTGAACTCACAAAGATCCACCTGCCTCTGCCTCCCAAGTGCTAGGATTAAAGGCGTGCGCCACCACGCCCAGCTCTCCATGGACTTTTTATTTGCTCTTTCCCTTCTTTTCTTTGGCCCTGGAGCACAGGTAGTGATAGATCCAGAATGGAGACCTGAGATTAAACAAATTAATGAAACAAATAATTAGTTTTGGTTCCTACTATCTGCCATTCCTGTGTTTGCCCCTCCATGACACAAAGGCAAATGCAACATGCTGCCATGACAACAAAGGCAAATGCAACATGCTGCCATGACAACAAAGGCAAATGCAACATGCTTCCATGACACAAAGGCAAATGCAACATGCTGCCATGACAACAAAGGCAAATGCAACATGCTGCCACTGAAGCATTCACAATATGAACATATTGTGAATATATGAATATATATTGTGAATATATAAGACATATGAAAAAGTTAATTTAATATGTGATAGAAAGTAAGACGAGTGTGTTAATTTAATCATAAGGTGGAGCCTTTGATTGCACTGTAAGCTAGTCCTGAAGCATCCATCCGTTGTCAGGCAATGTAGCCCATGAACCAAAGCACAGACAGAGCCTGGTGAGTTAGCAGTTTACACAGGGTATCTGCTTTCATAGTAAAGAGAAGGTTCTTCTAACAATGGAAAGAGCATCTGGACAGAAAACTACAATCCTGTTCTATCATCTTCATTTTACAAGAGAAGGAACAAACGTAGATAAAGCGTAAATAATTGTTCAGTCCCATGGTGGAAGGGGGAGCTAGTTGTGATTCAAACCCAGCACCTAAAGGCTGGAAAATCATGATCTTCTGTGCCACACGGCTTCCCAGTCATGGATGGTTTTTCATTATTGTTTAACAAATCTATCTGTGCGTGATTCTGGGATGGCTCATTTTTTAAGCGGTTGCCTCAGTGCCCCTATAGTACCTATTCTTCCCTTGGCTGCTCCCATAGAAAGTATCTGATTAATTAATATTGGAGAAACTAAAGTTAATTGACTCATGTCTTTTGTTCCCATACTAAGGGCCCCTTGTTATCTTCAGATGAATCATCCCCATTACATCCAACACTGATGAAGTACCTCTTCTTATGGTGTATTAAGGAGAGAAGGTTATGGTTGGATCATATCAATGATCCATACATATTCTAGTAACTTATCGGGAATGCTACAAGGAGAAGCCTCCACACACCAACTTTTGCCTTTAGGATTCCGGCTGCATTGCTCCAGCTCAAAGACCCTCACCCTTCCCTGCACGTTACCGATACCTGGAGAACTTTAAACAATCAGCATGGGCCCAGGGCCCCAAGACAGAGCCTGTTTCATGGGTGTCATGAGTCAGTCCACACCTCTTTTTAAGTTCTCTGGATCAGGGTAATGTGCAGCCATCATGAGAAATGTCGTGTTAGTTCCACGAGTCTTTGAGATGCTTGAGCACCAAACTAACCTTTTTTAAAATTTTTATTTTTATGTGTGAATGTTATGCCTGCATGTAAATACACCCATGTCATGCAGTACCGAAGAAGGACAGAAGAGGGCGATAGATCACCCGGAACTGAAGTTAAAGATGGTGTTAGTTGCCATGTGAGTGCTGGGATTTGAACCCAGCCAGGTCTTAAGCAAGAACAGTCCAGTGCTTTTAACTGCTGAGCTGTTTCTCCAGGCCCAATATGGGGACCTTTTCTTTCTTTCTTTCTTTCTTTCTTTCTTTCTTTCTTTCTTTCTTTCTTTCTTTTTTTTTTTTTTTTTTTTTGTTTAATGGTCTATTTGAGAAAAGGGTCTCCCTGTAGCCCCAGCTGTCCTGGAACTCACTCTGTAGACAGGCTGGCCCTGAACTCATAAAGATCTGCCTGCCTCTGCCTCCCAAGTGCTAGGATTAAAGGTGTGAGCCACCACACTTGGCTTTTTTTTGGGGGGGGGGGGAGGAACTTTTCTACCATCCAAAATGAAGCTAGATCTAGGCTCTGGCTTCTTAGCTCAGGTCTAATGCTTTAATCATGTGCGGTCTTCATATTTTCCAACAGGACAGACATGCTTTGCTTGTATGTAATTCTCTTTATGCCCCTAAAACAGCTGTACTGCCATTTTACTCCCCAACCTCCAAGCTTCTGACCAAACTAACCAGCATTCCTAACTATTCTCTTCTTGGAAAAAAATTAAAACATGAAAAATGACTTTTTTGGAAAGGAAACAAAGGGAGCAGTGGAGCCAGGAGCCCTGTCGAGCCGATGATGAAGGCAGATGGACCGCGGTGCTAGCATTCACACCCGGAACTCAGAGCCGCATCCTTCCACCCCCATCCACCCTTTCTCTAAGGAACCAGGTGGGCCACGTGACCATATGGCTTTCTGATCATCCAATATCTGGTGCCCTGGGTGAGTGCTGTTTCTCACAGACTTGCTGTTCCTGAATCATCTTCCCTTTAGCACATATGAAGGAAACATTAACATAGAAAAGAATAAGATCACAGAGTTGCCTTCCCTCTTAAAGATGTGTCCAACCCACAGCCCACAGGCTGCATTCGATTATAGCCCAACGCATGTGTAGAACACAGCATCATATTACAGGGTCAAAAGGCTGGTTACCTCTGCCCTAGGGGCTGCTGCCTTGGGCACATGGGCAGCAGGGCTGGCTTGCGTGTGACTGACTTCATAGATGCTTTGCTGAGTGCTTCATTCTCTACCTTGTTTTGGATGGAGATCCTACATGAAGCAGCCTGTTGACTTCCAAGGAGGGCCATTTTAACACTTCAAAATTCACTTAAGAGCTTGAGGATTTGTTCCCGAGCTTTGCCACCTGTGCGCCTCTAACCTCCTCTTGGCACACTCTATTTCAAGCATCCTTGCTCAGTTATTTCCTATTATCGCCATGTAATTAGAGAACAAAACTATAAAGTGGTGTTTACTATGCCTTGTTTAGTAAAGCACTATAATAAATTGCCTCATTGTTCCGCTGTTCCACAGCCTGTCAAATTACATCCCCACAAAAACAGACCAAAGATGCATGCTCTATACTTCAAATGTCAGGTGCTGAGTCCCCAGTGTCAGTACTGCAATTTCTAAATGGGCTTATGTGTCTCTTGATATCGGTACTAAAGTAGATTCTCATTGTGTTTGGTTTTGTTTGGCAAATTGCTTCTAACCTGGATAGGATGTTTTATATCTGTTATCACTGTTGTCCACCAGATTTTACTATCTGTGTGGTGGTCAGCTTTACATAGCGAAATAGCTGAGATAACTTACCAAGAGAAAGGCTTGCTTTGGCTCAGAGTTTGATATTCTAGTCCAAGGTCCAATGGATCCACTGCTTTGGCCCTCTTCTGGGTATGCCGCAGGTCACTGGGGGCAGCTGCTTACTTAATGACAAGGAACCAAAAGTGAAAGAAGACACTGAGGTCCCACAGTCTCCCTTAAGAGAAGCCACAATGACCTCAGGACTTCTCACAAAGCACTGCCTCCTAAGGATTCCGCCAACTCCCAGCGGTGTTTCCCTGAGGCCCATATGTATCATATGGCCTTTGAGGACTCTTCTCCAAATGGCAGCAACCTGGTAACCCAAAGGTTACATCAGAATTAGAGAATCTGATCTCTGGATCACAGAGACGTCCTATGCCATCTACATTTCTTTTTTTTTTTTTTTTTTTGGAAATACATTTATAATTGGACTTAACTACTAGCGAAATACAGTACCGTGTTTTGAATACAAAAACAAACTAATTTTCCCTACTAAATAAGAAATTTTCACACATTATTGTCAATCAAGCTTTATAATAGGTTCTCTGGAGGGAGGAAGATGAAGCATTATTCATGACATTTAGAACTAAACCAAGCCATAGATCGATCTGCGTCTCTGGCTGTTGGTCCTTTTCCAGTGATGCATTAGGGCTTGGAACCAAAACAGGGAGGACTGTTGAATAGTTTTAGTACAAATCTTAAAAAAGAAAGAAGAAATAAAGAGAGAAAGAGGGAGGAGGTAGGGAGGAAGGAAGGAAGGAAGGAAAGAAGGAAGGAAGGAAGGAAAAGGGAAAGGGAAAAAGGGAAGGGAAGGGACTAAATCAAATATGAAATAAGATCACAGAACTTTTTGAGGACACCTTTGTAAAGTTACACTTATAATTACTTATTTTTAATATGTCCCTTTAAAAGCTTTAATGAAATGGTTGGAAGAGTTGAGGAAACAGCAGGTATTTATGGGAGTTGAATAACTATAGGTTGAAATTCCTGCTCTGCCGCATCCTGACTTTGTGTTCCTGGGTGTCCTCATCCATAAAATGAGGAGTAATAAACAGCTTGCCTGATTAGACTGTTGAGAAAATTAAATATAATGAAATATGTGTTATCTTCAGTACACATCAGTACAGAGAAACACTCACTAAGCTCCACAGGGCACAAACATCTATCCAGCACATGACAAGTACCCAGGGAAGTTAGGCAGACAGATTGGTGAATGCCAGCCAGCCTGCCTCCATTCTTTTGTGCTCTTTAGTATATCCATGGCTGTACAGCATCCCATCCAGTGGGTCATTCATTGCCTTGACCTTTGCTCTGTGCATTTCTAGGTGTTTGGTATTGTTTTATAACTCACTCCCTGCTGCTTAGCTTGGAGGCTCAAGCTGGAGAACCAAAGCAATACAATCTGGATTTAAATAGAATCCTGGTCCTTCCTCTTGTCCCGGATGTCTTTCCTCTAAACCATTACTCATTTGTCGTCAATGTATGTATGTGCATGGGAAAACATGTAGTATGTATGTTGTACTTTAGCTATTAATGCTAGTCAGCTTGTATCTGACCTTGAATACAGATGGTTAATACAGATGGTTAGATTCATGCCACCGAGCCCCTCTTTCTCATCTGAGGTGGTGAAACTCATTTTGGTGAGGAGCATTTTGGTGCCTTAAAATGCTATCGGGCTTGATTCAAAAGATAAACTGTCAATGTGAAAAGTCCCAGAAATGCCAAACACCAAACACCCACCACTTCCCATGCCACCTCCCACATGCACCGCCTCACACTCACCTCCTCACATCATCTCACAGAAAGCATCTCCTACCAGAAGCTATTTCAAACTTCATTCCAGGGGGGAAATGATTCATATGGAGAAGGCTGTAAATTTATTAGGCCAAACAGAAAAATGTTTCCCACCTAGGTGAAGCCACACACAGGAAGAAACAAAAAGGGACCTGTGGGACCTTGATGGCTAAACACCTCACTCTACACATGAGGAAACAGGGCCCCAAGAATCCAACTGGTTCAGTTCTTGACTGGATAGTATTTAAGGCCCACGTTCTGCTCCAGAACTTTCTGTACAGTATGAGTCTTCTCTACCCTTGCAGGAGGGTTGTCAGGCTTCATCTCCACATAACCAGTGCTTGCTGGGATATGTGATATAGGACCCATAATTACAAAAAGCAGGAAGCAGTGCATGATCTGGCTCTAAGGAATGGCAGTACTGTGTCCAGGGTCAGTGTTCTTATTGAGCAGAAATTCTGGCTCCATCATGTGTGCCTATCTTAGGGTCACAAATATCCAGGGAAAAGAAAGTTCTAATGATCTATGTCCAAAGAGAGTTCCCAGGTCTCTCAGGAAGAACTGCAAAGAGGGCCTGAGAGACAAGATATAGAGTGTGAGCTTTAGGCTCAGCATGGTGACCTCACCCACATTCAAATAGTCTCACACAAGGGATTAAGTCCTGGCAAAAACAAGCCACAAATCCAGATGTGGATTTGCTACAGGTACCCAGGCAAGGCGAGGGAGAGCAGAGTGCACAGAGGACCTTGCTGAGCAACACCAGGAAAAGTTGAGAAGGACTGTCTCATGAGGGAGCCTGCTCATGCTCCTGAGCCTGCAGCTCTGCAGCTGTGAGTACAAGTGACTTTTGCAAAAGCCACTGGCTGTGCCAACCACTTTGGCTGTGACAGCAAAAGACTCTCCAAGTTCCAACACTGAATGAACATCAGCACAGAGCCCCAGATCCGCCTATCTTTGCCAGGCCCCACAAGTACTGTCATTGCCTGGATCTCCACAGAGGAAATTAGCCAAGTACTAGAAGAGGGGGTTGCCCATGCAACGGGTCTGCCTGGGAATTCTAGCAATCACTGGGGACAAGGGGATGGGGAGGGGGCAAGTGGAGATGACAGGAGCTGCGGAAATCACACAGCCTGCTTTAGTGATCTCAAGATGCTTATTTTAACTTTAGGCCAGCGTTCGCAGATTTTAGCACCAGCATCATCTGCAGGCCCTTGTGTGAAGCTGGGGATGCTGAGGCAGCAGGACCAGGTGTCTCCTCTTTGTGTCTGCACTTGGCCAAATTCCCTCTCAGCTGCATTGTGTCTGGAGGACAGAAGCATGACTAAGCTGCGATGGATTCTGCCAGCCAAGAGAAAATATAATTAAGATGGCAGCTAGGCTCCACGAAGCCCAGGGGAAGTCCCAGAGGAAAGGTTCCTGAGGAGCAAAGGGTGGGAGACGGGAGGCTGTATGAAACACTTGCACACTTGTAGGAAACACTTGTATAAAGCCACAGCAACAAAGCACCTCTCGCTCGTTCTTCTCAAAGCTGTTTATTATTCAGGCAGGCAGGTCTTGTCAGAACAGTTTATTCAAGCACATCTTTTCTCCTTCTCCAAGCTTCTCCCTCTAAGCCTTCTCCTTCCTCAGGCAAGCAAGCTTCTCTCCCAGACTAGAAAGGAGAGAGAGTGAGTCCCTCTATCTAGAAAGTCCCTCTATTTATCCACCTTCCCAGCCCAGGTTGCGTGGCCTTAGTCTATTGGTATCATCTGGCCTGATCTTGTATACAGGGTGCACCTGCACAGCTCAAACGGTGAGCATGACTTTACTTTGAGGTAGGAGGGAATCAGGTGTTAGTCATAAGATTTTGCTAAAGTCTCGGGTGCCATCCTGGGACTGTCACCACACCTGCTCTCCACATCTCCCCCTTTTTTATTATTTTAGTAAAGAGATTTTTAACTGTTCCCCTTTTCTGGGCTTTAACTGTTCCCCTTTTCTTGGCTTTAACTGTTCCTCCTTTTCTGGACTTTAACTGTTCCTCCTTTTCTGGGCTTTAACTATTTTTTCCTTATTGTCCCCTATTTTCTGGGGAGCCTTCCTTATTGTCCCCATTTCTGGGGAGCTTTCCTTATTGTCCCCATTTCTGGGGAGCTTTCCTTATTGTCCCCATTTACTGGGGAGCTTTCCTTATTGTCCCCATTTACCGGGGAGCTTTCCTTATTGTCCCCATTTACCGGGGAGCCTTCCCCCCTTTACTGGGCTTTAACTGTTCCCCCTTTTCCGGGCTTTAACTATCCGGGCTTTAACTGTTCCCCCTTTTCTGAGCTTTCTTTAACTATTCCCCCTTTTCTGGGCTTTCTTTAACTATTCCCCTTTTCTGGGCTTTCTTTAACTATTCCCCCTTTTCTGGGCTTTAACTGTTCCCCTTTTCCAGGCTTTAACTGTTCCCTTTACCGCGCTTTAACTGTTCCTTTCCCCGCGCACGGCGGTGCCCCAGTCCCCAGTTCAGCCTCTGCTATGAGAAAGTCCAAACCGCCGCTTCGGCAGGGCTGCTCCACCTCCTCGTCTGCAGGCTGCTGGCCGCCGACATCATCTCCTGTGCACCCCGCGCTTCCTTAACCGCCGCTTCGGCGGGGCTGCTCCGCCTCCTCGCCTGTAGGCTGTCCAGCGCACGGCAGTGCCCCAGTTCCCAGTTCAGCTTTTGCTACGAGAAAGTCCAAACCGCCGCTTTGGTGGGGCTGCTCCGCCTCCTCGGCCGCCGACGTCATCTCCTGCGTGCCGTGCCTCTCCTGCGCGCCCCGCGCCTCTCCTGCACGCCCCGCGCTTCCTTCACCAAGTTTCAGTCGAACGGCTGGTTTTTTCTCTGGGTCTGTCCGATCGGTGCTCGGGCCAGCTACGCCGAGCCTGCGGCACCGAGGCCCTTCCAAGTGCCTGCTCACAGTCTCTGCTAGCCGAGCCCTGTTGAAGCCTGGTCTGAAGTCCTGGTCTGAAGTCTCTGCAGCTCTGTTGAAATCTCTGCAGCAAATGTCTTAAGTCTCTTTGTTGCACTTATGCTGCGTTCTTAAGTCTTTGTAGTAAATGTCTTTTCTCTCTTTGTTGCACTTACGCTGCGGTCTTAAGTCTCTTAAGTCTCTTCAAATGTACAGGCACCCCACGCCGCGGTCATCATCCAGCTTGAGCCTTTTTTGCTCCGCCTCCCCGGACGGGCCACCACTTGTATGAAACACTTGCACACTTGTAGGAAACACTTGTATAAAGCCACAGCAACAAAGCACCTCTCGCTCGTTCTTCTCAAAGCTGTTTATTATTCAGGCAGGCAGGTCTTGTCAGAACAGTTTATTCAAGCACATCTTTTCTCCTTCTCCAAGCTTCTCCCTCTAAGCCTTCTCCTTCCTCAGGCAAGCAAGCTTCTCTCTCAGACTAGAAAGGAGAGAGAGTGAGTCCCTCTATCTAGAAAGTCCCTCTATTTATCCACCTTCCCAGCCCAGGTTGCGTGGCCTTAGTCTATTGGTATCATCTGGCTTGATCTTGTATACAGGGTGCACCTGCACAGCTCAAACGGTGAGCATGACTTTACTTTGAAGTAGGAGGGAATCAGGTGTTAGTCATAAGATTTTGCTAAAGTCTCGGGTGCCATCCTGGGACTGTCGCCACACCTGCTCTCCACAGGAGGCGGCACTCTGCTGTGACCCCAGGGTGTCTCCTCTCTAATGCCCATGATCGACAAAGAAAATAACATGAAGCCTCACCCACCGGGCATTACAGAGAACCCCTCACGGTTAGGATTGACTTTAGGGAATCCTGCAGACCTCAGGGACAGTTTCCTGGCCTCCTGCTGCCCTGTCCTGCCAATTACAACTCATACCTTTCTCCCACCCAGCCAACAGATCAATTGATGGAGCAACAATGACGGGTTCTAGCAGAGACAAGACACTTCCCCAGCTCTAGGGAGAAGCAAGACACGTTTAGGTGTTGTACCATGCATACACCTACATTATGATAACGTGTCAGGTAGATCGAGAAGAAATTGGTAATTCCAAAGAGCTGAATTGGAAGGTCTAACCTGTTCCCCAGCTGTCTGCTGTTGAATTCAATTGGCCTTTTCTTTCCCTCTGGTGGCTTGCACTTGTGGTGAGAAACTATTTGCTAAGCTTTATAGATATTCATTGACTTAACTTTAGCCTTTTTGGTACATTCTATGAAATTTTCAGTTGCTTTACCTTTTGCATTTTTATTTTATTTTATTTTTTTTAATTTTATTTATTTCTGTATGTGTATGAATGTACTGTCTGCATGCAGGTCTGTGCACCCGTGTCGTGCAACGCCGCGGAGTTCAGAAGAGGGTCTCGGATTCCCCTGGAACTGGAGTTCTCCAGGAATTGGAGCTTCAGACGGTTCTCAGCCGCCATGTGGGTGCTGGGGATCGAACCCGGGTCCTCTGTAAGAGCGGTCGGCGCTCCTAACCGCTAGGCCATCTCTCCAGCCCCACCTTTTGCATTTTTATGACTTAAACAAATTAGTGCTGAGCTTCTCCATATCTTTCATGCATGTGATGAAACTGAAAAGCTTGGGAGGCTTTGCCTTCCTCCAGCCAACCCCCTCCTGCCTGGGCAGTACTCTCTGACTTCCAGTACTAACAGCTGTGTGGACAGGCATTGCTACAGGGTCTGCTTTAAATATCTGCCTTTTATTGTGAGACTAGATTCACCCATTCATTCATTCTTCAATATGGTGCAATAGGTCTCTATCTTGTTTCATAGATCTGAGGTTAGGATTCAATGAACATGGGCAGAGACTGAGTGATAATGCCTTTTTACTTAATAAGTGGTAGGTGTGGCATTTTTTTAATAATAATTTTTAATTTTATTTTATTTATTTTTGTATGTGTATGAGTGTACTGTCTGCACGTAGGTTTGTGCACCCGTGTCGTGCAATGCCGCGGAGGTCAGAAGAGGGTGTCGGATTCCCCTGGAACTGGAGTTCTCCTGGAGTTGGAGTTTCAGACAGTTCTCAGCCGCCATGTGGGTGCTGGGGATCGAACCCGGGTCCTCTGTAAGAGCGGTCAGCGCTCTCAACCGCTAGGCCATCTCTCCAGCCCTGGTGTGGCATTTTTTAAATAAAGGGTCAATTGCTTTTAAAGAGGAGATTATTGGAGGCTAGAGAGATGGCTCATCAGTTAACTGGATGTGGGTCCCAGCACCCACATGGTGGCTCACAACTATCTGTAACTCCAGTTCCAGGAGATTCAATGCCTTCTTCTTGCCTTCTTCTTGCCTCTATGGGCTTTGAAGAACACGGGTACACTTACATGCAGGCAAAACACTCACACACATAAATACCAAATAAATAAAGAATAAAGATTTCCCATTGGAAATCTGCAATCAGTACTAATGTGAGTCTAATTCACACTTCTCGTTTGTCAAAGGAAAAGAAAAAATAGGGCTTGAGAAGCATCTTGGTTGGTAGACTGCTTGCTTAGCACACATCAAATCCTGAATTAAACTGCCAGTACCTACCACATAAGCCAGGCATGGTGATGCATGGCTGTGAATCTACCACTTAGGAAGTAGAGGTAGGAAGTTCAAGAAGTTGAAGGTCATTCCCCAGTATATAGCAGGTTAGAGGCCAGCCTGGGCTCGGGAGAGATGGCCTAGCAGTTAAGAGCACCGACTGCTCTTACAGAGGACCCGGGTTCAATCCCCAGCACCCACATGGCAGCCGAGAACCGTCTGAAACTCCAATTCCAGGAGAACTCCAGTTCCAGGGGAATCTGACACCTTCTTCTGACCTCCTCGGCATTGCACGACACGGGTGCACAGACCTACATGCAGACAGCACATTCATACACATACAGAAATAAATAAAATTTAAAAAAAAAGAAAGAAGAGAGGAGAGGAGAGGAGAGGAGGGGAGGGGAGGGGAGGGGAGGGGAGGGGAAGGGGAGGGGGAGGGAGGGGGAGAAAGAAAGAGAAAAAGAAAAGAGGACGGAAGGAAGTGGGGAGAGAGTCCAAAGAAAAACAAAGTAACATTCTAAAGCAGGTGTGAGGTTGTTTAAACAATGCCCAGAGACAAGAAAAGCCAGAAAACTTTTCTGTTGTCCCCAGTCCACTGTCATCATTAAAAACTTTACTATTGGGGCTCAAGAGCTGGCTCAGCAGTGAAGAACATTTGCTGTTCCTCCAGAGAACCTGGGTTCGATTTCCAGCACTCACAGGGTGGCTAACAACCATCTGTAACTCCAGTTCTGGGAGATAGGACAGCCTCTTCTGGCCATGTGCTGGCACTGAACACATGTGCAAGCAAAACACTCCTACAGATCAAATAAAAATAAACAAAACACTCCTACAGATCAAATAAAAATAAATAAAACACTCCTACAGATCAAATAAAAATAAACAAAACACTCCTACAGATAAAATAAAAATAAACAAAACACTCCTACAGATAAAATAAAAATAAATAAAATATTTTTTATAACTTACTGTAATAGAAGCTGTGTGTGAGTTACACTCGTATCCTTTAAGGAACACTTAAAGGTTACTGACTGATCTTAAAATCGGATCTTTCTATCATTAAGTTAGGAAATCAATCTTTCCTATGTTTTTAAATATAAAATACTCAGGTTCATTGTTAAAATTCTGAAAGTGACAAAAGAAGCCTACTAGGTATCCTTCCCTCTGCTTCCCTGGAACATCTATATCAGCCGTGACACTCTGGGTCAGCTGTTTCACCTTTCTAAGCTTTCTGGATGTCCCAGGAAAAAATATATCAATCTCTCTCCCACTTCGGTTCTAAGGGTCAAATCAGGTAGTGCCTGTGAGTGGCTAGCCAAGCAGCCAACACCATCCATACATCCATCCATACATACATACATACATACATACATACATACATACATATATCTGCTCAAGAAATGCTGACTGCTTGCCTGTGGTGCCCAGAGCTAGGTTCAGGGAGATGCTGCAAAGGACACAACAGGACACTTGATATTCCCCTCATTTCTCCTTAACACTGGCGGAGCCTAGAAGATCCAGCAAACCTGGCTGGATCCCTGATGGACATCATCCCTCTCCTCTACTCCTCGAGTCTCTAGAGATTCTGGGAAAGCACCCCAATACACACCCACATCCCCACACCCCCCCACACACACACACAAATCTAAGTTGCTTCCTCTTACTCTGGTCACCTACCAATTTCCAGACAAGCAGCATTCGGCTACTCGCCCCACCGCACCCCTGCATCTACAGAGCCTTCCTCAACTAGGAAGTTGTATATTACTTAGGGTTTGGTGCTTCCCAGACCCATATACCCAGCACTGGCCCTGGGAAGCTGCCGAGACTACCAAGGACACCAGCATAAAGATTCTCTCTCTGGCCCATCCCTGGATCTAGTGGGCATTGGGTGTTGTCCATGTGAAAATGGGCTTGGCAGGATGGAGTGATGATTCAGTGGCGAAGAGCTCGTACTGTTCTTGCAGAGAGCCTGAGTTTGGTTCCTGGCATCCATACTGGGCAGTTCACAACTGCCTGTAGCTCTAGCTTCTGGTAATCCAATACCCTCTTCTGCACTCTGTAAGCACCTGACACACATGCACAAATACCCCAACACACACACACACACACACACACACACACACACACAATTTTAAACACTAAATCTTTGAAAATAAAAAGCCCAGCCGGCTGTGGTAGTTCACATCTTTAATCCCAGCCAGCACTTGGGAGGTAGAGACAAGTGGATCTCTGTGAGATTAAGGCCAGCCTTGGTCTACATACAGGAAGACCCTGTCTCAACCCCTTCCCTCCAAAAGAGACCTTTATAAGAGAGGTGTGGCATCTACTGCTTCCACCCTCCAGATCTGTTTCTTCAGTTATTCTATCAGCAGAGGTGTCTAAGTTCTGAACCTCTTTTCTGCTTTGCCATCTCTCTAAAGCTCTGCTACAGGGCTGTCTTATCTCTTGTATACAAATCCCTGCTCACCCCCATGAAAAGTAAAGAAGGAATGGACTTGTTGTATTGCTAGCCAGCTCTTAGCCCTGCACCATGCAGAGTCTCTGCTGTACACTGGGTCTTGCAGACACTTTCCTATGATATTCCAAGCTCATGACTGTGGTTTCCCTATGGTGAGTAAGCTGTTAATCACGTTGTCTTTAGAAAACTTTCTACGGTGGAGGAGAGGGAGGAACGAGTAGTCAAAGGGACTTAGAAAGTTCTTAAACATAACTAATTTAATCATCATTATGGCTTTGTCAAGTTTCACATTTACAGACTAAAATGTAGCTTTGTAAAATGCATTTATGAATTTTGGCAAACCCATATATTCAGACAGCGACCACTTACTGAGTACACAGTACGATTCAGTCACCCCAAATGTTCCCTTGTGTCTCTGTATCAACTCCTCCCTGTACCAGCTCCCTCAGTAACCCTGAGAGCCACTGTCCCTATAGGCTTGATTTTCCAGATTGTATATACTCTGTGAATGGAGGCATACAATACCCTGGCTTGAGCATTTACGTACAACAGTTGTGTGTTTAAACAAGTATTAGAGTGCAGGTTGAGTTGCTTCTTGCTTTAGGGGTTACTACCACTTGTACTCTTATTTAAACTGCATTATAATCTTTTTAGGGGCCAAGGAGGCTATTACAAAATTCTTATGAAGAATGCAGTATGTCCTGTACTTCATTTAAAGAAGACACACTATCAAGAGTTCTTGGTGAAGGGCTCTTCATGTCCCAAACTTTCCCTCCATCTTCCACCCTCCCACCTCAGCCACTGCCCTTTAAAGGCAAACTCTTATCTCTGACATTTCCCCAATTATGTGGTGTGTGCAGGGAAGGCGGCCAGTGATGCTGGGCCAGAAGGGAAGCAGAGCTCCAGAACCTCTTCTCATCTCTCCCCTATTCCCTGACTGCCCTTTCTTTGAGAAGCAGCATGAATACGACAGAAAAAGACCTGACCTCAAAGGATGCCGGAATATTCCCATGCACCTAGAAACTGTGGAACGATTGAACCCTTCCTAAAAGAGGGCAGAGGTGGAGAAGGAGGAGGAAAAGGAGGAGGAAGAAAAGGAGGAGGAGGAGGAAAGGAGGAAGAGGGCAAAGGTGGAAGAGGAAGAGGAGGGGGAGGAAGAGGAGGAAGAGGAAGAGGAGAAGGAAGAGGAGGAGGAGGGGGAATCTTTGTGAGTTCAAGGCCAGCCTGGTCTACAGAGCAAGTTCCAGGACAGCTGGGGCTACAGGGAGACCCTGTCTCGAAAAGACCAAAAAGAAAAGAGAAGGAAAGAAAAGAAAAGAAAAGAAAAGAAAAGAAAAGAAAAGAAAAGAAAAGAAAAGAAAAGGAGGGGGAGGAGGAGGAGGAAGAGGAGGAGGAGGAAGAGGAGGACGAAAGGGCTTTACACAGAAATTGTACACTAGATAAGAGGCTCTAAGATTGTTAGGGGACCAAGACATAGGTCAGTCTTTGCTCAAGATCAGCAAATACTATTTTTTTCCTATTTCAGAGTACTGAATATTCCACTCAAAAATAATCCCTGTGAAACCAGTCTCTCTGCTTTTTCTCATTGTAGCATCAACCCAGCTCCCCCTTTCCCAGCAGCCCCACTATTAATACCACCCACAAGGCAAGACTAGACCTCATCTTCACAAAAGTGAAAACTGGTCTGTGAACTGAGTTATTCCCAAAAGCCCAGGTCCTCGAAGCCTTCCTCGAAGGTCCGCAATAGCAGAGTTACTGAGAAGAGCTGATGGGATGAGGGGAAGGCACGTTCACTGCTGGGCCATGTGCGCAGCTAGCGTGGAAAGCAGCCAAACAAAACAAAATTCCGGTCCATATATTACGCTTTTCCTTGGGTACTTTTGTGTGGCTGCCAATATACAGACAGATCGACTCCAGTTGTCCAGAAATCCATCCCGGGTTTTCCGTCCTCCCTTCACCTGCCTTTCAGTAGCTCAGAGTTTGATCCAGCCAGTGGTGGGAGCCGAGGGCAGGAATTCCAGCTGCCAGCGACAAAGGAATATCCTAGAGGTGTCCGAAGTGTAACTGGCCAGTGGGAAGTCCACCTGCATCACCCGGCAATCGAGGGGCACACCTGAGCGGGCTGACAGGAAGAGGCAAGTATGACCCGCTGGCGGCTCCCACTTTGAGACTTTGAGAGCTTGTCTCCACGGAAGGGTGCTCTGCTGTAGTCTGAGAGAGAGGGGGAATATTAGTGAGATAGACTGAGCCTGTGAGACTGGATTCCAACCTTCCTGCCAAGCGTTGCTTTTGGTTAAGAGAGTTCTCATTGTCAATCTGACTCTGCGGAAGTCCACGTTCTCTGGGGAGTACACATGCTGTGAGACTGTGGCCCTTGAAGAGTCTGGGTTTGCCTTAGGAGCACCTAAGAGAAAAATGTGGTGGAGTATTGACTGCTTCTTCGCTTGTCCAGGGTGTGTGCACACGTGTGTGCACAAATGGTGCAAAACCTGAGAGTTGCATTGTGTGTTCAGTGGTTTAGAGTTTTTTGCATACTTGTTTAAAGGGGACAGCTTTCTTTTCCATTTAAAACAAATTAGTTTGTTGCTGTAACAAGGATACTAATAGATAAGTGCTTTGTACAAGATTAAAAACATACCCAAACGTATGCACACCAAATTTAAAATTACTGCCAAAAAAGAGCATGCTTTTAGGCCTCTGCAAAATTCAGTACCTCCTAAATAAAACCGTTTAATTAATACCTTGAAGGAAGATAAAGCACAAGGGTTCCTAGGATTGTTACGTTGAAGTAATGGGTCTTGTTTATTTTCTCTCTTTATAAAGGAGTAAACACAGCATCCGATGGTCTGTTTGGTTTCTCCAAAACTTAGCCTAGCATGTGGTTATGTCTGAAAGACAGCTTTAATTTTTCACCCTCATATTTTCAGATGGCTCTCATGATTTAATGCTCTCCTCATGGTAACAGAATCCCAACTGGCTGTTGGTAGAAAATTGAATTGATTCCCTGAATTGATTCCTGCATTTTGTTGCATAATACCTAATCGTCATCATTATGGCTTTGGAAGTTCACAGCTTTCTGAACTGCTGTCACCCCACCCCCACCCCCACCCCCACCCCCTCACCTTCATGCTTTACCTTATTAACTGAAAGGAAGCTCTTCTTTTGATTGAAAAACCTAGGAATTGGAAAACCAGGACTCCTCTGGTTATTAATGTAGAAGATTCACCTGTTCCAAGGGTATGTCACGGAACTGCTTCCTCACACACATCTTTGTACTTTGTAAAAGCAAAAAGGGAAGAGATTGTTTGCAGGAGAATCAGGAAACTTGAGGCTCCTTTAGTGCCAAGTCCATGTCACATACATGGTCATCTCTTCCACGTTCCTGTGCCAGGCTGGCTCTGAGTTCTGACCCAGGTGACTGCTGCCTCAGGAATCTGGTGCCCCCCCCCCCAGCTCCTATCAGGGAGATCACCAGGTGGAAGGAAGCTGTCAGCAGGAACACGGACTTGTCTTGGGAACTGCTCTTGCTCCTGCGCTCTTTCTGATTCTACCCTGATGGTAGCCCTGTCTACACCTGTTCAAATGAAATGTTCTAGTACAAGTTTACCACTTTAAGCAGCTCATGAAATAGTTCTCTTTTTAAATCAATATCTAAGCTGTGCAACCAAGCCTGAGTCCATATAGTATATGTGAAAGCCTTTAACTGCTGGCTATTATTTAAATCCCACAGCTGCTGAGAATCGATAAGGGAGCTAAGAGTAGTGACTATTTCTCAAAGTCTTGTTTGCTGTTAACTTTTGAAAGGGCTCTAGTCATACTGTCACTACATTTCAAGAGCTATCTAATGTTATCCCCATTCTACAGATCAGGAATGGAGGCACAGCACTGTTTAAGTAAACAGAGGAAGCCAGGCCAGTCTGACTCCTAAGTGCACGGTGGTCTTTCTAGACTGTCCAGGAGGACCAGCCTTTACATTCCCAAGACTTCCAACATCAAAGTTAACTTGACAATGAGGCTAGAGAGATGGCTCAGCAGTTAAGAGCACTGGCTTGCAGAGGAACTGAGTTTGATTCCACATGGCAACTACCAACCATCCATGACTACAGTTCCAGAGGATCCGACATCCTCTTCTGACCTCCACAAGCATTCCACAACATGATGTACCTATCTACATGCAGGCAATACACTCATACACATAAAATTTAAAAATTAAAATGAAATTTAAACAAGAGAATTTGACAGAAACTACGTGGTCTTGATATTGTCTTATTATTGAAGGGGTGTGTAGCAACTTGGACAAAATACACGGGGTGTAGACAGCTCTTTGACTGCCAATAAGGGCTAGCGCCCCAAAACTATACTCCACACACAACTAGGTCTCTAACTTGGTGAAATACTGGTGAACTGGAGATGGCACAGGCAGGAAGAGGCAAGACAGAGTGCCTTGTAGTCCCAGAAAGGGAATCTCTTCTGTCCTGGAGGCTTTAAGGCAATGCCCCCTGGAACTGGTAGGGGACCAGAGGACCTAGGAACAGTTGAGCATCCAAAAGGGAACTGTGTGTGTGTGTGTGTGTGTGTGTGTGTGTTTTGTGTGTGTGTGTGTGTGTGTGTGTGTGTTTAAGTATTGGAAGGGAGTCATTTGGACCAGGACTAAATTAAATTTCATTTTTATAGGCGTAGGGCATAAATACCATTGTGAATTTTGTGGAATGGTTTAAAAGAAAGGGAGATTTTAAACAAATGAAGTGAGCACTTTTAGAAACTAAAGTATTTCACTAAAAGTGCTAATTCTAATTAACTCTGTTGGAGGCAAATCTGTTTAGAGGACACCAGACTACTTTTTTTTTTAGAATATGACTACATGTCTTCCATCCACATATGGTAATTATAATGTGTGAATATAAGTGGTAGGGCAATTCTAGAGCCCATTTAAAGATTCACATTGGAATAGCACAGTTGCTTTCAGATACAATGAAATATAATAATAAAGCTGCTCAGTTTGCCTGCCAACTGGGGATTTGGTGTTAGCATCCACAAATGAGGGAAACCATTCACCTTTTTTTTTTTTCTGGGACTGTGTTACTTCACTTAGTATAATGGCTTTGAGTTCCATTCATTTATGAGCAAAGCTCATGATGTTATCTTTACTGCTGCATAGAACTCCATTGTGTAGATGTACCACATTTTTATTATCCAGTCATCAGTTGAGGGGCATTTGGGTTGGTTCCAGCTCTTTGCTATTGTGAAGAGAGCTGCAATAAATGTAGCTGTGCATGTATCTTTGTGGTAGGATGTGTCTTGTGGGTATATACCCAGGAGTGGTATGGCTGGGTCAGGTGGCAGGCTCATTTTGAGTTTTTTAAGTGTTCTCCACACTGCTTTCCACAGTGGTTGTACCAGTTTACATTCCCACCAGCAGTGGATGAGTGTTCCCCTTTCCCCTCAACCTCTCCAGCATTTGGTGTCTTTTGTTTTCTTGATCTTGGCTAGTCTTATTGGAGTGAGATGATACCTTAGTGTGGTTTTAATTTGCATTTCCTTAATTATTAATGATGTTGAGCACTTTTTTTCACATAAATTTATTTTTATTTTTTTAACAAATCTAGACCCATGTTCCCACCCATTCCCCTACCCCGCCTGAACTCATGCATTCTGCCAAACATGCTTTTCATCTCTTTCTCAGTCTTTCTCAATATTCTCCATGAGGAAGTTGACTGTTTTGAGCAGAAGTTCACTGTTTCAGTCAGTTCTTTGATGCAGTCCTTTCTGTTGTTGTCGTTGTTGTTGCTGTTTCCAATATGCATTACACCCAACTGCTTTGGACAAAAGCTCAGGGGGCCATACACAAGAAATACTTACAACTAGGTAATTGGCACTAGCATCCACAGATGAGGGATACCATTCGTCGTTTGTTTGATGTTGAACACTTTTTAAGATGTTTCTCAGCCATCTTTACTTCCTTACTGGTGAGCTTACTGTTCAGCTTGTTACTCCATCTTTTGAGTAGGTCATTTGTTTTCTTACTTCTTTGTTTTTTAAATAGCTTATATATTCTGGATGTTAATGCTCTGTCAGATGTATCAGTGGTGAAGGTTTCCTCCCACTCTGTGGGTTTTCTCTTCACTTCCTTGATTGTTTCTTTAGCTGTACATGAGCTTCTTCACAGACTTAGAAAAAAAATCCTTAAATTCATATGGAAAAACAAAAGACCCTGAATAGCTAAAGCAACCCTGAGTGAAAAGTGCAATACTGGGGGGATTACATTACCAGACGTCAAGATATATTACAGGGCTATAGTTATAAAGACAGCCTGGTACTGGCAAAAAAAACAGAACCACTGACTAATGGAACAAAATTGAAGATCCAAACTTGAGCTCATATAACTTTAGCCACCACATATTTGACAAAGGGGCCAAAAAAGCTCAATGGAGGAAAGATAGCATCTTCAGCAAATGGTGCTGGCAAAACTGGATCACCATTTGTAGAACAAAATTAAACCCCTGCCTCTCACCCTGTACAAAAGTAAACTCCAAGTGGATCAAAGATCTCAACCTAAAACCTGAAACCCTGAAGGTGATAGAAGAAAAAGTCAGCAGCAACCTACAAGACATAGGTGTAGGAAAAGACTTTCTAAATCAGACAGCAGCTGCACAGGAAATAAGGACAACAGCTGACAAGTGGGACCTCATCAATCTCAGACTACTTTTTTTTACAAGGAAGACTTGCCTTGAAATAGGGAAACTGCATTCAAACACTTACCAGACCCACACCGTAATCTCAGGGAGCTTCTATGCAGTTGCGCAGCCGCCTTCGTCTAGCTGTGTGATATTGCTTTGTTTTGTTTTGTTTTGTTTTGTTTTGTTTTGTTTTGTTTTGGAGACAGGGTCTCACTACACATACCAGGCTGGGCTGGAACTCCCAGAGATCCACCTGCTTCTGCCTCCCATATGCTGGGATTGAGGTGTGCATCATCTTGTTGTGTGATGATTTTATTTGTGAGTTCTTTACAATAAAGTGGGTTTATGTATAAAAAAAAGGAAAGTGCAGAAGAAAACTCCTGAGAAAGTGCAGAAGAAAACTCCTGAGAAGGTGGGCGAGAGAGTAACCAGGCTCCAGCAAGTGAAAATTCCCCCGAAGAAGCACAGGGGCAGACAAATGGCTCCCTGCTCGAGAGCCAGCAGGAACTGATCCTTCCTGGGCTGTCCACTGCTCTCCCTGCTCTCTCTCTACAGTGTAGCTATCCACTGTTGGGTGCCAACTTTCCAGCCACCTTCTCATCCAGTTCTCCACTAAAGTGCTTTACCTGTAGCCACTGGAGTCCATGTGCTATCATACACCTCTGTCCCTGTCAGTGCCCTCTGGCCTTACTGCACCTGGAAAAAATCAGCTTCCATTCCCACTTTGCCTGCTGACTCCCAGCCAGTGTTATAGCAGAGCTGCCAGCTCTGATTTATTTCTGTTTCTGTAAGTGTGTTCCATTTATGTTTCAATGGTAAGCTCCCATCCTGAGTACAGAGATCAGATCCTATTCATTCATCTGTCTATCTATCTATCTATCTATCTATCATCTATCATCTATCTACCTATCTATTGTCTATCTATTATCTATCTATCATTTCCCTATTCCACTTTTCTTCTATTTGGGTTTTCTGCTACACAGTAGTTGCTCTCTTGAGTCACTAATTCCTTAATGTAATTTCAATGTAATTCCCCCATATTTAGACAAACCACACCTCAAAATGCTGAAAACATTTGTAGATGTACTGAACAGATATTCACAGTGAACGCTTTATAAATATATAGAAATTAGAAATATGTGTTGAAAATGAGATAAGAAAATGCCAGCTCTCAAAAATACTTGTGTGTGTGTGCATGCGTGCATGTGTGTGCATGTGTATGCATGTGTGTGTGTGTGTGCATAGTGCATGGGAAGAGGTATTCCATACATATGGAGGCCAGAGGTCAACTTTGCTTTCTGTTTTCTGAGACAGGGTCTCTCACTGTGACCTGGACAGTACCAATCATCAGTGCTGGTTGGCTAATTCCAGGGATATTTGCCTTCACATCCCCAGAACTAGGATTATGGGCACATACCACCACAGCTTTTTGTGTGTGTGCTACAGATCAAACTCAGGTCCTCCTGGTTGCGAGACCAGCACTTTGCTGACTGAGCTTATCTCCTCAGGCCCCTCAAAACTACTTTTATTTATTAGTATTATTTTTTATTTTATGTGTATGAATGTATTGCCTACATAATATATGTACACCCGTGTTGTGCAGTACCCCCAGTAGGTCAAAAGAGGGCATCAGATCCCATGGAATTGGAGTTATGGATGGTTGTTAGCTGCCATGTGGATGCTTGAACCTGTGTCTTCTGCAAGAGCACCAGTGCTCTTAACTGCTTAGCTATCTCTTCATCCCCTCAAGAATGCTTTTTTTAAAAAAAGTCATTTCCAAAAAAGATAAGCTGATACAATATGACTGGAAAATATCTGAATTACATTACTAAGTAGGGAATGTGAAGATTTAAAGAAGAATTACATGGTTTATACAACACAAGGTGAGTTCCTCAGAATCGAGTCATCCCAAGCAAGGAATAAGTGGCCCAGCTGTGTGAGATGCCTTCTCTTACTGCCTTACTCATACTAAAGTCTGAGGATGAATGGATAGATAACAGGTCACACTATGAAACCTCCATGAATGAGATCTCAGAGAAGACTGAAAAATACAATGAAGATTTTTAGACACAGGTTACAAGATTAGTGAGGAAGGGAGACTTGTGCCTGGAGATTTCAGACCCCATGGGGCATTCTAATCTGCCTGCTTGTAGATTCTATTTTAGAAGCAGCATGCAATGAGCTGTAGACAATTGATCTTAACTGGGCTACAGCCAATAGATCAGAATCTAATTATACCCCAAGGAGTGCCTGAGAGGACAGCGCAGTCACAGGGCAGATGTCATAAAACCTTGTCAAATGGGCCGGATGTCACATTTCTGATTTTCAGCACTGTACCTGGCATACCCTGCTGAGATGCATGCTTTCTGCTCACTCAAAAACCAGCTCAGATGCCAGTCAGTACCATACACATGTACCAGTCAGTGTATTGGCCAGTAACCAGTGTTAGGAGTTAGTTGATAGGAAGCATACAAGTCAAAAACTGATTGCTAGGGATTGTTTGGAATAGCAAGAAGTAAACTGATTACTTCCCATGTTGTGATTTCGAATTGCCTCCTCATTCCCCAGTCTGGTCTGCTCAGAGTTCAGGTGGCTGGAAAACATCTTCACTGAGACTTCTCCTTCCTCATGCTGCTGTATTTGCTCTCATTGTACTTTCCAGTCTTCTCCAAGATCTCATTCAGGGAGGTTCCATAGTGTGGCCTGCCTGTTATCCATTCATCTTCAGAGTGCAGTATGTGTAAGGCGGTAAGACAAGGCATCTCACAGAGCTGGGCCTCTTATTCCTTGCAGTTCAATACATTTATAAGTGACAATTGATGTCATTCCTGCTAATCAGTTTTCCAGATGATGAAGAGGTAAGAGGAACAAGAGACATGGTGAACAGGATATAAAATACATCATAACAGCATACGGGAAAGCACTCTGGTAATTGGAAAATTAGAATTAAATGTAAGCTATCATCATTATTTTAAATGGCTATAAATCTGAGCCCAAACCAATAAAATGAAATTATCAAGGTTAAATATAAGCCCATGCATTCAGGATAAAAAAATCAATGGGGCTGGAGAGATGGCCTCTTGCAGAGGACCCGGGTTTGATCCCCAGCACCCGCATGGTGGCTGAGAATGGTCTTTAACTCCAGTTCCAGGGGAATCTGACACCCTCTTCTGACCTCCGAGGCATTGCACAACACAGGTGCACAAACCTGCATGCAGACAGTACATTTATACACATACAAAATAAAAATTTGAAAAAATTAAAAAAAATCAATTACAGGATGGGGCATGGTGGCACATGCCTTTAATCCCAGCACTCAGGAGGCAGAGATGGGAATAGCTGTGAGATCAAAGCCAGCCTGATCTATATAGCAAGGTCCAGGCCAGCTGGGGCTACAGGAAAATCCTGTCTTTAAAAAAAAATCACTTACACAGTCAGGAAGAAGGCAGAGTCCTGTCCACACAGGTTAGAGCCAGGAGTCAGTGACCCTGGACTCCTGGGCTGACCACACAGTCCTGGGAGGCTGAGCTGACCCTGAGACCCTGACCACTCTTGGGATGTCATCAGTTAGAAGTGTCACACTGTGAGGTAGACACTGCTAACCCAGAAAGTGGCCAAGGTGTGTGTGTGGGGGGGGGCACTGAAGAATAGTAGTAGAAACCCAGGAACAACCTGAAGCAAAGGGCTTCAGTAAGGGGTGAGGAAAAGACTATTTCTGAATATCTGTGGGTGTGTACACAGAGCAGAGCTTGCCTGTGTGTTGGCAGTTGAGGGTCACTTAGCACTTCTAGGGCTCAGGAGATGGGTAGGGAGAATGACTAGAGGCCAGAGTGGGGACCCATTACACAGAGCATCTGGGCCAGTCTCCACCTCTCTGTTGCTACAGGGGTTTAAAGACAAGATAATGACCATGGAGGCAGAGAGGTAAGCTATAAAAGGGATGCTGGCTGTGGGACAGAGGCTGTGTGGACTCAGCTCTAACGTTACTGGTCTACCTTAAAGATCGATGATGTTTTCATTCTGTTTGGATTGATTCTTTGTCTACTCAACCTGACCTCTGATTGAAAGTACTCAGCCTACTTAGCAACCCCTGTGATGCGCACTGAGCCTTGGTGTCTGCTGCTATTCTTTGGGCGACCCCCCCCCCCAGTGTTTCTCCTTTCTCTGTTAAGCTGCCCTTTGGCTGATTCAGACCACTTTGACCCTCTAAAAGCGCCTGAACTCTGCTCTGCATTGTAAATATGTCTGGAGAGACTCCCTGGCCCTTATCCAGTGAGGCTCATGTGTCCCAGGTCTCCCCAGAGGATTCCAGCAGCCCCTCAATTCTGAGTCTCCAATGACCACATTTGACTTCAAATTTTGAGAAAACAACCAAAAGCTGCAACTTTGATATGTATTCGTTCTCTTTCTACACATCAGAACTTTAACTTTTTTAGAATACATGGAAGTTCATTTTCATTTCCTTTTTCTATATAAAGATTGAAAAATATAACAAGATTAAGGCTAATTATACCCGATAAGATTTGTGATTAAAATACATTTGGGGATGGGGGCACTGGAGAGATGATTTGGCAGCTAGGAGAATTTACTGCTCTAACAGAGGACCAGAGTCTGGGTCCCATCACCCACATGACAGCTAACAACCATCTCTAACTCCAGTTCCAGGGAATCTGATGCCCTCTTCTGGCCACCATGGGCATTGCATGCATATGGTGCTCTTCATATATGCAGGCTAAACACTCATAAACACAAAATAAAAATAAATAAAAACATTTTTGTAATGAAACTCTGGCTGCCAGGAAGTGACTTTCCACTTACAAAGATCCAACTCACACTGAAGGTCACCATCCATGTACAAGTTCATAGAGACAGCAAACCTGGAAGTGCTCCACCTAGCTTCTCTCCCAAATACAACAAAGAGAGAAAATTTTACCATCAGAGATACAACCGTCCAAAATCTTCTCTCTCCATGAAGCTCTCAAGAGAAAATAATCACCCAAACACACCCCCTAACAGGTTGACCCAAGTCACCTGAAAGGTAGTGTATGTATGCTAGTCACCACGGCCAAATACCTGACACAAAACAGCTTGCGGGAAAGACTGGTTTACAGGGAACAGTCCATCATGGCAGAGTGCATGGCAGCAGGAGCCTGAAGCTGGGACTCCTCACACCTCAGGAAACCAGGAAGCTCACAGCAGGGCCTGCTAGGACTCCCCTTTCCCTTTTTAGTCAGTCATCTGTGGCAGGGAGCCACCTCGTTCAGGGTGTGTCTTCCCCCCTCAATCTCTAGAAATTTGGTGTGTCTCCTAGGTGCTCCCAGTCCAGTCAAGTTAACAAAGATTAATCCTCCAGGCTGTACAGGAATCCCCACAGCAAAGTTCTGCCCGCCTTGTGCTCCATGTCTCTGCCACCTGTACAGATGTTGATGCTCTTCAAGTGACCAGTTATTTTGGATGGTGTTGTTGTCAAAGTCACACCAAGGAACTAACTTACGACTGTGCACACTGAAACTGTTACATGTCATACATACCAAGGAACCATAAGTTACGACTGTGCAGACTGAAACTGTGTTACGTATCATAGTGAATTAGACTTAACTAACCAAGTGTCCTAAAAACACAGCGCTCCCTGAACGTGGTAACTCACAGGAGAAACTTGAGAAGCCCTGGCAGAGTTGGAGGGGGAGAATGAGATAGAGCCCTGGAAGTAAGTGCAGCTGCCCATTAACAGTGGGGGCTGGCAGCCAATATTCCAGCCAGGACCACGGAGCAGAAAACCAAGTTTACTGGAGTTGCAGTAAATCTTGCTTCTTATGAGACAAGGTGTCCTTGGAGCCCCAACTGACCTGGCACTCACTATGTAGATCAGGCTAGCCTTGATCTCAGAGAGCCACCTGCCTCTGCCTCCCAAATGCTAGGATTAAAGGTATGCACCACCATGCCCAGGATTAAACCTTTATGGGTCTGAGCTACTTGCTGCAAACATTCTGTAGTTTGGATCAATTCAAATTTCACTTTTTCTTTTTTTCCTGTTACCCAGTGTGTCTGTGTCAGAATAAACGTCAGAATAATCTGTTTCCTTGCAGAACTAAAGGATTCTATATAGATATTTTTTTCCCTTCAGCTAGTACCCATCCTCACTTGCCTGGCAGAATTTGACTTATAATAGATAGATTTTCCCCTGGCAGAAAGATCAGAGAAAACTCTAAACCCCTTTTATAGTTAAAAATAAATAAATCAGTGTCTTCTCTCTCAGAATTGACTCCTTACTCCCTGGTGGGAGGCAAAAGAACAAAGAAGAATGAATAAATATATAAATTATTTAAACTGCTGATAAGTACTATGAAGAGAATAAAATCAGGAGGATGAGAGAGTGATCTAGGCAGGAAGTGAGCTCTCTAGAGAAGACTTAAAGCAAGCAGTCAGATGTAAGGAGAGGGCATCCAGTTCACAGAAACAGCAGGTGCAGAGACCCTGAGGCCAGATGGAGCTAGTGGTTGCCTGAACACCTGGGTGGGGGTATGAGTGAGGGGCAGAAAAGTAGAGGAGGAGGCCAGGCAGGTGCTAAAAACTTCATGGGCCGTGCCAGAGAAAGCAGCCTGAATTTTATCATGAGTTGGAGGAGAGGTCAGTGAAGGGTTTAGTATCATTTGGACTCCATGTAAACAGATGGTAGGGGGAAGGCCACTGGAGACCAGAAGCCAGAGGGGAGACTGAGATGAGAGTCCAGTGAGAGGGATGGTGGCTTGAGGCTAAAGGACAAAGCTGCAAACCGAACCTGCACTTTGCAGATGTAGCCAACAGTACATATTGAGAGAGCAGATGGAGAGGCCCAGAGCACAAAAATGAGAAGCGCAAGTTATACATTGAAACTATGGCTCAAAGAGATGAAGGGATTTAGAGCCAGGTATGGCAGTGCAGGCCTATAATCCGTCCTTGGAAGGAGAAAGACGAAGGATCAGGAGTTCAAGGTTATCCTCAGCTGCATAGCAAGTATCTGTGGCAGAGCTAGGGCATCAATTCTGTAATTTCAAAGCAACACTTCTCATACTTGAATAACAATAGGAGATTTGCATTAAGCGGAATAAATGAGCTTTAAGTCCTCTTATGTAGAGCTCAGGAATGCTGGAGGTTGTGTGTCATAGCCAGCCATTCAACTGGTCAGTCAATTTGTGGTTACCTGCAATGGTCTTTGTGTCTAGTTGGTCAATATGCTGTCTCTCACACTAGGAGTTTAAAACCACAAAGTGTGCTTCAGCCCAATTCCTTTCAGAAGTTGTCTTATTTTCAGAGCCAGTATTTCCTGGTCATGTCATAAATTATTAGAAGTGTAACAGGCAACAGATCAAGTCTGTTTCCACCAAGAACTGTCTTTGCAATAGCATGTTCCTGGGTTTATTGAATCTGAATTTGCTTATAAGCTGTTCTGTAAACTCTCCCTAAACAGCAGACACTGTGTGCTGTGCTCAGAGCACCGTCCAGCTGACTTACTAAGTAACTCAGAAAAGTCCTCTCCTGAAAAGTTACTTTTTTCACCACTGTGACCAATCCCCGACAGAAACAACTTAAAGGAAGAAAACCTTATTTCAGCTCATGGTTTAGCCGGTCCTGACAAGAAGGGGGAAAATGGCAAACATTCAAGCAGCAGCCAGGGCCGACACAGCCACTCAAGACAGGACTCCAGTGACCATTTCTCTCATCCAGACCCCAACACCTTCTACAATGATGGAGTCCTAGGGACCGATCCATCAACTAGGTCAGAGCTCTCGTGATCTCACCATCTCTAGAAAAAAATATACCACCAGCCCACTCTTGGGTGTGCTCCGCTAACTTTCTAGGTGTTGCCTAATCCAATCAAGTTGACCGTCAACTTTACCATCACATTTCTGAACTGTGCGATGTCCCCAGCCCTCATTTGTGTTTTCATTTTTTTTTTTGAGACAGTTTCACTATGTAGCCCCAGCTGGCATGGAACTCACCATGTACACCAGGCTGGCCTCAGACTCACAGAGTAGCATGGAACTCACCATGTAGACCAGGCTGGCCTCAAACTCGGAGTGGCATGGAATTCACGGGCCCAACTTGACTCCCAAGTTCTGGGACGAAAAGCATATGCCTGTGCCACCACACCCAGCATCCCCGCCTCTTCTATGCCAGACCCAAGAAGTGAAAAAGAGGGGGAGGGGAAGAAGACAAAGAAGAAGAGGAAGAGGAAGAGGAGGAGAAAGAAAAGGAGAAAGAGGGAGATGAGGAAGAGAAGAAAAAGAAGAAAAGGAAGAAGATGAGGTTGAGATAAAGAAGAAGAGCATGGAAATACAGATCCTCCTGCTATGCCCACTTTGGTTCATTCTCTAAATATTCACGGGGTCAGTATGTGCCAATGTGGCAAGCTTGGACCTAAGTCCAAAGGAGTCCAGGACACAAATATTACAATGCAATCTAGTTTTATTATTTCCCACACAGGTTAATTCTAAAATCCTACTTCTGTCCTGTTCTTAGCCTGACTCCCCAAGGCTGCTCATTTAAATTTTTTTTTTATTAATTTTATTTATTTCTGTATGTGTACGAATGTATTGTCTGCATGCAAGTCTGTGCACCCGTGTCGTGCAATGCCGCGGAGGTCAGAAGTGGGCTTCGGATTCCCCTGGAGCTGGAGTTCTCCTGGAGTTGGAGTTTCAGACGGTTCTCAGCCGCCATGTGGGTGCTGGGGATCGAACCCGGGTCCTCTGCAAGAGCGGTCGGCGCTCTTAACCGCTAGGCCATCTCGTCAAGGCTGCTCATTTAACTGTGTCTCTTAGCCTCTTGGAAGCGTAGAGTCCATGCTCGGGAATTTCCAAAAAGCCCCTGATTGGCTGGAGCGGATCTCAAACCCAGGTGGCTCCAGGCAGACAGGTCCAAGCCAGCCAGTCTGGGGAGCAGTTCCAGGCGGTGTAGGGCTCAGGCAGGTCTTGGACTGGGCAGGCCACTGTGGTGGTCAGCTGCAAGCAATGTCTCGGGCTGCAGGCAGTGTCCTCAAGGCAGTGTCTCACACAGCTGGAGTCCCCAGAGGGGGAAAACGCAGGCTTAGAAGTTTGTGGCACCTCACAAACAGGTCCCCCAAGGGGGAGTGAGAGCAAAGTCATTTTGCACCTCCCAGTTTAAGTAGCTGGTAGCTGGTGCCAGGAGTGAACTTGGTTCCAGATGTTAATCTGGGGCTCGTACCCAGGCCCCCATCCATGGACAGGTGGTTATCTGTCTATCTGAGGTCCATGCCCCAATCGTGGACAGGCAGGGTCCCAGTCTCCTGTGCCTATGCAGTTAATCATCCATGCAAGTTTGGCTTCTAGCGCCCTGGTCCCTTCTTGCACTCTAGCCTGGTTATCTTAATAGCCTTGGTGTAATTCAGTTTCTGATTAACCTAAATTAACATTCCTATTCTCTAAAATTACAGCACTTCAGAACCACACATTTTCCAGTGTTCCTTATGCTCCTTACAGCCAACACTGTGGTAGGCATTGGAGAAAGTTAGAACTGAACAATAAAGGAAAGGTTGCTTTCTTCAGGCACATGATGAATGGAAACAAGACTGTTGAAGATCTCACTAACTCTCAGAGGTGTGGATGGGTTGGCAGGATAGAAAAAAACTGGATTGCTCTGTTTGAGTTCACTTGGCCAGTGAAGGCCTCTTTGAATACCTGACACCTAAGTAGCAAGCCTGAAAGATGTAAAACACATAGAGACATGGTTTCTGGGGAACTGCATCTCAGGCAGAGGGAACAGCAGGACAGAGTCCTAAGGAGAGAAGTGTATTCCTTCAAATTCTACTGCTGACTATATAAGAGAAGCCCCAAAAGAGGCTTAACTGAAATAGAACATATTTCTGTCTTACTTGGCAACCTGGATAGGAAGATGTCAACTGAACTGGGTGGCTCTGTAATCCTCCAGGATCGCTCTCCGATGTTCTCAATATATGACCTCTACCTCGAAGCCTAAGAAGGCTTCTCCGCTGCTGGCATCAGATGCACTTTCCAGACACTCACGAGGAGAGAAGACACAACATGCCTATTTCTTTTCACCAAGCCATAATGCCTAGAATTGAGGCTGGGAGAGTGGTTGTGAGTCCAGTTAATAATTCAGATATTCACCATGATCACAAAGGTGGTTTTCCCAGGGCGAGGCTCATCCATTGCACTTGGGATGTGCTGACCCCAGCGATTTCCCCTAATTCGGGAAAACTCGGTTGTGTAATTTGTGGTAGTGGGGGACTGTGTTCATGCTCTCCCTGTAAAAAAAAAAAGTTCTGTCAGTAGAAGGAGAGGCAGTCAGGGGGCAGATGGCATCTCTGCCCTTGGTGTGCAAAAGATCAGGAGGAGGCCCAGCCAGTGTGATGCAGCCATGGGAGAGGGAGGAGAGTAGAAGGAGATCAAGTGAGACAAGTGTGTGAGAAGCCATTCATTTGGAACCATAGAGCATGGGAAGGCATTTGAAGATGCTTGGATTTTACTCCAAGAGCAATCAGTGCCACTGATGGGTTTGAAGCAGTAGAATAGTATTGAGACAGGGTCTCCCTGTAGCCCCAGCCAGCCTGGAACTTTCTATGAAACCAGGCTTGCCTTTATCACACATAAATCTGACTGCCTCTGCCTCCCAAGAGCTAAGATTAAAGGCATGCACCACCACACCCAGCACGATGGTTTTCAAATATTTTATTATTTTTATTTTATATATATGACTGAATTGCCTGCTTGTAAGTGCACCCATGTCATGCAATGCCCATGGAGGTCAGAGGTGGGTGCTGAATCCCCTAGAATGCAGTTACAGATGGTTGTTAAATGCCATGTGCATGGTGGGAACCTAACACAGGTCCTGCTCCTAAACTCTGAGCCATCTCTCCAGCCCCGGCAGGATGATGTTTTTAAGAGAACACACTCTGCTGGGGCAAGAGAGATGGCTCAGAGGCTGAGAGCACTGGCTGCTCTTACAGAGGTCCCAGGTTCTGTTCCCACCACCCGTATGATGGTTCACAGTCATCATAGCTACAGTTGTTCCGGAGGATCAATGCCACCTTCCGGCCTCCACAGGTGCCAGGCACGTGTGGTACACACGTACATGCGTGTATAGAAATATCACTCTCATAAATCAAAAATAAGGAAAATGGATGAATGAGAGCAAACGGGCAACTATTAATATTCATCTTAATAGGCAAGGAACACCAGACGCTGGTCACTATGGCAGTATTCGGTTATTTTGAGAGACAGGAAGTGAAGAGTCAGTGTCAGCGCTTCTCTAAAAGATGGGAAACACTCATCTTAATCCCCCCTCCCACTGGCACCCTCCCTTAGTGTCCCCCATTGGAAGTCATACATCTGTCATTTGTATTAAGGCCTATCATGTCAAGTTAGTGTCCCAAGACATTCCTGACTGTTAAGTTTGTGCACTGGGGTGTAGTCACTCTTTCTAGAGTCCTTCCCTTTTTTTTTTTTTTAACAGAGTTTTTCCTTTTATTTACAACGCAGTAAACCAATCCCTGTCTGGACACACACATCCAATATGCTATAATACTGCTGGTGCCATTTCCCCACAAATAGGACTTCTGGGTGTGGCCACCTCTTGGGTCTTAATTTTATTCATATGAACATGTAGTAAGAAACCTGTTTATTATTTTAAAATGTTTCCTCTACTTAAGGAAATGGTAGAAAGCAAGGGAATGGGAGAAATGTAAAAATATGGAATGCTTCACGAATTTGCGTGTCATCCTTGCACAGGGAGTCCTTCCCTTTAAGAAAATCACCTCTTCCTCACCCAGCAGTAATCAGCTGTCAATATTTCTTCAGCTGAGATTTGGGGTCTGCTACCCATTTCCTTAGTTCCATGCGGAGATTTTTGTCTGCTTGAGTTTGCACAGATCTTGGGCATGCTAACACTGTTGCTTTAGGTTCATATGAGCAGGGCCCCAAGAGCTCGCAGGACTCTATTTCCATACAGTCATGCATCTCCTTCCTGGTTCTTATAATCCTTCCACCCTCTCTTCCACAATGGTCCTTAAGCCCTGGGTGGGTAAAGTTTAATATAGGAGTCCTGTCCAAGGACCCACGCTCTGCAGACTCTTACTCTCTACACTTTGGTCATTTGTGACTTTTTTTGTTCCTGGCCCTCAGCTGCATGAGGGAGCTTCACTGATGAGAAATGAGAGATTCACTAATGTTCTCTTTACCCCTTGTTTTATGTTCCGTGAGCCTTAGGTGTAGAGGCCACATTGTAGATGTGACACTTAGGCTTGGGATATTCACAGACAATGTCTGTGTGTGACCACTTGTGGTCCTCTGTAATAAGACTGTTGTATTTTTTAACATGTTTTTATTTATTTTATTTTTTTTAAATTTTACTTTTGTATGTGTATGAGTGTACTGTCTGCATGTAGGTTGGTGCACCCGTGTCGTGCAATGCCACGGAGGTCAGAAGAGGGTGTCGGATTCCCCTGGAACTGGAGTCAAAGACGGTTCTCAGCCGCCATGTGGGTGCTGGGGATCGAACCCAGGTCCTCTGCAAGAGCGGTTGGTGCTCTTAACCACTAGGCCATCTCTTCAGCCCCAAGACTGTTGTATTTTTATGTGCATATGTAAGTTAGAAAAAAATCTCTTTGGTCATAAGCCTGTCATACAAATATAGCATCCAGTGTTTTTTATAAGCCAGTCTCAGTTCCAGGTATTTCCACATTGTCTAGCCCAGGTAGGATCATGGCACAGAAGTGGCCAGGAAAATCACAGCGTGTAGCCCTTAGGTTGCTGGTCCAATCCAGGACTTGGAATAAACACTAAGACCCTCTCAGCCTTGGAGACACGGTCCTTCCTCCAGCTTCCCTAGAAACCATGCTAACTGGTGCAGAAGAAGAGGGACCCAGGCTTTATTGGCCCCCTGAGGATGAGGGGATGTCTCATCCCTTAAGATACTTCCCCTCTCCAGGAAAACTTCCTTTCTGCCACTTCCAGAAAGTCAGCATACAAGATTTGAAAGTACTCTGACTTATTCTTTTTTTTTGGTCTTTTTGAGATAGTTTCCCTGCTCAGTAGCCCAAACTGACCTGGAATTGGCTATGTAGACCAGGCTGGCCTTGAGCTCACAGAAATCCACCTGCCTCTGCCTTCCGAGTGCTGGGATTGAAGGCGTGCACCACCACACCCAGCTAGGTACTCTGACTTATTCTATCTTTCCAATGCTATCCCAAGACTCACTAGCACACCTGACTGGGGAAAGTTTCACATTCTCACCTGGGATATCTTTGGACAAACATGAGCAAGCCTGTGCCCTGGGTTCCCTTCAGGGGCCCTGGCTCCAGGCTCCCATGGAGCTGTCCCCACAGACTCAGGCAGGAATGCCACTACTGCCCAGACAACACAAAGCCTCAGTCCTCACCAAGAAAGACTGCCTGAGGGAGACTCAGAGAAAGCACTTATTGCTCTGCAGTCAATGGTAGCAAGGTAGAAAGTTAACAAATGTTGTTATGATTGTTAGCCTTAGGGCTAATCATGATGGCCCCTGACTCAGTATTAACAGCACTAAGAGACTTTATGACAGGATCATTTCATTTGGTTTCTTTCTCAAGTCGTTTATTCTAAGTCTAAGTGCTGTTTGCCAAGTTCATTTGATGTCTGTGTTTCAATAAAATCTCAAGCCACTCCTCTTGCCTTATTGAAGAATAAATGTATTGCCGATCATTTCTCGATCTGCTTCCACTTATGCGTGAACTCACTAAACCTACAAGATACGGTACATAATAAGTCGGAACAGGGTTCATAGGTGGACCCTACCAGTAAATTAGGTTCTCATAGGTGGACCCTACCAGTAAATAGTTTGGCTCAGATTTTATGAATTCCATTGGCATTCCATTGAGCCTGGAATCAACATTAATTTATCTGATGTCATGTAATTTTTCTTCCAAGAAAATCTTATATTCACTAACAACAACAAAGTACTAGAGTGCCCACTTAAAGAAAACAGTCCTGTTGTCTCTGCCCATGAGACTCATGCCGTCATCACAGGTGTAGTCACAGTCATTGAGATACATGTTACTTGTGTGTGTGTGTGTGTGTGTGCGCGCGCACGCGTGCACGCACGCGTGTGTATGTGTGTGTGTGTGTGTGTGTGTGTGTGTGTGTGTGTGTGCAGCTTTGGAGACCTAGGTCTTTCACAACCAGTGATGGGTATCAGGGACTTTGGCTCTTTCATCTCTAAGCCCCGTAGCAGTTTACCTCACAGAACTCACCTTCCATATCCTCATCTGTAAGTTGGAAATGCTGATGCCTAGTATTGTCGATGACTATTTTATCTTGAAAGGACAACTGTGTTCATGCATAGTCTTACCATTCCCTGGTGGTCACAGCTGTAGCTTCTAATGGTTTTTCTCCCTATTTAAAACACACCATTGATTTCTTGCAGTTTGCACTTTTTCCATGACCTTTCCAGTCACTCTCATAAAAATTTAGCCTTGAAAGCCTGGAAGTTAAATGTGTCATATAAAAAAGGCCATGTGCCTTTCAAATGGCCGACGTTTCTTCAGCTGGCCAACTCACTGACAGGAACAATCACTGAACGTTTCCTCGTCAAAACAAGAAACAGAGACGGAAGTGCTTGGCCGTGTGCAGGTCATCTGCAGGGACAGACTCCTGAGAGCTGGTGCCCCTTGGCTGACTTCCAGCTTTACCAAGATCCACAAGGAAAATATGGAAACAACAGAAACCCCCCCTTGAGAATGCTCCAATATTCATTGCCTGCTAAACTAGCAGTGTCTTTTATTGCATTATTTTTCCTGATCTCGTATTTTCCTGACATTTATCAGCATCTCCTTCTATTTGTCAAGCCATAAACAAATGAAAAATCAGATTTGACATGTTTCCACATAAGGTCTCCACTGAGTCACTGGCTTCCCTTCCATCCCCCTGCATCAGGCTCGGTCAGATCCTCAAGCCCCACTCAATATGCCTGTAACAGTCTCCTAGCTTGAACCTCCACTTTGTGTAGCTAATCTATCTCATTCACCAGTGCTCAGAGGCTCTGACTTACACGTATCTCTGATTTCTCCCCCTGCTTGAAAATTTTCTGCTTTTCACCACAGTTTAAATTTTGAAAGATGCTTACCAAGTCCAGCATAACTTTGTGTGAAACATAGCAAACTTAGTTGAAACATGATATTCTGCTATATATATATTATATAATATTATACATATATATATATCCTAAGATATCCCCCCTCTTCATCCAGGACTGCCTGCCTCTCACAATTTATGGAAATTTAGAATTCCCAGAATTCCCCCCCCCTTTACCTAATGTTATCTAGGATTACAGTTATTCTGATTCTTAGATCCACAGAGGACATTGTAGGATTGTAGTTTACCTGTTTCTCCAGTCTTCACAGTGCTGAGCCAGCACAGGACCTTCATTCTTGAAATTATTAATTAGTGAAGGCTCCCAATGTCAATGCAATGTTTGAGTCCATGGGTAAATGTACCTATGGAATTAAAACAATTACCTTTTAGTTGATGTGTTTATACTTGCATGCAGAAAATTGAGAGACAAGCAAAAAGTTCTATTAACAGGAAAACGACCACCTCTTTCACTCATGAACTGTGGAATGCAGGTGCTAGGCACCATAGCCACTGTGTGGCAGTTACAAAAACTGATGGTGCCTTCTTGGAGATGCTTCCAGTTTGGGGCAGGGGAGAAACCCCATAATAACATGGATACAAGGAGTCCTGTTTCTCCTGACTGCTTCTGGGAGGCTGAAGGAAACATTGTGACAAAGCCGGAAAGTAGTTAAGTGGACCCAGGGTGAGTGGAAAGAGTGAGGAGACGGCAGAGGCTGCTGGAAGCAGCACAGTCAGAGGTGAGTTTGCAGAGCGTGTGCCTTCATCCAGAGGCAGCCATCACAGAAAAAAAAAAATGTGTTTTAGAAGCACTCCCAGAGGCCAGAGCGGAGCATGAAATGGTGGGAAGGAGAATGAGCAGGCAGTTTGTGAGGCCGGGTATGATGTGGTTCCAGCTCAAGTAAAAGGTGAGGAGGGTAGTGTTTGAGAACTTAGAGGCTGAATGTGTGAGAGCTGTGGCTTTTGGGAGCAGAGCTAGCCAGCCTACACCTTCTCTCCTCAGGAGCATCCGCTGGAGGGTTACATGCACTCTGGGTTGTCCAGGCTGGACAGATGCCGCCGTGATGGAAAGCACATTGTGGGCTCCGTACTTTAATGTTCTGCAAACAGAACTGGCCTCCCTTATGCCGAGTCTATTATTCATTCGGTTTTTGGGTGTTGCACTTTCCTGACATGACCAGAAATGCCTTACAACAGAGCGGCCAGGAATAGAAAGTGAGGATATTCAACGTCTCTGGGTCTGTTTCTTGGTAAAACAAGAAGGAAGTTAACATAGCACTTGTTTCACAGAGAAGCTACAAGAACACTGGATGTTCTTGTAGACTGCTTTGTGCTGGACGTTGGTACCAAAGCCCATTTGCCCCCTGTACAGTATTTCAGTCACCGAAGTAGGTATGTCTGCTCTCTTGGTTCTTGTTTCCTGGAATGAATTCAGTAGAGAGACACAGACAGTTTAAGCAAAAGTCTATTTTCGCAAAGCAAACACTTCAAAGAGATTGGAGCCACCTGCCCTGTGTATTCAGTATTGTGGATTTTAAAGTTGTTTTACAAATAGGAGGCGGTGCCATATTCATGGATATGGTAACCATTTCCTCCCCCCAAGCCATGGCCAGCCAGATCTCCCTTTTGAGCTATTTCTTCCCATGATCCTCTAGAATCTAGAAAATCCCACTAAGAGGGTGTGTGTGTGTGTGTGTGTGTGTGTGTGTGTGTGTGTCTGTAAACCTCAATGTAAGTGGTATTATAATGAATAATGAATTCAGGTTCTTCTTATAACAGAAATACTGGCACTCACGATGCCTGTCACCACAGAGGTCACTGAGCAGAGGCAGGAACCAGGTGTTTGAGTTGCACATTATTCACAAAGTTAGCAACTGAGAAGACCACCAGAGAAGACCCTAAAAACAGTCCTCCATCTTCCGTCCAGCCAGCAGATTAAATATGAGGGAGGAGCAAAGGCAGTCAGCCACTCTGGAACTAGTCGGTGCCCCTCTGTTTAGGTGGTCGGCCATGTTTCTGAGACTTGTGATCATCCGCTTCACCCTTACCCTATTCTGAATGTTTGGGCTCAGACACTTCTTGAAATGTTGACTCAGGTTTGTGTCTGTTGGTATCAACCTTCTACTCTTCCAGGGCCCTCTGGGCTAGGAAAGCGGTTAACTCAGAACAGTCAAACCACAACCAGTGTATATGTTGCTAAACTATTAACATGTCCATGCAGATTCCTGTTTACAGTGTGGAGTGCAGGTGTGTCTTCATGATGCAGGATATAGCAATGTCCCTCCCCATCTCTCCTGCTCTCTATCATTCTGAGGATGCAGATCCTTCATTAATGTACATGCGTGACAACTGTGCAAGTGCCCTGGTGCCTTAGTTCTTGATACAACAGGATTGACCTAACTGCAGGTTCAGTGATGTTCAGCTACAAAAGGGCATTCCAACCATCAGGAGTCATAGGTAAATACAGGTAAATACGGTTCTAGTTTTCTTTGTTTAGTTCATGTCTAACTCTTTGCCTATTTAGTATCAAAACAAAAAGTTTTACAAAAGAGAAGGTGTTCAGGTATAAGACAGCCAAGCATAGAGGTGAGAATCCCAAGAGTCAAATCTACTCCAAGCGTATAGGGCTCCAGAATATTTATGGGATAAAGAAACAGGATGGGGTGAGGCTGGGGAAAGGTGATTGAAGGTAATAAGCAGTTAGTGAATATGTGGTCCATCTCCATAGCTCATCACGTTCGTGCTCAGAACACAGTCGTGTTACCATGATCTAAGAATGCTATTGATAGTGTGTGCAAGGATGTTGTATAGTATGAGCATGTGTACACACCATGGGGCACCTGTGGAGATCAGAGGACCATTTTTAGAAGTCAGTTCTCTGTGGGTTCTGAGGATAGATCTCAGGTCACCAACCTTGTGCAGTGAGAATGTTTGCCCACTGAGCTATCTCACTGACCTAGGGCCTTTTAAAAAATACAATATTTACCTACTTCTGTTTTTCACCATGAGAAAATAATATGCTCAGTCACACCCTGTATTAGCGACTTCTCTGACTGCTGAGATAAAACCTCACGACCAAGGCAACTTACAGAGGAAGCATTTATTTGGCTCATAGTTCCAGAGGGACAAGTCCATCACCTGGAGGCAGGTGTGGCAGGAGGCAGCCAGGGCAGAAAGCTAAGCCTTCCTGTCTTCAACCAGGTTCAGGAAGCAGAGAGAGGGAAACTGCAAGTGGTACTGACTTTGAGCTATCACAGCCCACCACGGTAGTGTGCTCCTCCAATATGACCACACCCCCTAAAGGTCCCATGACCACCCCCCGACAGGGCTACAAACTGGGAACCAAGGGTCCAAATACCTGGAGCCTATGGGGGACACTTATTCCAACCACCACAGGCCCCAAGCCATCAAGAAAAGCCTCAGATGTATCTGGCAGGAGCAGCAGGCCTGGTAAAGAAGCACAGTGCCTAGAACCCACTGTGCACTTACGGCCCCTCCAAAAATGTCTTCATTTATTTTAAAGTCTGAAGTAAAAACTGAACTCTATGGGGCTGGAGAGGTGGCTCAGCAGTTAAGAGCACTGACTGCTCTTGCCGAGGACTCGGATTTGGTTCCCAGAACCTACATAGCAGCTAACAACCATCCTTAACTCCAGTTCCAGGGGGATCCAACGCTATCTTCTGACCATTAGGGCATTGCACAACATGGATGCACTTATACACATGCAGGCAATACACTCATACACATAAAATAAAAATAATAAATAAAAAATAAAAAAATATTTTTAAAATACCAAATTTTTTTTAAAAACTGAACTCTTAAGTTGAATGATTTATTTTTACTATATAGCATTGTATTTGTTTTTATACTAATACCATCCTCATATATCATTTAATAAAAGATATTTTTCAGAGGAAGAAGCCCTCAAAACCAAGCACTCATATAGGACCTGTGCAAGTACCCCAGACCGGCTCTTATTGCTTCAGAAAGGATCCTAGACAGAGTTCTGCTAGAATACAAAAATGTGCTCATGCCAAAAGAATTAAATCTCGGTTATCCAGGAAAAAAAAAATGTCTATGCCAAATGGATCCCTTTCCCAAGATATCTAGTGTTCACAGGAACACGTTTTGGAAGGCAGAGAAATGCAGTTGCTCCTGTAAACACTCTCTTGTCTGCTGGGAAACACAGCACACAGCTGGAAAGGAAGGAAAATGAGGCCCAGTGTGGAGGAAAATGCATTGCCTCAGAGCAAAGGGCCGCCTGCCTGTAATTTGCACCTTCCCTGGTGGAGACAGAAGAGCTGTCAATTTGCACAGGCAGCTGAAGAGTAGAGATAATGACAAGACCAGAGAAGGGGCCCCACTGGGGAAATAAGCAGGCAGCCAGCACCCCGGGGAGCCCAAATGAGGGCCTCCCAGGAACAACCTCAGAAAGAGCCCCTTTCTTTCTGTTAAAAGTAAAATGAAAACCAACAGACCTCTACACCACCCCTCCAAAGGGACTCCATTTAGCTAGATTAGAGAGGGCTGCAAGTTCATGATGAACTCAGATCAGCTTTGTTCTTCCTCGTCTTTCCCACGGAGAGTTGTCCCAAGTAGCTAACTCTCCACAGAATCTTTAACAAGTTACTAGGGGACAAACTTTCAGTTGAGAGGATAGAATGGAAGCTGGGGTAATGGCAACAAGTGCTGCAGACCTAGGTCTTAGATATTAAATGCAAGCCAGGGAGGAGGGGTATAGAGTACCTGTCTGACAGGGATGAAGCCCTGGATTTAATCCTCAGCACTGCTAAACAGGGCATAGAGATACACACTGGAAATCTCAGCATGGATGGGGGGGGGGCGGTGCATGGGGAAAAGGCAGAAGTTCAAGGTCATCCCTAGTTATACAGCAAGCTGAAGGCCAGCCTTGTCTATGTGAGACTTTGTCTAATAATAATAATAATAATAATAATAATAATAATAAAAACGGGGGCAGGAGCAGCAGCTCTTCCAAAGGACCAGAGTTCACTTCCCAGCACCTGTGTCAGGCAACTCACAACTATCTGTAAGATCCAGCACCCTGGTCTCCATAGCAACTGCACCCACATACACATGTATTTCAATAGACACACATAGGCACACACATACTTTTTAAAATTAAAACCTAAAAATATAAAAATAAAGATAAATGAAATTAAATAAATACAGAAAAGATTCTTCAGAGCCCCAGAAACTCTTTACTTTGGAGAGAACTTCCAGTGAGATGCCCCCAGGTTTTCTCTGTTCTCTAAGCAGGTAGGTGAATGTCTTCATTGGCAGAACAGTGGTTAAGACAGTAAACAGTAACTCACAGCGCAGGCGGCGACTGAGGCTCAGCACAGAGCGCAGCCAGCACCTTAGCAGCAGCAACCGAAGCTCCGTGGCCGACCCAGCCCCTGCGTGGGTGCAGCCACCTCGCCCGCTCCGCTCCTCCTCTCCATTGCCCACACCATAGCTGATCAGCTGACTGAAGAACAGATTGCTGAATTCAAGGAAGCTTTCTCCCTATTCGATAAAGATGGTGATGGCACCATCCCAACAAAGGAACTTGGGACTGTTACGTGGTCACGGGGTCAAAACCCAACAGAAGCCGAGTCGCAGGATTTGATCAACCAAGTGGATGCTGATGGGAATGGCCCCATTGACTTCCCAGAATTCTCGACTATGATGGCTAGAAAAATGAAAGACACAAATAGCGAAGGAGAAATCAGGAAAAAAGAGAAAAGTTCATTTATTCATTCTGTTTCTATATAGCAAAACTGAATGTCAAAAAAGTACCTTCTGTCCACACATAAAATCTGCATGTATTGGTTGGTGGTCCTGTCCCCTAAAGATCAAGCTCCACATCAGTTTTACAATATACATACTAATGATTAATATACTGTTTGAGCTGACCAGTTTTTCATGCATGCAGCTTCACAATTGAGCACAGTCAGGCATTTGTATTAAAACTGAAAAATGGAAAAATGAATTCAAAACCTGCTCAGATGAGTTCTAGTTCAATTTGTTAGTATAAATTGTTAATAGCTGATTTACTGCAAACTCATTTAAAATTGGTTGACCTCAGGATGATGTGCAGAAAATGGGTGAAGGCAAACTTGAGACACGGTCCCAGTAGTAGGAGGGTCCTCTTGTACTTCCACGTGCTCCGACCCCATGGTCACCCTAGTGGCATGCATGCGTGAATGTGTTGGTTTAGTACTGTGTGCATCGTACTAGAGTGAAGTGAATGTCAGGCAGTCACCAAATCACACACAATTTGGATGAGATCTTTACCAAGGGAGCATCTTTGGACTCTCTGTTTTTAAAACCTGCTGAACCATGACTTGGAGCCGGCAGAGCGGTCTGTGGCTGTGGACTTCAGCACAACCGTCGACACTGTTGCTCAAGAAGTTATCATTTACGTCCATTCCGAATTGTAAATGCTAGTCTTTTAATTTTTTTCCAATAAAAAGACCATTACTTAAAAAAAAAAAAAAAAAAGACAGTAAACCTTAGAGACATATTTCTGAGATTCACACGCTGGTACCTCCTAATGTGATTCTGAGCAAGTTCCTCAGTTTCACAGAGTGTTAGTCAAAAACAAGTACAGCCGGGCGTGGTGGCACACGCCTTTAATCCTAGCACTCAGGAGGCAGAGGCAGGCGGATCTTTGTGAGTTCAAGGCCAGCCTGGTCTACAGAGTGAGCTCCAGGACAGCTGGGACTAAAGGGAGACCCTATCTCAAAAGACAAAAAAAAAAAAAAAAGTACAAGTTGTTCCTGCCCTAGCAAGCTGCATTGATAAGAATGTATTAAAGCCGGGTATGGTGGCACACGCCTTTAATCCTAGCACTTGGGAGGCAGAGGCAGGCAATCTCTGTGAGTTCAAGGCCAGCCTGGTCTACAGAGTGAGCTCCAAGCCAGCTGGGGCTAAAGGGAGACCCTGTCTCAAAAAAAAAAAAAAAAAAAAGAATGTATTAAGAACACTAAGCATGTCTCTGACACATGGTAATAACTCAATGAATATTTAGATAATATACTGTCAAATATTCATCAGGTTAGGTGTTTTGTGGAAAATGTTACTGTTCTTTGCTCTTGTGTTTATTGCAGTACTTTCACTATGAGATGGCCTTCGAGTTTCAGAAATGGCAAAAGGAGTAAGAATTAGGAAGAGGAGGGTCCAGACTAGTCTATTCAGAGTTGGGTTCTTTGTGTCTAAACCTGCCTTCCACCTTCTAAAAATGCCTTTTAAAGGTTTTAGTTGATTTGCACAATTTTCAACTGGAATCACCATCCAGAATCTACTCTTAAATGAAGGTTATTATATCTCTAAGCTTTAGAGGATTTTAAATCGGGGGGGGGGGGGTGCCTTTGTTTTAAAGTCCAATAAGCAAGGGCTAGAGAGATGGGTTTCTCACTGCTCTCTCTTAAGGACCAGAGCTCGGATTCCTAGCGCCCACATCAGGCAGCTTGCTAAAACCTGAAACCTCAGCTCCAGGAAATCTGATGCCCTCTTGTGGTTTCAGTAGGTTTACACGCACGCACACACACACACACACACACACACACACACACACACACGCACAGGTGATGGGGGAATAAAAAATACATTTTAACTCTAAGAAATATAAAGATTTGCTAGAGTGTATTTAAATCCCCACTCACTGCTACAGTGACTGCCAATGATCAATCATCCTAAATGAAATGCCCTTTGGATGTCATATAGCCAATCTAGGAGAGAGCCTTAGACATTGCTTCCCACATCAGAATCTAGATCTCATCCTTTTCTTGAATCAACCACATCTTACTCTTAATTCTTAAGCCACTTAAAATTAATTGAAATGTCCTTATCTTGGGGATGGATCAGTTTACAAGCAATTAACAGGTGTGTCACATACTGTTTTCCTTAAATATTTTATTATTTTTATTTTATGTATATGAATGTAAGTAAGTGTATGTACATATGTGTACACTGAGTTGTGTGATATCCATGGAGGTCAGAAGAGGGCATCAGATCCCCTGGAACCGGAATTACAGATGGTTGTTAGCTGCCATGTGGGTGCTGGGAATCAAACCCAGGTCCTCTGTAAAAGCAGCCAGTGCTCTTAACTGCTGAACATTCTCTCTAGCCCCAACATATAATTTCTTGATGACAAGTTAAGTGGAATGGTATTTCCAGTAATAAAAAGTAGATGGGGCTGGGGAGATGGTTCATTGGTGAAGAATGTATACTGTTCTTTCAGAGGACCTGAGTTTGGTTCCCAGCATCCACGTGGCAGCTCCCAAACTATAATTCCATCTCTTCTTACCTTGCAAGATACCTGCCCTCATGTGCACATACCCCCACACAGACACACATATGTAACTGAAAGTAAGAAAGAGGGATGGCTCAGCAGTTAGGAGCACTTGCTGTTCTTCTGGGGAACTCAAATTCAGTTTCCAGCACCCACATGGCCACTCACAACTGCCTGAACATGTGTTATACATACATATACTCAGTCACATACACATACACATAAGCTAAATAAATCTTTTACAAAAACAAATGAATCTCTTTCTCTCTGTGTGTGGTGTGGGGTGTGTGTGTGTGTATGCGCGCACGCGTGCGCACATGTATCTTTTTGAAACAGAGTTTCTCTGTAGGCCCAGTTTGCCTGGAACTCAATATGAAGATCAGGCTGGCCTCAATCTCACAGAATCCACCTGCCTCTGCTTCCCAAATGCCGGGACTAAAAGCATTTGCCATCATGTCCAGCTGAAATCTTTTTTGAATTTATTATTTTTATTTTATGTATATGAGTATACTGCCTGCATGTATGTAAGTGCACCCATGATGTGCAGTGCCTGTGGAAGTCAAAAGAGGGTGTTGGATTGCAGTGGAACTGGAATTGTGGACTGTTATTAAGCTGTGATGTGGGTGTTGGAGAATTGAACCCAGGTCCTGTGCAAGAACAGCCAGTGCTCTTAACCACTGAGCAAACTCTCCAGTCCCAGAATATCTTTTTGGAAGTAGGGATTTGTTTCTTCTAAACGTTATCTAGTTGGATACAGGTCATCATTTCAGCCTTTCAAAGTCCTTGTGGTATATGAACCTATTATTTCCTGGATAACCACCTCTTTGCTCTAAAAAGCATATATTGGTCAGTTTACCATTTATATTTTATCCAAATTAATAATTAAATGTAGGTTTGACTTTATAAAATTCTCCATGGAAGCAGGTTTCTACCCACCTCTCTCACTCCGCCCACTGTTCCTCTTCTAATGCATCTACCTGTGGATGCTGCCCATCTTAGGATGGCCCCTCGGAGCTGTCGCAACCACAACAGTGTCTTATAAGAGACATCACAGAACGCCCTGCTTAAACTTAAGTCCTCTATCAGCAGATGCTTATCCCAGTTTGAAAATGAACAAGTTGATTTTAGAATCAGAGAAAAATATGTTATAGGGAGAAACACACTTTTATGCCCGCAAAGCCCTGCCTTTCCGTCTCTGGGCCCCGTCCCTTGGTGGTATGAAAGACGACTGCAATTGTAAAGTTTCTGTTCGTGCGATGATCCACTGGAACTTCAGGTTCAGGCTCTGGTATTTAGACTTTGTCTTCTGGATCTATGGCAACATCCCAAGCCCGACTTTTTTTTTTCTTGTGTTAATAATGTAGAGCATAAACTAAGGAAAGCCTTGAGTACACTTTCTGGAAACCTCTTCTCTTCACCTTTCTGTGTGCCTGACAGATCTCATTTCCTGGAAAAACCACAGCTTTCAACTCCAGCCTCAACATCCATTTCCTAGGGCTCATACAATTTTAGCACCCACAGGATTATTTTCTTCCCTCCTCTTGTAAGATGACTTTGGAGGCCTCCTGGGACAGGAATTCCAATTCAGGGAGAACAAAGGAAATAAAGCACTTTTTATTTTACTGAGTCACTCAACTGGACATTATCCACAAAAATGAAAGCTTGCGAATATTTTTTTCTGAAACTGCTGGTGAATTCATGAGGCCAGCAGGCCCCTCTCTCCCTTTCCTCTTTGCCCCAGGCTCCCCTGCTCCCTGGGTGTGCACTTCAAATAACTCTGTTAGTCCTGGATGGAATACTCTTTAGCAGCTTGTACAATTAAAAAAATTCTGGAAAACCAAACTCTCAACTGCTTTCCCAAAGCCTAAAACAGTAAAGGAAGCATTTTTACATGAACAAGGCACACAGAAACATTTTTTTCAGCCTACCTTTCAGTTTGACACTTTTGTGCATAAGAGCCTATTTCTTCTGCTAACAGCAAAATGCAGAAATTCAGGTGAGAAAGAAGCCAACGTGCTGCCGTACCCCATCAGTGTTCTGCTTCATGGTGGCAAATAGTTAGGACCTGGAACTTACCCCTGACACAGCTCTGTGGTCAGACTGTACTTCCTCTGAAAGGTTATGTTACTTTCTGTAAAACCTCCTTTTCTTGGCCCTAAAAAACCTGGCCATGGAGCAGAACATCTAAGGCTGTGGGACCGGGTACTGGCATCTTCCAGACAAGGTGGCTTATGTCTGAAATATCCAGAAATTTAAAAAAAGGAAAAATCTTTCTGTTTTGGGCTCTGCATGATGCCACATGTCTAGCATCTGGAAACATCTAAGGGGTTGTATCTTCTCCTGTGTATCAGTGTTTTAGATGCTGCATAATTACAGCTGAGTTCTAGGATTAGCCAGCAATCATAACAAGCTTTTTGCTTTCAGATTAGAATTTAGGAAGAGGAATGACATTTTATATCTTTTTTATGTCCCCTGAAGCTCCAGAACCATAAGTGGATCCAAACAAAAATGTCAGATTTTATACTTTTGTGCTAGTATAGTAGGCTAACATTTTCTTTTTTTTTTTTTTTTATTGATGCTTTGTGCATTTCATACATCATTTTCCAATTCAGTTTAGGCATATTTCCCTTTCCCTTCCCCCCCACCCCCCCCCCAACCGAGATCATGCATTCTGAGTAGGCTAACATTTTCACAGGAAACCATTTCTTTTTACTGTTATCCTGAAAAAACAAACATACATACCCAACTTCACATTATGAGGTTTATGAGGTTTGTGGTTAACATGTAGCAGTTAATACCAAAGAGATGACAAGACTGTTTCCTCAGTATTCTGCCTCTGTCATTGAGTGAGCAGAAGTCATAGGTCAAGAGGTATTTAAATCATACCTGCATATTTTAATATAGCCCCCCCCCTTGGTAAGAGAGCAAAGCATCTAATAAAGACAATGAAATTTTATTAGTGTCTTTCTCGAGGGATTAATAAAATGCCATCATAGATACTGATGCACATCAATTATGTATATGGATTTAATTCTGGTCATGTATCTTTTGAAAGTCAGCTGATTCCAAAGACATCAGTGATGAAAAGATGCAGCTTGTAAGACCAGGAGCCTGACACAGAGCCCATAGGCCAGCATTTCCCTGCCCTGCCTACCACTTTTGACTTGACCAATTAGAGCCAAAGAACAAGGTTAATTTTATTTTCGCTCCTTGGGATTAATGTCCTTGGCCTCGGGGCCAGGGGAGGGGGCTGGTTGTTCATTTTATTGGCACAGTTAGTTCGCATGTCTAGAGAGAAACGAGGATAGAGTGAGAAAAGTAGATCCCACTGAATAAATCTCTCTTCAACTCTTCTCTCTGTGGGCCAGATGCTGATCTGTGACATCAGCATCAGATCTTGGACCCAGACCAAGCAGTACCCTCAGTGACTGTAAATGACATGGAGGGACCACTCTCCAGTCTCATTCTGGTCTAATTTTACAAAAACTATTTAAAGTTTCATCCCAGCAGTGATTTCCAACCCACCTCCCACTTATTCCACCGTGCACAAAAGCCAGCCAGTGCCTCATCCTTGAGGCCAGTGGTGGCTTAACAACGGACACTTGGCACTAATCCATGAGTGTCAGTTTCTGCATGGTGCAATACTGAGAAAGTTAAGACCATCTTTGGCAATTTCCAGTTAGTGGCAAGTTACATAATGATTTATTGCATGTAAATATGCTGCTTCTTCCCGCTCTTTTGAGCCCGTGCCCCCCTCCCCTATGAACCTCATGAAGCCAACAAACAAACCTGACCACAGTGAATTGGGCAGTACCTTAACTTCCACAGACTTGCTCTGCACATCCAAACCTTCCATGACAGAGAACTTAAAATATTGTTCAGTTTTATTCATTCCTGCCATCACTTTGTGAAACACATTATTTTAGAGACTTTGGGGTACACAAAAAAGCATCATTCAGGTTTGGCTTTCAAGGAATCTTCTAGGAAAGACACAGATGCAGGCATCTAACTCATCCAGAGAAGGGGAGAACTTGCCTGCTCTGGGTGGTGAGAACGGGAACAGAATCTTTTGTTTTGTTTTGTTTTGTTTTGTTTTGTTTTGTTTTGTTTTGTTTTGTTTGAGATAGAGTCTCCCTGTAGCCCCAGCTGGCCTGGAATTCACTATGTACACCAGGCTGGCCTCAATCTCACAAGCATCCCCCTGCCTCTGCCTCCTAAACACTGGGATTAGAGACCTGTATCAAAATATCTGGCCTAGGAGCAGCATCTTGAAGGAAGCTACTGTGAGCTCATGCTCTGAAGGACCAGGGACTGTGCTTTTCTAAAGTGGTAGACTGGTACTGAGTGTGGGTGAAGCGAGGAGGATGGAGTCCAGGAATGGAACAGAGTCTCCTAGGTTGGACCTGATGGGTTTGGAGGAGCAGAGAGTTCCTCTCCAACAGTGTTATACTGGGGCCAGTGTCGCAATTTTTTTTTTTTTGTCTTTTTGAGACACGCTCTCCCTTTAGTCTCAGCTGGCCTAGAACTTGCAATGCAGAATAGGCTGGCCTTGAACTCACAGAAATCCACCTGCCTCTGCCTCCCACGTACTAGGATTAGAGGTGCACGCCACCATTTTTATTATTTCCAGTTTTATTGCTGCCATTTCTGATGAATCTCCTTTACTACTACCTATGCTTCCCTTTAAATGGGTTCACTATTTTTACTTAAATATATTGTTATACAAAGAACATCTGTAAAAGGACATTTTTTAATAAAAGGTAATAAGTAATGAATACAAGCATCCTTCACGTAAAACCAATTTGCAAGTAGCTATGCCCAAACTTATACAGCCCAAGGCCCCCATTGTCCAGCTGGAGGAGCTTATATGTACTGTCATATTGATCAAATAAGAACCCAGTCTACATTGCTGTAGTTTCACAATTCACCCCAATCGCAGCCCTTACATTCTACCATGCCCCCTCTTCCACAGATTGTTCCCTAGGCTTTAGAAAAGGGAAACAGCCAGAATTGACCAGAGTCCAAGTCAACAGCTCCAGAGAGAGTGGACTGTTTTACCTCTCATCCACCTGTGCCCCTTTTCTAAGCCTAGGGAACAACCTGCGGAAGAGGGGGCGTGGTAGAATGTAAGGGCTGCGATTGGGGTGAATGGTGAAACTACAGCAATGTAGTCTGGACACTTATTTGATCAACTTGATTGAACAAACAACCTGTCACCCCCCACTGGATGGTGGGGCTGTAGGTGTTTGGGCACAACAGCCTGCAGATAGGTTTTGCATGAAGGATGCTTGTACTCATGGATTATCACTTATAGCTAAAAATGAAAAAAAAAAAAGAGAGAAAGATGCAGGACAGTTATGGCAGAATGCATGATCTGGGATGGGGTGGGGGTGGGGGGGAGGGAAAGGGAAATAAGCCTGAACTGAATTGGAAAAAATGTATGAAATGCACAAAGCATCAATAAAAACTAATTTAATTAGAAAAAAAAAAAAGAAAAGGGAGACAAGTGGATGAGAAGCAAAGCAGTCTACTTTCTCTGGAGATGTCGTTTTGGACTCTGATCAGTTCAGGCTGTTTCCTTTCATGGGTTGGCAGTTTATCCAGGAATAACCTTTTATTCCTACTGATAAAGCACAAGCAATTAGATATACATGCATTTAAACAGTACTAATTATTATGGTAGGTTACGTTGGTATAGACACAGATGTTTGGATGGTATGCTAATCCATGGACTATAGCTTTTCTGTAAAGTCTGATAAGGTCTTACTGTGGTTTGTAACATCTCCTAACCACTAGAGGACTTAAGCTTGTGGCATCAGCTGTGAATTATTCCTCCAAGGGGAGAGCTAATAGCCAATTAGATTTGGGATATACAGACATTTGGCTGCCACTGCTGCACAGTATTTCCAGGCAGGTGAGGTGTAGCTGATGCTGATGGAGGAGTCTTGCTTGACTCAAGGAGACCAATATTTGCTTTATTGATTTAGTGGCCTTTGGTAACACTCTCTGGCATTCCAGAGGCCAACTGTATAAGTATAGTCTCAATATATCTTTCCCGTGCTTACACCAGGTCTTCAACAGAAAGGCCTTACCATATCTCTTCTTGCAAGTACCCAGTTTGCTGGCAAAAAGCCTTTATCTTTTTGGGGGGCTTGGATGGCCTAGCCAACATCTCCTTGGCTGAATAATCCATTTCTGATAACAGAGCTCTCCTGTATTAATATATTTTGCTTAATTACCCAGCTTATATAGATTTTAGTATATTTGGCTCTGAATAGAGAATTATCCTTTCACAGTTCCTATGACTATCAGTCAATTAAAGAAGGCAACTATATCGCTTTTATAAGAGATTATCTCTATAATAATCAGCTCTAGTTTACAGTTAGGGAATGACTTCATTACCATCATGTTTTTCTTTGTTCTATGAAAAGGAGGTAAGGAAGTCTCTCATATTAAAGCCTTGTGGCACCTGAAAGGTAAAGTTCATTAGGGCACATTATAAATAGTTGTTACAATTAGGATCCACAGAGATGTTTGATGTCTGTAGCAGTCTGAAGCTTTTCTTCCTTTTAATGTTTAGCTGGGCCAACTTTTCTGCATTAAGCTGTTTATCATTGACTGTATGTTGTTCATTTGGGAAGCCAACTTAATTCCTTTAGTTAAATTATCCTGCAGGTAGAAGAAAATGTTACAAGTTGATACTGTACAACACAAACATTGTAGAGAATATTTGTATCCATTAACCCCAAAGTTGTTGTTATACAAATTATAAGTGAAGCAGATGTGGACTACAACTTATATTTCCAATTAGCTTAAATGTAAAGGGACATTTTATCTGCCTACTGTGAAATACCAAAATTGCTTCCCGTCCCACTTCTGGTAGTAACAGAAGTGCAATACAATGCAGGTTGGTCTGTGCCCTGCTCTACCATCCGGGTCTGAGGTTTGCTCTTTCTTTGGTAAGAAGAAAAATATTAAGTCTTAGTGGAGGGAAAAAGGCAGACAGGTCCGGGACTTTCTATTTGAACATATGATGGTGACTGAGAAGTAGCTAACAGCCTTACCCTATGATTCAATGACACTTCACTCCTTGTCTCAGAATTACCTAAAGCCACCCCTGGCGTCACCAGTGGGACATTCTCCACCCCAGAGCAGAGAGTTGGAACAGAAGAGCAGGTAGCATTGTGGGGCTAGCTGTTCCTGTGGTCTCCGTGACCAACAATGGCCATCTCTATGAACCCCACAGGTTCTACGAATGTGGCTTCCACCATCCCTTGACTCAGAAGGGATATTTACCGAAAGTCAGACATTATTGTCTATTGTCTTCATAAGAAGTAAACAAATATTGTTTTCCTTTCTATCACGTCCCTCCCCGCAAAAGATAAAAGGAATATAGCTAAGAAATGAAAAAGTCTAAAAGCTAAGAGTGCAGAGATCCTACGGGATACTCAAGAAGAATGGATAAGTGCATTGAGATCCCCTCAAAGGAAATGTGGGATCTCATAAATGTCCCTGGGAGAGATGCTTATGTGTGTCCCTGAGCTTCAGAGCATTCTGTCCTGTGTGGAGCTGCTTTTCCCCCGTGTTTCCTTTTCAGGCTCCTTTCCCCTTTTCAATTCTCATGACACTCGTGCCTGTCACTCGAGATGCAGGGACTGAATGACAGAAGCAAGGAAAGCAAGCTAATGCATCCTTAATGCACCTGCCATCTCGCCTGAAGGACTCTCTCGAGTACTCTTTCACCTTAAAGTTTCAACCAGAATCACACTGGTATTGTAACTGGCTATATTCCATACTCCACATTACTATGAACATGAGAAATGAAAGGACTAATTGCAGCTTGGGAATTTTCTTCCAGAAGTGACTATACTGCCTTTTAATCTCTGCATTCTGTAAAAGCAGATTTCCACCAAGAATTCTTTGGCCAGGGCATTGCCTTGAAGAAAACAGCATCTTGCCATAAATGGTATTTTAATTTGTGATTCAAGAATGACACATCCAATCAATTTTGCAGATGCTTGAAGTGATTGTTTCTGCCATTCTAATTTAATTGTTGTAAATGCCAGTGTGCCAGCATGAAACACATACTGTACTATCATTGAAAAATACAGAATCTTGCCAGGCATGGTGGGGCATATTTGTAATCCCAGCACTTGGAAGGTTCAGAAAAGAGGAGGAGGAGGAGTTCAAGGCCAGCATTGGCTACATAGTGAGACTGTCTCAAAAAAAAAAAAAAAACTAAGCTTCAATAGTAATATGCCTAGCATGTGACAAGGTCTTAGGTTTGCTCTCCAGCAGCACAAAACAAAAAAAAAAACACAAACCTCGTTTTGGACAATTGTTTGTAGAATTTGCTGGCACTGTCGGTGATACTGAGCAACCTCATTTTTGTCACATTGTTGGCTCAGGTACTAATAAAACAAGACCGTCAAGCGGTTCTCATAACCATCAGCACTTTCTCTTAAGAACCACTATTGTGTCATTCCCATCAAGCCCCGGGCAAGAACTGCCAATGAGTGCACACAAACGTAAAAGCAAAATAACATCCCTTTCCAGAGAGAAGTTGAGACTAAAACAAATCATTGACTTCCTTATGTTATAGGAAACATGGCCGAATATTCATTGCCAATGGCTTCAATCTGAAATCGAAATAAACATCAGTTTGCTCACCTACAAAGTGGACTTAGTCCTATCCAGCCCATGGCTTTGTGTCTGCTGTGGTTTGAATATGAAATGATCCCCATAGACTCATGTGTTTGAACACATGGTCCCCAGCTAGGGGTGGGCCTTGATGTGATCTGGAGGAGCCAGATCCCTAGACATGGGCCTTGAAGTTCCTTAGCCCAGTTCCACTTCAGGTCTGTCCTCTATTTCCTGACTTGGGGCACATTGCAACCAGGTGCATTATGTTCCTGCCACAATGCCCTCCCCTCCATGATAAGATGCATCCCCCCAAACTGGAGCCAAATAAACCCTTCCTCCCTTAAGTGGCTTCTTGTTGGGTATTCAGTGACAGTGGTGGGAAAAGTAACTAACACAGCATCCGTCAGCCTTCTGTATATAGCAAATAGCTGTGATGGATCACTTTAAAGGTGGAAGGTTTGATTGGCCTATAGCTGCAAAGGTTTCAGTATAACGTCATTTGACCCCATCACTTTGGACCTGAAGCAACACAGAAGTCATGGTGGAGCACAGGGTGAGGAAAGCCTTTTCATCTCATGTTGGCCAAGAAGAGGATAAGAGAGAGAAGAGGGGAAACAGCACACAATTTCTCAAGGAAACACCTGCTAAAAACTGCATCTCCTCACAGCAGGGACACGGGCTAGGCACCAAGCTTTATAGTGCATAGACCCTGAGAGTGCATTCCAGCCAGAAAAAAACTATCAGAGCTCCTAGGAGGCTTGCTGAGAAATGATATTAAAAGAAATCAACACAGTATACTTAGTGGTCTAGTTGGATTATATCGAGTGCTCTCCATCCTTGAAGTGATTGCTTCTGCTATTGCATGGAATCATGTTACCGTGAAACATGAACTAATTCCCATGAAATCTGTGATTCACAAGCCAGTAAAATGTGGTTAATAATATTTGGTATAAATTAAAGGTTTTCCTTTTCAGATTTCTCTTAAAGTAAAATATTATTTGAAATGTTGAAAGGTGGGGGGGGGGCTGGATGTGGTGGTGCACACCTTTAATCCCAGCACTTGGGAGGCAGAGGCAGGCAGATCTCTGTGAGTTCAAGGCCAGCCTGGTCTACGTAGTGAGCTCCAGGCCAGCTGGGACTAAAGGGAGACCCTGTCTCAAAAAGACCAAAAAAAAAAAAAAAAAAGAGAGAGAGAGAGAGAGAGAACTCAGCACAGAAGCCCAGCCATGCTCTGACCTCAGTATATAAGGCTGTCGCAGAGCTTTGAGAATGAAGGGCTCCTCTTGGCCCAGGTAGGTTTGACCCAAGGCGCAAGGTGATCCAGGGGCACCAACAGTCAGTCTAAGACAGCGAGTGGATCTTGAATTCTTTATCTCAGGTCAATGATGATGAATAAAGATGTGGACAAAGGAAGAATACACAAAACAAATGCAGATTTATTAAGGGAAATTAAGAAAAAGTGAGACATTAAGAAAAAGAGAAGCTCCAAAGAGTTGAAGGGGTCCCAGGATGCGGGCAGAGGTCACTGTAGGAGATTTCTATGGGACTACGGCAGAAACTGGACAAAGATGCGGTCATTTTCATTGGGGTTAGGTAATGCTCTGGGCATATGAGAGGCTGATACACTCAGGGGCCCACATGCTCCTCGCATGTCCTACTGGCCTTACCCTGGAGATGACCGTGTGCCATTCATGTGCTGGTCGCCCAGTTAGGAGGTATTCACATGTTGACACTCTCCTGTCCATCACTCACCTGCTGTAGTGCTGCTGACCTTGACACTAGCCCTGGCCAACTCTGAAGTCACAGACAGGGCCAGTGTCACTGGTTTCCAGCCTTGGCTACTGTCTTGCAAGCTGTTAATTAAACAATGCTCTCTTTTTCCCATATTTATGTAGCCAGCTTATAGTTTTACCATAGGCCATTAGTGCCTATGCAGAGCTAACTCCTCCTTATGCTCTAATGCACTTATTATCATCACATGGCCCAGGTTGGAGCTGTCAGGAGCTGCAGGGTTAAGCATTATTCTATGACTCGGCCCCCAAGAGAACTGATCCCAGCTAAGAAGAGTCTTGAAGAGCGAGCAAGGACCAACCAGACTTGAAACAACATCCAGATCTGATAGTATTGGTTCTTCTCTTCCCTTCTTTTTAATGACAGTCACCTTTCAGAGAAGGCAGAACAATTGAAGCAGCTTTGGCACAGGGCACGGAGGAACAGGAGGAGCTAGCAGGGTGGGGAACACAGAACTTCCTCCAAGTCTGCAGCATGGTGCAGCCTCAGCTGTGTGGCCCAAAAAAGAGCCTATGGTCCAGAGAGCTTCCAAGGGCCTGGGGATGGGGTGGGAGTCATACCAACACCTGTTCGGAGCAATTGCTGCACTGCTGCTACAATTATCTTTCCAATATAATTCCCATCAAAGTCCTCTGAAGTTTCAACATCTCCGCTCTCTCTATGGAAGCGCAGACATTCTGACTGGCCTCCAAGGCCCTTCCTGGTCTAGCCTGGAGCTCTAGCCCTAGCAGATTCCCACGGTTCCCCTGAACATAACACAGTCAACCTGGCAGTTCTCTTCCTTTTATCCTCAAAAACTACTTCTGCAAATCCCAGATGAACTGGCTTCTCTGGTTGACTATGGACTTTGATGCTGGTACCAAACACACAGTTTGTTTTCAGATCAGAAAATCTTACTGCTGTAGAGGCCCTGGGGTCAGATGACTTTAAGCGTTTAAGGACTCTGTGCTGGATAGCTTTAGTGTCAACTTGACACACCTGGGTTGAGGGAGCAATTGGGGAATTGGCTCCATTGGATTGGCCTGTGGCCACACCTGTGGAGTATTGTCTTGATGGTCGAGCAGTGTGGGAGGGCCCAGCCCACAATGAGTAGTGCCACCCTGGGCAGGTTGTTGTGTACTGTATAAGAAGGCAGGCTGGGCATGAGCCAGGGAAGCAAGCCGGTGAACATGGCCTGTGCTTCAGCTCCTGCCTCCAGGTTCCTGCCCTGAGTTCCTGTCTTGGGCTCCCTAAGTGATGAACTATGACCCAGGAGATGTAAGCTGAATAAAACCCTTTCCTCCCCAAGTTGGTGTTGGTCAGAGTGTTTTGTCACAGCAATGGAAGACAAACCAGAAGAGACTCCTTCAGCATTAGTCTCCATTTATTTCTAAAAGCAGAGGCACCTGCTGCTTTAACTGATTTAACAGTGACTGCAGAGTGCAGGAGAGGAGAGTACCAGACTCAGCTCAGCTGAGGGTCAGGCTGGGAAGATGAAGTGATGCATAAAGTTTGTGACTGATTTGGGAAAGTTTCCTGACTTCTGAACCCTCCACCTGGGACTCTGTAATCCTTGAAATTTCAAAGGGGTTGGTTACCAAAAACAAAACAAAACAAAAGAAAGGCTTAGTTCTCGGCTATGGAGTCTCCATTCCTTGTTTCTTTCCTATCTTCTTGCCTTCCCTTTTTTAAAAAAGTAAATACTCTTTAGGGAGAAAATAAGTAGAAAAGATAATTTGAGCGCTGAGCAGGGGCCTCTGTGTAATTTATCTAAAACAGAGGAGAAAAACCAGTCAGATCCAGTGTGTGCCGTTAGCTTCAGTGGTTTCTCAAGTACCTGAAAAGGAATTATGAATGGATTTCTATTTTCTCACATGCATTCCTGTTTTTACTCTCCCATGTTCTCTAGTAACATGAGTTCTGTCAAAGTCTGCAGCCCTAAGGCCTAGCACACCATGAAAATTTCATCCGCAGGAACATGGTGAGAGCCCTGGGTACCGGCAGCCCAGGGCTCATCTGTTTCCAGCAGAATGCGGTGAGTGGGCGCAGAGTCTCATTTTCTCTTTGTTTTCTTTCTAGAAACCGGGAAAATTGACCAAGAGATTCACAACTACAACACCCCAGGATTCACAGGCTGCCTGTCCAGAGTCCAGTTCAACCACATCGCCCCACTCAAGGCTGCCTTGAGACGGACAAACGTCTCGGCCCACGTGCACGTCCAGGGGGAACTGGTGGAGTCCAACTGCGGAGCCTCCCCACTCACGCTTTCCCCCATGTCTTCGGCCACTGACCCTTGGCACCTAGATCACTTAGATTCAGGTAAAGCCTCGAGCCGTCTTGGGCTAATCACATCATTGCTTTCAACCTCAGCTTCCTCGGTTGGTAGCAGAACTTGCTGTCACTATTGGTAGAGGACTAAGACATCGCAGAAGGAAGTGGCGAGCCAAGCGCTTGGTGCCTATGAAAGATACCAAAGTTATAGCTGTCATTTCTGTTCAAAACAGGAAGGGCTAGAGAGATGGCTCACCAGTTAAGAGCACTGGCTGCTCTTGCAGAGGACCCAGGTTCGATTCCCAGCACCCACATGGTGGCTAACAACCATCCATAACTCCAGTTCCAGGGAATCTGACACCCTCTTCTGACCTCCACAGGCATGCCACAAGACGGGGTACACTTACATGCATGCAGGCAATACACTCATATGCATAAAATAAAATATTTCAAAACCAGGAGAAGAGAAGTTAGAGGTCGAGAATGTAGGGATATAGATTTTTCATTTAGCTTAGGAGACGCCCAACCTGCTGTCTACGGCACGGCAATGGAATAACGGCCGAATCACTTCCTTGTGTTCGCCCCTGTGATTGTCAGTGACTTACAGCCACAGAGCACACTTTCCAATATCAGAAGAGATTCATCTCTACAATGTAGAGATCCACCTCCCCTTAGGACCACAGGTTTCCAGATATGTAAGAGGTGTATTTAAACTTACAAAGCTCAGTGCATTTAGCCCCATTTTTTCAGGTGGTAAAACATGTGATTTGAAAGCACTGGGTTCAGATGAAAGGGTGCAGCATTCAGATGCAAAATTAACTGAAGAAAAATCCAGCCTCTCTATTACCATAAGTGGTGGAGAGCCCTTTAAACCACAATTCCACTCAGATCTACTCGAGCTACCCATGAACCTAAACAGATCCCTTTTCACCCATAAGGCAAAGAAACCGGGGCATAAATCTCTCAGTTACCTCCATACCCAATATTAAGTGGGTCCCTAAGCAACCTGTCATGTTGTTGATCCTTAATACAGTAAGAGTTTACAAGCGGGAGCGTGGGAGGGAGGCTCGGATTCCAACACTTTCCTGTGTCTCGTCAGCAGATTAAACTCAGACACCTGCCATAACCTCACTCCTCAGTTTCCCTGTCCCTAAAATAGAGGTGCTAACCACAGAATTCCATGTGAGACAATGTGTTTAAAAACGTAGCCCAATCATAGACACAGAGCAAGCTTTTTTTTTTTTTTTTTGTCTTTTCGAGACAAGGTCTCCCTGTAGTCCCAGCTGTCCTGGAACTCACTCTGTAGACCAGGCTGGCCTTGAACTCACAAAGATCCGCCTGCCTCTGCCTCCCAAGTGCTAGGATTAAAGGCGTGCGCCACCACGCCCGGCTCCAGAGCAAGCTTTTAAAACGTTTAGCTGTGATAATACTAATAGTTATCATGGTTGTTATTCAATACAGTCTGCTATAATGCTTGAAAATCCAGAAAAAAAAAGTTTCCAAATCTGCCCCCCCACCAACACACACACACACACACACACACACACACACACACACACTTCTAATTTGTAACAGCTACTCATACAGTAGTACACACTTGATTGCTTTCATCACAGTCCAGCCTGCTCCAGTATTTATCAGCTTCAAGGCAGCCGTATCAGCGTGATGATTCTTGCAGGCCTGTGCCTGGAAGCTTCGTGAAGTTTAGAAAGAAGCCAGAACTGCCCCATCATCGAAATAGGCAGTTGACAGCTGCACGGTCCCCTTTGTTCCTCACACGTGGATTACTAGAACAGGGGACTGAGCAGTGGCTGCACAGCAATTCCCTTTCATGAATGCTGTTAAAGGCACTCAGCAGACTGGGCTTTCCTCAGAGCTGGCTTGAACAAAGAAAACATTCCTACTGCAGAAGGAAGAAAGGGAAAGGGGAAAATTCAAAAGGAGAAAAGACGTATGTCAGGGCCACAGAGTAGGACAGATCCCTCACATAAATTCCTCAAATGTGAGGGTGGACAGCTAGTGAACGGGTTTTGAAATGCACAGGTGGGGCTGCTGCAGGCAGACACTGCAGGTAGAGGCTGCAGGAAGCTGTGAGCATATGTGGGCTCAGCCCACTGCCAAAAAACTAGATTCAAAAACATCTAGATACTTCCTTAGGCCAAGATGAGCTTATATTCATTATGCCTTAGACAATTGTTTGCTTTCTAAAAGGCCTGTGAGATGTGAGAAACCAATTTTAGTTCATGGATTTAGAAAACACACACTTTTCCAATGCTTGACAAGTTCCTTCTGATTGATTCATGAAAATTCATACAGCTAGGAAATATTTCTGTTGATATTCAATACTCAAAATTCTATGCTCCAAGTAGCACAAACGTTTAATGAAAGCACCAAGGAGGTTTAAGCATGTGGAACCCAAGTTTGAGGCCACCCTGGGCTATACCAGCAGGACCCTGTTGGGAAGGAGGGAAGGAGGAAGGAAGGAAGGAAGGAAGGAAGGAAGGAAGGAAGGAAGGAAGGAAGGAAGGAGGGAAGGAAGGAAGGAAAGGACGAAAGGAAGGGAGGGAGGGAAGGAAAGGACGAAAGGAAGGGAGGGAGGGAAGGAAGGAAGGAAGGAAGGAAGGAAGGAAGGAAGGAAGGAAGGAAGGAAGGAAGGAAAGAAGGAAAAGAAGCAGCAGCCAGCCAGGTGGGATTTAGATCTATGATCCACCATTTTTATAATTGGAGAATTATGCTATTTTTTTGGTTGTTAGGTATCAGTCTTGTGGACTCTATTAAAAGAATGGACTATGTCTTATAAACTATGAGGAAGACAGTTAAGCATATAATTTCATCTTTGCTCTTTTAGGTGAACAAGAATGAGAGGGCACCAGGGGCAGAGAGCAGTCAGAGTCCGGGTGGGAGGTTATGTGGCAGCAACCTCCAGTGAGCCAATATCAAGGAAGAAAAACTATTGCTTCTACTTTCTTTTTTTTATAATTTATTTATTTTTTATGTGTATGAATGTACTGTCTGCATGTAGGTTGGTGCACCCATGTCTTGCAATGCCGCGGAGGTCAGAAGAGGGTGTTGGATTCCCCTGGAACTAGAGTCAAAGATGGTTCTCAGCTGCCATGTGGGTGCTGGGGATCGAACCCAGGTCCTCTGCAAGGGCGGTCGGTGCTCTTAACTGCTAGGCCATCTCTCCAGCCCCTGCTTCTACTTTCTTAATCCAATGCTCAGAGACCTGGGACTTAAGATGATAGAAGACACAGGAGCCTTCAAATACATGCCAACAAATGGCCAAAATCAAAGACTTATAAACCATGTGCAAAGGGAAAGAAGGGGCATCTATGTCACAAAGGTTTCAGCAACAGATGAGTGGAGAGGAAGGTCACAGTACTGCCTGTCACACGGCATGACAGTCTGCATCGCCTCTCCATGATCATAATGCTCTCCTGGAAAGAGGGCAAGGATTTCTGGTAGATTAACTCTTGGTTTCCCTGGGAAGAAAAGGCACCCAAAGAAAGAAGTATGACTGCCCCATCTTCTAGAATTGTCTCAGATAAGAGAAGCTCTAATAAGGTTTCTTCCTCTACCTATTAAACTTGAAATCTCTTCCATTTAAAATAAGTTTGTGGAGCTTGGAAAATGGCTCAGTCAATAAAGAGCTTGTCATGCAAGCACGAGGCCCTGAGTTCAATTCCCAGCACCCATGTAAAAATCTGGGCATGGTGGCATGCATGGGTAATCCCAGCTCTTGGACGGGGGACAGGATGATCTCTGAGGCTCACTGGCCTGTCAGCCTAGCAGAGTCAGTGAGGTCCGGGCTTGGTGAGATACCCTGTCTCAAAGTGGAGACTAAGAAAGACACCTGATGTCAACTTGTGCCCACACCACACACACACACACACACACACACACACACACATGGATACTTACACACAGATATTTAATTTATAAGTTTTCTACCAACTCTGGAGTTCCAAGTGGATCCTTGTAGTGTTTATGATCCCACATTACAGTTATGCCTTAATAAAAAAATAACTTGCTGGCAAAAGTACACCCAAATTGCAACCATTGCACCCTGGTTTCTGTGAGCCTACATTCATTGTGGTTCTGATTTAAGAGTTTTGCATATTCTAGACAATCTCTCATGCTTGGGGGAAGAATCCTTGCCATCGGATATTCAGAGAGAAAACAGCAGCATGTACATGGAAATCATGTTTCCTTCTGTGAATATCATGAGGGTGGTGCTGGGTTGAGATAGGAGAGAGTGAAGGTGAATGCTATCCAGCCCCGAGGATATCCTGGAGGAACTTGTTCCATGGAGGGCCTTGGAAATGCACACTACCTGATAGCCCTGAATCACCTGGAAGCTGGGTAGAGAGAAGGAACCCTGAGGAACCAAAACAGCATCTCTATTTTAACAGGATTCCCAGGTGGCACAAGAAAATCTGAAAGTGCTCATCTGGTACTGGTCTCCATCTCTGAGACACTTTGGGATGACTGAGGGAGTTTTTAAAAGGTCTGTGTGGCTCCTGCACCTCTGAGGAATTAAAGCAGACCCTGAACATGATACGCTGGTTGTAGATAAACCCTCCCCACGGGACTCCAGTATAATCACTGACTACATAGGAGGGCACCCCTTGGTGGCCCTTTGGAAGTAAGCTTCAGGAAGAAAAATACAAGGCCAGGGTTCTGCCTTGATGGTACAGCACATGTCTGGTCTATGCAGTGCTCTGGGTTTAATCTCCAGCACCAAGAAGAAAAAAAAAGGAGCTAATCTTTGTCAGTCTGACTGTCAATCACCCAGGAGGCATACCTTTAGGTGGGTTTATGAGACCATTTCTGGAGAAATTTAACTGAGGAGGGAAGACACACCTCGAACGTGGCCAGCACCATCCACAGGCTGAGGTCCAGGACTGAATGAAAAGAAAAAGGAGAGAGTGAGTGAGCAAAGACCCATCCCAGCATCTTTTGAAAATGATCATGGCAACACGCAGGTGCAAAGCTTCATCTCTTAGGCGTGCTCTGGTTAGAACGATGATGGCTCGTTACTGTTTCACGGGATTCAGTGGCAACCAGTGACTGCTCCTGGCACACTTCGCCCAGGGTAAGCCAGGACAGCCTCAGAGAACTTGCTTTTGGAAGCTGCTACCAGTTGAATTCCTAGTAGCCACTGTAACTCTGAGCTGTCTGGCTCCCAGCCCTGAAAGGAACCCGTGTGCTACTCAGGCACCCTTAGAAATCTTCACAGACCCTCCATGGTAAAGGCTGTGAGACATAGGAAACCAAGAAGCACGGGCAAAGAAGGAAGTTATCAACACACAATTCTCCACATGAGAGATTCAAGGTCAGAGGGGTGTCAGGAAACCAGGGCCAACCAACCCAAAGCAGACTCACCCGGGGACACCTGTAGCTTCCCAGAGCAGTTGAAAAGAGACTTCTTAGGAATGTGGATGAGCTCCCAGGCAATGTGGTGCTTGGAATTGCTCAGTGTAACAATATTCAAAATATTCTCTCCTCCAGAAACTGTGAAACCATGGTTTCTGCTCACCACAGCAGACCATTTAACACTGCAGAAGTGCATTTCTAAAGTCACCCTGCCTCTGTCGCTGTGACTTTTTTCTATGTGTCTTTTGTGCATTGTGTGAATGTGTGTGTATGTGTCCCCACGTGTGCGCAGCTGTGAATCCGCATGTGTGTGCATGCATATAGATGCTCTAAAAAGTAGACCTTGGGTGTCTCCTTCAATCACTGAGCTCGCCAGTTCCAGCTGCTCTACTTATCCAGCTTCCCCCACACACACACTCCCAGGGAATCCTGTCTCTGCTTCCTCAGTACTGAGAATTCACCACGTATCCGGCTTTTCCGTGGGTCCTGGAGATCTGAAGGCCAGTCCTCACTGTTGTTCAGCAGGCAATTTACCCGCTGAACCATCTCCCAACCCTACTGCTGTGATTTTGAATGAGTCAGTTACTTATCCGTATTCCAAATTTCCTTTCTACCATCTGAAGATAAAATATTTTATATCCTCAATGCAAAGGAGTTATAGATACAATGAACATTTTTAAACCACACAAATCTATTCAGCGTTCTTCATGAACAAAAGCTGATATTTGGCTCTCCTTACCACCTGCAAGCATTTAAAAATAATCTTTCCAGCTCTTATGATTACATCTTTATTTCTTTCTCATCCTTGTGCTAAGAGCTCATGATTAATGCATTTATTTCATAAATTTAATCTTCATGTTCTCTTATCTGTCACTTTTCCTCATTAGTAACCAACACAATACACACTTTTATTCAAGTAAGAGAAAAATGATCTTCCATTAGCTAATGTTGCAAATTCTTGTTTTTATGTCTCCATTGTAAATAACTTTGTACATGATTTTCAATCAACGAATACAGTTACGTTTAATTTTTGGCAGCTATTACAAATCGTCTTCCTAGGATAGATTCTGACAGTCCACTTCTTTCCACATCCTCCACCAAATTAGTGCCTCATAACGTTGTTTCCAATTTTGCTACTTTGTTGAATAACGAAATTTTGTTGCTGTTTCCATTTGTGTTTTCATTAGTCATGGGTAGGTTAAGTTTCTTGACACATGTGTGCATATCATTTGTGTTTATTTTTCTATAAGCCGCCTGTTTACTATAGTCATTGCCCACCCCCAAACATTTACAGTTCCCCTATTAGTTTATTGGTCTTTTAAGAATTGACTTGGAATTATTGTCTATTAAATGATATTCTGATATTGCTGTGACCAAAGTACCTTTCAGAAACAAGGTAAGAGAGGAAGCCTATATTTTGCTCATTATTTCAGAAGATCCAGTCAGTGCATTTGGGGAGGGTAGGGGGGAGCAAAGCAGGGCTGGGCAGGGAAGGGCTGAGCAGGGAAGGGTAGGGCCAGGCAGGGCTGGGGAGTCTTGAGGAGGAAGCAGAGAGAAGGAAACGTGGAATGCTTGTGCTTTCTCTTATTCCACCCAAGCCCCCCACCCTTAGGATGGTACCACCCACATTCAGGATAGGGCTTGCACCTCAGTTATCCCCTCTGGAAACACCCTCCCCAACACAAGAGGGTGCTACAATCTCCTAGGTGATTCTAATCCAGGCAAATTGAAATGAAGATTAACTATCACGGGAGAATTCGAATTCGTCTTTTATAATATTTGGGTGTTATCTCAGTTTGATTTCAATTTCTGGAATGTATGGGTTTTCTCCTGTGCAAAAATTTCTAATGTTTACGTAATGAAACATTAAGTGCTTTATGCTCTGGGGTTTTTATTCAATGCTTTCTCAACTACAGTGTAGAAGTGAGGAGAGAAATACTACACAAGTGACTGGAAATGAAGACCCTGGTGTGTGCTTTCACGTGCCCTGCACCCCTTTATGCACGCTGCTTTGGGCAGACACAGGGGCTGCCTTTCTTTACCCAACGGGATTACTAATTCTGAAACTCTACCATCAGAAAATTTAAAAAGACAGACATATGCAGCTTTGGGACAGTTCCTAACTTTTCTGTTTATCTCTTTCATTGTCGAGATCCCTCCACCTCGAATTCTTTGTTTCTCTTCTTCTTGAAACCATTAGAGTCAGACTCTGGCCAGTTCTCTCAGACTGTCCATTCTCAAGCCTCCTCCCCACAGGGTAAAGCACTTAGAGTCTCTCCCATTTTCCCCATGTCTACACATGACAGGCATTTCAGCCATTAGCTCTGTCATGTGGACCTGACTAAGTGGAGGGGCAACCCTGTGGTACCCGTTGCCATGGTGACTTCGCTGTTGATGGCAGCCCTAACCAGCAATTCCAGGAAAGCACAGTATTCATTTTGGTCTCCTTGTTGTGCCACACAGAAACGTTGTGAGAAGCCAGAGAAAAGGAAGCACTGTTCTCAGGGCTCCCCGCTGCCGTCATTCCTCATTCTTATCCTCCCTATACTTTCTGGGTTTTGTTGTTCTTATTTTTGTTTTGTTGCTTGTTTTTTTGAGACGGGGTTTTTCTATGTTTCCCAGGCTAATCTTAAACTTAGGTCTGAGTGATTCTCCTATAGCTGGAACTACAGGCTTGCCACCACACAGCATTGCACCTTTCCCCACTTTGAGTCTCAAGTGGTGCAGTCTGGCCTCAGACTGCTATGTAGCCAAGGATGGCCTTGAACTTCAGACCCACCCACCCCACTCTCCTTCCTGCTGGCATTACAGGCTTGTACCGCCACACTTCATGTAGTGAAGGAGACTGATATCATGCACAGAAGATAGTCTTCCATGCACATTAATAGAGTACCTCTTACACTCTACAACTGAGTTACATCCCAGCCCTTTACATTGAATGTCATTGACCTGAACATGCAGTCATCTCTTACAACACCATGTTAATACAGCTGTAGCACCACTTGGGGAAGCACAAAGCCCACCTAATGATACCACATAGCTGACCTATCATTTAAGGAGAATCCCAGCCAGTTACCAATTGGAAATGTCCATTCCATGTCTACTGACAGACTGGGGGCCTGTGTCTTCATCTTGGCCAGATGAAGATTTTAGTCATCACTACAGGCTTCCCTGAGCAAAGCCACTTCGAAGCCCCAACAATGATGGACTGCTTCCCTGTTTTAAGATCTTTGGATGATTCTGCATACTCTATGTGGGGACTGTTCAGAAATATGAAAAAACAGGGCTGATTTTTTATATTGCTGTTGAATTTTTGCCCAAGGGCAACCAGAAAAGGCTCTTTAAACAATTAAAAGCTGGAAGCTGATGAAATGGCTCAGTGGGTAAAGGCACAGCCCTTCCGGTCGCGCCTCCTGAGTTTGAACCCACATAAAGGAAAAGGAGAAAAGCAGCTCCACAAGTTGTCCTTTGACCTCCACATGCATGCCTGCATGCATACAGTGAATAAAAATTTAAAGACAATAGGTATCTATAACATATTAAAAAAGCTGCAACATTTAACAAATGGTTCTTTTATGTTCATGCTAGCTTTATTTGGCTTTTAGAAAAACATATACAACAATCAGAACCATGGTTCTCTTAAATAGTTTTAAATTAAAAGTATGCTAGTGAGAAGACAAATGGTTCTTAATCACTTTCCTGAAAATTTAACTACAAACAAAAGTAGTGTTAACTTCAATTTGTACATGATTTTTGCTTTATGCTGACAGAGACCACGTGAGGCAGGATTACTGGAAATTATTAAGCATGTTTTAAGTGTTTGAACTATGTGTGAGGGTGTGTGGGGTGTATACCCACACCCACTCACAGGCATGCATGTGGAGGCTAGAGGACAACTTGCACAAGTTGAGTTCTCTCCTTCCAACATGTGGATCCCAGGATAAAGCTCAGGCTTGGTGGCAAGCACTTCTATCTCCTGAGCTATCTCAGTGACCCTCTTAGACATATCTCAAAGATGAGAGCAATGCCTAGCAAAGGGAAGCACATTCATCCCTCTGCACACAGTGGAGGCACTGGCTCAGCTCTGAGTGGTCGGCCCCCGGAAGCACGTGTTGTGAGGGGAAGACTATAACTCAGTGGGCTACTATGTTCACAGTGCCCTACAAGAGCCCTGAGCCTGGACTGGGGGTTGAACCTAGCTATGGCCTTGCACATGCTAGGCAGGACTCTCCAACTGAGCTACGACTCCAGCCCTTTAAAAGTATTTTTCTTTTTTTATTTTTTTGGTATTTTTGAGACAGGGTCTCCCTTTAGTCCCAGCTGGCCTAGAGCTCACTCTGTAGATCAGGCTGGCCTTGAACTCACAGATCCGCCTGCCTCCGCCTCCCGAATGCTGGGATTAAAGGCATGCGCCACCATGCCCTGCAAAGGTATTTTTCTTTTTGGAGGCAGGGCCTCAGTTGCCAAGGCTGGCCTGAACCTGTGTTCCTCCTACCTCAGCCTCCTGAGTACCTGGGACCACAGTTCTGTGCCATAACACCCAGCTTCCAAAGTGTCCTGATACATCCTCTACTTTGATTTACTGCTTTTCTCCTAATAAAATTTCTTAAATAATTTGTTTATTCTATGACAATTTCATATGTGTAAATGTAGTTTTATCATGTTCACTCTATCTCCCAAACCCCTCCCACTCTCTCTGGAGCTCTTCTTCCCACAGTGCACCCCCCCCTTCTATTACATATCTTTTTTTCTATATAGCCCACTGACTTTAATTAGGGTTGCTAGCATGCACATGAGTGTGGGGTTGTTGACAGGATCATGGGCTGCTTACCAGAGGCTATCCCCCTGAAGAAAGCTGGCTTCCGCCGCCCCCCCACCTCCCCACAGCACACATAACTATCAATAGCTTCTCAGCTAGGGGCAGGGCCTTTGTAAATGTTCAGGATTATAAAAAAAAAATTTATTATTTTAATCTTATGTGTATAAGTGTATTGCCTGTATGTATGTAAGTGCATTCATGTTGTACAGTGCCCACAAAGGTCAGAAGAGGTCATCGGATCCCCCAGAATTGGAATTACAGATAGTTGTTAGCTGCCACTTGAGTCCTGGGAGTTGAACCCAGGTCATCTGCAAGAGCAGCCAGTGCTCTTAACCACTGAGCCATCTCTCCAAGCCCTGAATATTCAGTGTTAAGAAACAGTTTTTCTGGAAACTTTTGTTCACAAGCCAATTAAATATTTTTCACCTTTTGTTGACATAAATGAGCTGTCATAAAGCTGCATGTCTTGTATGATGTTATCTTTATAACCAGGAAAGCCTGTGCCAGGGAGGAACGAGGGGGGGGGGATCAAGCTGGCACTTTAGTAACCAGGCTAATTTGTTTTCCAAAGTCTCTTTGTTGACTATTAACCATTCCTCCTATCAACAAGCAGAGACATTTGTCTTTTGAAATCAACAGCTAATTCACAAAGAAAACAGGTCAAAAGATAACAGAAATATATTTAGCATGGGGATTTTCTATTCAGTTATTTTTTTAAGTCAGCTTTCTGAAAGAACACACATTGTCTTCGAATTCGAAAAATAGAAATATATAATTTTAAATTTTCACTTGCATTAATGCAGCTGAAGAGTATTTTGAAATCAAGGGCCCAACTGTGCATCAATAAAGACTTAATATGCATGCACATTTAATTTTTTTTTTTTGTCTTTTTGAGACAGGGTCTCCCTTTAGTCCCAGCTGGCCTGGAGCTTGCTAGGCAGACCAGGCTGGCCTTGAACTCACAGAGATCCATCTGCCTCTGCCTCCCGAGTACTGGGATTAAAGGTGTGCACCACCATGCCCGGGTTAATTTTCAAAGGTACTTTAGGTTCATCCACTTCCCCACGACCCCTGTAGTAGACCCCGAATCAGCCAGCCACCTTTGACTAGACGTATTCCAGTGTTCTCAACAACACTCCTATATACTAGTTTATGGAACCTTAGGAATATACAGAGGCTGTTTCATATTTTGATGAAACAGCAGGTATAACACAAACATGGGCTGTGTCTACTGACAGAAAGGGAGCACATTCGTCTTATCAAACTGCAGGCATTATCTGCTACAAGTTGAGATTTAGAGGTTATAGCAGAAGATTCAATGCTTTTAAATTGCATTCTCGAGCTGGAGAGATGGCCTAGCGGTTAAGAGCGCCGACTGTTCTTGCAGAGGACCCGGGTTCGATCCCCAGCACCCACTTGGCAGCTGAGAACCGTCTTTAACTCCAGTTCCAGGGGAATCCGACACCCTCTTCTGACCTCCAAGGCATTGCACGACACAGGTGCAAAGACTTACATGCAGACAGTACATTCATACACATAAAAAATAAATAAAAAAAAGAAAGGAAAATAGACCTTTAAAAAATGCATTCTGGTAATCACTCCGCTTTCTTGAAAGACAGACATACAGCAATGACAAAGTCAGTCCATAAACCCAGCCACTTCCCTAAGAGCCATCTCTGAACTCAAATCACAACCTCGAATTTATTAGAAATTTCCAGCGAAGGGAAATCAAAAAAGAACCATTTTCCTTATCTGATTCCTAAAATGATGACATGTACCTAAAAGTCCTTACAAAGAACGAAGTTCATCTCCTCACTAGACTTTATTTAACAGAAATGAGATTTTCACTGAGTTCCAAGCCATAAATTCCAGACATCCACAGTATTTTCTGATACTTGCATCATCTGCACATGGACGTGTCTCTCAGAAGTCTGAAGATAAAAGACCCAGGGCCTCCTGCAGACTCCTCTTAAGAAGGAATGGCACTAAGCCCTAGCTGTTGTCTGTTAGGGAAGCTGAAATGCATGGGGGGAATGTCTTTAAACCTGCATTAGGGTTAATTCACTGTGACTGGCCACTCCATTCTTAGATGCCAGAGTCATCCCCAAGGCTCTGTAGACAGCCCTGGCTAGCTAATGTTGCTTGCTCCATTCCCCGAGACTCCCTTATAACCTTTTGCTCACAAGGCTTGGTGGACATACAGACCTGTGACTTGCATCTAATAAGGCGCAATAATGCACCAGTCACACATTAGGATAGTGGACATACCATAATATGCCTACAAGGCCTAGGCTTTCTACCCTGACCTTGATGTTGGAACATTACACTATTCCTTTATAAGAACCAGCAACAAGGAAACAAGACTCCTTTGCAAAAGACAAATCCATAGCTGGGTGAAGTGGTGTACACCTTTGATCCCAGGACTCAGGAGGCAGAGGCAGGAGGATCTCTGTGAGATCAAGGCCAGCCTGGTCTACATATTGAGTTCCAGACCAGCTGGAGAGACCCTGTCTCAAAAAAAATAAAAAATAAAAAATAAGTAAATCCATAAACTCTGAAAAACTACAGCCCTGGATTTTTTTTAATGTTGATCTTCCCCTTCGACAGCTCTGAATGCATGAAGATCCTAAGCACTCATGTGCCAATATATTTCCCCCTTGATAAACTTTTTGGTGTTTACAGAGCCAAAGTTATCTGCAGTGGTTAACATTCATTGTCCACTTGGACTGGGTTATAAGAAGCACCTTGGAAATTAGTAGAACATGCATTCAGTCATTTCTGTGTGGGTATTTCCACAGAGGATTAACTGAGAAGGGGAGACCTGCCTAGGTGCACCTATGACTACCCCATCCCATAAAATGAGAGTCTTAAAGGAATAGTAGGGATCTCTCTCTCCCTCCCTCTCCCTCCCCCCTCCCTCCCTCCCCCCTCCCTCCCTCTCCTTCTCTTTATCCTGCTCTCCCTTCTCTCTGCTTTTTGCTGTTTTGTTTTTGAGACAGGGTTGAACTGTAGCTCAGGCTGCAATAAACACTCTTTGTAGCCTAGGATGACCTTGCTTTCCTTGATGCTCTTGTGTCCACCTCCCCACTGTAGGGATTATGGGCTTGTGCTACCATGCCTGGCTCTCAAGTTTGAGTTCTCTCAAGAGAACAACCACTGTATGGGGATTGATACGCTCACACCTGGCATGAGTAGCCCCAGGCCCACCACTGCAGGACACAGCTGAAGCTCACAGGTCCAAGTATGACAGCGGAGTTGCTCCTTTTTTAAAAAAAAATATTTATTTTCTATGTGTATGAATGTACTGTCTGCATGTAGGTTTGTGCACCTGTGTCGTGCAATGCCGCGGAGGTCAGGAGAGGGTCTCAGATTCCCCTGGAACTGGAGTTCTCCTGGAATTGGAGTTACAGACGGTTCTTAGCCGCCCTGTGGGTGCTGGGGATCGAACCCGGGTCCTCTGCAAGAGCAGTTGGTGCTCTTTACTGCTAGGTATCTCTCCAGCCCCTGAGTTGCTCCTTTTGGCAAGGAGTCACATGTCCTCTGCTTTAGTGGTTTGTTTAGTGCTCTTCAGTGTCCACACTCCTAACGTGCCTATATGCCTCGGTTTCTAGGACACACCCCTTCAAGTCTGCTGTGTGAGCGTAACTCTTAGTACCCCTCTTTTCACTTCCAGCTTCTCATCCAGTTTGCAAGAGAAATTACATGGATGTTATACTTTACTGCATGTTAGACATTACTCTTGGGCCCTGTGCTTGGCCAGCTGCTATTGTTTATTTAAGTTAAAGACACAATGTTATTATTTACGTAATTTCACCTCTGACTTCTTTTTTCATCCTGCTGCACTCGTGCAGCCACTATTGGAAAGCAGTGTGGCGAGACACCCATGGGAAGACTCGGAAATGAACATTGCTACCCGACTCCACCAAACCACTCCTGGGCATGTTCCCTTAAGACTTACGCCACCACAGATGTACATGCATGGCCATGTTTTTTCAGCTCTTTTCATGATAGCAAGGAGCTGAAACCACCCAAATGCCCCTCAACATGAAATGAGTGGAATAGAGAAACATTCGCGGACCAACTGCTACACACATGGATTTCTAAATAGCCAGCAAGTAACAGAAAAGATAGATGACAAATCGATAGGCTTTGCAGTAGAAAATGGGCTTTTGTGACTTCGCATATTTTGAGGATCAGTTCATGCTAGGAGTGAAAGTAACACATGCCCACGAACAACAAACGTATGGAAATTGGTGTTATGCCCATACATTTCTGGTGGTGTACGATGGTTGCCCAATTACCGAGTTTTAAGTATTTCTTGGGCATGGCCCCTTGAACTTTTATCCAAAGCAGTTGGGGAGTGATGCATATTTGGCAAACGGAGACACATAAACAACACACAACATACCAGACAATACAACTAACAACAGAAGGACGCTTGCATGTGCGAAAGAATACCTGCACAGCAAAAGTGAAACTTCTGCTCGAAGAAAACAGTTCAAAGTTCCCCATTGGAGACATAATTGAGAAAGAACTGTGAAAGAGGATGAAAAGAGCATGTTTGCAAGAATGCTGAGCTCTTGGTGGGTGGGGGGCATGGTGGGGGGGGACATCCGGGTCTAATTTGATTAAAAAATATATAATAAATTTAAAAAAGTAAATGCCTTGATTCTGTCCTAAAAAAAAAAAAACAGGCAAAGATGTAATAAGTGTTTATCTAGGGCATGTCCTTGGATACTGTGTTAGTCAGGTTTTCATTACTGTGACAGAATAGTACCGCACGACAAACAGTTTAAAAGGCAGGGAAGAATTGCCCTTGGGTTTTTTTAGATGTTTAAACTCCATCATTAGTCTAGAGGGTCTTCACGGAACACATCTTGTAAGATTTACCGTAATGGTGCAGGGAAGAGGTAGCGGGGGAAGAGGGGGTGGAGGGAGGTGGGAGTGGAAGGTGGATGGGGTGTGAGAGAGAGGGAGGGAGAGAGAGATCCGCTTTACTATTCCAGTTTTAAGACTCTCTTTTTATGTGGATAGGTATGGTCAGTATCTATAGTATGACACCTAGGCAGGTCTTTCCCCGTTACTTCAGTAAATCCCTCTGTGAGTAATTTACTCACCCAGCAGAGAAATGACAAGAATGCAATGTTTCTTTACTATTCCAAGGTGCTTCTTAGTTAATCCCAGTCCAAGTGGCTATATATGCAATGTTTAAAAACCACACTGCAGTATAACTTTGCTCATGTAAACACCGAAAAAGTTATCAAGGGGGAATATATACTGGCCACATGATGGGACTTAAGGATTTCCATGCATTTCAGAGCTGTCGAAAGGGGTTGAAGATCTAATACATTTTAAAAAAATCCTAAGGTGCTTTGGTAGGTCTCTAATCAGAGTTAGTGAGATTTACTAATATATTTTTTTATTTTTTTATTTATTTTATTTGAGAGCGAAGGTCTCTCCAGCGGGTTTGAAAACTCCAAATATAGTAGTACCGAGGTTAATCGAAGGGTGGCATTGAACACATAGAGATCCTCCTGCCTTGCCTCCTGAGTACTGAGGGATAAAAGGAATGTTACACCACTTCAACCCAGCTATGCGGATTTGTCTATTTGCAAAGAGAGTTCTTGTTTCCTTGCTGGCTGGTTCTTATTGACAAGAGAAAGAGTAGTGTATATGTGCGTGGCTAACAATCAAGCGTCAGCGGTAGAAGCCTAGCCATGTAGCCATACTTTATGGTATTGTTCTTCCTACGTGTCATCCTGATGCGATGGAGAGCATGGAATGCAATTTACTGGCTTTGTACTGTGATTCGAGGGGCAAGTCGAGCCAGGTCGATAATCATATTGGTCACGCCGAAGCCGATTGTTGAGCATAAGAGGTAACAATAAAAGGAGAGTGGCTCGAGGGATTGAGGCAAGGCAACATTTAGCCATAGGCCGGAGGGCTGGTTTCTCAAGAGCCATGGTATCGACTCTCGGCATCTTAAGATCGGAGTCGGCATTGCACAGCGTCGATTGAACCCTAATGAGGGTTTTAAAGGACGGATCCGAACTCGCAATGCATTCAGACTTCATGCCTATTTACAAGACATACAGCTAGGGCTTAGTGCCCATTCCGCTGTGCATTAAGAAGTAGTCTGACCAGAGGGGCCCTGTGGGTCTAATTCTTCAGCTTCTGGCATGAGGCACACGTCCATCTGCAGATGATGCTAAGTATCTGGAAAAATACTGTGGAAGATGTGCGGCTGGAATTTATGTGCTTTGAGAACTCAGATGGAAAAGTCTCTTGATGTTTGGTTAAATAAAGTAACTATGTGCAGGAGAATGATACTATCGCCATTTCTTGTTAAGCACTTTATCAGGTACGAGTTGTCATGCATGTGGTATGAATCCAGATAAGGAACAAAATGGGTTCTCTTTTATTGATGCTTACCCTATCGGCTGGATTAAAATTTACTTAATAAATTCGATGCAGAGTTTGTGATTTGAGTTCATGAAGATGGACTTGCTTAGCGGACAGTGGCTGGTGTTATGGGAACTTGCTTTGTCATCTGCTGACTGTCTGGTCTTTCAGAAAGGAAGTGATACCAGAATTGCATTTTTAAACTGTCTTTTTCCTTTCTTTTTTTTATTTATTTTATGTGTTGATCGATATGTAACTGTCTGGCATGTAAGTCGTTTGCACCGATCACAATGTTTCGTGCAATGCCTATGGAAGGTTCCAGAAGAGCACGGTGTCGGATTTCCCTCTGGAACGTGGAGTTAAAGACGGTTCGCAGCAGCCAGAGTCATGTGGGTGCTGGATCGAACCCGGGTCCTCTGCCTATGAGATACATGTCTGTGCGCTTCTTAAACCGCTCCAGTGGTGTAGGCCATTCCTCTCCAGCTCGAAGAGAATGCAAGATCGGTTAAAAGCACAGGTTTGGAAATCTTCTGCATTATAGACCTCAAAATCTCAATCTTATGTCAGCAGGATTAATGCCTTGGCAGTTTGATTAAGGACGAGAGTGTCTTCCTCTTTCGTGCAGTAGACACATGCCGCATGTTGTGGTTGTACGTGAAAAAATATAACCTGCTGTTTCATCAATATGCAGAACAGCTCTTTTATATCCAACAAGGTTCCTATAAACTGATGTCATAGTAGAAGGTGTGCTCGAGTAATCACTGGAAAGATAATCGCTAGGTGGTTCACGAACGTGGCTCGGCTGATATCGGGATCCCGTTACCGTAACAAGGGGGTCGTGGGCCCGGAAGTGGTAGAACCTAAAGCTTACACTTTGAAAAAAGGTAAACCCATCGTGCTATCGGTTGGTCGAAGTTCACACCGCATTTTAATCCCAGTACTCGGGGAGGCAGAAGCAGATGAGGATCTCTTTGAATGAGTTTCAAGAAGGGCCAGCCTCGGTTACGTGTCCTAGCAAGCTCCCATGCGCAGTGCGCTTGTTACTAAAGAGGACAGCCGATGTCTCAGTTACTAAAAAAGGAAACAAAAAAAAAATTAAATGATGCATGCATCATTAAGTCTTATGATGCACAGTTCGGGCCCTTGACTTTCCAAAGATTACTCTTCAGCTGATACTTAAGGATGACCAAGTTGAAAATGTTTAAAATTAATCTTTAATTTTTTCTTATTTTATCAAATTCCCCGCACAATGATCAACTGTGTGTTCCTTTCAGAATAAAGCTGACTCAAAAAGAATAACTAGACCTGAATAGCAAAAATCCCCGTAGCTAAATAATTATTTACTGGTTATCCTTTTGTTACCTTGCTTATTTCTTTGTGTAATAGCTGTCTGATTTTCCAACAAAGCACAAATGTTCTGCCTTGTGTAATTGGAGGAATTGTTAATAGATCCCAAGAACAAAATGACGATCCGTTTGGGACAAAAACAAATTAGGCCTCCTGGTTTACTAACAGTGCACTTGATCCCCCCGGCCCCCGTCCCTCCCTGGCCACAGGGCTTTCCTGTTATAAAGGATAACATCATACAAGCACATGCAGCTCTCATAGACAGCTCACTTAATTGTCAAGCAGTAAGGTGAAAAATTTAAACTTGGCCTTGTGGAGATCATTCAAAAAGTTTGTCCAGAAAAGACTATAGTAATTAACAAACAATTAAAAACAACTGAAATATTCAGCGGTTGCGTTATGAGATTGGCTCATGGTAAGAGCATCTGTGTGTCTCTTTGCAGGTATACCGTGGAGTTTCTATGTCTGGATGATCATATGTAGCAAAACTATATTCTGTGGTAATTCCTTAATTTCGTGGGCAGATCCGGAAAAGAACCTCGTCTGTGAACCGTTTTGTGGGACACGTGGCTACAACATGAATCGCACTTACATAATATGGATAGCAGGCATACTTAACACATAACGATTATAAATACATAAAATTTTTTTTTTTATCAATCCTGAAACATTTACAAAGGCCCTGGCCCCATAGCTGAAGAAGCTATTTGATAGTTATGTGTGCCATGTGGGGAGGTGGGGGGCGGCGGAAGCCACTTTCTTCAGGGGGGATCAGCCTTCAATGGTAAAGCAGCCGCATATCGCAGCTCAACAACCCCACACTAACCATGCTCATGCTAGCAACCCTAATTAAAGTCAGTGGGCTATATAGAAAAAAAGATATGTAATAGAAGGGGGGGGTGCACTGTGGGAAGAAGGAGCTCCAGAGGGAGTAGAGGGGCTTTTGGGAGAGTTAAGGAACATGATAAAACGGTACATTCTACACATATGAAACTTGTCATTAGAATAAAACAAAATTATTTAAGACAAATCTTTATTAGCGAGACAAAAGCCAGCCGCAAGTAGAATCAGAATAGAGGATGATTCCCGATGCCTCAGGCACACTTTTGGGAAGCTGGGTTATGGCACAGACGACTGTAAGGTCCCTCAGTACTCAGATAGAGCTGAGGTAGGAGGAACACAGGTTCAGGCCAGCCTTGGCAACTGAGGCCCTGCCTCCAAAAAGAAAAAACCTTTTGCAGGGCCATGGGGTGGCGCATGCCTTTGGTAATTCCCACGCACGCGGGGCAGAGGCAGGCGGGTTCTGTGAGTTCGATAGCCATGCCCTGATCATACAGAGTAGAGCCTTCTAAGGCCAGCTGCGGCTGGATAGGAGGCGACCCGGTCGAGTCTCCAATTCATATACCAAACAAATAATTAAGAAAAAGAAAGGAAAATACTCTTTAAAGAGCGGGAAAGTCATAGCTCAGCAAGCATGGAGAAGAATCGGCTGCCTGTAGCTTAGGTGTGCCTAAGGCTCTATTACTAGGGTTATCAGAGCGCTTCCCAGTCCTTTATTGCTAAAAGCAGGGTCTTGTAGTTGTCATGTTTGACACATAGTAGTCCTTCATCTTGTGTAAGTTTTTGTAGTCTTCCCTTTATTGTCTAATTCATACGGTGCTTTTTTGCACGTGGGCCGACCACTCAGAGCTGAGCCAGTGCCTCCACTGTGTGCAGAGGGATGAATGTGCTTCCCTTTGCTAGGCATTGCTCTCATCTTTGAGATATGTCTAAGAGACGGTATCACTGAGATATGGCTCAGGAGATAAAGTGCTTGCCACCAAGCCTGAGCTTTATCCTGGGATCCACATGTGAAGGAGAACTCAACTGTTGCCAACGTCATGTCCTCTAGCCTCCACAATTTTGCATGTGCCTCGTTGAGTGATGTGTTGAAGTGTCATACACCCCACACCACCCTCACCACTGTTGCGAAACACTTAAACATGTTATAATTTCCAGTCAAATCCTGGTCCCCTACACCGTGTCGGTCTCTTGTCTAGCTATAAAGCAACCAAACAATGCATAGTCACACAGTATATTGATAATCAGTAACAGCTACTTATTTTAATGTTAGTTGTGAAATTGTAACAGGACAAGTTGATTTTTAAGAACTTTTTGTCTTCCTCACTATCGCTATACTCTTTAATTTAAAACTATTTAATAAGAGATCCTTGTTCTGTTGATTGTATGTTATTTAATGTTTTTCTAAAAAGCCAAATTAAAGCTTAGCGGGGAGAACGATAACATATAAAACCAGTGTTTGTTAAATGTGCTGCACGCTTTTTTAATATGTTATAATTACCTCATCTTGGGTCTCTTAATTTTCTATTTCACTGTATAGCATGCCAGGGCAATGCAATGTGGAGGTCACTTAAGACCACTCGCTGTGGAGCTGCTTTTCTCCTTTTCCTTTATGTGGGTTCAAACTCAGGAGGCGCCAGAGATGAGTGTTTCGAGACCGGGAAGGGCTGTGCCCTTTAGCCCACTGAGCCCATTCATCTTAGCTTTCCAGCTTTTAATTGTTTAAAGAGCCTTTTCTGGTTGCCCTTGGGCAAAAATTCAACAGCAATATAAAAAATCAGCCCTGTTTTTTCATATTTCTGAACAGTCCCCACATAGAGTATGCAGAATCATCCAAAGATCTTAAAACAGGGAAGCAGTCCATCATTGTTGGGGCTTCGAAGTGGCTTTGCTCAGGGAAGCCTGTAGTGATGACTAAAATCTTCATCTGGCCAAGATGAAGACACAGGCCCCCAGTCTGTCAGTAGACATGGAATGGACATTTCCAAAAATTAATAACAGCTGGTCGATTCTCCTTAACATACGACATCTTTACGTTCGTCTGACTATGTGGTATCATAGGTGGGCCTATTAGTCTTCCCCAAGTGTCTACAAGCTGGTATTAACTGGTGTGTTTGTAAGAGCACTGACTGGCATGTTCAGGTCAATGACTATTCAATTGGGAGAAAAGGCTGGGAATGTAAAAGCTCAGTTGTAGATTGTAAGATGGTTAAACTCTAGTAATGTGCATGGAAGATGCATAACTTTTGGCAATGATATCAGTCCCTTCACTACATATGTAGGCATGAGTACAAGCTGTAAATGGCCAGATAAGGAGAAGTGGGGTGGGTGGAGTCTGAAGATTCTGCCATCCTCGCTACATACGTCATGACGGCCAGTTTCGCCACCACTTGAAGAACTCATGGAAGCTGGGTCAGGAAATGCGTCCAAATAGCTGCTTGTGGCGGTGCGCAAAGGGCCTGGTAGTTCCATGACTAATAATAGACGAAGAATCACTACAGACCTAAGTTTAAGAGATTTAGCCTGGGAAAACATAGATTATTAACCCCGTACTTGCAATGAAAACTACAAGGCAACCAAATACAAAAATAACAACAAATCCAAACCCAGAAAGGTATTATGGAGGAATGAAAATGGAATGAGATTGATACGCAGGCGGGAGCCCTTGCAGACAGTGCTTCCTTTCTCTGGCTGCTTCAACGTTTCTGTGTGGCACAACAAGGAGACCAAAATGAATACTGTGCTTTCCTGGAATTGCTGGTTAGGGCTGCCATCAACAGCGAAGTCACCATGGCAACGGGTACCACAGGGTTGCCCCTCCACTTAGTCAGGTCCACATGACAGAGCTAATGGCTGAAATGCCTGTCATGTGTAGACATGGGGAAAATGGGAGAGACTCTAAGTGCTTTACCCTGTGGGGAGGAGGCTTGAGAATGGACAGTCTGAGAGAACTGGCCAGAGTCTGACTCTAATGGTTTCAAGAAGAAGAGAAACAAAGAATTCNTTACATTCCCACCAGCAGTGGATGAGTGTTCCCCTTTCCCCACAACCTCTCCAGCACTTGGTATCATTTGTTTTCTTGATCCTAGCCAGTCTTATTGGAGTAAGATGATATCTTAAAGTGGTTTTGATTTGCATTTCCTTAATGATTAGTGATGTTGAACACTTCTTAAGGTGTTTCTCAGCCATCTTTAATTCCTCACTTGTGAAGACTCTGTTCAGCTCTTTGTTCCATCTATTGAGTGGGTCATTTGTTTTCTTTCTTCTTTGTTTTTTGAGTAGTTTATATATTCTGGAAATCAATGCTTTGTCAGATGTTTCTGCAGTGAAGGCTTCCTCCCACTCTGGGATTTCTCTTCACTTCCTTGATTGTTTCTTTTGATGTACAGAAGCTTCTGAGTTTAATGAAGTCCCATTTGTCAATTGTGGACCTTAATTCTTGCCCAGCTGCTGTCTGATTTAGGAAGTCTTTTCCTACACCTATGTCTTGTAGGCTGCTGCCAAGTTTTTCTTCTATCACCTCCAGAGTTTGGGGTTTCACATTGAGGTCTTTGATCCATCTGGAGTTGACTTTTGTACAGGGCTAGAGGTAGGGGTTTAATTTCATTCTTCTACAAGTGGTGATCCAGTTTTGCCAACACCACTTGCTGAAGATGCTGTCTTTTCTCCATTGTGTCTTCTTGGCTCCTTTGTCAAATATGAGGTGGCTGAAGTTGTATATGCTCAGATTTGGATCTTCAGTTTTGTTCCATTGGTCAACAGGTCTGTTTTTGTGCCAGTACGAGGCTGTTTTTATGACTATAGCCCTGAAGTATAGTTTGAAATCTGGTATAGAGATCCCCCCTGTGTAGCTCTTTTTGCTCAGTTTGTTTTGGCTATTCCGGGTCTTTTGTTTTTCCAAATGAATTTAAGGACTTTTTTTCCAAGCCTGTGAAGAAACTCTTGGGGATTTTGATTGGGATTGCGTTAAATGTTTTGTTTTTCTTAAACTGCTTCTTAATATGATGTAGTAATGGACTTTTCACCCATACACTCAAAAACTGAAAACGTGTAATCAGGAACTAATAGTGCTCCTTTTCTAACTTTCACAATACTAAAAAGAACTCGAGCTAAAGGCAAAGGATCATCGGGGCATTCTAGCATGCAGATCCTTAAAAGCACAAATGCTTCAGTCAGGAAAGGAAAGGGAAGAAAAAAACAGACAAGGTTTTCAGAAGGAATTATTTCAATTCCCTCTCAGGCACATTAAATTAAAACACAGACATGCAGGAGCAGCTGGAGGTAGGAACCACCACTGAGGGTCTCAATTAAAGTTGGGCAGCTCAAAGGGAACTGTGTATTCAAGCACTCTGGGTGCCTGTTAGAAATGCAGACCCCCAGGCCCCACCCAGAGCAGCTCCATCAGAATCTGCATTTTTAACAAGGTCCCAGGTGATTTGTATGCACTTGAAATCAATTTGCTTTCCTCTAAGCATGTCAGAATAAGGAATCCGAGGAAGGTCTGTCAGAAGGGCAGTGATGTCCCAAGGCCAGCGAGTACACCAGTTACACCATATGGAGGTTCTTCACCCTGATGCCCAAGGCCCTATTTCCATAGGATGTGAAAGCTCCTTACAGAGGTGCCTGTTCCTGTGGAGGACAATCAGAAGCCACACAGCATAAATGATGAGGTCTCTCAGACAGGCGTTTAAATGCTATGTCCTGGACTTAGCGCATTTCCCCACATTGGGCTTCTTCTTTCCTGTACACCCATTTAGCTTTAACTCTGATTCATAAACACCCTGTGACGGGAAAAGAAGCACTGGAAAACCCCGGCATAGAGGAGCGTGGCCAAGTCAGTTAAGGAAGTCCCACCCTGTAAACTGTGGCCACTGACTCCAAGACTCTGATCTACACACTCAAGGTTCTTCAAAGAGCTACAGTAATGTTATAGGCATGGTCTGGAGTCAAGAGGGCCCCCGCTGAGATTCTAGGCTCTTGTGTTCCCAAACAAAGAACTAGGCCAGGAGCACACAGATACTGGTAGAAATAGAGACAATTTATGAAGAAAGAAGAGAGTGGAAGTGGGCCAGAGAGCTTGGACAGGCCCACACTCAAAGGCCTGAGCCCCGAGCATCATGACCCTTTCATTACAGAGCACACACCTCCTCCCACATTTGGAAATACTGTTCTGTGACATGCTCCGTTCCCTTCATGTAACTGGTAGGGAGGTGTTTCCAAACCTTTTATCAACTGGCTCCTTTTATATTTTAAATTTGATGGCTCCCTCTCAGCTGTATTCTCTTACCACAGTGAGATTTCTGGAAAGAAGCTTGTCTGAGGAGACCAAATGTGGCTTGGATGCCTGTTAGCCACAGGGCTCTGACCTAATCACCACCTGCTCTGTGTGTTCATCTACTGTGATACAAACAGGTTATGAGATTAATGAATCCATTAAAAGCCAACTCTACAATGTGTAATCCACAATATTATCCAACAGTACCTTTGATGACTGATTTATAAACAATTATACAATTTATTGGTTATTTAGTCCCTTTATGCGGAGGTATGGATTATTTTAAATAACTGGGACATCTTGCAGGCTGTGATAAGTTCATTTACTCTGTTTTTCACCCAATTAACCTCTTTTTTACTCAGGGGGTCTTAGACAATCATCCAAGTAGCCTGCACTTACTATCTCTTTTACAAAGTTTGTGTTTAAGGCTCAATTTTTCAAGTCAGAATCCCCAAATTCAAAACCCTTTTCCCCATTTGAATTTGGAAATTCTGGCTAGCTACCTTGCCATGAGAAGTGGAAAGTACAGATGTAAGATGATACCCAAAATCCCCTAGGCACCTGCCACATACTGTTCTGTCCAGGCAGGGGGAAAAATACTGCTGATCCTGAGAAATTTCAGAGTGAGATCAGCATTGTCCTCTTTCAAGCTGAGCTATCTTATGTCCTCAGCATCTTAGTCAACAACCAATTGCTTTCCTATTTCCAAAATACAGTCAACAGTGAATAGCTGAAAGAAATTCATTAAGAAAAAACATTTTCTTCTATAGAAAAGAGAAAAGTAACGAGAAACAAACTGAGATAAATACAAGAATATGTACATTCTTTTTTTCATTATATCCCAGGCCCTGCCTTGAAAATAACACCACAATTTAAAAATAACACTGCAATTTAAATTAAATTATAATTAATAGCAGCAGCTTTGTTGAAGTGCCTCAGATTATCACTTTCAATTCTGAAGCTCCTGTGGTTTCCATGGAGATATTTTCTCTATGTGATGTCAGATCCAATTTTATCCATCTCTGATACATTACAACCTGAAGCTTTTAGTGCCTTTATTTGGGGGAGTTATATGTCAAATAACCACAATTTATTTTTATGCGCACTTAAATGTGTTTTCTTTGCAATTGGTTTCTGAACCTAAAGTCTACTAGTTTTGTATTTGAAACAATAAATAAGAACCCAAACCACTGAAATTATCTTTGTTCTACTTTGTGTTCACTCTGCCCACTTCACTAAGAAATTAGAGGCGAAAAATTCAAATATCTTTTCAATAGTCTGTTCTTCTGAGGGCTTTTTAAAGTCAGTGTACAGTTTCAACAGTTGCCTTGAAATTTCTTTTTATTAAATTTTCATATATTTATAAATTTTCATGTGTAGGTGCAATCAAAAGCTATGTTGTAACAATGGAGCTTTAAAGCACACTCATCTCTGTTTAGGGCTCTTTTACGACCACGACCATTTTCTGCATCACTGTGAGCCATTAGAGGTGATATCTTTTACCAAGAAATTACTGGAGTTTCTGTTCTGGGGTGCTGGTTCAGAATTCTTGGGTTGCCGCCTTCCTACCATTTGTGCAATTTTCCTTTGTCAGATAAAATGTCTCTCGTGCTCTGTTTTGGGGAAGAAGAAAAAAGTTACAACAATGGGCTTTAGATATCAAAAGGCTTCTGTGACTTAGGTATGGAGACACATCCCTGTAATCCCAGCACAGCACTGTAGTGAGCTCCAGACCAGCCTGGGCTACACAACTGTAGTGTACACAGCACAGCACTATAGTGAGCTCCAGCACAGCACTATAGTGAGCTCCAGACCAGCCTGGGCTACACAACTGTAGTGTACACAGCACAGCACTACAGTGAGCTCCAGATCAGCCTGGGCTACACAACTGTAGTGTACACAGCACAGCACTATAGTGAGCTCCAGACCAGCCTGGGCTACACAACTATAGTGTACAGTGAGACCCTATTTTTTAAATTTATTTTTAGTTTATGTGTATGAGTGCTTTTTAATTTTTTAGTATAATACTTTTGTTGATGTTTTGTATATTTCATACATCATTTTTCAGTTCAATTTAGACATATTCCCCTTTCCCTGGCCCCCACCCCACCCCAGTTCATGCATTCTGCCATACATGTCCTGCATCTTTCTCTCAGTATTTTTAAGGTTTTTCTCTGCAGAGGTTTGTTTTGGGCAGAATTTAACTATATCAACCCATTCTTTGACCCAGTCCTTATGTTGTTGTTGTTCCCTCCCATTTGTATTGCTATAAAATATGCCTATATAAACATCATATATGTACCAGAATTATGTCCTCTGGGAATAAAATGTATGTTAACTCCAAAATATGTTTAGGAATTCATATTTTCTCTTTAATTTATATCACTATAAAATATGAATACATACCTTCCATCCATATACATACATTAATTACCATGTCTGAAAATAAGTGGTAAGTTAATTCTAGGGCCCATTAAGAGATTCACATTGTATATAACATCACAGTTGCTTTCAGATAGAAATACAACAATAATGTTGCTCAGCTTGAATTTCAATTGAGGGATTTGGTACTAGTATCCACAAATGAAGGAAACCATTCCCCATTTGTTTTTTTTTTGTTGTTGTTGTTTTTTTGGGGGGGGGACTGTGTTACTTCACTAAGCATAATGGCTTCAAGTTCCATCCATTTACCTGCAAAGTTCATGATGTCATCTTTCTTTGCCATTGTTGGAAGCTATGTGGATGCTGGGAACTGAACCCATGTCTTTTGCAAGAGCAGCCAGTGCTCTTAACTACTGAGCCATCTCTCCAGCCCCATAAGAGCCTAACTTTAAAAAAAAAAAAGTATTTTCCAGCCTCTCCAGATGGTCCGTCAACCGCAGAAAACAACTGGACTTGGTTACATTAAGAGCCTGCAGTGCTGTTGATCATTGACAGAGCCAGCGTAGACAGAGGTATTCTCATCAGAAACACTTCTATTAAATGTATAGATGTTTTTTAGAATCAACTTCCCAGTTCAAATCCTGGCTCCACCATCTCCTGGTCACGTAACCTTGTAAGTTATGGTTCTTCCAAAATGGAATGAGTGCACCCGTCTCACAGGGCTCACACATGGAAGATCTAACACCGCCTGGCTTATGGGGAGGAAGGGGGGGCTATTGTTATTTGCTAAACAGGTTGTCTGGAAATCTGAATATCTAATTTGCTTCACAAGAGAAGAGAAAAGCTGCTAGGTTGACTCCACGATGACTAACAACCCGGTGCTCTGCCACTTCTGTAGATTTGCCTCTGAACTGTTCTTTGCTCACTAGGGAGTTAAGTCCAAGCAGGGGGACATTGCAGTCCCAGTGAGGAGTCATTTCCTGCCACCCATCCCAGAAGCTGTGGCTCCATCACTGGCCCTTAGGAACAAACAGTAACGGATGCGATGCGATGCAGGGCCTCAAGCCTTCATCCCTCCATGCTGGAGTTCAGAACTTACCCTTGGCAGGCAAGAGTCCCAACTGTCCCAGCTGCTGAGGGAAGGGAACCCCACCCCACACTGAGCCTTGCCCAGCACACAGATGTAGGACTGGCCAGCCAGCCCACCATCGTGCTTTTGCACCTTTTCATACCTTTCCAGAATTAGAAAAGGAAAGAGTAAACTTCCTGTGGAACTGGATAAAATAGTCATTTTCTGCCATTGGGGGGGGGGGATACTTTGATTCACCAAGTTCTAATACGCAGTCTTTTTATTATACCTGTGTAATTATGAAGAACAATTACACTAGGCTTGCTTTTACTAAGTATTCCCTGGTTTTGTTCCAGTTTGAAGAAAAGGGAGGAGGGGAGAGAGGTGTCAGCTGTGAGTTCTCACACTGCTTTTCCATGCAAAAGACAGTGAACAGACAGGCACCTGTGTGTGCAGGTGCAGGTGTGGGTGTGACCAGGTCTGAGTGTTTCAGGAACCTGTGATACATTTGCCTCCTGATTGGAAGGATGGAGGGCCAGACTCGGGTGGGTGCTGAACCCTTAGTCATGCTGTTTACCAAGCCTAGCTCAGGGCAGAACACGGTTTTCTTCAAAAGCGAGTCCTAATCGCAGCCCTTACATTCTACCACGCCCCCTCTTCCGCAGGTTGTTCCCTAGGCTTAGAAAAGGGGCACAGGTGGATGAGAGGTAAAACAGTCCACTCTCTCTGGAGCTGTTAACTTGGACTCTGGTCAATTCTGGCTGTTTCCTTTCATGAGCTGACAGTTTGTCCAGGAATAACCTTTTGATCCTCTACAATAGTTGTCTCCAATTTACAGTTGGGGAACGACCTCATCATCGTCATATTTCTCCTTGTTATGTAGGATCCACAGAGGGGTTCGATGTTTATGGCAATCTGAGGCTTTTCTTCCTTTGAATGTTCAGACGGGTCAGCCTTTCCGTTGCCACTTTTTGGTACATCCTACTCAATGCAAACCTGTATCTTTTCTTTCTCAGCCGTTAAGTTGGTGACGTTTTGTCCTGTTGGAACAAACAACCTGTCACCCCACTGGATGGTGGGGCTGTAGGTGTTTGGGCACAACAGCCTGCAGATAGTTTTGCATGAAGGATGCTTGTACTCATGGATTTATCACTTATAACTAAAAATGAAAAAAAAAAACTGAGAGAAAAGATCAGGACAGTTTATGGCAGAATGCATGACTGGGATGGGGTGGGGGTGGGGGGAGGGAAAGGGAAATAAGCCTGAACTGAATTTTGGAAAAAATGTATGAAAGACACAAAGCATCAATAAAAACTAATTTAAAAAAAATAATAAAGAAAAATATTTAAAAAAAAAAAAAAGCGAGTCCTGTCTGGCCAGGGGTGAATAGAGGAGGAGAGCAGAGGGCATCTCTGGGGAGTGGAAAGGAAACATGGTGTGTGAGTCTAATACTGCAGATGAGCAAACAAGGAGGACACGGGAAGAGGAAAGACACAGACAGGCACGCACTTCTGTGAAACGTCAAGTCAGAGGGGGAACGGCGCCAAACCTGCTGCTTCTCCTCACGTCCTAGAGACCTTTGTGCTCGCTGACAAACTGCCTGACATAACAACGTAGGGAAGGAAAGATTTGTTTCGCTCAGCTTCAGAGGCATCATTCCACCGCAGAGGGAAGCGTTGGCACAGGAAAGCAGCATGATAGACAGGAAGTAAAGAAAGGAAGAGCAAGGTCCCAGGAGCAAATAATCTCCCAGGACCACCAGTAGTGCCCAATTTCCTTCAACTAGACCCCATCTCCTAAAGTTCCCAGAACCTCCCAAAATAGGACCAATCCCCAACAGTCTCTGGGGAGATATTTCATGGATGCTGACCTATTTAGAGATCCAGAAGAAAGTGACTGACTGCAGTCTGTGCTTCCGTGATGGAAATCTGATCTTGAGATTTGTTCATTCTATCTTAACACTCAAACTTTGGATCTACTCATATTGTTTCCCAAAATGTAGAGTCCCTGATACTTCAGCACCTTGAAAACTATTTGCCTCTCCTGGAAACCTGGGAAGGCTGGGGGGCATGGATAGTAGCAGTAGTGTAGAGAACTGTCATGGGTGAACTTTGTCAACTATATCCCAGTCATGTTTCTTGGTCACAGTGTTTCTCTACATCTATTTCCAAAAGGATGTTGGTACCCAGGAGAAAGGCCAGTAATAATGAAATGTATCTACCAAAACAGCAGCTGCTTTGAATGACAGAATAAAATAGCTTTGCCGCAAGGAGTGAGCATTCGTGTGCATTAGGATATAACCAGGCATAAGTTAGAAATAAAGCCATAAAAATGGGAATGCTCATGAAAAAACTCTGCCCTTGTTTTTGTGAGGGCGTCTAACGACCTGAGGAGTTTCAACAAATTGGTTTCTATTCATTAGACAGCCAAAGTCTAACGAATAAGTCACCTTCAATATATTTTTCTGTTTTCTTTTTTTTTTTTTTTTTAATTTTTTTTTGTATTATTATTTATTTATTTTTGTATGTGTATGAATGTAGTGTCTGCATGCAGGTCTGTGCACCCATGTCGTGCAATGCCGCGGAGGTCAGAAGAGGGTCTCGGATTCCCCTGGAACTGGAGTTCTCCTGGAATTGGAGTTACAGACGGTTTTAGCCGCCATGTGGGTGCTGGGGATCAAACCCGGGTCCTCTGCAAGAGCGTCGGTGCTCTTAACCGCTAGGCTATCTCTCCAGCCCCATCTGTTTTCAATATATTCATTTCCACTGTTTAGAAGAAGGGATGAATAAGCTTGCTGTAAGATTTTAGTTGGAGTAGGCGGCTGACTTTGAAAATTATAACTACATGGAAGACTGTTCCTGAAGAGGCTCCATATATATTTACATAACTCCTGACAGGCAGATTTTAATTATGGTAGTCAATGAGTATCCATTTACAACTTATTCCTGCATTATTATTCAGCAGAATGGCAAATAATTAAGATTGCCCCCTTCTTTTAAGAGGACAGCTACTACATAAGAAGGGATAAGAAGGTGGAGGGGGTAGCTCAGTGGATAAAGCTCCTTGCCTTACATGCATGAAGACCTCAGTTCTATCCCCAAACCCGCATAATAAAATCTTGAGAGCCAGGTGTGATGGCGTGTGCTTATAATGGAAGCTCTGGAGAGGCAGAGACAAGCGGGTCCTTGGGGCTCGCTGGCTGGCCAGCCTAGCCTACGTAGTGAGTATTAGATCGGTGAGAGACCCTGTTTCAAAAGAAGAAAAAGGCATGGATGGCACCTGAGGATAGAATGACACCCAAGTTGTCCTCTGGGCTCAACATGCACGTGAACACACACACACACACACACACACACACACACACGCAAGCACACACCAAAAAAAAGAAGGGCAAAAAGGAGAATTAACATTATGGACATTGAAAAGAGGTGTAGCCAACTAAGAAAAAAATGGATACTACAAAGAGAAGAAAGGTGAACTAGCCGTCCAGACAGGGAGGGTTATCTGATGAGCTGGCCTAAAGCATCAGGAATCCACTGAATTCTAAATACTGAGTTGGAAATGTGGCCCCATGAAGAGAGAGGTAGGAGAGAAGTTCTGGCCTCATGGGACCTCTTCACCAGGTCACGGAGCTCAGATTCACAGCAGAGACAATGCTGGGAGGCTTTATTTAGATGTTCTTCTCTAGCTCTGGTCATTCTCCAGGGTCACCTCAGGTCCCTTCTTCCACTACTTCTTTCCAACCTTCCTCCACTATTTGTATCTGTAACATCAAAGGAACTGGAGAGAGCTTGGAACATAGCCCAGTGATAGAACACTTGCCTGGCTTGTCCAAGACCCTGAGTTCAATCCCTAGCACTAGAAAAAAGAAGAAGAAGAAGAAGAAGAAGAAGAAGAAGAAGAAGAAGAAGAAGAAGAAGAAGAAGAAGAAGGAGAAGAAGAAGAAGAAGAAGAAGAAGCTGCCACCTCACCAGCCTCTCTAAGCATCTGTGCTTTTCAGCATTTCTGTGGCTAAAGCAGCAACACCTCAAGGCAGGCTTTGGAACAGAACAGATCTTTGCCCCGTTCCATCCACCACATTGCAAATTTCACAAAATCCTGGAGTTGATCGTGTTCCATCCAAGCCATGCAGACAGAAAGTGGCCAGTTTGTAGTGTCATGAATGTCACAGCAGATGAATAAAATTACCATTGGAATTTTAGTCACTATACTTAATATATTTTAAAAGTTCATATTGTTTAAAGGAAGTCTGACAGTCTCTATGCTTGTCAGAAGACAAGCAATATGATCTGCTCAGAGTATCCAAATATCCTGAAGACAGGCCCACCTGAGAGTCCTATCGGTACCGCAAATAGATCCAACACAAAACAAATGGTTCTCCTCATCCCCTAAAAGGGCTTTTCCTGTCTTAAGCCCATCCACACTCAACCATCTGAAAACCAGGACTTCTAAACAACTACCTGCCTGTCTCTTCCTAGCCTTCAACTAGCTCAAAAGAGGGAGGATTACTGGACTTTGGAATTAACTTGGGTTCTAATTCCAGAATTCCAGAGTAATTACAAGCCCAGAAAAAGATGCAGAAGATGAACAGTAACCGTATAAGCTTCATCCCCAAAAGATGCCTGTGTCTGAGAATGGATCAAAACTTACTGTGCCTCATGGTTGTATGAGCTGGGTGACACACACAACTACAAAACACACTTCAAGCAAATCACTGGGAAATGGAGAAGATCATAATTCAAGCCACATCCACACTTTAGGATTTTCAGCATATAAAACAAAGTCTTCCATGGTACATGTAATTAGGCCACTAGGGACAGGAAATTCTCATTAGTATGATTTTTTCCCATTTTATTGTTGACTATGCATGTTTATAGAAAACAGTTTGATGGAGAAAGAATATCCTACAAAAATTTAGCAAGTGAATGAATGGGCCATGCCTACTGAACAATATTTCCCTAAAAAGACAACTCGTGTTTAGAGAAGTAATCCAAAGAGCTTTTTCTATTATGTTTTACGTAAGTCAGTTTACACAGAATAATTTTATGACCAGATTAATATCAAGTATGCATTCTTTTCTTTTTGTTGCTCTGAGAAAACGATGATCACAAGTGATTTGTGGAAGAAAGAGTTGAGTTTGGCTTACAGCTCCAGAAGACGACTCCACGACTCTGGAGCTGTGGCACCAGGTGGCCAGAGCAGGAACGGCAAAAATCACATCTTCACCCACGTACAGGAAGCAGAGCGTGAAATGGAAGCTGGTGGAACTATAAGCTCTCAAAGTCCACCCCCAGTGACATACTTCCTCCAGCAAGGCTTCACATCCTAAAGTTCCATGACTTTCCTAAACAGCGCCACCAACAGGAGGACAAGTATTCAATACCTGAGCCTAGCAGGGCATTTCTCATTCAAACCTTCACTAAGGAGATAAGCTCATAAAAGAGACCTTTGCCTTCTTGGGTTGACACTTGAAATCTTAAATCGATGTCATCTAGCCCAGCAAATCTTGACAAGAAATTGGGGAAGAGACCATTAGGGAAAGAACTTAGCTGTGTTGTCCTTCACTGATTCCTCAGCTACCTAGACTTAGGATTCAACCAGCAAGCAACTGATGTCAACAATTGTTTTACACCCACAGTTAAAGACTTGGGAGAATATGGACAGTCCTGAGGACTGAGATATAATTTTCATTAATTCAAAATCAGCAGGTTTGAATGACACTGATGGTTGAAAAGATCTAGGATGCACAAATCAAAGAGAATAATTTCTCCAATCCTAGGCAAAAATGTTGTCTGTGGCCGGTGAGATGGTTCAGTGGGTAAAGGCTCCAGCCTCCAAGCATGACAATATGAGTTCCATCCCTGGGATTCACATGGTGGAAGGAGAGAACTGACTCCCACAGCTTGTACTTTAACCTCCACACACGCATCTTGGTACACACACACACACACACACACACACACACACATATACACTAAAAAAAAAGTAACAAAAAATTTTAATTGAGTCTAAAAGAGAAAGAGTTCTATAAACCACACATGCTTGTTCAAGGAGAAGTCTACATTTGCTGACACATTTCTAATGGAGCGGGAGGACAGAGGTGTCTAACTGTTTTAGTCACTGTCCTGGAGATTCTTGGCAGTCTATAGCCAGGCATAAAGTAGCCTAGAAAACTGAGTCCTAAGCAAGATTCTCTCTGAATCATAACATCAGCCCTTGTGTCTAATCATGCCAAATATGTACTTTGAAAATATTTCTTGGCTTTGAAAAAAAAAAGATTTCTTCCACTGGCTTGGTGCCTTTAAACTCTGGGTCAGCTTTAAACTCTGGGTCTCTGCTCCATCTGCTGGAGGAAAAGTTTCCTGCTGGGAAGATTTGTCTTAACTTCTCAAATGTGGACCTGGAAGTGGGCTAGAGACATAGCTCAGTGGTAGAACCCTTGTCTGGAGAGTGCAAGGCCCTGGGTTTGATGCCTAGCATTGTCAAGAAGAATACCCATCTGTGAAGTGGAATTCGCTTGCATGGATTATAATACATGCTCCACTGACATAAGAAAGGCTTCAGGATCTATTTGCCTTTGGAAAGCTTGAAATTTATCTTAGAGAAACACCTAAATTTGACATAACTGATGTTTATTTTTTAATAGGAAAAGAAATAGAAAATTAAGCCATTAACATTCCTCTCAACATTTCTGAACTTTAACCCCTTTACAGATTCTTGAAGGGAATAGTGTTTTATTAAATCCATGCTAAATATTAAAGAAGTGTTTAGTTTTAAAGGAATAGTATAAGCTGTAAAAACCTCATCCATCTATCTATCTATCTATCTATCTATCTATCTATCTATCTATCTCCAAGGCCACCAGTTGTAAATGGAATAAAAGTGGATGAGAGATGGATTTTAACAGAATGTAAGAAAACTGTCAGTGTTCTGTATCTATAGGTTTTGTCGATATGGATTCAAAGAACTGTAGGCCAAAAAAAATATTTTTAATGTTGTCTATACTAAACATTTGCAGCCTTCCCCACATCATCAGTCTCTGAACAACACTGTGTATCGACTTTGGTAACATTAAAGTATATCAGGTATTATAAGAAATCTAGAGGTTATTTCAATTATACAGGAGGATTATGAAGTTATATGTTCCCAAGTTACATACAGAACTTGAGCATCCCAGGGACTCGGTATCCCAGAACCGACCCTCAGGGACACCACAGGATGACTGTTCTAAAAGTAAACTTTTTGTCAGTGGAACTGAAGCAGGCTGGCTCAGATCATTCTAAGAATTCCCCAGCCTCATGTGAAGAGGAACAGCAAGAACAGAACGGGGTTTCTGGAATTCTCGTGGTAGGCCCTAGCAAGGTGGGTCCTTGTGAAGTAAAAACTTCCTATGTAGAAACAAAAAGTCTTAAAGACTCATGTGAGGATATAAGTATCAAATTATAGGGGATTAATGATAACTTGACTCTTACATTCCACTCTTCACTTCTTCTCAACAGCCAGTGCTGATTTCCCATATAACCCAGGACAAGGCCAAGCTATCAGAAATGGAGTCAACAGAAATTCGGCAATCATCGGAGGTACGTGACGCACAGCACAGGCTTTCCTGGGCTGACTTCCCTGTGAAAAGTAGTGATTAAAAATATCATAGTTGGGAGCAAAAAAGGAATTGTCTAGATTTTTATTTTATTCATCTTGGCTTTTAAATGTTATTTAAGACTGTGAAATACAATGAGGAGAAAGTGTACTTATGGAACACTGGCTGATGTTTCATGTTGACACCGAGAGCAAGAATGGACAGAGTTGCCAGCAGAACCCATGTTTTGGCAGCAAGGTCTCTTCTTCCTCTGCTCTCTCTCATCCTCCTGCATCCTAAAGGGTCTGAGATAGCTTACCACAAAATGAGAGGGAAGTGGCCAATCTGGCCTCACCATCCCAGTACAGTATCAGGAAGTTAAAAAGCTCAGGACACTCAAAATATTCCAGTGTCTTCCCTGTGGACAGCTGCAGAGGAGCCCACTCTCCTTGAATGGCTCCTCGTGTTTGGATCAGCATTTATCACCTGGTTACCCACTGCCGACTTCTCTCCTTTGTATTTCTGTCTGATTCTAGACCCAGGCTTCCTGCCTCTCTGAGAAGAGCCAATTAACATATTGAGGACTTTAAACATAGCTGATAAGTTTCTTTTTTCACAGGAAGAAAGTAGAAATATGTAAGGCGATATAAGGAATGTTTAATTAAAATATGTTCAGAAGGGCAGACGAATTGGCTCAGCAGATAAAGGTGCTTGCTGCCAAGCCTGATGACCTGAGTTCAATCCCCAGATCTCATATAATAGAAGGAGAGAATCAGCTCTCACAAACTGTCCTCTGATCTCCAAACTCAAGCATGCACCCATACACATACATGGCATGCACACACACACACACACACACACACACACACAAGTTAATTTTAAACATGCGTTCAAAATGGTTCTCGAATGACATAATCCAAAGTTCAAGTAAAATTTCATCACAGTTCCCATCCTAATTGTTTTTCACTTTTTTAAATTATTTTTATTTATTTTTATGTGTATGAATGTACTGTCTGCATGTAGGTTAGTGCACCCGTGTCATGCAATGCCATGGAGGTCAGAAAAGGGCATCAGATTGCCCTGGAACTGGAGTTAAAGATGGTTCTTAGCTGCCATATCGGTGCTGGGAATCATACCCAGGTCCTCTGCAAGAACAGCCAGTGCTCCTAACCACTAAGCCATCTCTCCAGCCCTGTTTTTCACTTTTTAAAAATCCACTCAGAGGCTAGAGAGATGACTCAGCAGTTAAGAGCACTGTCTGCTCTTGCAGAGGACCCTGTTCAAGTCCTAGCACCCACATGGTGGCCAAGAACTGTCCATAACTCCAGTTCCAGGGAATCCAATGCCCTCTTCTCACCTCCACGGGCATTATACAACACAGATGCATTTACATACATGTAAGCAATACACTCATAACCATACAAAATAATAAATAAAATATTTAAAAATCAACTCAATTAGACAGGCATAGTGACGCAGACCTTTAATCTCAGCACTCAGGAGGGTGAGGCAGGCAAATTTCTGTGAGTTCAAAGCCAGCCTGGTCTATCTAGGGAGTTCCAGGCCAGTAAGCACTACATAGTGAGACCCTTAAAAAATAAACTCAATTAAAGTAAAATCTGAGCCCCTAAGTGGAACAGGTCAATGCCTTTTGACAAATTGAGTGCACCCATATCCACCACCACAATGTATGAGGAACACCCATCACCCTAGGAAGACCTTTCAAGTGCTTCTGTAATCTTTTTTTTTTAAATCCCTGCTGATTACTTTTGCTCCTTTAGCATTTCATAACTGGAATCATATCGTATGTAATCTGTCATACTTGTTTCACTCAGCAGTGATCTTGAGATGTACCAACGTTGCTGATTTTATCAATAGCATGTTTGTTTTTCGTGCCATGTTGCAGTCCATCGAATGCACACGGCATCATTTGCCTTATCCATTTATCCCTGGCTAGATTATTGGCTTGTCCCCAGATCTGGGTTATTATGAGTGAATGTTCTTGTACACACCTTAGATGAACTTAGAGACGAATTTCTTTTTGATGATTCCTAGAAATGCTATGGCTGAGGAAGTAGACGCTTAACCTTGAACGTCATTGCCAGGCAGCTGCCCAAAGCAAGCAAAGCGTGGTTCAGTGCCACACCCAGTACCTGAAAGGTCAACTGCTCCCTAATCTTGTCAGCTCTCGTTAAGTAGCCACTGCGGTGGATGAATCCCGTTGTGCTTTCAATGTGTGATTTTCTTCTCACTAGTGATGCTCAGTATCTTTTCATGTATGTGTTGCCATGTGTAAATCTTTTGTGGGGGGGTCTTTAAATCTTTCTCCACCTTCTTAAGTCAATTGTTTTTCTTTTTGGCCATTGATTTATTTGGAAGAGTTTGTTTTATATTCTGGATATCAGTCCTTTGTCAGACATGGGTATTATAAACATAATTTCCCAATCTATGGCTCGTTAACAAACTTGACTCCGTGTTGTTCAGGTCTTGTACATTCTTATTGATTTTCTGTTTAATGGTTCTGTCAATTGCAAGCATAGGAGAGCTGAGATTCCCCTCTGTGCTTGTGAATTGCTATAATTCTTCCTCTGGTCTGGTCGGCTTTTGCTTCGCTGTTTTGTGGTTTTATCAGATGGCACACATGCGAAGCCCTTGGGTCTCATCTTGTCATTGTGAAATGTCCCCTTTTGGTGGCCCTTTCTTCCCCCGTAGTGTAGTTGCTTTGGTTGGTGCTAACTGGTTTGCACAGCTCTCTGCTCTTTCAGTTAGCCCTGTCCTTTCTAATCCTCTAATTGATTTTTCCCCTGGTGGATGGCATTTTCCTATCTGTGTTTTTTTTTTTTTTTCTTTGCAAGTTTGGTAAAGTTTTTATTGGATGCTAGGTGTTATGATCTTCACCTAATGAGCACTGAGATTTGTTACATTACCCGTAGCTTGATGTCTTTTAGTCACGTTAAGTATTTTCAGCACAAACCTTGAAGGGTCTTTCAGTCCCTTTAAAAGCACATCTTCAGCTTGACCTTTCACAGTCTATATCAGATGCCCCGTTAGTCTCCCTGCTGGCCTCCAAACCTCTTCCAGTCCTGTGTGAGCTCTGGAAACTTTGCATACTGGTCGTTCCTCTTGTCTTGGCTTTGTGGAAGGTCATCTGCCCATGCACACGTACATATTAGTCTTCAGCTGAAGATTCGCAAACCAGAGACTGTCAAGTCCTTCTATGCGGCCATGTGCTGGCCCAGTGCACCCCTCCCCCCTTCAGGAAGTCCTCTGGGTTTTCCTGGTTCTCCTCTCTGTTCTGTAATACAGAGATTGTTACCAGCAGGAAAACAGGCAAAGCATGGAATTCATCATTTGGACTCCTTCTTTCCTCAGATCATCGTGTGTCCAGTCCGCCTGTCGTCCAGTGTCTGATAGCTGATAGGTCATATAGGTTGTCTAGTACTTTAGCTACTTTGATGACAAGCTGCCACCTGGTTCCTATTAAACCTGTGTCTGGAATTGGAAGCCACCTCTCACTTCTGCTCCCATGGCTGTCATTGTTTTCTGTGGGACAAGGTCACAGCTGAGGGAGCTGGAGGGCAGTGAGAGGAAGAACTGGGGGCCACTGTACAAGGCCTGTTTAACCCCTGCTACTTCTCCGGTCTCCCCACAGGAGTCATCGCTGTGGTGATCTTCACCATTCTCTGCACCCTGGTCTTCCTCATCCGGTACATGTTCCGTCACAAGGGCACCTACCACACCAACGAGGCCAAGGGAGCGGAGTCAGCCGAGAGCGCAGATGCCGCCATCATGAACAACGACCCCAACTTCACAGAGACCATTGATGAGAGCAAAAAGGAGTGGCTCATTTGAGGGGTGGCTGTCCAACGGTGGGGTAGGGAGGGGGGAGTCCTGGGAGGAGGGAAAGGAACAAGGTCATACACCTGAGCACACGCTTACAGTATCAGCACAAGTTGGGGAATGCAAGCATCCAAATATTCTCCAGACTGATCACCACACACAAAAAAAATAACAAAAAATACTTTTTAATATTTCTTTATAGCTGAGCTCTCCCCCCCCCACTTCTGTATCAAAACAATATAAAAATGCTTTTAGAGTTTAAGCAACGGTTGAAATTTGTAGGTAATATCTGTCTTATTTTGTGTGTGTTTAGAGGTATTCTAAAAACCCATGGTAACAGGGCAAGTTTTCTACATTTTTAAGAGCCCTTAGAATGTGGATATTTTTTTCTTGAGAAAAACTGATACACATCCATACGCCTCCAACTCTCTCCTTTTGCATCACATCAACTTTTAATGGGCTGTTGTAGCAACTACCTTGTGTTCAGATAATATTTCTTTTGGTGTCCTATAAAGTGGAAAAGGAAAGAAAGGGGCAAAAAGAACCTATTCTCCAGTTTTCAAAGGCCCTCGATCTACACCAGTTTTCCGAAGGTTCCTGCCTGGCAGCAACGGCTGAGAAGGGTGTGTGGCCACCTCACTACAGCATCGTGACCAACACAAGTAGAGAGAAACACTCAAGAATCCGGCCAAGAAGCATTTCCTGGGGTTGTTGCTTTTCTTTTTCCTTGACTTTTACAGCATAGTGTCCCATGTATGTAGTCTTAGATCTATTTAATATCCTTAACTCTCAGCTGTAATACTGTGGTGACCAACTGTTACAAGACCTCCTCTGTTTTTACCCACAACTTATACATGTATATACACCTCAACGGGGGGGATTAGAACCGAGGGATTGCTTTGCTGTTTCTTTTATACTTGTTACAAAGGTATGGACACTTTCTAGTGAATGCATAGATTAATTTGCTTTTCCTTTTTTGCTTTAAACCTCAAAATCCTAGCAGATAATGTCCTCTGGATGGCACAATATAATAAAGCCAAGTTATAACTGCTGTCACTCTGGGTCGTGAGGGAACACTGCCATACCACAAGTGAACTCCACCATGTATTGTTCTATCCCAAACAGAAAAACCACCTTGATACAGAGATCTTCTATGACAGACAATTAGAGGCTCAGGTCACCGCAAACCTGCTCATTGGCTGTCACTTCCCAGAGAATAGTCTTATATCTGATAAATCATGTGTCTTAGTAAAATCAGGAATCTTGGTCAATTCAGTCCCAAAAATAACTTACTGACTTTATGTAAAAATAATGGACTTTGTGTAAGGAAATGAGAACAATACTTCCGATTGGAGCTCCCAAAAAGAACGTATTTACTTTAAAACATTACACAGAAGTTATTTCTAAAGTGGTTGCTATTTATAATTGTTATACATCAGGCCTCTTATCCTTGAAAAGCTCTTTTTAAAAAATTTTTTCTAGGTTCCAATGTTTTGAGGAATTAAAGATGGTCATTCTTACCTTCTCTTGGAGAGGATGAAGTGAGATTAAAATGCGAACGAAGGAAGATATGGATAAGATCTATGGATACTATTTTCTGAGGGCTGGCTCAGGAAGATGCGGAGTCTAATTTGTCAGGAAAGTGTGTGTGTGTGTGTGTATACATATGGTTAACTTACTACAGGATCTCAGTTTCCTGGCTAATGGAAAACCTTATCCTGGACTCCTTACTGCACCGACTCCTAACGCATTCCCCCAGGGGATAAAGGGCAAGTTCATCCCCCTTCAGATCAGGGGAACAGAGCAAAAGGAGATCCTGGGGCCTTTTCCTAATTGCAGGTGGACCTCAGATATGCCCATGAACACCCTTAGTTTTCAAGTCTTGATCATTCTTCCATTAAATATACTAAAATGGAAAAGTATTTAATAGAAAGCTATTTAATAGAACCATTTAATAGAACTGAATGTCAGAACAATGTAACATTTACATAGGACTTGAGAGCAAAGACCATTTTATTTCTCCCAGATTCCTGGCCATTAAGGGTTCTTTTATGTATTGTCAAAATGAAAAAGAAAAAAAGAAAAATTAGCATTGTGGTTTAGATATGTTTTCTGATTTTTTTTAAAGCTTATTTTACAAGTATCATTTTTGCACTTAACAGATAATGCCAGATGGGGATTTGCTGGTTCTTGCATCTCCCACCATAGCTGTGCTCCTTATACATTATTTCAGTACTTTTCTTCCCAAAATGATTAGGGGGTTAAAACAAGCAAGAAGAGCACTGGAATCAAACATCTCATCCTTCCCTCCTCTTACATCTTTCACTTCCTTATTCCTGACACAAAAGGTGAAAAATAAGACCAAACCCTTCTCTCACAAATTTGCAAACCTAGGACACTGAATGACAGCAGAGGTCAACAGTTCTCCACGTCATCATCAGTTAAGACAGAGAGACAGCTGACATAAGTCTCTTCTCCTAAAGCAGTTATGGTATGGCTGGCAGACAGGGCACACAAAGGTGGATAAGGTATTAGGTAACCAAGTTCATGGGCAAATGAGTACTGATGTCTTGGCCACTTCTTGGAGTTTCTACTTAACCAAAATTCCAACATCTGTTTATGACAGATATAGCCAGTACCTTCTGAATGGTAAATAATTGTTTATATGAAGAAAAATAATTCTTTGTTCCAGAGCCTCCCCCTCCCCCATTCCTTAGCAGTTTAGCATGATACAGCTTCAAAGGTCAAGACATGACCCAAACTTACTACCTAATTCTGTTCTGTCATTCTTCACACCTGCCACCTCCAACAAGCTCAACATTTTATATACATTATCAGCATGTAATGACTCTTGGAAGCCCCTTTAAGCCATAAGAATAGACAAACAGTCCCGGGCATGGTGGCTTACACCATTAATCCCAGCACTCAGGAGGCAGAGGCAGAGGCAGGCAGATCTCTATGAGTTCAAGGCCAGCCTGGTTTACAGAGTGAGTTCCAGGACAGCTGGGGCTATAGGGAGACCTTGTCTCAAAAAAAAAAAAAAAAAAAAAAAAAAAAAAAAGAATAGGCAGACAAAAACCAAACAAAACTATTCCAAATAAGCAAGACATAGTAGCACATGCCTGTGATCTTGGCACTGGAGAGACTGGGACAGGAGGATTGTAGGTTTCAGGCAGCCTATACACGGGAAGTTCCAGCCATCCTGAACTACCTGGTGAAACTTTGTCTCAAAAAACTAAATAAATAAAATGTCAAGGAAGACTGATGGCTGATGTGGGTTTGTAATGCATGAAACATTCTCTGCATTCAAATATCTATGTTCCTTCAAGAAGCTAAGAGTAAAGGACTTAGAATAAGGGACTTAAAGAACATAGAATGCAAAGTTAGTAAATTATATGTTCTCAAAATAGCATATTCTCTGGAAGCTAACTCTGGACATCAACAAAATTATTTCATTGTTGACTTATTCCCTGGTCCTTCATAATATATAAAACTATACTTCCTCATTGCTGCCTGACAACTACTCAAAAACAAAAAAGAAAAGGGGGTATGTGAAAATTCTTTTGAAGAGCTGGAGACGAGTTTAGAGAGCTTTGTTAGACATTTTTCTATTGCTCTGCATTTGATGAGAAAACATCCCTTTCCAGTGGAGCAGGAATTCAGAGACATCTGTGACAGTCTCAGCATGACCAATCACTAGAGACATCTGTGACAGACCCAGCATGACCAATGACAAGGTCTTAATGTTACTGCTGGACATTTTATAAAGGCACCAACTGATGAAGCAAGCAGGCACAGACACAACCCTTGTTCAGCAAAAGTGTTTCAGGAGAAGCCAACAGGTATTGGATACACAGAGCTAGTGTCCACCTCAAGTCAGAACCATGAACTATGGTGGGATCTGATCTGTTCTTTTCTATCCCTCCATTTGTTCTTTTTCTCCTCTCTACACTGTCACCTTCTCTTTGGGGGAAATATTAACAGCCTCTCATCCCTCCAAACAATGTTGGCTTGAATTCTTAGTATTTGTATTTCCTTTAGCTACTTGGTCAAGCTGTTTTCAAAAAGAAGACAACAATTTTACTCATTGAATTTGAGTTACACAACCAATAATGTTTTTTTTTAAGTGCTGATCCTGAAATAGGTGAGAAGACACAGCTGTGCATCCCCCTGATTTGGTCTGAAACTCAACTGGCATCCTTTTAAAATGATGTTTTGTAAGAGTGGCCCCCAAGAATCAGCTGATAGAATCTCAACACTTAGCTGGGCAAAGTGACAGATGACTGTAATCTCAGCATCTGGAGGCCAGAGGATCAAGAGTTTATGGCCAGCCTCACCTACATAATTAGTTCAAGGCCAGCCAGGGTAGCATGAGACACTATCTTGAAAAAAGAAAGCAACAAAGTGAATCCCAGGCCAGCAAGATGGCTCAGTGGGTAGTACAAACCGTGCAAACCTGCAATCTATGCTGAACCCCTAAATTTCATGATGGAAGGAGAGAGCTGACTTCTAAGAGCTGTCCTCTGACTGCCACATGTATGATGTGGCATGCACATGACTCATAAATAAAACTTAAAAAGAATCCAAATCTTTTTCCTTCTCCTAGACTTGGCCTTGTGACCCTGGCCTTGTCCTTGAACTTCTGCCCATTGTTCTCCTGTGCTCAAAATGGAATTGCTTTAACTATTTCATAGCACAGTTATGAATACCAGTGATTCTTGACTGTGGAATGCTTTGAAGCCAAACTATAAAGGCCCAGGTCAAGGGGACATAATGGAAAACTGCCTTGGCTTGTGGTTGTAAGTTGCATATAAAAAATACTGCCCAAACAATGTAGCCATGTGCAGGAATGTTGAGACCCAGGGGGCATTGCTGAACAACTGCTAAATTATGAATCAGACTTATAGAGAGCTAGCTTGTTAACACGAGGATGTACAGCACAGCCAAATGCCAGAGAAACTGAACTTTTTGTCCATAAATCCCTGAATTCTCACCTGGGCATGACTTGTATTCCACCTCACATAGTCTTCCACAGCCCAAGCCTGTGATTAGACAGGCTTATAAATTAGCCAACACAGAACACACCTAAGTGGTCTTTTCACATAGCCTGGAGGATCTTGTGCTCCTCCGATACAGCTGCCCTGCATGGTGATGTTGGAAACTTTAAACGCAGTCCTTTCCCAGCAGTATTTTTTTCTCATTTAGAATAGTCTGTAAAGTCATTGTGGATGGAATGGGGAAGTAATGTCAAAAAGTTGGTAATCTCCAATTGAGTAAAGACTGGCAGAAGCTAATAAAGATAGAAATGGACATACATCTATTATTATGTATTCACACACAGCACACATTTAGAGTTTATTTTCCAGATGGAGATGTGCTTTGAGAACAGTCGGCGCTACCTGAGGCTCAGGTGACTGAGAGTAAATGAGGGTGGACTTCGGGACGGCAGTGAGGAGGAAGCTCCTGCCTCCCAAGGAGGCCAAAGAAATTCTTTTGTTGTTCCTGGTTCTCAGTCTTGTTTTGTCGGGTTCTTCTAATTTTTTAAGTGAACATGGTGGTGTGGAAATTAGCATTGAGGAAAACTGGGCTAAGTATTCTTCCTATAAAGTCAAGCTAGGACTCCATCCCTGAGAAATGACACAAAATTTCATTCTCTAAAAGCAACAGCATGTAAACTAGAATGAAAGAAGGAAATTATGTATGTATGCCTATTATTCTTTGTGAATGTCTTTCATTTACCTAAAATTATATTAGAAACCAGATTGATAAATAAAAGATTCAAAATAGTTTTAATTATCCTAAAAGTGATTCTTTGTGTTTTATACCAAATTGGCTCTCTTAGAAGTCATTTTCAACCTTCGGCAAATGTCAATTCCAGGTAGGGATTTAGGCATCTCCTGGGAACGTGGCCTTCCTCGAGATGCTGAGGAGATGTAGACACTCTTCAAAGGCAGGGCTTATTTGGATTTATCTGTGGCAAACTTTCACTTGCACATATAGCCTCCCCCCCTCCCATTTTTCTTAAGTAGCTTAATGGATATTGACTTCTCGTTTTGGATTCATTTTCATGCAGCTTCATAAGATGTGGTTAGACTCAAGTGATCTCCAGATCCTTGTTTGGAAAGGGGGTGATACTGGATGGTAATCAGATGGATCCATAAACTGAATCAAAGGACAGGACATGGGGTCCACCTGGAGGGGCTGGGGTCCCAAGTACAACTGTAGGGCCCGATATTCCATATTGGCTGAGCAGTAAGAGAACTAGCTTTTGTCCCGACAACCTGCAAAGGCTGGGGATCCAAGCCTGCCCTGACTTAGTCGATGGATGGTCTGCCGCCTGCCCCTGTGGGGAGTTTTGCTATAGAGTGTCACATTCCTGAACTTTCCTCTTCTAAGAACACAGCTTGGTTTGTTTCGGGAACCAAATGCCTCTGCCCGTTGGCATAAACAAAGGCATTATAGAGATTGCACATAAACTTTCCCTACACTCCCACCCCATCCTCTCCAGAATACCCTAACCTCCTGCAAATAAATGAGTTATTCAGCTCCTTGAAGCCAGCTCCCAGGTCTTTCTTTGATCTGATGGGGCACAACTGCCACTCTGAATTCCTCCCCTCCCCTACCCTGCCTCCACCAGTTCAGTGAAACTGGCCGCACCCACACTGAGAGACCCGCGACCAGCCCTCAGAGACACAGAGGGCCCCACATACGACCAGTGTGCATTAAGTTGTTATTACCACTTCCTAGTCTTCTGTCACTGTTTGGAAGCCATTTCCTGTCAATCAGTTATCAGTGTGGCATTTATATATGAACCAAGGAAGTATGATTCCAGTTAAAAGCCCAGCTCCTCTGTTCTGCACTAACCCCCAAGACCAGTCGATAACAAGAGCCCTCGACATGTTTAGAACCATCAGTCTGAACAATTATTTGTTATAATTCCACTTTTCAAATGAGATCCAACAGGAACAGGTGCAGGGAGAATGTCGTAAAAGCCTTTGAGAAAAGGAAATCAGCGCTGTAGAAGTCCACAACAATTTGCAGAAGGATGGGATGGCAGGTTTAGGGGCTTGTCAGCCCCAGTAAAAAGCTTAGGAGCCCACAACATGCCCACTTCCTTTCCCAGTCCCACCGGCCATAAAGCACATCTGCAGTAAGTTCCAGGAGGATGGTGATTTGAATTTGTACGAGACAATGTTAATTGAGTGGTAGAGCTTAATGGAGGATGTGAAGAATGGGAGAAAGGGCTATATATTGAAGAAAACATATGCAGTTTTACATTTCTCAGTTTTGATACAGCCATGATGGACTTGCTGGAGCACAAAAAGAAGAAAAATGCAATGTTATTTTTTGATAAGAGGCCTATGTCCTCCCAAATGAGCCTTTGTATAAAAATGACTTTACGTTCTGTAATCATAGTAAACACTATTTCAGAGTGCTATTATCATCACTCTCCTGAAAACCACAAACTCAGTGAAACCTGAGCCGCATAATCCCACTGGCTGAATTTGCCTCTCTACCAGCCATCAATCCCTCCTCCCCGTACACATTCCAAACAGGAAATGAACGCAAGGTTTCTCTCCTGTTCATATATCCTTGGTGAATTTATTCATCTTGTTTGAAAGCCTGGGTAAACAGTAAGTAAATAAGTTTCCTGGGACAGCAAGTCAATAACCATTTACACCAGGTCTGCACCAGAGGAAAGAAACATTTTTACATCACCTCACCCAAGTAGCCATTTCTTCTAAAAATATAAAGTCAAGATTAGACATCAATAAAGACCTGACCAGATGAAAACTGAGAGATAAACTTTGTGTTCAAAACGGGAAAGCAGAAAGATACAGTTATTTTTTAGAAAGATACAATTTTCAAGGGTAGGGAAATAGAGGATAAAATAGGATTCAAAGGCAATATTTTACACCCTGGTATGTTCTAGGCAAGAAGCCCAAGCTGGTTCCATAACACCTAGTATACTGGGACCAGCTATAGCATTTGAAATCAGAAAGAAGTGTGTTTGAGACAAATAAAGGAAAAAATGTAATTCATGATGCAACTACTAAAAACTATTGTGCCCCCCCCATACACACACACAATCACATATAGGATGTCTTCCCAAAATAACAGATTATTCAATAATTCCCTCTCTGCATGCATTTAAGGGCAATCAAGACTATTAATCAATGCTGATAAAACATTTCCTGTGTGCTTAGCATTGTTGTAGGTCACCTAGAGACACACTGACAAAATGAACACAGCTCTGCTCTCTCGATACTTGCATCTTAGAGGGAGGACAGCAGAGGCATGTAAACACTAATATGCAAGAAAACACTACGTCATTTCTACCCAAGGAATTGAAACAGGGTGTGTGATGGGTGATGAGGGGCCTCTTGGGAGGACAGTCAGGTGGACAACTGAAGGGAAAGAGCAACCCTGCCAAAGCCAGGAGTGAGCCTCATTTGAAGAGCAGGGGAGTGACCCGTGCAAACCACAAGGAAGGAAGGAACTTAAAGGCTCAGACTCCAGAGGTCAGTGCACATGGACGGACGAGGACGAGCAGAAGACGAAGTACCCAGAGGCACCACAAAGCAGTTATAGAGATAGAGGGTGCACACTGAGTACAACAGACTCCATACAATTAGCAAGATTTTAAAGGTGTGTCAATCGCTGTTCTCCAGGGAAAGAGTCAGAGGGTTGGAGAGAGGGCGAGTGGGAGGGGGAAGGGAGGGAAGGGGGGGAGAGAAACAGAGAACATGGGTCCTGTTTTCCTGTTTCAGGGCAGCCCAAGCACACAGTATCAACTACACAGGGGACATGCATGGATGCAGGCTGAGGAAGGCAACAGGTAACACAGCGTCAATCACTGAGCAACATTAACAGCATACGGCCAAAGGCAAAATCAAAAGAGAGCGTGGCCGCAGATTATCCTGTTCTTGTAAGTGCAGCGATGTTGCACGTATTAGAGCTGCAGGACAAACTCTGGGGTGTCCCCTCCCCATAGATTATCGCATAGAGCCCTGCAGCCAGGTGGACGGAAAGGATGTACCTCAACTTTCCTGCGTGCAGCTCCATCCTTCCACGCCTACTCTGTCCTGACCTGAACAGGACTTTGCTAATGACTCCACTTCTGATCTCAAATGGAGTAACATACATCAGGTGTAAAATCATCACTTGTAAGTAGTGCCTCGTGGAGCCAGAACAGCACTGCTGCTAGTAAAGTGATGCTTCTGAAGCTGAGCCACTAGACACGTGTTGCCTGCTACTGTCCCCCATTATAAATAAAATGTTCCTGGCTAAACCACAGATCTTGCTAGAAGCACACCCTGGGCTTTGTTTAAAAAGAAAAAAATACAAGATGGTTCTGCCAAATATTTCTGGCTGATCAAGATATCACTTCTCTAAATTAAATTTACAGAGCTTGTTCGCTTTTATTCCAAGCAGTAACCATGGCGTCCTCTTTAAATCATCACTAGGGTAGCAGATATATTGATCGCTGCCAGGCCTGTCATTAGGAATCTCAGTTTAAGTACTGCTGGAGCGAGCTCTGAAGTTTAATTAGTATCCCCGTCTGGTGTTGTAAAATACAAGCCTGGGACATATGGGAAGGAAAATGAGTTCACGTGAATCATCTTAAAGACTCAAAACCAACATCTAGCGCAAGACAGAGCTGAACTGCTTCTGGTGTAATGTGTGACTGATTTCAGGAAAATATTCGTTTATTCTTTTCAAGAAGATAACTGTTTTCTGGGGCAATGAACAAAGCATAGACATTGAATCTCACAGCAAGGTTATGTGGGAACGTGGATTCCTACAGTGACTGTCCCTGAACTTAATCACTAGCAGGGCTTTAAGGGACATGATCCTGAAAGTCAGCTGTCCTCTCTTGACAGCAGCTCTTAAGAGTGAGAAAGAAGGTCTAATCACAGGTACGTGAGTGGGACCATATGTGCGAAAGCCTTCATAAGTGAGTCCACACTTTAAAAAGTGTGACCCTATTTCCTGCTCTTCCCACCTAAATTTAGGGTACCAATTTTGACTTGTGGAGACAAAATTGTCTTGGAAGCAGGGATTTGCTGAGGGCTCAGGGTGACGGCCCTGCTCCCATCAGGCCTGCAGCACTCACTGCAAGGAAGGACTGAAGACTGGGCTACACCGATAATGCCCTCCCAAAGTTCCATGTGGACACACAGTCCTCTACTGCCTTAAGTTCCTTTCTGTTGCTGTGATAAAATACCCTAATAAAAGCATCTCAGGCTGGAGAGATGGCCTAGTGGTTAAGAGCGCCAACCACTCTTACAGAGGACCTGGGTTCGATCCCCAGCACCCATATGGCAGCCAAGAACCATCTGAAACTCCAATTCCAGGAGAACTCCAGTTCCAGGGGAATCCAACACCCTCTTCTGAACTCACGGCATTGCACGACACGGGTGCACAAACTTGCATGCAGGCAGTACATTCATACACATACAGAAATAAATAAAATTAAAAAAAAAAGCATCTCAGGCGAGTGGGGATTTGTTTTAGCTCATAATTCAAAGTTACAGTCCATCATACACAGAAGTCAAGGTGGCTTGAAGCATCTGGTCAAGCAACTGTCACATTCAAAGCCAAGAGCAAAGAGAGAATGAATTCAGGCCTGCTTGTGCTCAGCAGCCAGCTTTCTCCCATCTTACAGGGGATCCCCTGCCTAGGGAATGGTACTACCCACAAAGGTAGATCTTCCTACTTCAGTCAATATCATGAAGATAATCACCCATAGACTCGCCCACAGGTCAACCTGATCTAGACAATCCCACACTGAGACTCTCTTTCCAAGTCATTCTAGATTGTGTTAATTTGACAATTAAAACCAACCTTTATGGCAGCCGGTGCCAGGTGGGTTTGGTTCGGTGCCATTGTGTCTTTGTGTGTGGGGGGGGGGCTCCTGAAGCACAGGAGCCCGGAAATTGCTCCAGACAGGTACCAGGGCTCCAGCTAAGTAGGGCATATCCCCCCCCCAACTGGAATTGATGAGAGAGTATCCAAGTGGACTTTTTTGGAGAACCTTCAGAACAGGAAGGGAAGAGTGACTGAGACTTCCAATATCCGATATATAAACAAAATTGAAAGCCTAAAGCCTAGACAAGTCAATACTCCATAAACGAGGAGGAATGGAAAAAAAAAAAAAAGCATCGGAAGGAGGCAAGCAAAAACAGCCTCTAACATAGTGAAAAGATATTTGTGATTTGAATCACAAAAGGGAAACCCACATGCCAGGGACACATGAAGGGACAACATGGGAAAGGTGCAGGATAATTCCGCACCAAGCTCTACCAACCCTATAGGAGATAGGTACAATGGGATCCCCTTGGAGGTGACCCCAGAAACAGACCTTAGAGGAATAATTGCACACCTATGCAGAGAAATTAAAGAAAATAAAGAAGAATTCAGAGAACTAAAGAGAGAGAATGAAAAACTCAAAAAGGACCTAGAGGGATACAATGACAAACTTCGGAAAGAACTAAAGGAACAGACTGACAAACTCCAGAAAGAACTAGAGGGAGTAAATAAAAAATTAACTCCTAAAGGAAGTAGAAACATTGAAAAAGGAAGCCAACCAACAAAGTAAGGAGCACCAAGAAGAGATTGAGAAGCTCAAAAAGGAAATGGAAATACTAAAAAAATCACAGGATGAAATGAAAAAGGAAATAGAACACTCATCCAATCAAGAAGAAAGGAAAGGAAAAAGCATCAGAAATAGAATGAAGGAGGCAGAACAAAGAATATCAGATCTGGAAAATAACACAGAGCAACTAAAAAAGCTCAAATAAAGAATATGAAAATTTTTTTAAATACACAAAAGTGGAACAACCAGGAAATATGGGACACTATGAAAAGATCAAATCTCTGCTTCATAGGAATAGAGGAAGGAAGAATCTCAAGAGAATAGTATTGATCAGATCTTCAACAGAGTAATAGATGAAAATTTCCCAAAACTAAAAATAGACAAACCCATACAAATACAAGAAGCACATCACACTCCAAATAGACAAGATCAGAAAAGAAACTCCCCATGCCATATCATAGTTAAAATGCTAGATGCCCAAAACAAAGACAAAATTCTGAAGGCTACAAAAGAAAAACAAGTCATATACAAAGGGAAACCCATCAGAATTACAACTGACTTCTTGGTGTAAACCATGAAAGCAAGAAGACTATGGAGCAAAGCATTCCCAGTGTTAAAGGACTATGGATGCCAACCCAGAATACTTTACCTAGCAAAAAATGTCGATTATAGTTGAAGGAGAGAGAAAAATCTTCCATGACATAAACAAGATGACAGAATACATGTCTGGAACCAACTCTTCATAAAATACTTGAAGCAATTCAAAGGGCAGAAGAGAGGAGCAACTTATCCTCAAGCACCTAGGAAAAGAAACTAATAAAAACATAATCATAGGAGTAGAATCAGAGACTAAAAGTCCAAATGGATAATAAGGTGAAATGAAGCAACATCCATCTTACAATTATAACCTTAAATATTAATGGGGTAAACTCCCAATCAAAAGGCATAGACTGGGAGAATGGATTAGGAAATGAAATCCATCTATATGCTGTGTACAAGAAACTCATCTCAATTTCAAGGATAGGCACAAACTTAAGGTGAAGGGATGGAAGAAAGTTATATTAGTCAGGGTTCTCTAAAGAAACAGAAGCAACAAGACGAATATATAACTATATACAATTTATTGATTTGCTCACGTGACAGAGTTCAAGGGGTCCAACAGTAGCTGCACCACACTGGAAAGGCCGAGAATCCAGAGAACTGTTCAGTCCGCAAGGCTGGATGTCTCAGTAGTCCCAATCTAGTGCTGAAGACCTGAATGGATTCCAGGAGATATACCAGTCTCAGTACACGCTGGGATCCGAAAAGTTGATCACAGCAGCAAGACAAACTCACCAGATGAGAGAGGCAAGCCGTGGGAGAAAAAAGGGACCAGCTCCCTCTGCCATGGCCTTAAATACTGCCTGCCGGCAGAAGGTAACACCCACATTTGGGGTGGGCCATCCGGGTTGAGGTGGTCCAATCAGAAGACCCTTTTTCTCTTATTTGTTCCTTAGTCCAGTCAAGTTGACACCCAGGATTAACCATGACAAGTCCACCCCTCGTCAACTTGACACCCAATAAATTGCCTCTCCTTATGTTATGCTTTAATGTCAATTGCAAACAATGGCAGGGTCATAATTCCACCTAACATGTTATAAGTATCTCATGTGCAATAGCAAAGCATTATATCTTAGAGTACATGGTAATGTCCTTGAGAAGAACTTAGTCCTTCAGATCTAATAACCTAAATATGACAACACTTAACACATATCTCAGTTGCACATTCAAAAGGGAACAACACAAGTATCCACTTAATATATATATATAGGTAATGATTAATTAATTTAATAGTAGTATATATATATTTATATGATAGGTCAAGACACATTCTTATCCAAATAGGACAAAAGTTAATATTTATTATAATCCATGTTTCTGAACTGGTCCCATGGCCTCAGATGATATTTATAACTACATTCTTCTACGACCATTCTGTACTAAATCCTCTACCATCAGCAAGCAACTCTGTAGGTCTTGTCTCTTTCCCTGGAGGAGTGAACCATAACTTCATCCCTGAAGGGTACTGGGCTATTTATTGTCCTATCTGGTTGGGTTGTTGGAGTGATTGCCATGACTTAATCAGTCAGGACAGTGGTAGCACAAGGAAAGGCAGGCCCTACGAGCAATCTCCTGCCTTCCAGGAAATAACTTTCCTTGGTGAGTGGAATTTCATGCTTTTGAGCCCATGCATAACCTCCAGTTTTGCCACCATGACTACTTTGTTCATAGGCCCATTGAACAACAACAGAGGATTAGCTGGGATAAAAGAGGCTGGACTATCCACAGGAATGAGTCATCTGATTACGCGTTGAACTATTTTAAAACTCGTTCTCTTGGGCTGAGATCACCTTTTGTTGATCATTTACATGAGACACAATTTTATTCACATCCTTTGACCATTCAGAGAGCTCTATCCACATATTTCTTCTCCAAATATCTTTCTCACCAATTTTACAGCCATGCTCCTTCCAAGTCCTGAATCTAGCCAAACTATTGGCTACAGCCTATGAATGAGTATATAATCAACCCTCTGGCCATTTCTCCTTCCAGGCAAAATGCCCAACAACCATCACGTCCTTAGATGCACTGCCTGAAGTTTTGCCCACTGTGAAGACTTTCTTCACCAGTGTCCTTTAGGGTTGTTTTATAAATTGGCTGTAATGCTGCAACTGACCACCTCTGGGTGATTATTGCCTGCATAGCATGCAGAGCCATCAGTAAAGTAGGCCCTAGTCTTCTCTTCTTTGGTCAACTGATCATAGGGCAGACCCAATGAAGCCATAGGTGCATGCCTTAGCACAGGAGGCATTGTAACAGGAGTGGAAACCATAGCATTTGGGCAACTTCTTCATGTAACTTCCTTGTGCCCTCAGGGCCTGCCTGGCCTCTGTTCACCGTAGTGTACCACCTTCCATTTGTTGATATGGACGTTCGCTGTGCACTTCCTACTTTATGTTCTGGTGTGTCAGATAACACCTAGCTCATTATGGGCAGCTCAGTTTGCATGGTGACTTGGTGGCGCATTGTCAAACGTTCAGTTTAAACTAAGGCCCAATAGCAGGCAAAAAGCTGTCTTTCGAAAGGATAATAGGTTGTTTGCAGATGAAGGTAGAGTCTTGCTCCATAATCCCAAGGGCCTCCACTGATATTCCCCTATGGAGCCTGCCACAGACACCAGAAGACAGCGATTCTCAATCTGCCACTGATACCTCAAGCACCTTTGAGTCTGCTGGATCATATGGGCCTAGGGCGGAGCAGCCTGCACTGCAGGCTGGACCTGTTGAAGAGCCTTTTCCTGTTCCAAGCCCCACTCAAAGTTTTTTGCCTTACGAGTCACCTGATAAATGGGTCATATTAACACATCCAGATGAGGAATATGCTGCCTCCATAATCCAAAAAGACCACACCAAACGTTGTGGCTTTTTTCTTTGGTGGAGAGGAGGGAATGGGAACCTAGGTTCAACAATTTATTCTTTACGTTAGAAGGAATGTTTCTGCATGCTCCACACCACTAAACTCCTAGAAACTTCACTGAGGGAGATGGCCCTTGAATTTTAGATGGATTTTATTTCCCATCCTGTCATGCTCATATGCTTTACCAATAAGTCTAGAATAGCTGCTACCTCCGTTCACTGGGTCCAATCAGCATAACATCATCAATATTAGTGGACCAGTGTGATATTTGTGGGAGAGTCAGGCGATCAAGATTCCTTCTAACTAAGCTGTGGCACAAGGCTGGAGAGTTAACATACCCTTGAGGTAAGATAGAGTAAAGGTATACTGTTGCCTTGCCAGCTGAAAGCAAATTGCTTCTGGTGTCCTTATGAACCAGTATTGAAAAGAAAGCATTTGCCAGATCAATAGCTTGCCATAAGGATCATAGGTTGGTACCAGGAGACATATTAATTTGATCAAGTAAGGACACCACATCAAGTACAGCAGCTGCAATGTTTGGTGTTCACTACTTGGTTGAGTCGTTTCGATAGTCCAACTGTCAATTTCTCCATGATCTAGTTCTTGTCTTATGTGCACAGGCCAAATTTGGAGAGTTAAATTGGAGATGTGTTAGGAATCACCACCCCTGCCTAATCTATTGTGCAAATATCCCTGGTTGAATATTCCAGTGGGGCCATCTAATCCCCCTCTGTCAATCCCTCCCAATGCTTGGGTATACGGTACTGTGTGTTTTACTCTGGTTTCACTATAATTTCCCTGGTAGAATGAAGCAACACCAGATGGTTTTACATTATGCCTGTTCCGAAACAGGCCAAATTAATACCCTCACTCCACAGGTCAGGAAACCAAATTGTTGGGGATTCCCTCATGCAATCTGTCTTAACCTTATAGTGTCCCGTATCCCAATCGGTGTATACGTTCAGACTGCAGGGAGAAAATAACACAGGGGATATATCCGACCTTTCTGGAATCCCCATTTCCCTGTACGCCCCATCTTCGGTCCGAGTTGGACTTTTCAGCCCATACTAAATCTGCCATTATTTTTCACCCTTTGGACCTCCATATGCCTCCAAACAACTTTAACCCGGCTTAATGTCGCAGGCAGGCCATTTCTCACACTGTTTGATTTAGGAGGTACTTGCCTTTTGGGTTTTATCGAGTTGTCTAACTCAGAGAGCCAGTATTTACACTTAAAGGAACATACAATGAAAATCAGTCAACTGTATTATAATCCTTTGCTACCAGTGTACATGTTACCCGTTATGTAAAGAGGGCCTTTCAGGTCCCTTGGTGGAAGGACAGGAGGAAGTTCAAATAGCATGAAGCTCTTTGGTATATGTATGATACATGGTCCCTCCCATTGTGAACCCTTGGGCACTAGCCCTTCATTCAAAGAGGATTCATGGGGTCTCAATGTTTGAATCTCTCTCTCGACAGTCTGAGAATTAAGACTGGTTAACTGAGCTCGAAGAAGTAATACAAGTACTTCGTTCATTTGATTTAATTTTATCCTCGCCCCCCAGTTTCGCTCTGATCTCATAATCAAATGGTATGCTGCCGAAATTCAATTTAACATAGAATCAATACACATATTAATATAATGCAATCTTCCCGATAGCGCCCGCTACTGGCGGAAGAGAGCTCTACCCCTAGCTGGAAGGTGAGTTGACCTGACTCCGGTCCCACGACTCCCGGTGGACTAAGATTTTGCCCCTTAGTGGGGATATGTCCAGATCACCAATGGTCCAGATCTCCTCGCAGTCACCAACTGATACTTAACGGAGCGCCCCTTCGTATCTTTCTGCGTCGAGAAACCGCATCCATGTAACCAGTCACAGCTCCCATCGCGTCTCTCCTCGAGACTCTTGAGGACTGGGTTCACTAATCGCTACCAGTCACAGGTCGGGCCCCCAGTAGTCCTCGAGTACCCCTACTGATCCGATCAAACAATTCCCATGTCCCACCGGAAATCTGACCAGCTTAACTCTCGACTGCATTCTGATATTACAATTTCTGCCTAATGTTACTTTTCTTGCTCGAATCTGTTGTTTTTAGAGCTTTTAGATCTGGTGTTTTCTACAGATCCTAGATCACACCAAGCTTAGTAACGACAATTCAATGTTATTTTTGGTTACTCGGGCCATATGCCCAAGTGGATTAATTTAGCCTGTTCCAAAGATCATTTTGGGTAATGCCATTATAGGCATTATTTTGCCTTTGCCACCCATTATGATAATTACTTTAACTACGCTCATCTGGCCTACTGCGATTCAGTGCTGCCACATGATGCCTACCCTGAGGTCCTGTTAAACCTATTATGTGTACATTTAATTTATGCAAGAAAGCAACAACTCTCTAACTGAAATTTCTCCAATGGATCATCAGTAATAGAGCAAAAACAAGCTCTTCAAATTGCTGGTTGTCTCTCTCCAGTTACTTTCCATGGCTTTACCAATTTCAGTGAAATGCATGTTCTCTGGGTCCTCATATTGTCGAGAATGTGGTTTTACACTTCGAATCCATTGCATGCCCATCTGCCTGACCTCCACAATCCCTTCATCAATACAAAGCCAAGCAATATCAGGCATCTCTAACTCTTTGTTAGTAGGCCATGTTTAAATAAATAAATAATCAGCCAACCATTCAAATAAAAATTTAACACCTTTTTTAACTGCATGGAGCTTTTCCATGTAAAAATCCTTAGATCGTCTACTCAGTGGGCTCATATCATACTGATAAACTCAGTATGATCCAAATTTATTAATTACTTCCACCGATTTATCCACACCCTTAATCCATTCGCCACATATATCCTTTAGGCTCTCATGGCGCGGAATCGGAAATTCGGCAAACTCCATTAATTTCTTTAGTGGTAAAGCACACCTACTCGTGGACCACACTTTCTAACTCACCTTGGAATAAAGGGCTTTGCTCCATAGACTTTCAATCTGGTTATAGTTCTAGAGGCAACAATTGTTGGCCCTGAGGGGACTTATCTGCCTCAGCCTTGGGAGGGCCGTAATAGGTTAGTTTCATCTAGGCAAGGGACGATGGGGCAGGACAGGATCTGCAGGGTGTGGATTCTCTTCGAGGGTGGGGAGATTAATTCCTCAGATAAGAAAATCCCTCAGACATCCGAGGGTTCAAAATCCTCATCAATCATGGTTCGTCCCACACATCTCCATCCCAAGTTTCAGGTTTCCACCATTTCCCCACCAGTACTCTCACCTTGACTGCTAACACTCTTCATGGATGGGAACTAAGTTTGCGTTGTGAATCAGCCAAACATATAATAAAGACTCCAGCTTGATTTTCTGCAACTTTAATTCTATGGCTGCTGGAGAGAACGTTCTCTTCCAGGGCACACTGGAAAGTTTTAAACTGTTTGTTTCAATCTGGAAGCTGGTCATTTTTACTCACTGAGGCTCCTTTCATTTTCCTCTATCCCAACTTTTCCAGATCATGGCTAGTAGCAACAAGGCAACTATTTCTTTTTTACTTTATTTTTCTGCCAATTCATGAATATGTTCTATATATAGAAGTCGCTAAATTTCTTGCTTCTCACAAGAGGCAGTTACGTGAGTCAAATGGAGTCTATCTTTCTATAATCTACATCACAAATAGTCTGCCCAAGAATTATTATAAATCCTCTACATGCCACCAGGACGAGCCTTCAGTAACCTATGGCTTCATTCGGGTTGCGGAGAGCTGGCTCCAAGCAAACTAATAAACCCTATATAGCCCACTTTAAAGAATCTCATCCTTTCAACTTCTGTTTCTAGAATCTCATTTCCGGTTTGGATACCAAAGGATCAATGTCATTCAGTCAGGGTTCTCTGCCTAAAAGAACAACCAGATATAGCAATCCTAGATCGGAAAATTAAAACATAGTATAAAGAAGAATTTGGATTATGGTGCCACATACAGAGGTCACAGAGACGGTCCAACATGTATGCTGCACCACACGTATAAGGCTGAGAATCCAGGAACTGTTCAGTCCGCAAGGTCGGTGGATGTCGTCTCCGCCAGTAACGTCAATCTAGCTGGTGGCGTGTGCTCAGGAGAGAGTTGGTCCTGGCGGCTCTCCTGGCCTCGGAAGTACATGCTGGGATCCGAAAGTTTGATAACAGCAGCAAGACAAAACTCACCAGATGAGAAGGGCGAAGCTGCAGGAATACAAAAAGGGTCCAGCTTCTTCTGCCATGGCCTTTAATTCTGCATGTTGGCAGAAGGTACATGCCCATTTGGGGTGGGCCATCTGGGTTGAGAGTGGTCCAGATCAGAAACCCTATTTCTCTTGATTCTTTTCCTTAGCATCCAGTCAAGTTGAACACCCAGGATTAAACCATCACATAATTATTCCAAGCAATAGATAAGTTCGTACCATAAAAAGAAGCCCAGTGTTGCCAATTCTAATATCGGACAAAATAGACTCAAAGAATCAAAGAACAAAAAGAGACAAAGAGGGTCGTTATCACTTATTAATGTGAAAACTCTGACGATGTAATAGATCTCGCTAGTACATGAATTATCATACACACCAAACGCGGAGTGCACCGAAACTTCTATCAAGACCAATTATTCAGGAGTCAAGGCCAGATTAACCCCCAGCACGACTAATAGTAGGGGACTTCAAACCCACTGAGTCCTTTGGAAAGACCAACTAGGACAAAGAATAAACAGAGAGACATCTGAATCTGAATGATACATAATACACCAAATGGACCTCACAGACACTTATCAAATATTTCATCCAAACACCGG